>CM016626.1:6624577-7332016 GCA_005393395.2 Gossypium australe
CTATCTGACTCATCTGAATTAACTCGAAGGATTCACCATTTTCACATTTCAATTCAATGAATTTCTTTTCACAATTCACTATCGCATCATGTGCAGTTAACCAATCCATACCAAGAATTACATCAAACTCATCAAATGGCATAGCATGAGATCAGCCGGAAAACAGTAACCTCTAATCATCAAAGGGCATTTTTTACATACTTGTTTACTAACACATGCTGACCAAATGGATTCGATACTTTAATCACAAATTTCGTAAACTCTATGGGCATGTTCATACTAGGCATTAATTTCATGCAAACATAGGAATGGGTGAACCCGGATCAATCAAAGCAATAACATTAATATCATGAAGAGAAATGTACCCGTAATTACATCGGGGGAGGATGCCTCTTCACGATTACGGAGAGCATAAGTCCTTGCAGGTGCTTTAACATCTGATCTCATTGCTGTATCTCTAAATGCAGCTCTAACCTGCCCCTACTCCCGGGTTCTCTGATGCCTGCCTCTAACGGGGGCATTACCTGATCTTGCACTCGGTATTACTTCTCTTTTAACCATTTCAGGACACTCCCGAATGAAATGATTTGGTGCACCACATCGGAAACAACCAATCTCAGTTGCTCGACATTGACCTGGATGACGTCGACCACATTGAGGACATCGGGTCTATCAGGTTGAATACTGCCAACACCTCGCAATCGAAGTGGTTTGAGCTTTTGAATCCATAAATCTTCCACCTCTGTTCCGGCTAGAATACCCAGCTGAAAAATTAGATCTCGTAGAAAACTCTCTAGGCCTCTTGGATGTAGACTGAAATGACTTGCTCATCTGTCTTTTCTTCGAGTCTTGCATCTCAATTTCAGATTTACCCTTTCTTTTAATAACTCTTCTGCCTTACAGGCTCGTTCAACTAAAGCAACAAACTCTTTTATCTCTAGAACACCAACTGATAGTCGGATATCTCATTGAGCCCATCTTCAAATCTTTTGCACAGATAGCCTCTGTAGACACACTCTCGAGCATAATTGCTGAGTCGAACAAATTCACGTTCATAGTCGGTCACAGTCATCTTACCTTGTTTTTAACTCAATAAACTCTTTTCTTTTCTGGTCAATAAACCTCTGACTGATATACTTCTTACGGAACTCCTCCTGAAAGAAATCCCAAGTAACTCTTTCTTTCGGTACTACTGATACAAGTGTCTTCCACCACTGGTAGGCTGAATCTCTAAGAAGTGACACTACACATTTAATCCACTCTTCCGGTGTGCAGGATAACTCGTCAAAAACTCTAATAGTATTTTCGAGCCAAAATTCAGCTTTTTCTGCATCATCATCTTTGGTAGCCTGAAACTCTTCAGCCCCTTGTTTCTGATCTTGTCAACGGGTGGCTTCCTCTTCTGACTGTATCTGTGACTGGGGAAGCTACATGGGTGGTCTGTGGATCATGAGGGAGTGGAGGTCTAACGGCCGGGTTCGTACGAACGAACTCAGCAAACCATTCATTCAAAGCTTGGAAGAGGCTTCTCGAGCCCCTCCTCCCTGACTAATGTAACGGGCCTTTCACGACTATCTTGTGGCACCGTCCCTTCAGCGGGAGTGGGTGCACTACTCTCTACATCCTGCACCAGCTCGTTCAGGATCCATAACTATAAAAAAATTTAAATCGTCAAGAGTCGTCACACTATCAAAATAAGTATGGCATGTATAGATAGACTCTTACTCATACTAAATATTCGAGAGAACCGACTAAACCGCTCTGATACCAATAAATGTAACACCCCTTACCCGAGACCGTTGCCGGAGTCGAGCACGAGGCATTACTAGACTTAACTTACTAGTTCTGGGCATAAAATTGAAACTGTCCGTCTGCATCATGTTCACTAAATTAATTATAACTCGAGTTACGAAACTCGAAATCTAGATCTATAAATTTTCCCTGAAACTAGACTCATATATCTTCTTACTATAATTTTTCCAGAATTTTTGGTGTGGACAATTAGTACAGTTTATTAGTTAAAGTCTCCCCTGTTACACAGTTTGACAGTTCTGACCTCTCTTCACTAAAAATCAATTATCTCATATTATACAACTCTTTTTCCTACACCGTTTCTTTCATATAAAAATAGACTCAATAAGCTTTAATTCTATATCTCATGCACAACCTAATTCAATTTATACTATTTTTGGTGATTTTTCAAAATCACGTCACTGCTACTGTACAAACTGTTCCCCTGCATATATTACATAATTTATTTAAAATAACTATCAACTAGGCATTTCATAACATCCAAAACATGTTCTTAATTAACCATTTTAATGGCTAATCATTACCAAACATTTACAAGTCCATAATAAGCCATATCATAAGGTCACACACATAAAATGGCTAAGTCCCTATACATGCCATAACTTAAAACGTTCAAGTCACAAAATACCAATATAATCCTTTGATAGTGTGTAACGATCTCCGACGTCCTTTCGATCCCCAAGTTGGCTTGTAATACTAAAAAAATAAAGAATAGGTGTAAGCATAAAGCTTAGTAAGTTTACATGTAAATAGATAACAATATTCTTAATGAATTATCTTATGTTTTTCTTATCAATATCACTTAAGCTTTTAACTCAATATACTTAAGACTTGTATACTTGCCTTACCTTTTAACATGAATTTATCTTACCTTACCTTTTTAGCTTGAACTTGTCTTACCTTTACTTTGGAATACTCCTTGAATTTTCCCGTTGAACCACTTGGAATACTAAGGATACTTGGGTACCTTTCCTTTGAAACTTAACCATTGCCATGTCTTGACATGGTCTTACGTGGTATCCTTGCCTTATGAACTCACCAATGCCATGCCTTGGCATGGTCTTACATGGGACCTTTGCCTTATAGTAACATATCAATGCCATGTCTTGACATGGTCTTACATGATTTCCTTAAACCCTAATGTCATGACATTTGTATCCTACACATTCCTAAGGTTCAACCGGAACTTTCTGAGATAGTTTTTCCGTCAATTCATACTTGAGTCTTTAAATAATAAATTTACAGAATAAATATGTAAATGCTAGAATTTAACAATATTAAATGTAAAGTAATAGAATATTGCATTTATTTACTGCAAACTTACCTCGAAACAAAATACGATCAACTATATCGTTTTAATCCTCTATCTTTTTCTTTCCTCGATCTAACTCTGGATTTCGTTCTTCTTGATCTATAATAGCAAATTTAGCTTATTTAATACTCACATTCATCAAAACAGTCCTTAACTCTTAACTTTAGAAAAATTACAATTTTACCCCTAAACTTTTACATATTTACACATTTGCCCCAAAGCTCGGAAATTAAATTTATCCCTTATTCTTATGTTTTATGGCATGCTGATCATTTTTCCCTTCTATGGCAACATCAAATTCTCACTCTAACTTGTACTTATGAACATTAGGTATTTTTACCGATTAAGCCGTTTTACTCGTTTTCACTTAAAATCACTTAGCAAAAGTTGTTTAACATAATTTCAGACTTCATATTCTATCATAAAACATCAAAATAAACACATTTCACCTATGGGTATTTTTCCAAATATGAACCCTAGCATAAATTATTAATAGAATAAGCTAAATCGAGCTACCGGGGCTTCAAAAATGTAAAAACATTAAAAACGGGGCTTGGAATCACTTACTATGGAGCTTGGAAGCTTGAAAAACCCTAGCTATGTCTTCCTTATGAGAATTTCGGCCAAAGGGTTGAAGATGAGCAAAAATTGGCTTTTAATTTTGTTTTTAACTCATTTTAATCACTAAATGACCAAAATGCCCTTAACTTAAAAATATTCTATTTCACCTATTTGATGTCCATTTTTTTTTCCAGCAAGTTAACCAATGGTCTAGTTACCTTTTAAGGACCTCCAATTTAAAATTTCATAGAAATTAGATACCTCCAGCTTCTAGAACTCAAGTTTTGCACTTTTTACAATTTAGTCCTTTTGACTAAATTGAGTGCTCAAACACCAAAATTTTCGAACGAAATTTTTACGAAATCATTTCATAAAGTTGTAGATCATAAAAATATAAGAATATTAATTTTTTTAAATTTTTTTTCATCGAATTTGTGGTCCCGAAACCACTATTCCGACTAGGCTCAAAATCGGGCTGTTACAACTCTCCCCCTTTAGGGATTTTCGTCCCCGAAAATCTTACCAGAAAAGAGATTTGGGTACTGTTTTCTCATGGCTTCCTCTGGTTCCCACGTAGCCTCTTCTACTCCATGTCTTTGCCACAACACTTTCACTAAAGCTATACTTTTATTTCTTAACTGTTTAACCTCTCGAGCCAAAATCTTAATCGGTTACTCATCATATGTCATATCTAGTTGAATCTCAATCTCTGTCGGAGAAATCACATGTGAAGGATCAGAACGATAGCGTCGCAACATTGACACATGAAACACATTATGAATTCTTTCTAACTCTGTTGGTAAAGCTAGCCGATATGCCACTGGTCCAATCCTTTCGATAACCTCATACGGCCCAATGAAACGAGGACTTAATTTGCCTTTCTTGCCAAATCTGAGAACTTTCTTCCAAGGGGATACTTTCAAGAATACCCTGTCACCAACTTGAAATTCAATTTCTTTTCTTTTCAAATCTGCATAGGATTTCTGTCTATCTGAAGCTGCTTTCAAGCAATCTCTGATGACTTTTACTTTCTCTTCTGTTTCTTTGACTAGATCAACCCCGTAAATCTGATTTTCCTTAAGCTCTGTCCAATACAAAGGTGTGCGACATTTACGTCCATACAAAGCTTCATAAGGTGCCATCTTCAGACTCGATTGATAACTATTATTGTAGGCAAACTCTATTAACGGCAAATATTTCTCCCAACTACCTTGAAATTCCAATACGCAACATCTAAGCATATCTTCAAGTACCTGAATAACTCTTTCTGATTGACCATCAGTCTGAGGATGGAAAGCTGTACTAAAACTCAACTTTGTACCTAAAGCTTCCTGTAATTTCTTCCAAAACCGTGAAGTAAATCTCGAATCTCTATCTGAGATAATCGATAATGGTACTCCATGTAGTCTAACTATCTCTGAAATATACAACTCAGCCAACTTGTCAAGTGAATAATCCATACGAACTGGAATAAAATGAGCTGACTTCGTTAGCTTATCAATCACAACCCATACTGCATCTTTCTTTCTCAGTGTCAAAGGCAATCCCGTCACAAAATCCATAGTAACTCGGTCCCATTTCCACTCGGGAACTAATACAGGCTGCAATAAACCTGAAGGTACCTGATGTTCAGCTTTTACCTGTTGACAGATCAAGCATCTAGAAACAAATTCTGAAATATCTCTTTTCATTCCTCTCCACCAATACATTTTCTTCAAATCATTATACATCTTTGTACTACCTAGGGTGAATAGACAAAGAACTGCTACGTGCTTCCTGTAAGATATTCCGAATAAGCTCATCATTCTTTGGTACACATACTCTATCTCTGAACATCAAACAACCGTCAGAACCGATCTGAAAATCAGACTCTACACCTGACTCGCACTGAACTCTTTTGGCTTGCAACTCACTGTCATCCTTCTGAGCTTCACAAATTTCTTTAAGAAACGTCGGTTTAGCTCTCAACTCAGCTAAAATAGAACCATCATCTGATAAGGCCAAACTAGTATGCAAAGCTCTCAATGCAAATAACGATTTTCTACTCAAAGCATCAGCAACAACGTTTGCCTTACCCGGGTGATAATCGATCACTAGCTCATAATCTTCAATCAACTCTAGCCATCTTCTTTGCCTCAAGTTTAGATCTTTCTGAGTCATCAAGTATTTCAAACTTTTATGATCAGTGAATATTCGGCATTTCTCACCATACAAGTGATGTCTCCAAATTTTAATGCAAATACAATAGCAGCTAACTCTAAATCATGTGTTGGATAATTTTTCTCATGTGGTTTAACTGTCTAGAGGCATAAGCAATTACCCTTTCTTCTTGCATAAGTACACAGCCTAGTCCATGTAAGGATGCATCACTGTAAATCACAAACTCTTTACCTGGTTCTGGTTGTACTAAGACAGGAGCTTTAGTCAACAATGCCTTTAACTTGTCGAAACTCTGCTGACACTTCTCAGTCCATTCAAACTTGACATCTTTTTGTAGCAATCTTGTTAATGGAGTAGCTATCGTGGAAAATCCCTCTACAAATCGTCTATAATAACCGGCAAGACCAAGAAAACTTCTGACCTCTGATACATTCCTGGGAGGCTTCCAATCAACAATGGCTGAAATCTTATTCGGATCAACTTTAATACCTTCACCTGAGACAACATGTCCAAGAAAACAAACTTCCCGTAACCAGAACTCACTTTTGCTAAATTTGGCATAAAGCTGATTATCTCTCAAAATCTGTAAAACTCAAATGCTCTGCATGCTCAGTCTCATCATGAGAATAAATCAAGATGTCATCAATGAACACAACTACAAACTTGTCCAAGTAAGGTCTGAAAATTCAGTTCATTAAATCCATGAAAATGGCAGGAGCATTAGTTAAGCCAAATGGCATCACAAGAAACTCATAGTGACCATACCTAGTTCAAAAAGCAGTTTTTGGAACATCTGACTCTTTAACTCGCAACTGATAGTATCCGGATCTCAAATCTATCTTAGAAAACACAGTGGCTCCTTTCAATTGATCAAACAAGTCATCTATTCTAGGCAATGGATATTTGTTCTTTATGGTAACCTTGTTAAGCTGCCGATAGTCTATGCACAATCTCATTGAACCGTCCTTCTTTTTTACAAATAATACTGGTGCACCCCATGGTGAATAACTAGGTCTTACAAAGCCTTTATCAGTTAATTCCTGTAGCTGAGCTTTCAATTCTTTTAATTCTATTGAAGCCATTCTATAAGGAGCAATAGAAATAGGTGTGGTACCTGGAATCAATTCAATACCAAACTCAACTTCTCTGATAGGAGGCAAACCTGGAAGTTCTTCCGGGAACACATCAGAAAACTCATTTACCACAGGCACTGATTCAATTTTCAACTCTGGATCTTTAGTATTCAACACAAAAGCAAGATAAGCTTCACATCCTTTCCTCAAACATTTTTGAGCGGACATAACTAAAATCATGGTAATTGCACTATCTGACTCATCTGAATTAACTCGAAGGATTTCACCATTTCACATCTCAATTCAATGAATTTCTTTCACAATTCACTATCGCATCATGTGCAGTTAACCAATCCATACCAAGAATTACATCAAACTCATCAAATGGCAATAGCATGAGATCAGCCGGAAAACAGTAACCTCTAATCATCAAAGGGCATTTTTTACATACTTTGTTTACTAACACATGCTGACCAAATGGATTCGATACTTTAATCACAAATTTCGTAAACTCTATGGGCATGTTCATACTAGGCATTAATTTCATGCAAACATAGGAATGGGTTGAACCCGGATCAATCAAAGCAATAACATTAATATCATGAAGAGAAAATGTACCCGTAATTACATCGGGGGAGGATGCCTCTTCACGATTACGGAGAGCATAAGTCCTTGCAGGTGCTTTAACATCTGATCTCATTGCTGTATCTCTAAATGCAGCTCTACCTACCCCTACTCCCGGGTTTCTCTGATGCCTGCCTCTAACGGGGGCATTACCTGATCTTGCACTCGGTATTACTTCTCTTTTAACCATTTCAGGACACTCCCGAATGAAATGATTTGGTGCACCACATCGGAAACAACCAATCTCAGTTGCTCGACATTGACCTGGATGACGTCGACCACATTGAGGACACTCGGGTCTATCAGGTTGAATACTGCCAACACTCGCAATCGAAGTGGTTTGAGCTTTTGAATCCATAAATCTTCCACCTCTGTTCCGGCTAGAATACCCAGCTGAAAATTAGATCTCGTAGAAAACTCTCTAGGCCTCTTGGATGTAGACTGAAATGACTTGCTCATCTGTCTTTTCTTCGAGTCTTGCATCTCAATTTCAGATTTACCCTTTCTTTTTAATAACTCTTCTGCCTTACAGGCTCGTTCAACTAAAGCAACAAACTCTTTTATCTCTAGAACACCAACTGATAGTCGGATATCATCATTGAGCCCATCTTCAAATCTTTTGCACATGATAGCCTCTGTAGACACACACTCTCGAGCATAATTGCTGAGTCGAACAAATTCACGTTCATAGTCGGTCACAGTCATCTTACCTTGTTTTAACTCAAGAAACTCTTTTCTTTTCTGGTCAATAAACCTCTGACTGATATACTTCTTACGGAACTCCTCCTGAAAGAAATCCCAAGTAACTCTTTCTTTCGGTACTACTGATACAAGTGTCTTCCACCACTGGTAGGCTGAATCTCTAAGAAGTGACACTACACATTTAATACACTCTTCCGGTGTGCAGGATAACTCGTCAAAAACTCTAATAGTATTTTCGAGCCAAAATTCAGCTTTTTCTGCATCATCATCTTTGGTAGCCCGAAACTCTTCAGCCCCTTGTTTTCTGATCTTGTCAACGGGTGGCTTCTCTCTTCTGACTGTATCTGTGACTGGGGAAGCTACATGGGTGGTCTGTGGATCATGAGGGAGTGGAGGTCTAACGGCCGGGTTCGTACGAACGAACTCAGCAAACCATTCATTCAAAGCTTGGAAGAAGGCTTCTCGAGCCCCTCCTCCCTGACTAACTGTAACGGGCCTTTCACGACTATCTTGTGGCACCGTCCCTTCAGCGGGAGTGGGTGCACTACTCTCTACATCATCTACACCAGCTCGTTCAGGATCCATAACTATAAAAAAATTTTAAATCGTCAAGAGTCGTCACACTATCAAAATATAAGTATGGCATGTATAGATAGACTCTTACTCATACTAAATATTCCGAGAACCGACTAAACCTTGCTCTGATACCAATAAATGTAACACCCCTTACCCGAGACCGTTGCCGGAGTCGAGCACGAGGCATTACTAGACTTAACTTACTAGTTCTGGGCATAAAAATTGAAACTGTCCGTCTGCGTCATGTTCACTAAATTAATTATAACTCGAGTTACGAAACTCGAAATCTAGATTCGTAAATTTTCCCTGAAACTAGACTCATATATCTTCTTACTATAATTTTTCCAGAATTTTTGGTGTGGACAATTAGTACAGTTTATTAGTTAAAGTCTCCCCTGTTACACAGTTTGACAGTTCTGACCTCTCTTCACTAAAAATCAATTATCTCATATTATACAACTCTTTTTCCTACACCGTTTCTTTCATATAAAAATAGACTCATAAGCTTTAATTCTATATCTCATGCACAACCTAATTCAATTTATACTATTTTTGGTGATTTTTCAAAATCACGTCACTGCTACCGTACAAACTGTTCCCCTGCATATAATTACATAATTTATTTAAAATAACTATCAACTAGGCATTTCATAACATCCAAAACATGTTCTTAATTAACCATTTTAATGGCTAATCATTACCAAACATTTACAAGTCCATAATAAGCCATATCATAAGGTCACACACATAAAATGGCTAAGTCCCTATACATGCCATAACTTAAAACGTTCAAGTCACAAAATACCAATATAATCCTTTGATAGTGTGTAACGATCTCCGACGTCCTTTCGATCCCCAAGTTGGCTTGTAATACTAAAAAATAAAGAATAGGTGTAAGCATAAAGCTTAGTAAGTTTACATGTAAATAGATAACAATATTCTTAATGAATTATCTTATGTTTTTCTTATCAATATCACTTAAGCTTTTAACTCAATATACTTAAAACTTGTATACTTGCCTTACCTTTTAACATGAATTTATCTTACCTTACCTTTTTAGCTTGAACTTGTCTTACCTTTACTTTGGAATACTCCTTGAATTTTCCCGTTGAACCACTTGGAATACTAAGGATACTTGGGTACCTTTCCTTTGAAACTTAACCATTGCCATGTCTTGACATGGTCTTACGTGGTATCCTTGCCTTATGAACTCACCAATGCCATGCCTTGGCATGGTCTTACATGGGACCTTTGCCTTATAGTAACATATCAATGCCATGTCTTGACATGGTCTTACATGATTTCCTTAAACCCTAATGTCATGACATTTGTATCCTACACATTCCTAAGGTTCAACCGGAACTTTCTGAGATAGTTTTTCCGTCAATTCATACTTGAGTCTTTAAATAATAAATTTACAGAATAAATATGTAAATGCTAGAATTTAACAATATTAAATGTAAAGTAATAGAATATTGCATTTATTTACTGCAAACTTACCTCGAAACAAAATACGATCAACTATATCGTTTTAATCCTCTATCTTTTTCTTTCCTCGATCTAACTCTGGATTTCGTTCTTCTTGATCTATAATAGCAAATTTAGCTTATTTAATACTCACATTCATCAAAACAATCCTTAACTCTTAACTTTAGAAAAATTACAATTTTACCCCTAAACTTTTACATATTTACACATTTGCCCCAAAGCTCGGAAATTAAACTTTATCCCTTATTCTTATGTTTTATGGCATGCTGATCATTTTTCCCTTCTATGGCAACATCAAATTCTCACTCTAACTTGTACTTATGAACATTAGGTATTTTTACCGATTAAGCCGTTTTACTCGTTTTCACTTAAAATCACTTAGCAAAAGTTGTTTAACATAATTTCAGACTTCATATTCTATCATAAAACATCAAAATAAACACATTTCACCTATGGGTATTTTTCCAAATATGAACCCTAGCATAAATTATAATAGAATAAGCTAAATCGAGCTACCGGGGCTTCAAAAATGTAAAAACATTAAAAACGGGGCTTGGAATCACTTACTATGGAGCTTGGAAGCTTGAAAAACCCTAGCTATGTCTTCCTTATGAGAATTTCGGCCAAAGGGTTGAAGATGAGCAAAAATTGGCTTTTAATTTTGTTTTTAACTCATTTTAATCACTAAATGACCAAAATGCCCTTAACTTAAAAATATTCTATTTCACCTATTTGATGTCCATTTTTTTTTCCAGCAAGTTAACCAATGGTCTAGTTACCTTTTAAGGACCTCCAATTTAAAATTTCATAGCAATTAGATACCTCCAGCTTCTAGAACTCAAGTTTTGCACTTTTTACAATTTAGTCCTTTTGACTAAATTGAGTGCTCAAACACCAAAATTTTCGAACGAAATTTTTACGAAATCATTTCATAAAGTTGTAGATCTTAAAAATATAAGAATATTAATTTTTTTAAATTTTTTTTCATCGAATTTGTGGTCCCGAAACCACTATTCCGACTAGGCTCAAAATCGGGCTGTTACAACGAGTATAATAAGCTCAACTATACATTAAATATAGATTTACTTTATATATTTTTATTTTTTCATGTCTATTTTATGGTTCATATTCAAAGTTTATAGACGTCTCCTTCAAACAATGCCGTATCCAAGGTTTGAACATATATGCTCTCATTGAGAATGCAATAAGCATTATCAGTGTACCCAACACTTATTTGTTAAACTATATATTATTTACGCAATATACTTACTATAATAAAATATATAATTAATTTATTGTCTTGAATTAAGCAAAATAAACTCAATAAAAAAAATAAAATACAATTTTTTTGTAATATTATAAAACTTTTTTGTATTTTAAGTTATTTATATAATATTTAGAAAATTTTAAATTTAAACTCAATTTTTTCGAAATTTAAGGTTAAAACAAAATTCAAATTTCAGTATTCATTTCAACTATATAAATACCTAATTTAATTTAAAAAACTCATTACCTTTTGATACGAGCACGCCCAGAGCAACTCAATATTCAAACTTCAATCCTCTTGAGCTCAGATTCCTGCCTTTGCCTGCTTAGATTGTCAAGTTCTTCTCTAAGAAGACGAACGACATTTGCTTGCTTATATTCCCAGTGTTTTACAAAGTATACTAACTGAGACAAGCCCTTGTCTGTATAATTAGTTAGCTCTATAAGATGTTGGAAAATCAACTATAGTTGGCTCCCCCACAATTGTTACCTCCTCCAACATATCTTGGTCATCTCTTGGCTTTTCTACATTAAACTGCTTCCCAGCTTCATGCTCAATTAGCTTGATTCGCACCTTTCTTCAAGCTGATTTAGTCGTGTTAGCTTAGTTCAGCTTCATTCGGCATTCAACTAGCCCAATGCCTTTTGGTGAACATGAAGAGACAAAGTTGCCAGGTGCCTTTTGGTGAACATGAAGGGACAAGGTTGCTGGTGCCCTTTCGAAAACCTAAGGGTTCGGGGACAAGGTTACTAGTGTCTTTTCAAAAACTTAAGGGTTAAAAGGTTGTTAGGTGCCTCTTCAAAAACTCAAGGGTTAAGGGTTAAAGGTTGCTGGTGCCCTTTCAAAAACTTAAGGGTTAAGAGGCAAGATTAGAAGACTATTTGGCTAGCCTTTGTTCAGCCTATAAAAAGGCTATGCAATTCTCATTTAACACAATTCAGACTTTAAGAAAATTTTATGAACTTTTATTCATTTGAGTGAGTTTATCTCCTCTTCATTTTCGTACATGTTTCGTTAGACTTACCAAGCTTGCTTGTGGCGTCTTCGACTTGTTTGAACTTATCACCAAATTCCCTTTGGTGTGGCGTTCATTAACCTATTTTCATCTTTCCACCTTAAACATTATAGAATCCGGGGTGACACTCTTTAGTGTCGAATTGCTTCTTGTTTAAGTTCGTTTATCCACCCCCATCAAAATTATCCTTTATCTATTTTTTTTATTCTATTTATCCATTTTTCATTTCTTTTCATCAAACCGAACCATTTCTTATTTTTATTCACTTAAAACTTCCGCAAACGCATCCATATTTTCTAATTATTTTCCAAAGGCTTGATTCCTCCTCGTAGACGATTGGGCAACCCGCATACGTTTCGACTCATCCCGAGCCGGCCCGTATCACCTTTTCAAGAAAATGTTATTATATTAATTATGGAAAAAAATTATCATATTTTTATAATTTGTTTTCTATCTATTAAAATTGAAAGATGGGCTTGCAACGGTATGAACGGCAATAGTTTGTCGGCTCATAATATTGAATAAACATGGACTATCAAGTAGGGTTTTAAGCAAATTAATGGTCCATCTGGACCATCATCTAGAAACTTATGGGCTTAAGGATTTTATATTTGGGCGTGAAAACGATATGCCTGTATGGTTTTCATTATTTTAAGATTTTAGATAAAAACCCAACCCAATACCTTATGCTTTGAACGGAAGATAACGGCTGCATTCCACACTGTCTAGTACTACAATTTTCATCATATAAAAAAGAAGAGACGTAAATGTTAGTATTATTATTATTATTGTTTTTTAAGCATAAAGTAATTAATTTTAAAATTAAAATTTATAATTAACATTTAAGTGGACCTTAGTCTTGGTCTAAAATAGGGACCAAAGGTTTTTTATTGGGGAGATGGTATTCATGATTGGGCTCTATAATTGCTTGCTGCCTGGTCCCCATTTCTCAAACCCCTACAATTTGTTGTGTAAAATGAAGCAAAGTAAGGCTTAGGTGGTGCAAAATCTCACATTGAACGTAAACAGCACACGTGCGATAGACTCAACTTTAGGGTTTAAAAGCGTGAATGATGGACCGACCTTTCCAAAAATACTTCGAATTTTTTAGTCATTTCATTGGACCATTCTCCTAAATCTTCAAAATCTTTCAAGTGTTTGTTCACCATGAAAACGACATTAATTAAGCTTACTAATTGGGCTTTTTGCCCTTAAAGTACACCTTTAGTTGAAGCAAAGAACGAAAAGGTCCATTACAACCTATCTCTTTCATGCACATACCTTATCAATTAATGAAAATAAAATCCAAATTTAAATGATAAAAAAGAAAGTATCCATACGAGGGAGGTTCTTTTTTGTTGCAATTACTGTTGCTAAAGGTAGATAATTTAGGAGACAAGTTAAAAGGTCGGTCGGTTAAAGCTTTATTAATGTCATGTTGGGGAACGTGACGTGACGTGATTAGCTACTAGGATATCAAAGGATCGCAAAAGACATGAGATTATTGTCCAAAAATTAAGTACTAATATATGTATGTCAATTGCTGTAATTAAGGGCGTTCAATTTATTAGGTTTAGTTTCGATATAAAAAAAAGTAATAAGTTTATATAAAAATCAAATCAAATTTTGATTTATGGGTTAAATTTTTTTATGATTGAATTTTAGTAATTTCGCATAAAATGTACAAAGATAAGAAAAAACACATTCATAATAACGTAATTTATCTTGTGTTTGGTTGACTTAATATAAGTATAAATAATTATAATAAAAAATTATATTATTTAATTAATGAAGTCTTGACTCTCGACTAAGTTGACAATGATGGAGACATTAATTTTAAATATCTAAATTCGAAACTCACCATGTATATTATAATGTGTAAATATTAATTCAATTAATCCAATTCACAATATTGTATAACACTTTAGAAAAAATTATATTCAAAATTTAACATTTACAATTTAATATCAATTTTCATTATTATTTTTTTCTGGTGAAAAAAGAATTCGTTCATGTTCCATTTTCAACTTAAATCAGGAACTTGGAAAGGTTTTCGTTAATGGGATTCATGTGCAAAGCTAACTCAGTATTTCTTTTTTCAAAAATTTTTGAATGAAGAACAAAATTGAAGAAGATTTAGAAGATAAAGTGTTATGGGCAGTGGTTTTCAGCTGCCATGTGACCCTCAAATTGGCTGATCACTAACCCTAATAATCCCACGTTATAATCTCAGTGGACCCTTTGCGCCCGACATTTGTGATCACCCTCTATATTAAATCTATTCTTTATAAAAGAAAGTGGGATATTCAAGTTAGCCCAAAAGCAATACATATATACTAAAGTTTCGAGCGTATTGATCACTCTCTGGACCACTAACAAGAACACGAAACCCTAAAATAAAAATTTGCAAAAGAGGAGATTCAGACCCTTATTCAAGGGATACGGGTCGGCTCCACGTCATGCCTGCTTCATTCGATGAATTGTGGGGAAATATATTTAAGAAATAGATAAAAAAGAAAGAATTATATGATGTAAGTACAAATTGAAAAGCAGTAAAACTAGTTTATTGTTTATAATGCTCTTTTACAGCATGTTAGTATAAATCAACTTTTTAATGTTATCTTACAAAGAGAATATTGAACTGAATTAGGCATTTGATTTGATCATCCCACCTTCTAAACCCCCAAAACAGATACATTATTTTAGTATAATAAATTTGATTAGGTTCTAGATGTACAGGAGTTCCGCTAGGAACATATCGTGGTTTTGTATCTATGCTATTGTTTTAAAAATTTGTGTTATGATTTAATTTCGCATCAATTCAATTAATAAATTTTTAATTTTTTAAAACAAAAGTGTTATTTGAAGAGAAAAATCTTAATATTATATATGAACTATGGTTTAATGTGTAATTGTATACGTGAACTTTAATTTAGTACAATTTTATACATGAATTTTTTATTTGATCAAATTCTTATAAATTATTAAATTAATTATTGATATAATATCATTTTATATTTATATATTGTAATAATATATAATTATATTTATCCAATGTGTATTTATTTCTTTAGATGTGTATGATTAAATCAAAATTAAAGTTTTAAGTATACATTTGAACCACAACTAGAGTTTCACGTGTATATTTGCACAGAATTAAAGTTCATGTATATAATTGCATATTAAATCAAAGCTTATATATAATTTTGAGATTTATCCCTATATCAAAAAGACTAAAAATATTATAAAAATGATTCTTTAAAAGATTTGAATTTGATATAATATGTGAATCTTGATCAAAATTTAATTAGAAAATTTATTTATAATTTTTATTATTTTCTCAATAATATTTTTTTTCAGAAATTTTATATTATTTTTATTTCTTTCACCTATATCGGGTGTACCGTAGAATTAGTATATATATATATATATTTTTTTTTTCACATAAATATTTTTATAATCAAATTTAAAAAGATATATATTTGATTTATTATAAAGTGTCATGTATCACAAAATAATATTATTAAGATACCACTTAGATAGTGAAATGTAATTTAGATAATAAAAAAATTAATTTCATGGTTTAAGTAAAAATATTTTAAATTTAACTTAAATCTATATTTATAAAAGATAATAAATATCGAAGGAATTAGAATGAATATCATTATTAATTCAGGCAATTAGTGGTCATGGATTACTCGTGCAGCTCGTGTCCATTCAAGTAGTGGGATTCATCACACTTAGACGCACCAATAAACTAAAGCAATTAATATGTAAATGATCTCTTCTCTTTGATATCTTGTACACAACCTATTATTAAATATAAATATATATAAAGGTGGGGGTTAAGAAGAGTTCTAGATTCTTCAATCATATCTCATTTTAAGAAAATAATATAGTGGAACCATTTTTTACACGTAACGACACAAATTAATAGTACCATATTTGTACAACATTCATATTTGTTAACCAAAATCCAAGTGTATGTGCGATCCCTATGGTTGTCAACAACTATTTTGGACTATATAATAAAGGACAGTGCTAGAAGCACTCAAATAATGCATCGTTTGGGAGAAAAAAGAACAACATAGTGAAGGTTTAAATGAATTTTTTTTGGTATAAATTTAATATTAAGGTTAATATTTAATACAGTCAATCGTATATGGTTTTTATACATAATCAATTGATCTCTATGCAACAACTTATTTTGATAATTAATTAGAATTTGTTCCTTTAATAGGACAGTTTTGTTTGGATTTATTGGTGATCTATCAGATCTTATTCAATTCGATTCTTTGATATTAGAAGTTAGATACATCAACCTCTAACACCAATTGTTATAATATATATCGATAATGACAATAAAACGATCGGAAAATAATAATAATAAAACAATAACACTTTCAATAAAAAATTACGGGTAGAGGAGAAGAAATTTACTAATGTTGAAAAACGAATGATACAAGAGGAATTTCGATTACATCTATTTAAAGGTTGAAAAAAGTCTATTCTAATCAATGTCAAATAGAATAAGTGTAATTTTATACGGATTCTATTTGTGCGGCCCTCGACCTCTTGTCCCTATAAGTCTCCTTATTTTACCATTGAATTTATTTTTTCAACAAGTATTTGAGTCACACAATCTTTAAAACCAAATGATAAATACGGAAACATAGAAATCACTTCTACTTTGCCAAGCAGCCTCCAGATTCGACATCAGCTCTACAGAGTTCCCAAAGCTGACATCACCAATATCAAATATTAATTAAACCTACCACACGACGAGAACTTACCATGATCAATCTATTGCTCGGACCCCTCCGCTCTCTCAAGAGTATATATCCAGTATACACAGTCACTTTCGGTCATCACTGCATTCACATATAACAGAACCACATCGACGTTTGGTGCTGCCGCTGCAATCTCGGGTCCAATTCCTTCAACTCTTTTAACGGATTCATTTTACACGGGATACACCAAACTTCATTACCAGATGCTCTTAACCAGATCTATACTACTATAAATCCGACAGTCCTAGCTTGTGCATTTCCACTCCTTTGTTTGCACCGGAAGTGGACGAAGATATTTCAAGAAAGTATAAATGTCCATTCAAAAATCGGGCCCATTCAACAGGATATATACTCCTTACAGCGTGGAACTTTTATAATCAACTCACTGTCTCATCATCCTATCCATCCATCACTCTACAGATTGGCTCGCCATGCGGCGTCTACTTAGACCCATTGGGATTGGCACTCTATTATCACTACTACATACACCTGATGCTAATGTATGATACTATGTTTTTTTTTATACATTTACCCCCCCAAAATAAAAAGGTTTTTTAAGGGATAAATCAAATTGTTTACTGGTTTGGGAAATAAATATAATATCTATTTTAGATTAAAGAGCAAAATTTAAAGAAAAACTCAGAGAAAGTATCATATTGTGTTATCAATTGATAATTTATACATTACTAATACATTAAATATTTTTAGTAAAAAAATTAAATACTAAAGCCTTTTTCTGTGAAGTATATGTATTAGCTGGATGAGTACATACAACATTTTTTAATTACTATAAAATAGCAATTATAAGATGGGAAAAAGACATTCTTTTTTCCTTTTATCTAAAGTAAAGAAGTTGAAAAAAAAAACACAAGGTAAAGGGGTTGTCCAGTGTTGAACTTGTGAGTCTGTGACAGCATGTCAACAAAGAATTAAGGTAAATGATAACTTAATTGGTTGAATAGCAAAATATTTCCATTAATTTGAACTCTTACTTAATAATAGGATTACAGTTTGAATTTAGATAATTTAGTCTTCCTTTTTATAAAAAATAAGATATTTGTTTTTTAGCCACCAATAATTTTAAATATTCACATAAATTAGTGAGGTAAACAAAGAAGGATGATGATGGTAGAGAAAAAGGGGAGGAGAGGTGAAAGTTGAGAGAGAGGTTCTGTTTATAGAAAAGTAAGAGAATTTAGAAAGAAGACATGTCTACGTAAGTACTTGTGAGTTGTTTGTATGGTCCTTTTATAGTGGGATGTAAACTTGGATACGTGTCTTAAGGTCACTAACATAGAAGTCTGGTTTGATACTCTTAGCAGTGATAGTGCCACATTTTAGGATGCGATGTTTTAGGGTGACTAGTAATCAACTATCTTCGGCCTCCACGTGGTCCTTATATAGTCTTAACGAAGATGTCTCTTTTCAAAGTTCGTCGAGTTAAGGTTCACAAATTAACCCTGAGTCCGTAGCATCGTTGGTTCAATTGAAAGATACATGTCTAGTTCTCTATAAGTACATTGTACGGTCTGCAAGGTATGTTGTGAGGCCAACAAGGATGTGAGATATAATACACCATTGATTAATCATATTGCATACCCATTATGTGAGAAAAAAAAACAATAAAAACTTTGGAAACAGTGATGATTTTTTTATAGAATGTAAATATTTTTATTAAAAATAAATAAAAATCAAATGAAATAATCACCTTTGTGTATATAACAAATAATTAGATTGATGAAGAATCAAGATTTTTTGAGTTAATGTCAATTAACTCATAATTACTAAAATTCAATCAACACTTAACTAATAATAATATATAGGTAAATCCAATCTTTTTGAAGTCAAAGTCTAAAATTATAATGAGCATAGAAAATGGAGATAAAAAGAGAGCAAAGCATGCAAGGAGGTATGACAAAGACAACACACTGTATATTCCTTCGAGAAAGAAATGGTGGGGTCTCCCTTAATACAGTACCTCCCATTTCCAGAGAGTATCGCACGAGCACATTTGTGTACCCTTAGCTACTCCCTTTCCCCACTATGCTCCCTATTCTTATCTACATCTCTCTTCAGTTTTGTTTAACCCAATCTCTCTTTTATCTATGACTTACCTCTACCTTATAATCGTATTTAAGTATGTTATATATATATTAATTTATACATATTTATGGTTTTTTTCCCCTTTATTTGTAACTCCTTTCTATTTGCTTTTTAATGTGTAAAAGGGGATGTCCTTTTCTCTCTTTATTGGGGGGGGGGGGGGCTAAGAGAGAGAGAGAGAGGAGAATCCAAGATAATAATGATATAAACAGTGAGTCCAAACAAAAAGGGAGGTTGAAGAAATGTGCTTTAACGTAAGCCATTTGACGATAATTTTTATTCCCTTTTCTCTGCCCAGTATCCCTCTCTACTTTTACTATACACTCTACAGTTACCATTGGAATTGGACACATTCTTTTCCTTTCCTTCTTTTCTCTTCGTTCACACTTGATATAAATAAAAAATCAAAGTATTTAATAAATATAATATAAAAAATAAAATTTTAATTAATAATAAACTATAATATAAAAAAATTATACTCGATTAATTCGTGATGTGAATTGAATAAATTTTTTATTAGATATAAATGCATCTCAATTCATAATTTCTTCTCACAAACTCTTACATAACAAATTAAATGCAGACACACAGTCTAGTTAATTACTAGCTTTGAGTTCATTAACACATCAAATCAAATGAAATCCTAGGAATAATAATGTTTATTCACTCCAGGTTTACTTTGCTAGTCAAAGCCTAATCCATGGTATTTCTGATTATTATTATTATTATTACACTGGTTAAATCTCACTTCATTGCATCTTCTTTGGACCCAAAATTATTATTTTGACCAAGAAAGGATGGGTGGATTATTGGCAATAATAACACATCTGCAAGGGCTAAAAACGTGGTTTTACTTTCATCAAACATCAAGATGACACTTGATTATAATGTTGAAAACTCAATCTGTAATCTGGGTATACAAAATAATGAAGTTTCATTAGAAAAATATAAAATAGAAGGGAACATAAGCATGCATATAAGTGAGTCAGGTCACATTCTAGTTAATTAAGTTGAAACATAAAAACATGAGGTCATAAAATCAAATATAGAAAAGGTTAATCAAAACAAAGCTTTTTCAACGGTTACAGAAATGAAATCCCAGTTTCAGTCAAAAGAGCATATTGTTGGTAATATCCGACAAAATCAGAGCTTTTTCTTTTTCTTCTTTCCAACATATGTCCCTGTTTTCACTTTCAACCGTTCGATGTTTCAAAGGCAAAGTCAAGTTGCAATCTTGTAATTATTTGTTACTTCAATGCCCATTTCCCCATTACCATCTATTTATACACTCTCTGATCAACTCTCTCACCCTACCATCTTCACTTCAATAGTTGCAAAAAAGGGGGGAAAATACATACATTTTTCTTCTTCTCTGTGGGAAAATCCCACTAATATTTGAAAATTTCTGTAATCTAATGATTACATCTAGGTATCTTACTATACATTTCACTCATATTTTATTGTCGTTTAAGATTTGAATCTTTTCATGCATGTTGTTTTGTTAATTAGTCTCTCCTTTTGATTGAATATATAGGTTCATCCACATATATAATATATGTGATAAAGTATAACCTTTTGTTTAATTGATATATGTATGTATGTATGTATTGATCATTCTTTTTTTGCCTTTCCAAACAGCTTGGGATCCCTGGAGTTATATCAAAGATCATCTAAGGTATCATCAAAGTAAAGATATGGCAAAGACAGGAGCTCAAGCAAGTCCAGTTGTAGTGTTCTCCATGTTCATGTTGTTCATAGTCTTGTTTTTCAGTTTTGTCGTGTCTGATAATGGTAAAGAAGTTGAGATTCTTTTGTCTTTCAAGTCTTCGATCTATGACCCTTCTGGTTTCCTCTCAAACTGGGATTCCTCAGCCACTTTTTGCCAGTGGCACGGCGTCACTTGCAATAATAATCTCTCTCATGTCGACAAACTGGATCTTTCTGCTAAAAACTTAACTGGTAAATTAGTTTCCTCCTCGATTTTCCATTTGCCTTTTATTCAAACTTTGAACATCTCCAACAATCAGTTTTACGGTGAAATTCCCGAGGATATATTTTCTTCTTCATCTTCTTCACTTCGGTTTCTCAACCTTAGTAACAATAATTTCACCGGTCAAATACCAAGCGGTTCCATTCCTGGTCTCGAGGTATTGGATCTTTCAAACAATATGCTTTCCGGGAAAATCCCACCAGAAATCGGATCGTTTTATAGTCTAAAATTTCTTGATCTGGGTGGGAATGTTTTGGTTGGGGAAATTCCAGTCTCGATAACAAACATCACCAGTTTGCAGTTCTTGACTTTGGCTTCAAATCAATTAGTCGGCCCCATTCCACATGGACTAAGCAAAATGAAGAGCTTGGAGTGGATATACGTTGGCTACAACAATCTGTCGGGTCAAATTCCAGAAGAAATTGGTATGTTGACTTCCTTGAATCATCTTGATCTTGTCTACAACAATCTCACCGGTGAAATCCCATCATCCCTGGGGAATCTCAGCGACCTTCAGTATCTTTTCCTTTACCAAAACAAGCTTACAGGTTCGATTCCAGACTCCATTTTTGGACTCAAAAAGCTGGTTTCTCTCGATCTTAGTGATAATTCATTATCTGGTGAGATCTCTGAACTCGTAATTCACTTACAAAACTTGGAGATTCTTCATCTTTTCGGCAACATATTTACGGGTAAAATCCCCAAGGCTTTAACCTCTTTGCCTCGTCTTCAAGTCCTTCAGCTCTGGTCCAACAGATTGTCAGGTGAGATTCCAGAAAGTCTTGGAAGGAATAATAATCTCACGATTCTCGACCTCTCAACAAATAATCTCACGGGTCGGATACCAGATGGACTTTGCAGTTCGGGTCGGCTTTTTAAGCTCATTCTTTTCTCAAATTCGCTTGAAGGTGCCATTCCAAAGAATTTGAGCACTTGCACGAGTTTGCAGCGAGTAAGGCTTCAAAACAATCGTCTGTCAGGCGAGTTATCCTCGGAGTTCAGGAAGCTGCCTCTCGTCTACTTCTTGGATGTCTCGAACAACGATCTCTCCGGCAACATTGGAGACCAAGAATGGGACATGCCGGCGCTTGAAATGTTGAGTTTGACAGGAAACAGGTTTTCCGGAAGGTTGCCTAACTCATTCGGGAGCCAAAAGATTGAGGACCTGGACTTGTCAGGGAACGGATTTTCAGGTACAATTCCACGTAGTTTCGGAAGTTTAACGGAGCTCATGCAATTCAGCCTATCTGGAAACAAGCTAGTCGGTGAAATCCCCGAGGAATTATCTTCATGCAAGAAGCTCGTGAGTCTAGACTTGAGCCATAACCAACTCAGTGGCCAAATTCCATCAGGTTTCGCTGAAATGCCAGTTCTTAGTCAGCTTGACTTGTCGGACAATCAATTATCTGGTGAAGTTCCACCGCAGTTGGGGAAGATGGAATCACTAATTCAGGTGAATGTTTCTCACAACCATTTACATGGTAGTTTACCATCTACCGGGGCCTTTCTCGCTATAAATTCAAGTGCAGTTTCCGGTAATGATCTTTGTGGTGGAGCTGAAACGAGCGATTTACCACCATGCAAGAAGGTTAAGAATCTGAATTGGTGGTTCTATGTTGCTTGCTCGCTCGTTGCTTTAGTTGTGCTTGCGTTTGCTGCTTTTGGCTTCATATTCATTCGAAAAAGAAACAATTTGGAGCTGAAGAGAGTGGAAAACGAAGATGGAATCTGGGAATTACAGTTCTTTGATTCCAACGTTTCAAAGTCAGTAACAGTCAATGATATTACACTCTCTGCAAAACAAGTAAATGGTATTTGCAGAGGCAATAAATCGTCTGCAAAAGATTTCCAATTCGTGGTGAAAGAAATGAACGACGTCAACTCAATTCCATCGAGTTTTTGGTCTGAAATCAAACAACTCGGCAAGCTTCAGCATCCAAATCTTGTTAATCTAATCGGAACATGCCGGTCGGACAAGAATGCATATTTGGTTTACGAGTACATAAAAGGGAAACTTTTAAGTGAAATCCTTCACGAATTAACCTGGGAAAGACGGCGTAAAATCGCCATGGGGATTGCCAAAGCTCTAAAGTTTTTGCATTCTTACTGTTCACCAAGTATAATTGTGGGAGACATGTCGCCGGAGAGAGTTATCGTCGACGGAAAAGATGAACCTCGCCTACGATTAAGCCTTCCCGGGCTACTTTCAACGGAAAACAAAGCCTTCATTTCTTCGGCGTACGTTGCCCCAGGTACGTGAACAATAATAATACATAATAGTATAGACCTTTTTTTTTAATTGAAAATTTCCCTGTTTAACTGTGAGAATAATAGTGCAATGTCAACTTAATTATGTAATCCTGTCGCATATGAAATTTTTTTCTTGGCAATTTATAAGTAGTCAAAGCAGAAATTATGAGATATTATTATGTCTGGCTCTTAGATACTTCAAACAATAACTTTAAAGCATTTTATCATAATTTATTTTATAAAAGAATATATATGAATCTTAATGGTTAGGTGCTTAGACACTTGAACTTCAACAAGGTTTTACATATTAAAGGAAAGCAATTTATTCATATATTAGATATTGAGTTAATAATATTTTTCTACAAATCCATGCACGTGCAGGTTGCTAATATATGTATATTTATTTTTCTTTTCTTTTCTCCTATAATATATTTGGCAGAAACCAGAGAAAGCAAAGATATGAGTGAAAAGAGTGATATATTTGGATTCGGCCTGATTCTGATTGAATTATTAACGGGGAAAAGCCCTGCGGATGCTGAATTTGGAGATCAGCACCAAAGCATGGTAGAGTGGGCCCGTTATTGCTACTCAGATTGTCATCTTGAGATGTGGGTTGATCCCATGATCAGGCCAGGCCATGCATCCGACGTCAACCACAACCAGATCGTAGAAACCTTGAACCTAGCTCTCCATTGCACCGCGGGTGACCCCACCGCTCGCCCCTCCGCAACCGATGTATCCAAAACTCTACAGTCTGCTTTCAGAATAACTTCCTGTGTTTCAACCCTAAAGCTCTCTTCATCTGTTTAGGCTTCTTAATAATTATATATTATATATAGCATGATTTTGTTCAGAATTTTTGTTTTTTTGGGTTAATTTCCTTTTTTGGTTTCATGGTTTCTAGTTGTAAGTTATTAAAATGATTGTCGTCGTCTCTCAAATGTTTTGTTTGATGGTATGCTAAATACATACTATTGAGTGTAAAAATGTAGATAAATTAAATGCAATTATATATGAATTACAATTTTTGTTTCTTCACAGATTGTATATATATATATATATATATCTTTGGAGGTCTTCTATATGCTTCCATGGCTCAAAGATTTAAAAAGAAAAACCCATAGCCTGTAATAAATGAAGTAATTATAAATGTTAAATCTAGTGTTAGATTTTAAAAATCTAATTATACGAAGGGTTACTAGCAAGTAAGTGGATATCCCACTGGCAAACCCACTCTTTGGGGTGAAAAAAGATATTGAAATCCCATTTTTTGGAATGGAAGAGAAAACCTGATATGCAGAGACCATTGTTTTCTTTTTTATCTTCTTTTACAGCTTGTTTTTTAGACATTGAAAATGGCATATAAGGATCAGACAGAATTCACATGGATTTGGGACTCAACACCATGGCCTACTTCATTTCCATTTCCTTTTGTCTTCCCTTATTTTTGTAGTAATTTTGACCCTTTTTACA
Source organism: Gossypium australe (assembly GCA_005393395.2). Taxonomy (NCBI): domain Eukaryota; kingdom Viridiplantae; phylum Streptophyta; class Magnoliopsida; order Malvales; family Malvaceae; genus Gossypium; species Gossypium australe. The sequence goes on from CM016626.1 coordinate 6,649,774, forward strand.
CTTTTATTTTGTAAATATTAGCCTCAAAACAAAACACTGCTCGCTAATTTCCTTTCATGCCCATGGAAAAAGAAACTAGAGAGTTCAAAACTTGTTCACTTTCTCGTTTGTAATAACCAAGTTGTTGACTATATATAACGTTGAAGTGGGTTTATTGGTATCCTACAATGACTTGCAAAAGATCTTCTGCACTTATCCAGAGAAGGGCGACGCACGCCTTGTTTGTTCTTTTTCTGCCTCCATTATATAAAAATTTGTTTAACATAACACATGCTTGGCTGCTTGTTTACACTAAAAGTCAAAAGTTAGATCACAAAGGGAATTGGGGTCTTCTTCCCTATAGCCTTACAGAGCGATTGATTGAGAAAATGGAGTTTCCACAATATATAAATGTTTGACCCTTTTTAGAGTTTGGTTTGCATGTGAAAAATTTTGCTTTCAACGGCAGTGAAAAGGCTTGGTTTCACCACGCGCGCCCAGAAGCTATCGATTAGGTCAAACAGCTAGAAAACAGGGACATTGCTCATGCTTCAATGGTGGACCACTCTCTGTACTAAATTCCTGATGTCTTGATGATGATATTGTTTGTCTTATTGTCGGAACACTCTTTTGGAATTGAAAAAAAAAGGCCAAAATGGTACGCTTTTAACAATCCCATATATTCGTATGTAAAAAAAGCTAGCTTGAGCCTTTGAGGTATAAAGGCAAACTGGTATAAAATGACTGCCTTTTTTTCTCTTCACACATGACAGACAATGATCAAAAGGGTTTTAATATTTCAATATCTGGTTTACGATGAAATAAGAAGAAAAAATCTTACAGGGGATTGGAATCCTTGGTTATAAGGATTTTTTTAAATTTTACAGCAATTGATTGTTTGATCTTTTTAATGAGATGGGGCTCATATCTTTTTTCTGACCTTTCTTGTGACAAACTTTTGCCTTCAAAGTGGCAATGATGATGTTGAAGGTTTTTTTTTTTTTTTTTTTATCTTTGTTGTTTTTCACTTCCATTCTCTGTAAGTAATGATAGCATTGACAAAACTCCCTTTTTTTTTTCTTTTTATCTTTTAGCCAATCAGAACTATCATGGGGGAGATCGGAGCTCACATTGTTGGAAGATTCCATCACTAAAAGATCAAACTTTAGGCTCTAAGCATTAAGAATAAAATAAAACTTTGTGTGATGTTTCATGGAGCAAACCAGCTCAATTTTGCTGGCAGAGTTTGTTTTTTCGTAACGTTGTTTATCTCAAAAGCTTCAAGATATCAATTATGGTTTTTTCTTTCTTGGAGACCATGCAAAAAAGTCTCTTCGATCGGCTGCTTTCTTCTATTAAGAAAAAGCTCCTTTTCTCTTCTCCAAAAACTTATTTTCCTTTCTTTGATTCAATGGGGCATAGCTGGTGATCTTCTCTTTCAAATTATTTTCCCTTTAGATTTCAAAATTCCGAAAGTTTTTCTTTTTTGCACATCACAAGAAGGGAAAGTTTTTACGTATCTTAACAACAACCCACTTAGCAACATCTATGGAGTTCTTGATATAGGAGAAATGAAAAAGTGGGATGATTTGTGCAGTTTCAATTTGACCAATTATTAGCAATAAAGGTTTTTTTCTTTTTTATTTAAAACCATGTTTTGCTGACATTTTTGTTATATCATGCTTAGCCAAGGCCAGCTTCCATTAGCTTTTTTTTATCAAGGGCTTAAATCACAGCCATTGAGTTATATAAATGGAAGACCTTCTTTTTGTAATTGGAGAGACTAATGTTTCTAACAGGTCTGAATCATTTCAAATTTGTCTAACATAATGTCAAAATTATTCATCAAAAAGGTTATTAATCTGTTTTTAAGACTATCTCATAACTTTTTTATCCCACAAGCCTTTTGTTCCTCATAGATTCCGGTGTAGGATCAACCACATCAAATCAGTCAACTAACTAATAAATGATTTTGTGTTGATATTTCGAATTCAAACTTCCACAGTTTCTTTCTGTTATATTAGAAAACCCTAGTCCCTGCAAGTTCTTAAAACATCATTTTCATTCATATGTAACATTCCTAAGACTGCTATATATCTATAGATAGTTTATCATGGGCTTGAAGTACTATTTATCACTAGTCATGTTAATTTGTTAACTAATTATTGAAGTTTTACTATAAAACAAATGGAACATGGTGTAACACTGCAAGCAATAACACAAGAAATGGGTTTTGAATGATTCAATAGAGTAGGTACTGGAGATGTACTTCATAGATATAAGGTTCAAGTTTTATCCATGAATGGAATAATCTTGAAATGATCATTAGTGGATGAAGGTGATGAAAGATTACAAGGATTGACATTGACTCAAGATGTGAAAGAAATTTAGACTAACCATGATACTGCATGGAAAAATGATGTTAATGGTCAAATATGGTGGAAGGATATGGAAGAATTGATAATCATATATATATATTTAGTGGAAGTCTTTAGCGAAGCGCATTCTAAGTTAGGAGGATGACAAATTCTTTGTCTCCCAAGTGTACAATAAAGGGGGAAAAGAAAAGAATAAAGGGTGAAACTCAGTATTGAATCTGAAGCAAAAGTATGAATAGAGATAATCATGGTGGGGTTGAGAATTCCTTATCTGATTTTACACATTTCAAGAACTTTTTTTGTTCATCCAGCAATAGCAGATTTGACTGATATGTTTGGCCATTTAAGGGATATAAAATCAAATATGGATGAGTAACATCATAGGTTCTATGGCTAGATTCCATGTTAGATGCTCTCAGCTTCTTCTTTGGAAAAAATAAACATTGTCACAGTGAAATGACATGCATATCAATACTTATCATGGATCAAGAAAATTATGCCCAAGGAAGATGAACCATAGGCATTGGATTTGAGGTCTTTTTGTATTGCAATTGTGGTACTTTCACTTTCATAGGCTCTTAGACATTGCCTGCAACAGTTCAACAGCTTGAAGAAAAAGAAGTGAGGCATCATTGAAGAGTGGGTCACAGGCAATTGCTAGTAAACCGGCATTCAACGAAAAGACATCCAATGAAGCAAGGGGTGGAGCAAATATTCTCAAAAGAGAACTCCATGATTGAGTTTTAAACACAAAGAAATAAGAAAAAGCTGAAAAGTACTGGAAAATAAAACATAAAAAGGGGATTCGATAGTGATCAATGAATTAAAGCATGAAGAAGCAAAATACAAAAAAAAAGGGGGGTATAACCAAAATCAATGCCCCCTCCCTGGAGAATTACCATTAGGTTCAACATCCTTGTAATAGTATCATTCCATCATAAGTTAAAAGGTTTCTACAAACTAAAAAAGACTAAAATAAATTGAAAAAGGGAAGTTCTTCTAATCTAGTTGATACCTACATCCTATCTTCTCTGCTAATTTTTCATACAAAAGACCAGTTGACGAACATGAAGCAGATACAGTGAGCATTTTCTTCATCATTTACCACTTTCCAAGCCACTGCTCTCTCATAGGAGATTGGTCTCCCCATGCTTGACAAGCAGATACCACCTTGAAGGCACATAAAACCCTGCTCAACCATAACAGTGATGAATAGAATCATTATCAACTATTATGATCAACCTAATATATATTGTTTCCACTTATCTATATCATACTAATATATATACCTGCTGCATTACTTGTGGGAACTCTGCAAATAGGGCTTTTCGTCCATTGTCATCGAAAATCTTCTCCAAACTTATGTCCTGAAGTGCTACCAAGGTTGTTTCAAGCATGTCCAGTCCTGCTTGATTAGCAAATGTGAAAACTGGTAGTGCCTGCATATATTACCAAGTAGATTATGTTTAATATAAAGCAAGGTGGGGGTAATAACGGAATGATGAGGAAACAATTATTTTAGTTAATTTTTTGTAATTGTAGCTCACTAAAGCACATGAGCAGTTAGGAAGATTGTGAAAAGTATCATTCTGTTATCAACAAGACAATTGCCAGACTACCTTCAAAGAGCAGCATAGAACTGCATCAGTGTGATGCCAAAGCGTTTTTAGAATGGATTCACTTCCTTCGTATTCAAGCAGCTCCACTCCTAGATAACACCTGCAAAGAGAAGAACAATCCGAAAATATTGATTAGTCTGAGTCTAGAATGACATGACAGATATTAACAACCAAGAATTCGGTTCACAATTACGAGAAATGGGGATGAAAATGAATTGATTGACACACCTATAGCTCTGACAAATCCAACGAGCAAGTGTCTGTGCTTCAGGAGTACCAGGAGGTGTTCGAAAACCAGCATGAGAGCCGAAGTTGGAGGGAGAGAGTGCCAATGCCACCCTTTGAACCGAGGCAATGATACTACGGACATACTGTCGAGCCATGGTTGCCACATTTTCTTGAAGGTGGATCTCATATACAAACTGGAATGCTATTGTCATCACAGATTTTGTGCTTCCATTACGACCAGAGTTATCACCGGTTGATCTGTTTCCAGCAGCTCCAACTTCAAGAGTAGAGGCAAGGTCAAGTGTACGATTTCGACTGGATGCATCCTACATTACATTTAAATTCATTTAGTAAGAAACTAAAGCGAGAAAAGACAATAAAGACAGAATTTTTAATAATATCATGCAGGATAAACACTTACCATTCCAGAATCAAGAGGGATGATGCGGAAGCCAGAAGGAACAATAGGCGCATCATCAGAGAATGAAGCATCAATGGGGGCAAAGATGAGTTCAGCACAAGTCCCAACTGCATTCTCATCAACTCCACTACAAAGCTGAGAGAATCATAGAGGAAAGAGATTATATATTGCAAGAAATGAGAACAAAACATTTTCCCATGCCATAAAATAAAGGAATTGTGTTGGTGAAAACTCAAGTACCTGCAAGAGGAAGATATCACCAGGCATGATCATGTCTTCTCGATAATGACCCATATTTTCAAGCTTAATGACCTCCATGAACTACAACAGAAAGTGAACAATTTTTTAGGATACCTTGTGCCTATTGATCCCCAAGGATTATACAGTAATTGCCAAATTACTTGCCTCTTCATGCTCAATAGTATGAGCTAGTGGAAGAATGACTTGACCCCCAAAACTTCCACCTCGAGCTACTGGCAAACCACAGGGACCAGCTTTGACTGCAGCAGCAGAGTAAGCATCAATACCACTGTCTGCCCACTCTGATCGATGTTCTCGCAGGAATCTGAGTAGTATGGCTGGAGGCACATTCTACAAATAAAACAAAAGCACAGGTTCATAAAAATAAAACAAGTATTCTGTTCATTGAGTCCTCTAGATCTTCAGTGAATCTTATTATATCAATGACTTGTTCTATCAATGAATGTTTATCTTGTGGTCATGTGATAACTAAATTGGGAAAACAGTTTTGTTTTGTTTCATGTCTATAGATCTTAAGCTGTTATTGACATGCTTTCAACACATTTAGAAGCTTACCTGGAGTAACATGGATGCTTTGGCACATAGAATTGCATTGCCCATTGAAGGAAATCCATTACCGTAAGCAAGATTTATGCCCATCATCTTGCTAGGAGATGAGTTCACAAGGAGGGTAACGTCATCAACACCGTCACTTTCCAACATGGACCATCCTTCATCAGCAAACCCATTAACAGCCTCATTAAATCCCCTGGACAATGTAATATGTTAGTTTCCCATCTATCAAGAATCAATCTACTACTGCACAAAAATATGTGAATTCTGAATAGTTGGATGAACATACTTGTTCAATTTCTGACTAAGTGCACGCAGGGCTGCAGGTCTTCTCCCCCAACCAGTAACATTTGGCTGAGATATTTCTTGTGAAATCTGCCTCAAATGACGCAAGGCCTGCACAATATACAAGTTGATGTCTAGACAGTTTTGTAGAAGCAAATTAGATACAATACCACTGAGCATAGATGCAAGGAATATATCTTACCGCCATTGTCGTCTTTTGAGCAAGCAATGTTGAGGACTCGTAAAGGGGGCGCAACACTTCGGGAACACTCCAAGGCTACAAATAAGCAAGTTGAACATTGAAACTATTGCCTCTTGTAGGGGAAAAAAGTAAAGTGTGCATGTTTAACAATAGAAGCAAGGTGATATACATACCTCCAAATCCATGTGATCAACTATGTGAATGATGGATCCTCCCCCTTCACAAGGTCTAATCAGATAACCACTAGGCAATAATTCTGCTCTCACGAAACTTGCAGCTGGCGGCATACTTGGACCATTCTGAGTGTTGTTAAGTGATCTTTCACATACCTAGCAGCATATCATAATTATAACAATCAGAATATAAAAACTTTTCTGAAAACATTAAGTCAAAAGGAATAGCAAAAGCTCCATGGTTAACATGTGTACCACAAGACTACCGTCCTCCATAACAGATGTATAACGCAGCAACCAAAAGTCACGAGCTGGTGCCAGTGTTGTTGGGGCATAGAGCTGAAAGAAAGCAACCGGAATTTAGAACTTTTTACCAGAAGCAATTGCACCATTAATTCCAAATATTGCAGATCAAAAGGAAGAGAAATGGGATCTTAATTAGCTTACCTGCATATAAAGCAGTTCAATGGTTCCACCATTTCCAGTGGACAACACGTTTATAACATCCACAGCTCGGCAATCACGATACCATGAAGGCCGATCTTTAAGGATTTCAGCGACCTACATGAAAAAGAAAACATATATTGATCAGTCAATTCTTCTCCAAATTTGAGCCAAGAAACGTCTTTTCAGTAGAAAGCAAAAATGAACTTACTCTTGTAGGATCTAGTCCCACAAGTCCGCATGCACGTGCTGCCACACCACTGCGACCGTGAGAAATAGCAACGATTCCAATAGAATCCGGACCAGGCTGCACAGGTAAGAAAGATATTAGCAGTAGCCAGTAGGTAAAATTGGCGCAGGCATTTGGAGTTAAGATTACTATTCATCAAACAAGAAGTTTTCACAAGGCAAGCTCGTTTTGTTAACTAGCATAATGATATTGGATTACTATTTAATTCAAGTTATGTTCTACAAAGGAGCAAAAAACAAGAGATCCATTTGAGAATATCATATGCATGTTTGAGTCCCAAGGTACAATCTACCTGGAATCTGTATGTAATGATTAAAAGAAAGATAACAGCATGCTATTACCTAACAATTGGTTCTCCAGTTTATCTTTATCAGCATTAATTCATTATTAAAAAAAATCCATAGATTAAAAAATTCTAAAGGTAAAAAGAAAAAGAAAATCCAACTCATATGGGAAACAGGGAAATATTAGTAACCAATAGAAAAATGGGAAAGTGGGGTTGTCCTCGATATTGACATAACAAATATGGGTTAGGATGTTGCTTAGAAGATTAGCAAGATTTTATGCTTTGTTATATAAATAAGAATTTATCGATAATGACAATGAATAATGGACTACATTAATATAGTTTAATAGTATTTTACAAAGAATAAAAGAATGATGACAGTAGAGAGAGAGTTGCCTTCATCCCAGGCATTTGGACCCACTCGACAGCAGTTCCAGTGGCCTTTGAAAGAAACTCTGTTAAAGTTTCCTCTGCAATGGACAAAAGTCTGGAATGCAAAAACAAAAGCACATAAGGCGCACTAGCAATTATACAGCAACAAAACAAAGATTCAATTTCATAGAGAAACGAGGAATGAAAGGGACATAACAATGGGAGTGTATAACAGTGACAAAATTTCCCACTACTACTAACCCTGCAGGGCTGGCATCCCTTGGCGGATGTTTAGGAGTCAAATGGTGTTGACCGCTCGTCACTACTGATTCACAACTTGTATCCGTGGTGGCTAAAGTCGTCTGCAACCACAACATCAACCAAAAAAAAAAAGAACCACTGCAATTAACAAAAATTCCCATATTTGAAAGCAAATCAAACACTTTCAGGTAAAGGGTTCAAAAAAATTATAATATGATTGTACTGTAAAGTCCTCGTTTTTTTTTTCTTTAAAAATATGAAACGTGAAAAGGAAGATGAAGTTCTTACATTTTGAGTCTGTTGGCGGAAATAGCTGTTCTCATAAACAAGCTGTGAAACTTGCTTTTGTAACCTATCATTCTCCTCCATCAACAGTTTATTCATAGCTGTCAACTTCCTATTCACAGCTTGGAGGCGTGATGCTTCTTTTCGTTGTTTTTCTCTACATCTGTGATTAAAAACAAACAAAAATTCAACAACCACATAAAATCATCAAAAAATGAATTAAGTTACCGAATTACTATATGTTTGAAAGGTGAAACAACGTATGGAAGATTTGGAACACATATGTTTGTTTGTACCTGCGATTTTGGAACCAAACTTTAATCTGTTTGGGCTCGATGTTGGAGAGGATGGAGCACTCACGAATGAGTTGTTGACGACGCATGGAGCTAGGCTTAGGACATTCATGGTAGAGACGTTCTAAAGCTTCGACTTGCTCGGGCGTATACCTCACATACTTGCCATTATCCATAGCTATCTTGGTCCCTTCTTTGCAGGATGAGGTCACGGCCATCATCACGTCTACAATCCATCAAAACCAACAACAATTTTCAGTAAAAAAAAAAAGCATTCATTTTCGAAAAAGTATACGTGAAAAAACATATGAAAAGAAGTAATGAATATATCACACCGTTCTCTTTTCCGGGAACTACGAAAACACAAACGGGATCACCGGCGAGGTCTCAAAGATCCATTTTTCAAATTCTCAAACAAACAAACAAAAAAGAAACTAACAAATTCTGAGCTTTGGGTAGCAGTAACACTATATAGAAACGAAGGAAGGTGTTCGTCTACGGAATAAAGAGAATTAAACAAAACAGCTGTTGCTATCACTGTTGTTGATGATGAAGGAAACAAAGAAAGAGGGGGTTTCTCTATATGAAGGAAGAGAATAGATGGGGAGGCTTGTTTAGGGAAAATAAAGAGAAAAGAGGAAGAGAGAGAGGGAGTGAGTAGTAGATGATGGGCATGGAATGGTGTTAAAAGGCAAGAGAGAGAGAGAGCCCCCCTTAATACCTGACAGAATATCAGACTCTGTTTTTTGTTTTCACATTCTCAAATCTCAATCATACTAATACTATTGCTTCTGCTGCTTCCCTATTTGCCTTAGCTGCCTTTTTTTTTTTTTTTCCTTTTATCAAACAAAACTTAAAAAGACCGTCACTTCGGTGTGTGTAAAATATATGTAATTAAGTGTAAGAATATCCAAGGTTGAACTTAATAAGATCCATACTCTCAGTTCCAGCGCGTGTTTTTCCTTCTCCTCTTCTTCTTCTTCTTCTAATCGAAACACATGCTCGTTTGGTTCTATATAAATATATGAAGATTTGAGGGGAAAATATATATTAACATATTATTTGCTTGTTTTTATAATATTTATTCTATGATGGAATATATTGACATTTTATTGATTTTTTTTAACAAAATTTGATTATAAGATAAATATAAAGATAATATATGCTCTAACATACGTTCTTTTGTATTGACAATAATACTATGTCAATAGAATTAAGACTTAATGGACTAATTTTATTAATTTTTAATGTTTTTACTCTTTGCCTAACTCATATTTTATCCATTGGAAGAGAACTTTTATTCACGTCTTAACTGTAATATTTTCTCACAATTATATTTACATTAAATTTCCAAGAGTATACCATTAATGTAGATTATAACAAAATTCAAATATTTAAAGAAATAATAATAATGAAGGCATGAATGCATATGTTGAGAATAAAGAGAAGAAAAAATTATGGAAGAGTTTGCATGCGGCCTCGGTTTCTCAAATCACACCACCTTTCCTCTCTCTTCATCATCATCATCTCTCTTAACTCCCTTTTAATATTCTCACATAATTCATGATATATTGTGCCTTAATTATATATATATATATATATATTCCTAGGATGCTATTTAAAAATTTACCCAACATTGTTTTTCAAATATAAATTTTTTTTTATTTTATTTTTTTAAAAAAATAGTTCCAAGTATGAACACGATGATGATAATAGAGAAGCAGTCTTAATTAGTCGGCAAAAAGAAAACTTATACGTTATCAGCAAAAGAAAAAAGGTTGAATTTTAGGCTTAATTTTTTCGAAGAATTGGCAATGGAACTATAGGTATTGTTTGAAAGAGTAAACGAGTCAATGCCACTTAATGAAAAATAGGCTAAGTCAATTAATGATGAACGACCAATGCACATCAAATTATTCAAAATATGAATAAAATAATAATAAAAAGACTAAGGCTTCCAATTCATTAAGCAATGGCAGACCAACTTAAGTGGTGTTTGATTCTTCGACTACTCGCATCCTTAATTAGACTTTAATCCACTATCAATTTTAGCCTAAAATACGCGTCTTTACTTTATTGTTTATTTTTAATGAATTTCATACACTTAAGTTAATTTTAAAACTAAAATGAATTTAAGTTTCAATTAAATTATAATAGACCAAGTTTGAATCTAGAGATAGAAGAGCTTCATCTTTGATAGTTTTTTAAGCACTTTTTTCCTTGTAAACTTTTTCTTTTACAATTATTGCTAAAAGGGGAGTGATTGATGCAAATCCCAATGAAATCAAATTGGAGGAAAGTTTTTGAATTTTTGATCAATTAGGAGGCTGAAATCTCCCTGGTTAGTAGGATTTGGTACGAGAGAAGGGAAAAGGTCCCATGGTGTAGCTCATTTTGTATACCAAAGCATTCTGTGGATCGACTTCCTACAAAAGCAAGGCTTATTCAGAGAGAGATGAATATTGTGGTTTGAGGAGCAGGAAACTAGGGATCATTTGTTCTTTGGCTGCAGGTTCTCTGGGAGCTTTGTCAATTGGCAGCATGAACTGATGTGGGAAATGAGGAGATTAAAAGGGAAGGCATTGATAACTGTTCTTTATGAGGTTGGATGGAATGCTGGATTAGAAAGGAATGAAATAATAGACGTTTTACAACAGTTGAAAACAAAATTAAAGAGGTGATGAGTACTACTAACATTAAAAGAAATGATAGTGTAAATACTAAATTGTGTTGAGCTTGGGGTATACATGATATTGAATGAAATTATTAGTCATTTCCAGAGTTTCTTATGTGGCAGATTTCTGCTTTGGTTATAAAATCACAGGTATCTAAAGTAAACTTAAAAGATAAGGTGGAATGGGCCATTATTGGCTTAATATCAAAAAGAAAGGGGAAAAAGTGAATTAATGTTGTTTAGTGGTAATTTTTTAATTTCATATTGTGCAATAATATGTTAAAGGTTATTTTAAAATAAAAAATAAAAAACCAAAGGCCAAAGGGGGCTGGTGAAAGTGTTAACATACCCCGCCACTCGCGCCTGTTCCATTGAATTATTGAAAGCGGTGCCACTAAGAAGATTGCGCTAAATTTCGACATTCCATTTTTTTTAGAATTTTATGTTTTGAAAAATTAGAGCAACGAATAAAAGAATGACAGGTGCAGCACAAGTGATTGTAACGTGAGGTCGACGCCAGCAGACCATATCCTCGGGGTTAGGGGGTGTGGTCCACACGTGGGGGGACCCGAGGTGTGGCCCCCGCACGCGTGAAGACTCCCCTTTCGCTTTACAACGTGCTCCTTAGTCCTTACCACTTACCAGCCTACCCGCCCAGGTGTCACTTATTTATTAATTTTTCGCCCATGTTTTCATTTTTCTTTTTTTTTTTAAAAAAAATTAACTATTTTTTACTGTTAAAAGACTTACTTAAAATCATGTGCCTTTTACTGACGCGCTTCTGAAGGAGACCATAATTCACGCGCAGTAAACAATAGGAGTGATACAGAAGTTTTCAAGTCGGCTCCAACTTTTATAACTTTTGTAAACTTCAATTTTTTGTATAATAAAGAGCAAACATTAAATCTAACAAATAAAGGTGAAAAACAATCCCCTTTTTGGTACATTCAATTTGAGACAAATAGTAATACCACTCATAAATATCAAAACTAAGAAGACAATTATATATAGAAATCAATGTTACAAATAAAATTAAGCCCTTTTTTTCACTATTACAAATATTGCAAAGTGGTCCTCTTCCAAATCAAATTTACATGTATCAACTAAATCCCATTTAGGAAAAGAACATGTTTTTATAAAGTTTTCAATGTATCATCGTAAAAAAAGGGTAAGTGAGAAGATAGAGGATTTGGTCCATCATGGGTTCCTGGTTTGTTAATTCTGTCCCCCGCCCTGCCAATGCATGAATTAATACATATTGGTGAATAATGATAAGAGAAATAGAAATAAACATGTGAGGGTTTAAGAAATGAGATCATGCGGGGAGCATAACAAATTAATTAAGGAGAGAGCACAAAAATTGAGAGAAAATTATATATATAGTGGGAGTATGTGGTAAGTAAAATATAAAAAGGGTACAATAAACTTTGGGAAGAAGCAACGCAAATGCAAAGGCAAGAAGAGGCACGCGAAGCACAAAGTGAATAGGGAGGAGTGAAAAAGGAGAGGAGTGGGAGGACCGACAAGCGAATGGTAGTGGCTGTGGCAGTGCCCACTCAACGGCGCGGAAATAGAGGATTTTGGCCCACTCCATCTGCCTCTTCATCATTTCAATTACCCCTCCCTTTCTTTTTCTTTTTTTACTAGGATTTAAATAAACAGGAATATTCGGCGGCGCTGCTTTATGAGATGCAAATCTCGTTATTCATTTTTCTTTATCAAAGGCAAGTGGGACAATCCCTTACTGTTGAGCGAGTGTCGCTAGGCCCAAACCAAAACTGCTTTAATACAGAATTATTTTATTTCACTCGTTATTAACATCAGTACTTCATTCCCTCTGATTATGAAGCACGTTTCATAGCCATTAGCTAATTCATTATTATTTCCTATATGAGGACAGATCAAAACAAAATTAAATATATATATGTATTATGTTCCACAAAACAGGAAGAGTAATTTCATATCCTTCTTTGATGCCTACACTTAATAGTCTCTTAACTGTCAAAAAAAAAAAAAAAACAAAAATCCACCAATCGATTGCAATAAGCCAAAAAAGTGAACTAACAAGAATCTTAGCCTACGCTTTGTGGGTTATCCAGGAAGCTCCGTTTATGCTCTACTTCTCTTTTGGTGTAAATCCAGGAAGTGGGAATCGAGAATCCAAGTAACTGCCAGGTATATAGCCTTAGATGAATAACCTATTTCCCATTTACATATTCAAGGAGATGCCGGTCGAGCTCAAAATGGCGAGCAAGAAGCCGCTGCAACAAGCAATATCCAAAGAGAAAACAAATTATATAATAACGTTGAACATGGGGTGTCAACTGAATAAAAATAAGATGAATATGCATATTTCACAAGATATTACCAGTAGTAGCATTAGAAAATCTAGCAAGTATCTTTGCATCTTGTACTATGCACTGGCAACAAAAACACATTACCTTGGTTATAGGAGGTGTAGGTGTTGCTTCAAAATTGAACTCGGGAAAGCGTGAAACCTCGATAGCGTTTTCAAATAGTATATATGTAGGAAGCTGTCCCATGCTCCCTGTGAGTACATGACTCCCATGTAAATGCATTACAAACATTCAAAAATAAGTTCTAAAACTTAATGAGCTCCCTTTGTAATTAATATATGTTACTCACCTCCAGGAGATATTCCGAATTTTTCTGCAGCATTTGGGAAAAGTCCAAGGTCAACTATTCCGAATGACAGATTTTTGTTTGAGTATCTGACCAAAGAACATTGAATGCTAATGAAAATTTATAAATGACAATAAACACGCAAAACAAATAATTTTGTAAATCAACTTACCTGATTGACAGCTCGGGAAAGCAGCGACTGGCACGTCTGCAACTGGATGAAAATGAGGCACGAAATTCTACCTGCCGAAAGCATGGTCATCACCCACGAAAAAAAAGGGGTCTCAAGTTCATTAAATGATAATAATATCGGAAATTAGTACTCGAATATCAGATTTTGTACCATCAAAAGAACTTGATCTACAAATATACTTCTTTAAGTTGGAACTTTTGTACCTTCTTCGTATATACTTCCAACATTCCTTTTAAATTTTTCAAGAATTATCACCAAGTCCCAAAAGCATGCAATTTTACAAAGAGAACATCCTATACGCTATTAAACATTAAAGATTCAAGAAAAAAAATTGGAACCAACCAGCCAAAATCTTGATGTGTTCCCTTCAGTTAGCAAGGCTTCCAATTGCAATGGTGTCAGTTTACTTGCAGAACCTAGGAAAATCAATTCATAAGCAAAAGAAACAGCATTTCTATCAAAATGGAATGCTAGTTGTTCTTCTAACTATAACGAAAAACTGAATGGAAATTCATTAGTACCAAGCTCTTCGTAAGGAGGTTGCTGTGTTAAAACATATATCACTGTAAAAAATAAAAAGCAATGTCATCATAAACCTGCAATTTTTAAAGTTGTACTAACAATTTGTGCACAAACCATAGTATTTACAAAATTATCTTAGCAAGATAAGCAACAATAATACCTGAAAACACCACTAAATACCACAAAGTCAAGTGATAGTCCATTATTACAGTAAGGGCAATAAGAAAGATCTGGGAAAAGAAGGGAAATTTTAGTTGCAAATCACATCCAATAAAATGAAACAAATAAACCAAACAAATGGGTGACTTTACCTTTCCAAAAAACAATGTATCAGCAATGAAAGCCTCCCATGTTTCTTCTCTTGCCATCTGCTTGCAAAGCAGGGAAAAAAAACAGTACATCACACCATTAAAGAATTTTTTTTTCAAAGTTACTCGATTACCTTGTATGCAATCAGCATAAAGAAGGCCAAAACCGCTTGAATTTCCTATACCCAAAATAAGAAAATTGGAGATCTGTTAAGGTTAGAAAAAAATGGGGTTTGGCTGGTGAAAAAGAAGAGTAGGGGGAAGAGAATGAGAAATTACCCTATAAAAGAGAAGTTGAGTGATTTGAGGGGAGAGGACATTAGAAGCAGAGCTCCGAACGATGAAATAAGAGAAGAAAGCTAGGAAATGGAAGAAATAATACGGCTCTCCTACCATTTGATTCAACCACTCCATTGGGTTACTTCGTTTCTTGTCCATTATTTTGTATTCACACTTGTCTTGCTTTTCTGGGGTTGGATCTGAGTCGGGTTAAGAGCTTCGGTTTTCTGTTACAGGTTCTTCCATTTTTGTTCTCATCGAACTCGAATGAAAGAATAGTGTTCTTTTCTCTGTCGCAACGAATGTGCCAATTTCTCCCAAGGATCTTCAAACCCGAAAAACACCTTGGACCTCATGGCCCGAATTTCGCACATGGATTGAATCCATAGTCTGAACTATTGCAAAGGAAGAGGCCTGAAACTATTAGACGAATTTGGGCTTTTAAAAGAGATACTTTGTGAGGGCTTGACAAAACCTATTCAAACAAAAATTATGTTTTTTTTTTGGGATAAGTATTTGTATTTTATCCAAAAAGCAAAAAGCTTGCTACAAAGAACCAAGAACAATAGTGTTATGCACATCACAAATCAAAGAATCAAAGAAAAACAAAAATAAATTCAGCAAATTCCAGTTCAAACAAAGTTGCTTATTATAAGGATTCAAATAATTAATAAGCCTTTCAGTAAGATAGCATAGCAAATTCCACTTCTCGAAATTGCAGGTCTACCAAATAATCTACCATTTCTTTTGCACCAAATAGAATGTACATAAGCAAACCAAGCCAACTTAAAAATATTTGGGATAAGGGACTTACCCTTAAGATGAGATACTGCCCAGGATAGTTCTTTATCCCACGAGCCAACCATTCTTCCAATGCCACACAATTCCAAAATTAACTGCCAAAGTCTGCAAGGATATTCACATTCAAAGAATATATGATTCTGAGATTCAAGGCCGGAGGAACATAACAGACAATTCCTTTCAGAAGTAACCCTATGAGAGAACAGTCTATCCTGTGTTGGCAATCTATTTAGAATAGCCATCCAGGAAATGATTGAATGTTTTGGCACATGGAGAGGGAACCACAACAATCTGTCCCTTGGAACCTTAATTGCCTTCTTCCTTATATCCTCCCAAAGCATCTGAGAAGACACAACAGTCCTTATAGGGAGACTCTTAACAGAGGCTACTTGTGACAGTCCGGTTTTGACCCTGATTGGAACAGTAGTTTCAGAACCACAAATCCGAGTTAGAAAAATATTTAAATATTATTATATGTGTTTATGCTATGTGAATTTATATCTGTGAAATTTTCATAATTTAATTTTATCGTTTGAGTGTCCGATTTAAGAAAAATGACTTAGTCGTGTAAATGGTAAAAGTTACTAACTAATTGTTAAAGTGCTAAATTGATTTGTTCTTTTAATGTGGGGTGTTTATGTTGCAATTATACCATGAAGCAAAGTGATGGACAGTATTAGGCTTATGATATAATGTTTTCTTATTAAATATTAAAGGTTAGTATTGTAATTTAGCAAATTAATGAAATATAATAAAACATAAAATAGAAAAACAACATGCAATCATCTTATTATTTGGCCGATTATAAAAAGATAAATGAAGAAGAAAGAACAACTAGGTTCAGCCTTGAATTTTTCTTCAATTAAGGTATGTTTTGTTTCGATTTTTGATAATTTTTACGTTTTTGTGATCGTTGCTTTGAGTACTACAGAGCCTATGTCCTAATTTTTGAATTTGATGATGATTTTGTGTTTTGCCATTAATGATAGTTTGTGATTTTTGTTGTTTTATGATATAATATTAAAGATATGTGATAGATTAAAATGTTTTGTATTGGAAATTTTGTTGATTTTGAGTAATTAGAGCTAAATTGTAAAAATAATAAATTGAGGGACTAAAATATGAAATAAATGAAATATATGGACTTTTATGATCATGGGGTAGATCCGGCCTAGGCATGGGACTATGAAATTTTGCATATTTTGTGTTTTATGCAACAGGGACTAAATTATGAAAAGGGTAAAATGTCAAGGGCAAAATGGTAATTTGCCTATTTATGTGTTTTTAGATTAAATTGAATAAAATGGTGTTTAAATAAGTTTAATTTGAATATGTTTAGATCAAGAACCAAAGAAAACGGATTTGGATCGAGGGAAAACAAATAATCGAATAGTCTTTTATTTTCATCCGTCGATATTCGAGGTAAGTTTATAAGCATTTAAATGTTGTTAATTTTGAATATATGTAAATTTTATATGATGAATTGAATTCTTGATAAATATATATGTGATGGCCGAATATCATTGAGCTTGGGAGCTATATTTACGAGTTTGATTCGATCGAGTTACGATGTCCAAAAGTCCCGTACGAACCTTAGGAATAGTTAGGATACATATGTCATGACATAGGATTCCGTTATGTGTTATCGTGTAAGACCGCGTCTGGGACGTTGGCATCGACTTGTGATTTATGTGTAAGACCCTGTCTGGGACAGTGGCATTGTTATGTGATTACATGTAAAACCACTGATAAACCATAATTTATACATATTTTAACCCCATGCTTGGCTTATTTTTGGATGAATTTTCATTAGATTTGATGAATTCGATGCTCCTAATCCTTTAATTTCATGTTTTACACTCAGGAGAGCTTAGGGAGCCGAAAAGAACGAGAAACGGGCCAAAAAGAGACAAAATAGGCCTACCTCAGAAATCAACACTGTAACAGCCCAATTTCAATAGTGTTGGAACAAGTGATTTGAGATCACTAAATCTGACGAAAAAGTTAGGAAACTTTGTTAATCGATAATTATAAGTTAAGTGTGATTTTAGAAATATTTTAAAATTAGTGAATTTTGTGAACTAAAAGAATTAATTAGAAAAATTGGGCCAAAAACGAGGTATTGAGACCTCGAATTCATAAAATGAGCCATAAATATTTTTAGAAATATTTATGGAGTGTCATTAAGTTATTATTAAAGTTTAGTTGAGAAATTTTAACGTTTGGATATGTAATTAAATGAAAAAGACTAAATTGAAAAAGGTGTAAAAGTTTCATTATAGATTAAAGAAAGTATAAAGGACCAAAATGACAATTAAGCCATTTTGTTTAATTGAGGCTGTTATTGTGAAGAAAATCTGAGATTTTTTTTATGTTTAATATTATATTATTATATTATTATATTATTATATATAAAAACAAACAAAAAGAGAATAGAGAACAGAAAAACCCAAACGAAGAAGCAGAGAGCAGGAAAGAAAGAAGAAGAGAAGAGAAAGAAGAAAAAAGGGGGGGAAAATTGGAAAATTTTCAAAATTAGCTAAATAAAAAGGGGATCAAATTGAAATATATGGAGAATTCTCTTCATTTCTCTTCATTTTCTTCAGCTGAAAAATAGCCATGGGAGAGAGTTCAAGCTGGTTTTCATACTCAAGCTTCATGTAAGTTTAATTCTTGCTTTCTCCTTGAAATTTCTATGTTTTTGGACTTTACAATTGGGTCCAATTTATTAATTCATTAGTTTTTGATTCTATGGCTAATTTTTAAAGTTTATGTGGATTAGTGCTGGAAGAATATGATGAATAAATATTGAATTGAAGCTTTAATTTTGTTATATGATGATTTAATCAAGTGAAATTGATGGAAATTGGTTTTAGGACCTAATTGTGAAATAGCTAAAATTAAGGCCTAGTGTTAAAATTCTGATTTCAAAGGATATGAAGTAGTTTAAAATGATAGATAAAAGTATTAAATGAGAAAATTAACTCAATTGAGGGGTTAATCCAGCAAGAACTGAATTGTATGAATTGTGGAATTAGGGACAAAATAGAAATCAACATGTTACACTAAAGCAGTTTTGGACAGCAGCAGTTGTCTAACTTTGAAAAATCACAAAAAATTGTATAAATCGAATTAGAAGTCGAGTGAGATATAGAATTAAAGCTTATTGAGTCTATTTTCATATAAAAGAAACATAGAAAGCAAAGGAAGTCTACATTTTGAGATATTTGGATTTTTGTAAGACTGGTTTAGAATAACTTCGTGATCCCTTGTTCTTACTTTAGAAATTCACTAAAAATTGTATAAAAATAATTTGGGAACATAATTTATATGGTTAGATTCCTTAATGAGTATAGTTTTATAATAAATAAACCATAACATCATATGAATTCTATATAGAAAGATAATTAATTTTTAGTGAAGAAGGGTCGGAACTGCCAGACAGCAGAACAGGGGTGAATTTAAAGAATAAACTGTACTAATTGGCTAAACCAAAAATTCTGAAAATTTTATGGCAAGAAGATATGTGAGTCTAGTTTCAGGAAAAATTAACATTTCTTCGTTTGGAGTTCTGTAGCTCTGGAAATAAATAATTTAGTGACTATAACTCAAATGGACAGTTTTGAATATACTTATGAGTAATTAATGAAATTATTGATAATGTTACTTATAGCATGTTATATACATTAAGGATGTGGAATGGAGAGGAGGAGGAGGAAAATATGTATGAATATTCAGCTAGCATGGCTAATTTGTAATGTTTTAGACTCAGGGACTAAATTGAATAAAAGTAAAACTTTACGATTAATTTTGTAAAAATGTGGAAATGTCCAATTTGCATGAAATAAATTATTTTATTATTTAAAATTGCAAAAATAGAATGAAATTGTTAATTTAGATTAAAATCGATTGAAAAATCGATGAAAACAGAAAATTTCCAAAATGACCCTGAATCTTGATATTTCTACAAATTTAGCCAGGTAAGTTCGTGTAACTTAATTATATGATATAAGAAAATATGAGTTGATGGTACGTGAAATATTGATATGATAAATTAACTGATTTATGTTTATGAAGAAGAGATAATTGAATGATATTTTTTATGATATGTAAATATGTGATTATCTTTAATATGTTAATACAAGATAATTAAGTATGTTGAGACGAGTAATAAATTTATGTAAGACATGACGAGAAAAAAATAAATATGTTTAAGGGACAATATGTTTGATTTTGATTGGTTTCAAATATAAATGCTAAATGAAATAAAATGTTTGATAAATAAATTTGTAATTCCGGTAATGCCTCGTACCCTATTCCGGCGTCGAATACGGGTAAGGGGTGTTACAAACACGGCCTCGACCAACGTACACGGGAAGATCAAACGGTTGTGTGTGATGAGCAGAATCGAGCACGGCTTAAGTGGTAGACCACACGGCCGTGTGTGGCGAGCAGAGTCAAGCACGACCTAAGGCTATCAAACACGGGCGTGTCTCTGCCGACCCCAAGACTAATTCTATTCGGAAAAAGCTACTTGTGGGCCAATAAATGTATTCCAAAGCCTATATAAACACCCTAGGGGGTAACCTAAAAGGGGACGCCAAGTAGAAGGCAGAAAATACTCGAAGGCAGCCGTCGGGAGCAGCTCGGAAGAAGGATCTTCATCAAGATTGAAGATCTCCCATCAAGTTCTTTAGAAGTTTTTGGGTTTTCTTAAGTTTTGTTGTTTTCCTTATTTTAAGATGTTTCCCTTTATCAGTATGAACTAAACCTCTCAAATACCTGAGGAGATGAAACCCAAGATAGATCTTACTATTATTTAATTTATAAGATTAATATTTGTTCTTATTCTTAATTGTGAGTTCTTATTCTTGTTTTGATTATTCAGGTTATTGATTCAAGTCGAATGTGCTTATTCAGTGGAGCAAAAGTCCCTGTTTAAGAGTAGATGAACACAATTAAGCGGAGTTGATTACAACCCTAGAAATAGGGCGACGAAAATCTACCGGATTAGAGTCAAATCTAATAAGAGGAACCATAGGTCGAGTTAATGCAACAATAGAGATTTTAATTAGAAAGAGATTTCAATTAATCAACCTAGAGTGTAACACCCCTTACCCGTATTCAACGCCGGAATAGGGTACGAGGCATTACCGGAATTACAAATTTATTTATCAGACATTTTATTTCATCTAGCATTTATATTTGAAACCAATCAAAATCAAACATATTATCCCTTAAACATATTTATTTTTTTCTCGTCATGTCTTACTTAAATTTATTACTCGTCTCAACATACTTAATTACCTTGTGTTAACATATTAAAGATAATCACATATTTACATGTCATGATAAATATCATTCACTTGCCGTTTCTTTATTAACATAAAACAATTAATTCATCATATCAATATTTCACGTACCATCAACTCATATTTCCTTATATCACATAATTAAATTACACGAACTTGTCTGGCTAAATTTATAGAAATATCAAGATTCAGGGGCACTTTAGAAATTTTCTCTTTTCATCGGATTTTCAATCGATCTTAATCTAAATTAATAATTTCATTCAATTTTGCAATTTTAAATAATAAAATAATCTATTTCATGCAAATTGGTCATTTCCACATTTTTACAAAATTAATCATAAAGTTTTACTTTTATTCAATTTAGTCCCTGAGCCTAAAACATTACAAATTAGCCATGCTAGCTGAATATTCATACATATTTTCCTCCTCCTCCTCTCCATTCCACATCCTTAATGTATATAACATGCTATAAGTAATATTATCAATAATTTCTCTAATTACTCATATGTATATTCAAAATTGTCCATTTGAGTTATAGTTACTAAATTATTTATATCTTGAGCTACAGAACTCGAAATTAAGATCCGCTAATTTTATTTGAAACTAGACTCAACAAGATTTAATTCTATATCTCACTCAACTTCTAATTCAATTTCTACCATTTTTGGTGATTTTTCAAAGTTAGACAACTGCTGCTGTCCAAAACTGCTTTAGTGTAACATGTTGATTTCTATTTTGCCCCAAATTCCACAAGTCATACAATTCAGTCCTTACTCAATTAACCCATCAATTGAGATAATTTTCTCATTTAATACTTTTCTCTATCAATTTAAACTACTTCATAACCTTTAAAAATCAAAATTTTAACACTAGGCCTTAATTTCAACTCTTTCACAATTAGGTCCTAAAACCAATTTCCATCAATTTTACTTGATAAAATCATCATATAACAAAATTAAAGCTTCAATTCAATATTTATTCATCATATTCTTCCATCACTAACCCACATCAACTTTAAAAATTAACCATAGAATAAAAACTAATGAATTAATAAGTTGAACCCAATTGTAAAAAAATCTAATTACATAGAAATTTCAAGGAGAAAGCAAGAATTAAACTTACATGAAGCCAGAGTATGAAAACCAGCTTAAGCCCTCTTCCATGGCTGTTTTTCAGCTGATGAAAATGAAGACAAATGAAGAAAAACTCTAGATATTCCAATTTAATCCCCTTTTTATTTAGCTAATTTTGGCAAATTTTCCAATTTGCCCCTTTTCTTCTTTCTCTTCTCTTTTTCTTTCTTTCCTTCCCCTGCTCTCTGCTTCGTTTGGGTTTTCTGTTTCTATTCTATCTCTCTTTTTTTTTTTTTTTCTTTCTTTAGTTTGTTTATATATAATAATATAATATAATAATATAATAATAAATATAATATAATAATATACTTTATAATTAATATCTTTTATATATATACTAAAAAAAATCTCAGATTTTTTTCATACTTAAACCGCCTCAAGATTTCAAAATGGCATAATTGCCTTTTTAGTCCTTTTTATTTTCTTTAATCTATAATTAAACTTTTGCACCTTTTTCAATTTAGTCTTTTTCATTTAATTACATATCCAAACGTTAAAATTTCTCAACCAAACTTTAATATTAACTTAATGACACTGCATAAATATTTTTAGAAATATTTATGGCTCACTTTATGAATTCGAGGTCTCAATACCTCGTTTTTGGCCCAATTTTTCTAATTAACTCTTTTAGTTCACAAATTTCACTAATTTTAAAATATTTCTAATGCCATACTTGACTCATAAATGTTAATTTATTTAAATTTTCAAACTCACTTGTCGGATTTAGGATCTCAAATCACTATTTTCGATACCACTGAAAATTTGGCTGTTACAACTCTCCCCCCCTTTTAGGAAATTTCGTCCTCGAAATTTCTCACCTGATAAGAGTTATCAAATCGAATTTATCTCTTTTCTTCTAATTGATAAACCATAAATCATCATAACTCATTTCAAGACGGAACTCGTGTCATAATTGACATCAAAACTTTATCCATCACTTAATTCAATTTCCATTTAATTCAACAATAACACTTACTTCATACTTCACTTACTATACGCATAATTTAAATTTAACATTTAATATTAAATAATTTGAATTATAATAATACAATCATACGTTGAACATGTCTGTATCTATACTCAGTGGTATTACTATAATTCAAATTATTTATTTATTCATTAAATGTTAAATTAATTTATGTATATGGTAAGTAAATTATAAGGTAAGTGTTTTTATTGAATTGAATGGAAATTGAGTTGAATGATGAATATGTATTGAAATTGAATTGTATGTGGATTGAAATGGAAAAGTGTAATTGATATTGAAATTGAATTTGTTATGAAAATGAAAATGAAATTGAGAACTGAAATACCCTATTAACTAGTCGGGCTGAGTCGGATATAATTGGCATGTCATAGGATTTGGAAGAGTACGGGATTTATCGGCTTTGCTGAACAGGCACTTTATGTGTCGTATTTCAGGCACCTCGTGTGTCGTTTCAGGCACTTATGTGTCGTATACTGATCAGGTACTATGTACCGTTTAGGCACAATGTGCCGTACTGGTGTGTTTGGGTTGGAATCTGTGTATCAGTCAAAGTCTGGATTGTTAATAGGGTGAATAATTGAAATGAGAAAATTAAATAAATTTGATTGACCGTACTACTAAAAATATGAGAAAGACATTATGAGTTGAATTGTGAATTGAATTGAAATGTGAGTAACTTAAGGTTCGTGAATTTTCTAAAATATCGAGTTATTGATATTGAAATCTGTTGAATAAACGAAATGAGAAAATCGATTGAATTTGATCAGTTGAACTATTGAAAGTATGGAAAAGTGGAATTAGGAATTGAAATGTAAATTGAAATTGAGATATGAGATTGAAAACTTGAACCAAAGGTTTATGAATTGATTAAAGATAATATAGATGATATATGATGTCATGTGATGAAAGACTATTGTTGAGATATGAAATTAAAGCATAAACTAACCCATATGATTTATATTGTTACATGCTATATTTATGGCTCACTTTATGAATTCGAGGTCTCAATATCTCGTTTTTGGCCCAATTTTTCTAATTAACTCTTTTAGTTCACAAAATTTACTAATTTCAAAATATTTCTAATGCCATACTTGACTCATAAATGTTAATTTATTTAAATTTTCAAACTCACTTGTCGGATTTAGGATCTCAAATCACTATTTTCGATACCACTGAAAATTTGGCTGTTACATAGAGTCAGTTGTTTTTAGTCTTGAAAGAGATATTAACATAAATCAAGGATTTCTACGGATTAAGTGAATAAATTGCATGAGTCAAAAGTAATAAGTGAAGTCTAAGTGGATTCTTCCTTAGGTATTGCCTTTATCATAGAAGTTGTCTAAAAGTAATTTCTTAATTCTTTCTTTGTCGTGTTTTTAATTAAGCTTTAGTTTAAAAGAAACGACTCCAATTCTTAGGCTAAATAATAGAAGGATAGTAATTACTAGTACTTTTGGTCCTTGTGGATACGATATTACCGGTCTTACCATAACTATACTATTGAACGATAGGTGCACTTGCCTTTATTGTGATCATAGTTAGTTTTAAACATATCAACCACGTCTGGGACGTTGGCATTGTACGATATGTTCGACTATTCGAGTATCCTTTTTAATTCTAAATAGTTCAACAGGCAATGATAAGTTAAGATCGAGTATAAAATCGAGTTAGAAAGGCTAAAGTATGTACTCATGCTAAGTTATGAAAATAAGGTAAGTTGGATATTTGAATTCATGATTTAAAGTTATATGTAATATGAATTATGTGATGGTATATTTGAACATATATGTATTCGGCCTATTGATGTATATGGACTGTAGAAAGTAATGGTTAGTTATACTAATGTTTGAATGAGTATTCGGTCAAAGTAGAATTTATGAAAAATTTATATGTTTTGATATATGAGATTAAATTGGAGATGTACATGAGTTAATAATGATTTAATCTGGATTGACTAGATAAATTTTTGTATATGATTAAATGTTTTAAATGCTTATGACTTACTAAGCTGTGAAAGCTTATTGTGTGTATGTTTGCTCTTTATTTTATAGATTTTGGAAGTTGGTTACGAGCTTGAGGATCGTCAGAGAAGTTTATCACACTATCGACTGTTTTCGGTATTTTATTAAGTTTGATTTCGAACTTATGGCATGTATAGACTACATAATATACTTGATTTTGGGGTATGTAAATATAAGCCATGCGAAAATGGCTTGAAACAATGTTTGTAACACCCCTATACCCGGTCCAATCGTTCATACCCAGTATAAGACTATTACATTTGGTGCCAAAACGGTTATGGCTAGATACTGTTTGATTAAACATTTGTACATAGTATTTTAACTTACCAACCATATTTGCAAACATACTTATTGTTTTACTAATTCATTTCATGTATACCAAAATACTACAAGTAACTCAAAATAGATAGAATTTTAAGAGTTTACATTTTAGTCCCTATTACATGGGAACACATTTGAACTGTATATGTACATGCCATTTTAATTCAAAATAGAGTACCTACTTTTGAAGCTCTTGAGGATGTGATGAGATGAGAGATCTTCTAGTCGGACTCTATACTTCTAGTCGGACTCTATCTCTTCTAGTCTAATTGTAACTACGAGTTAAAAATAAACGCGTTAAGCCGGTGAAGGCTTAGTAAGCACTACAAGAATAAATAGGTAAATAATCATAACAAAATATTTTAAACTTATTCAATTATTACATATTTACTCACATATAAGTTTCTTCAACTATGCCTTACTTTAATAAAATTTAACTTATCTTTTTGTAAGTTATAAAACTTACCTTAACACATCGATGATTTACTTTTGTTCACAATTCATATTCTTAGCCAAAAGTAGACTTTATAGAACGCACCGGATATACGGAACAAATACAGAGGTGCATTATTATGCACTAATAAACAGAGAGCACGGACGTGCTAAACGGGGAGCACCAATGTGCTAATAATCGGAGAGCACTAACGTGCTAAGAATCAGAGAGCATGCTAAAGTTCCTTAATAGCATGCCACTAATATCCTAGTAGTTCTAAATTCCATCTACTTGGGCATTAAATCTAAATTTCATACATTTAAATACTTTACATATATGTTTCGAAAAAGATTTCTCATTTCTCCTTCATTACAATTTAGTGCACATTTCACAATTCACAAATATCACACCTTTTTCACATATATACTTTTGTCACAACATTATTACTTAATATTCAAACAATATACCATCTTATATTCTCCATCTATAATTTTCTTTACAAATTTCATAATTCCATAATCTATTATTATTTTTATTTTTATTTACAAATTTAAATATATATTTTATATTTTTATTTCTAAGTAATTCTATACTACAATATAAGCATTTAAATAAAAAAAATTAAAAATCTTGTAGTACTTACAACAAAAAAGTTGAGATAATGTTTTCCTTCACTCCTTAGCTTTCTCTTTTCTTTTTTCTTCAATTAGGTCCTCTCCTTTCTTTTTTTTTCTCTTCAATTTCATATAAAACATATAACATTTTATATGTTAGAGAAAAAAAAACCAATCAAATGACTTTCCTATACCATTTAATAAAAATAAACATGTATGATATAATAAATTCATCATTTCTTACCTTAGCTCACATTTCAATTTAATCCATAATTAAAATTATTTCTATTTCTATCACAATCTATACCTTATTTTTACTTAAATTTTACTTATAACTTAACTCTAAAATTTTCACTAATAAACCCTAATTTCAAATTTCTTACAATTTAGTCCTTATTGCATTAAACTTATAACTTATTTTACAATTTAATCTTTTTTCCAATTCTAATTTGAATTTCCATCAATTCAATCTCTAATTCATCCATTAATTCAACATAACCACATTCAAAAATCTACTAAATTTCAAAATTTCAACATATACTTATTAATATTTTATTCTAGGATCATAAACACTCAAAAATTACAAGAAAAAATTAAATTAACTTACCAATTAAACTTCAAACTTTTAAAATCCGTAATTTCCTATTTTTCTTTCTTTCCCTTTGTTTCATTTATTTTACTTTATTGCCTTTGTTTATTAATTTAATAATAATATATTATAATAATATAAATATCTTTTACTTATATAATAAGTAAATATATAAGTGTACATATATTTATTATTACTATTACACATGTATGGTTTCATTACCATACATTTGTCTCTATTTATTTTATTAATAATAATAATAATAATAATAATAATAATAATAATAATAATCTATTTTAACACATAAAACTCTTATATTTTTATGCTTATGCGGCCTCATATTTGGCAATTGGCATAATTTCCTCTTTAGTCCTTTTTATTTTCTTTAATCTTTAATTAAACCTTCACACCTATTTCAATCTAATCCCTTTTCCTAATTACTTCTAATTAAGTCAAATTCACCTAATCAAAACCTAATTAGACACATAACTAACTTCGTAAATATTTTTAATAAATATTTACGATTCAGATTTATGAAAACGGAGACCCAAAAATACATTTTTCGGTTACCCGACTATCGGGTCACTACAATGTTTATGTTTGTGTGTATGTTTTCGGTCATGGTATAAATTTGTTTTGGTAAGTATGTTTTATGAAGTCATGATAGGTATATTAATTATATGGTTTGATTGATTATGGCATGAATGACTTGTATGTTAACTAATGTTGATTTATGCTTGTGATGGATAGTCTTATAATCGGTTTAGAAATGAGATAAGGGATGAATGTATGTTTGGGTAATGATATATAATATAATGGTGAAGTAAGAAATGAATATGCTATTTAATTAGTTTGATAAATTGTTTTGGCGTGTTTTAAATGCAATGTGCAGCAATCATACTTGAATAGATAGTTATTTAAGTTTGGATTAGGAAGATAAATAATGAATATAGTTTAAGTGGTTTGTATGGAAGTTATTATGGTTGACCGAATATTTATATGTGATTTATTGAGTGGTTATGTATATGTATATTTTGGGCATATTAATTAGCATGTGAATTGGTTGAATTTTTGGTTATTACTTGTACTCAAAATGATTCAATTGATATGGTTATATGTGCATATACTTGTGATAAGAGAAGAGGTATATTTAGTTTGAAATGATGCTTGTTTATGTATAATATTTACCTATTTATATGCTTAGTATGCCGTACAGATAATTTAAAGTGAATAATGTATTAGCCGAATAGATAGAGTGATGAATGGTTTGATACATGAAATTTTGGATCAATTATTGAGCATGTGAGTTGGGTGTAATATGATTTGCCTATTTATGACCGAATATGATTAATAATATTATTGTAAAGTGTATATGAATTGGTAATGAACAAGATGTTATTCGGCTAATTGGTAATGTTTGCTAATGTTTCATGCATGAATATTTAATAGGCTAAATGATATGTCTTGTTTTGACTTAACAAGTGAATGTGCAGAAGTACATGGATTGGTATGTTTGGTAATTAACTAATGAAATAGATGTTTATAAATGGATGGATTGATGTATGCGGTGTATATGAAATGAAACAAATTTTGATGATTATTTAGGAATTTGAATGTCATGAACTTTGGTCATAAGGTTCGACTATTGAAATTATAAAGTATATGTATTATGATATGAGTAAATTAGTTGGGTCGAATAAGTGATTAAATTAATAATATTGATATGTTTAAATTTTAAAGCATGAATTGCTTGTGTATTATAAGTAGTAAAGCATGTTTGGTTTTTAGTCAATTAAGTGATACATATGTGCGAATGTGACTTATATGATTGGGCTGCTAAATACTATTCAAGTTTTTTTAAATATATATATATATATATATGAAATTTTTGTGAATGAGTTAATTTAATTTTGTGCATAATTTTAGATTGAAAGACTGTTCTGAGTTGTGGTTTAGTCGGTAATGCCTCGTAACCCTAATTCGGCGACGGATATGGGTTATGGATATTACACTACTATAAGCTCCTTAAAACAAAATCATTTTCCAATTCTAGCTGCTAGCTGAATTTGGCTTAGCTAACCAATAAGAACTACCTCTTAAAACATAATTCTGAACCCAAGCAACCTAAAAAGACCCTTTTGAAGCAAGCAAGGAACGAACTAGCTGCAATATGCAAGCTTGATTCCATTCTAATAACATGTTAATTTGCATGACTTTTTGTGTTTAATTCGGTTAATTTTTGAATTGATCCCTACTGAATTAGTGATTTTATGTTTTAACGTTGTAAGGGATGCAATTGGGATGTTATGAGTAAAAAAGGAGCAGAAAATGACCAAATTGCAACACAATCAATAAAGTGAAGTCGAATAAAAAATGTGGAAAAAGCCAATGACTCACCAGATTCTTTTGACTTTGTAAAAACCAAAATTAGAAAAAATCTGTGTAACACCCCTATACTTGGTTCGACTCAAGGAACATGATATAGGAATATTACATTTAGTGCCAAAGTGATTTTGGCTAAACACTAATAAATTTGAACATTAGAAATAAAAGTTTTCACTAAATTAATTCAATATTATCCAAAATCAACCTTATTTAACATATATTCAATTAATTATGTATGTATGCATTTAGATTTTTATAATTCAATGCAAATATCACCAAAGTTCTTCTTTAGACCCTAAAATAAGTAAAGTTTTAATAACTTACATTTTAGTCCCTACTACTTAGAACACACTTGATTTTCCTAAGTACATGCCATTCTAATCCAAATTATTAAACATACACTCTTAGCACTTGGAGATGTGATGAGATGGATGTCCACGACCTTAACTACGACTCTTCAAAATCATTTTACCTACGCGTTGAAAATAAACGCGTTAAGTCGGTGAAAACTTAGTAAGTACCCATGATATTTAAGATCTATTAAATTTCTTAATTTCCAATATCTCATTTCTTTGTTTATTTATCACATTACATCTTAATTACTTATTATCATATTCATTTGTAACCTTTTTACTTATTTCACAATTTAGTCCTTAAATCCTCAAATCAATCTATAAAACTTACTATTATTTTAATACATGTATCATATTTCATCATTTAATGTAAATTTTCATAATTCCCTCACTATTTCTTTCACAATTTTTCTTTTTACATATTTAACTTACTAGTCATTGTCTTTCTTATACTTCCTCAAATACATTCAATTTACTTGCAACTTCACTTTACTGATTCAATATTTCGAATATTAATCGGACATAAACCTTTACCTTGTAACGAAAATTGTTTACCTTTTCAACAGAAGCCCAGTAGACTAAACAGAACACTTAGGATATATAAAACTAATACAGAGGCGCATTATTATGCACTATTGAATAGAAAGCACTAAAGTGTTATACAAAGAGCACTAATGTGCTAATAATCGGAGAGCACTAACGTGCTAATAATTGGAGAGCACTCTAAGGTTCCTTAATGGCATGCCACTAATATCCCAATAGTTCTAATCTCGTCTACTTGGGCAAATTATATCATGCACACATATCACTTTTACACTTTCACATAATGCTTTTACATACTTTACAATTTAATCCTTGTACAATAATCTATTCAATATTCATCCATAATTCACTAATAGTCCTTATCATGTATTGCACATATCACTTTTATATATTTTGTAATTTTAGTCATGAGCACAATATTTCATGTAGCAATATATTTTACTTTTAATAACACATATAATTTAATTCAATACTTATTAATATTTCAAAATTTACTACTGTAACAGCCCAATTACGACCCAAATCGAAACGGTGGTTTCGGGACCACGAATCCGAATTAGAAAAATTCTTTAATTATTATTTTCATATCAATGTTGTGAGATTAAGCATATGTTAAAATATCATAGATTAATTTGTGGGGTGGAATGATTAATTAAGTGAGTGATTAAATAGAATAAGTATGAAAAGTAGCAATTATGAGATTGGGTGGCTAAATTGAATGGTTTTATTTTTGCATGAAATTAAAGTGGCAAATTGGCCTTTTATTTGATGACGGTGGACGGCATAATCATGGCTTATTATTATTAGTATATTTTATATGATTATTTTATTAGATAGTGGATGTTAAGTAATAAACAATTTGATTAAAAGAAAAAAAATTGTTTATTTTTCCCAATTTTCTTCATCTTCTTCACGAAACAAGGAGAAAGAAGAGGAATTTAGGCTCTCTTATATTCGGCCATTGCATGTCCCATTAAGATTGGTATTTAAGCTTGGTTTTTGAAAATTTCTACATTTTTGAGTTCATTATCTTGAGTACTATCAAACCCATGTTGGAATTTTTGAGTTTGAAACATGTTTTAAATTCGGCCATGGATGAATATTTTTGATTTGGTACGGTTCATGGAAGAATGTTTAGTATAGGTTTGAAATCAACATGTTTGTGGTAAGAAAATTTAGATGAAATGAAGTATGATGTTTTAAATTGTAATAGTAAATAGTTGAGGGTTTAAAATGCAAAATAAATGGTTTGTAGGGACTTGTATGTGGGTGAGGAGCATTCGGCTCTTAAGGGGTTAATTTAAATTTTTCATATTTTGAGTTTTGAATAAATAGGACTAATTTGTAAAAGTGTGAAATGTTGAGGGCAAATTGGTAATTTGTCCATTTATATGTTTATGGATTAAATTGAATGGAAATGTATTTTAATGAGTTTAAACTGAAATTTTTTAGATCAAGATTCAAAGGAAAAAGGATTGGATAAAGGAAAAGCTAGGTTGAACGACTAATCTAGAAGTTATATTCGTTGTTGTCCGAGGTAAGATTTTAAGTAATTTAGTTAAGTATATGCTTATCATATTTATGTGTGTTCTGGTAAATGTAGATAAGTATAAAAATTTCTATATTGCCAAATGTGCTGAGGAAATTGATAGTATATTCAAAAATGGTTTATTGAGTTTTTCCTTGGTACTTTGAATAAGAATTCATGGATGGATATTTTCTGTAATTCTTTAATGTTGTGTATAGTTTGAGGATTAATAAATTATGGCATAGAGGTATTCTATCATAAATCGGTTGTATGTTTTGGATTTAGCCGAATATAATGTTTTAAATTTGAGGTATGGAAGCACTTGGTATGATTAAATGTTTTATGGTGGATTTGATTGTTGATTATTTTTATAATGTGGAATTAAATAATGTTCAGGACTATTAAATGGTACTAAATGTATGAATACTTAACCGGGCACTAAGTGTGCGATACCAGTCATAAAGCACTAAGTGTGCGGAAATAATGAGTAACGGCACTTAGTGTGCGAGACGTTACTGGAAGACAGAACTATTAAATGGTACTAAGTGTACGAATACTTAACCGGGCACTAAGTGTGCGATACCGGTTATAAGGCACTAAGTGTGCGTAATTAACGAGTAACGGCACTTAGTGTGCGAGACGTTACAGGGAGTCTTTGCACTATGTGTGCGGAATTAATGAGTAACGACACTTAGTGTGCGAGACGTTACAGGGAGTCTTTGCACTACATGTGCGGAATTAATGAGTAACGGCACTTAGTGTGCGATACGTTACTAATTATTATCATTAAGTGTGCAGGTACAAGACTCGTTAAACGACTTTAATTGCTAATGCTATTATGTTTACGGAAAGTGGTTGAATATAGTATTATAATTTTTCGTACGAATGATTAAGTGGTGAAAGGTAGGCAAGTTTAAGGTATGTGCAAAATATTCATATACATATGCTCATGGTTTAGAAATGGATTGGTATATTTTTTAAAATGGAAATGTTGAATTTTTGTTAAGTAGATGGCTTGAATGATGATTAAAAATATGAGTTGGTGATACATGAATATATATATATATATATATGTGTGTGTGTGTGTGTGTGTGGTTTACTATGAACTCTATACGTGATTATATTCGAAATTTTGGTGTAGTTTTTATAAAAGAAAATTTGATATGAACTTCTAAATTGCTTAAATCTTACTAAGCTATGAAAGCTTATTCGTGGTGATTGTTGTTGTACATTGTAGATTTTTCCTTGGGGTGGTCATCTCGGTTCGGGGATCAAGTTTGAAGCTCATCACATTATCAACGATATTTTGGTACCCCTTTTTGTGTATAAACTTTAAGACTATGGCATGTATAGACTATACCATTTTGATCTAGTCTAATCAACGGTTTAATGAATGTAT
This sequence comes from Gossypium australe, assembly GCA_005393395.2. NCBI lineage: Eukaryota > Viridiplantae > Streptophyta > Magnoliopsida > Malvales > Malvaceae > Gossypium > Gossypium australe. Next base: position 6,683,102 of record CM016626.1, read on the forward strand.
TATTGCCATACAAAAATGGCTTTATTTTTAGGTTTGAGTTCAATGTCTATGCTTGAGATGTTGTTTGAGTGTATTTTTGTCAATGACATTATAACTTTAATATAGTAGGTGCATATGCATGAGATCACGCATGGCATGTTATACATAGTTAAGTATGTGTTTACATTCTATGTTTATGCACATAAGGACTAATGCCGAATGTAATGAGCTAATATTAGTAATGACATGAATTGAGTTGAAATCATTATAATTGGAAATGGTAAATTTAGTTAGGTTTACAATTGCAGATGTGTAATAAGTTCATTTGATGTGTTTCGGCAATGAAAGGTTTGTTAATATTTTAGTTCGGTTGGGTGAATAGGGTTAATTAATATAACATGAAATCGCATATATGTATGTTTAGACTTTGTGATTCTTAACTAGTTTTAAGGAGCCATCTGAGCTTATGCTTATTCGGTTAACGTGGCATAATTAACCAAATGAATAGTACCCTTGGATATTGTTGCCGTTGTTTATTTGTGGTTTTGAATAAAGTATATTAAGAAGTGTATGATATTGTTTAAGCATGTTTTAAAAACGTAATTGTTCATAATGTATTCGGTGGTGACTATGTGAGCTGTAATGTTTTCGATGTCTTGTAAAATGTTTTTTAATGCCCGGCAACCCCAATCCGACGACGGTTACGGGTTAAGGGTGTTACAACTACAACATCAAATTTTCACATTTTAAGTGTTATACACTTCACTTTTCTATTTCTAATATAAATTTTTCTCAAATTTACGATTTAACCCTTAATTTCCACAACTTGGGAAATAATTGTAGTTTGGATTACAAAATTCACATATTCTTTTATTTTCCATTATATGCTTTATTATCAATATTTCCTTGTAAACTTTTTATAACTTTCCAATTTAGTAACTTTTTTTTAAAGTCTTTATTCATTATTAAACAATTTTTCTTTCACAACTCACTTAATTCACATAATTAATTCCACCATCTCATTTTCCACATCAAATTTCCCTGTATTTCACTTGTATTATTTCCACCACATGTATTTCTCAAGTCTTTCTGCTTAGTCCTTATTTCCATAAAATTTCACATTTTCCCATGATTTCACTTATCTAATACTTTGTATATTTTTCACTAACACATAACCCAACTATTACACTTTTATTATAATTCCCTACTTCACATAGTAAATTATTTCACACTATTTTTATTTACTTAAATACCACTTAGTTTACAAAGATCACATTTTAATCCTTAAATAACAAGGAAGTTCATGGGTACTTACCTCTTTTCTATCAAAATCTCTTGTTTTTCTCTTATCCTACCACTTGATTCACTTACTCAACTTCTCTCTTCATCAACGTGTCAAAAACACAATATTTCCTCATGAGAAACCTTTACTTTAACACCATTTTTATGTTTTTTTTATCATTACTAGACTTAAAAATAATATAAAACCTTAACATCCATACCTTATTCTCTTGAAACCAAACTTTAACTTGACTTTCTCTCCTCCAACTTCTATTTTCTTGAATCTAACTTGATATTCTAGCTCCCATAGTCTCCTTATTGTTTCTCTCTCTTGGTGGCTATGAAAATTCTTTAAATTTCTAAGTGAAAATGGTGAATTTTTGGTGAAAGGACCAAATTGTAAAAAAAAATTACTTCTTTCTTCTTATTCTCATGTTGAGAACATTAAATGTCAAATCAAAATATACTAAGTAAAATAATAATTAAATATAATTAAATATCAAATCAAAATATTAATAAACTAATATTTAATTAATTAATTAATCTAAAATATCACTAACATCATCATTACTCTTCAAAATATCTTTCTTGCTAGATGATCATTTTGTCCCTGATGATCTTTCAAAATTCCTCCATTGAATCATCACTCATTTTAGTAAAATTATGATTTAACCCCTTATAATTTTTTCACTTATTCAATTTAGTCCTAATTCATCCATTTTCCTTAGTTTCTAGATCCGTTCACCCTTAAAATATTTTCACTATTGGTCCTTCAAAATTTACATATTTGCACTTTAACCCCTCAAAATTTGAGTATTTACTCTTAGACCACAAAACTTTTCTCACTTTTACAATTTAGTCCTTTATTGAATTAATATATCGCAATATACTTCCTAACCAAATTTTGTTGACACAACTCAAATTTTCCCTTTTTATCACTTTATTTCTTTATTTTTCTATAGTAAAGATAAATTCTCACTTTCTTACTATGACAATTTTCGGGGTATTCCAATCTGATTTTTTTATTAAATTTTAATTATGTGTTGAGTGATTAAAGTCAAATTTAGTAAATATTATGTATATAAATAGGGCTTTAAGGTGGCTTGGAAAAGACATTCATTTGAAATTAAATAGAATTATTATTTTTTTCTCTCAAAGTTGGTGAGTAGCATTATGTTACTTCATTTTCAATTCTTTGTTCTTTCAAAATTTGTTTAATTGCCTTCGAAGTCCTTTCCCTTTCCAATTTCCACCATTTTCATTCAAATCCAATCCATAGCCAACCAAAGCATGATTAAATCCATGCTTCACAAAATTCCAACTTAGCTTTAGGCCGGTGTTCTTTCTGGTCGGGAATCATGAGATACATATCCATACTAAAAATCCTTCCAATCGGTATTCACATTTTTCTTAAGTATCGGGATTGACAACTCATCCCTTAAAGTTAACTCGATTTTAAGTCAAAAAGTGCACGTTGGGTTGGAGTCGTGTTTGCAAATAGTTGGAGAAACGAGTCGACCGTGCTGTATTCGGATCTCTAAGAACAAGTCAAGGGAGAAGTGATCGGGTTTAAACGACCCACGCGGTTGAGGCCGTTAATCCGAGTTGGGTTCTTCAGAGTGCAAGGCTACCGAAATCTTGAATTGGAAACACGTGTATCTCGATTAGTGTAACACCCCAAACCCGGCCCATGCGTTTCGACCGGATCTGGCATGTCACTGCTTGTACTTTGAAAACTTTTGCTTTGTTGGTTTTTGAAATTGTGAGTTTATTAGACAATATTTAAGTAAATAAGCGGTATTTAAAAAAAACAAAACCTTGTATCAAGTATTATTAATTATAAATAAACCTTATTATAAAATTCGTAAGTTATTTAACATTGGAAACGACTTAGTTGAATGAAAACTAGGGCCTTATTACATATATATATTCTCGAAATATCAATGAAATAAATTAAACTTAAAGAAATCTCAAAAGAAAATAACTTGTAGAAAAAAAGAACTTGATGGCCCCTCGAGTCCGTCTCGACTCCCATGTCCACGATCTACTGTTCCTCTGGAAGAGTAGAGAAAAGGAAAGCGTGAGTCACAAAGACTCAGTGTATAAATCTCAAAACACACATCGACCTGAGCCCACAAACACATTATGGGCCCTGGCCCATACAGGAAGACATCAATCATAATCACATAATAAGTAATAAAGAATGAATAGCCCAACCCATCCTAGGTTTCCATCCTCTACACACCAACCCGTACCAACCATCACACCTTGGGGATTTTTACAATCAACCTTCCATATGCTACACACCAAAACGACAGCCGTACTGCCTATTCCTATTAAGTAGGAATCATTAAACGTGGCATAGCCACCGATCACAATGTGACCTAGCATTTATATTTGTGGGTTTTCTACAACCGATCATTGCGTGACCTATCATGCACTTCCCCTTCATTATATCAATATCCCATCCCATGCATACACATATAAAGAAAACATCATGCAGTCATATATATATATTTGCGATACACATAGGGAGTTCTATGTTTACGTACCTGGCATCCTTGCCTAACCCTTTTAGGGTTCCATTCGACTGTCTATACAGCCTTATTCCGGCTTTAAGCCCATAACATACATAAATAGATTTACATACAGGTTTATTAGTAGTGTGTTAGAGATCTATACACCTGATTAATGTTGATACCCTTGCTAAACCGATCTACAACCTTGCTCAAAAAGCCGGAAAGATGTGAAACTACGGCCTCTCCTATATTCGGCCATGGTTAGTGTTCTACCCAATTTTATGTATTTGAATAAACAACTCTTCTTACCTTAAAATCCCGAAATTGAAGACTAATGATTTTTCAGCTTTTAGATCTAGTCGACCAAGCTTCCTTAGCTTAGGAGATTCGGCTAGCACTAGAGAGAGGATTCGGAAATGCCGATGGAAGATTTAAATGCCGGAAGTGTAGAACAATTTCTCAAATAGGATGAATAAAAGAAAAAGCGATGGATGCTTCGGCTTTTTAGAGAAATCAGCACAAGGGAAAAGAAAGTGGGGAAGATTTTCGGCTTTTAAAGAAATTAGAGAAAAAAAATTTGGAGAACAGAAGCTAGGGAATTTCGGCACAAAAGGGAGAGGATTTAATGTCAGAAACAAGGAGCTAGCCCCCTCTATTTATAGGAAATTCGACAACCCTTTGCCATGTAGTAGCTGGTTTCTTTACTCCTCTCAGTGATGGATTCTTGGCCATCACTCTCTTTGTAGATAAATTCCTAACTTTCCTCCTTTATCTTAATCTACTAGCTCATCTAAAAGAGACTGAATTATCTCTAACTCCTCCTTCCTTTATCAGCATATTATCCACATATTTTAATCATTAAAATCCCTAAATCTTAGCCTTTATCTGCTTATTATCCACATAAAATAAATTCCTAAATAATAGCCTTTATCTGCTTATTATCCACATAAAATAAATTCCTAAATAATAGCCTTTATCTGCTTATTATCCACATATTTTAAACATTAAAATCCCTAAATCTTAGCCTTTATCTGCTTATTATCCACATAAAATAAATTCCTAAATAATAGCCTTTATCTACTTATTATCCACATATTTTAAACATTAAAATCCCTAAATTTTAACCTTGTTGCCATTCACTCCACCTAATCCTAATGCCCAAAATTTAGCTAACTTAAATTAAAAGAATTGGGCTCCATGAAACTTAAATTTGGGCCCCTTATTCCTTGTGTGTGGCGTCACCCCTTGCTCCATTTTAAGTGCCGAAAATTGGCCTAAAAAAACATGGGCTCCTTACGACCCAAAACTTGTTCCTTTTTAATTATTAATGATGCCATCTTAAAATAATTTAATCTGGGCCTTTGCCTAATTCTAAGCCCAAATTTAGACCTCTTCTACTTAAATTAACATTTTAAACATATCCTCACACTAAACGCGTAGACCCATTAATTCAGGATGTTACAGTTCTACCCCCTTAAAGAAATTTCGTCCTCGAAATTTCCAACTAACTATTAATCGTACTACCCAAGTCTCACCACTATGCTTTCGCTGCGCACTCTAATCAAAAGAAACACTTAGTATACTATGGTAGAGTATGCACCGGTATTCACATCTAGAGCGTCCTCGTCCCCTTGTACTCATGCTATCGGTTCGCGTTTATCTGATTAAAAATTTTATGAATTATTGGTTTTCTTCCACTGATTATCCACGAACAGTCTTATGATTAGTAGTTTTAAGAGTAGTTCTTTCGAATTCGCAATTCAGTCTTAAGTTCACCTTTCTTAGTTCTAAGAACTACATACATTCAACTGACAACATCCATACACCCACATTCAATACATAGGGGTATTTTCGTCATTTCACTACCCAGGGGTATTTCCATAATTTATCCTACAGGGGTATTTTTGTAATTTTCAAAATAGAGTTCCTTGTTGATTTCATGAAATAAGGGTATTTTGGTAATTTTTACAATCCAGGGGTATTTCGGTAATTCTGTAATCCGGGGGTATTTCGGTAATTTTGTAATCCGGGGGTATTTCGGTAATTTTACAAATCAATGGTATTTTGGTAATTTTGAAATTTAGGGGCATTTCAGTAATTTTAAAATCTGGGGGTATTTCTGTAATTTTGATATCCGGGGGTATTTCGGTAATTTTGAAAGTCGGGGGTATTTCGAAAATTTTGAAATCTTGGGGTATTTCGGTAATTTTGAAATTCTGGGGTATTTCAGTAATTTTGAAATCTTGAGGTATTTCGGTAATTTTGATATCCGGGGGTATTTCGATAATTTTGAAATTTGGGGGTATTTCAAAAATTTTGAAATCCAGGGGTATTTCGATAATTTTGAAATTCGGGGGTATATCAGTAATTTTGAAATCTGGGGGTATTTCGGTAATTTTGATATCCGGGGGGTATTTCAGTAATTTTGAAATTCGGGGGTATTTCGGTAATTTTGAAATCCGGGGGCATTTCGGTAATTTTACCAAACAAGGGTAATGTAACACCCCTTACCCGAGACCGTTGCCGGAGTCGAGCACGAGGTATTACTAGACTTAACTTACTAGTTCTGGGTATAAAAATTGAAACTGTCCGTCTGCGTCATGTTCACTAAATTAATTATAACTTGAGCTATGAAACTCGAAATCTAGATCCGTAAATTTTCCTTGAAACTAGACTCATATACCTTCTCACTGTAATTTTTCCATAATTTTTGGTATGGCCAATCAATACCAGATTTTTCTTAAAGTTTCCCCTGTTTTACTATTTGACTATTCTGACCTCTCTTCACTACGAATCAAATTACTCTTAGTACAGAATTCATATGACCTTCTTATTTATTTCATTTGAAAATAGACTCATTCAGGATTCTAAACATATAAAGTTAAACCCCTAATTATTTTTCTCCATTTTTTTATGATTTTTCCAAGTCAGAACAGGGGAACCTGAATTTATTCTGAACCAGTCTTACAAAGATATAAATATCTCAAATTACAGAATTCCTTTGCTTTCCTTGTTTCTTTCATATGAAAATAGACTCAATAAGCTTTAATTATATTTCTCATGCACAACCTAATTCAATTTCTACTATTTTTGGTGATTTTTCAAAATCACGTCACTGCTGCTGTCCAACTATTTCCCTGCATATAATTACATAATTTCTTTAAAATAACTATCAACTAGGCATTTCATAACCTCCAAAGCATGTTCTTAATTAACCATTTTAATGGCTAATTATTACCAAACATTTACAAGTCCATAATAAACCATATCATAAGGTCACACACATAAAATGGCTAAGTCTCTATACATGCCATAACTTAAAACGTTAAAGTCACAAAATACCAATATAATCCTTTGATAGTGTGTAACGATCTCCGACGTCCTTTCGATCCCCGAGTTGGCTTGTAATACTATAAAAAAAATAAAGAATAGGTGTAAGCATAAAGCTTAGTAAGTTTACATGTAAATAGATAACAACATTCTTAGTGAATTATCTTATATTTTTCTTGTCAAGATCACTTAAGCTTTTAACTCAATATACTTAAAACTTGTATACTTGCCTTACCTTTTAACATGAATTTATCTTACCTTACCTTTTTAGCTTGAACTTGCCTTACCTTTACTTTAGAATACTCCTTGAATTTTCCCGTTGAACCACTTGGAATACTAAGGATACGCGGGTACCTTTCCTTATGAAACTTAACCATTGCCATGTCTTGACATGGTCTTACGTGGTATCCTTGCCTTATGAACTCACCAATGCCATGCCTTGGCATGGTCTTACATGGGACCTTTGCCTTATAGTAACATATCAATGCCATGTCTTGACATGGTCTTACATGATTTCCTTAAACCCTAATGTCATGACATTTGTATCCTACACATTCCTAAGGTTCAACCGGAGCTTTCTGAGATAGTTTTTCCATCAATTCATACTTGAGTCTTTAAATAATAAATTTACAGAATAAATATGTAAATGCTGGAATTTAACAATATTAAATGTAAAATAATAGAATATTGCATTTATTTACTGCAAACTTACCTCGAAACGAAATACGATCAACTATATTGATTTAATCCTCTATCTTTTTCTTTCCTCGATCTAACTCTGGATTTCGTTCTTCTTGATCTATAATAGAAAATTTAGCTTATTTAATACTCACATTCATCAAAACAGTCCTTAACTCTTAACTTTGGCAAAATTACAATTTTGCCCCTAAACTTTTACATATTTACACATTTGCCCCAAAGCTCGGAAATTAAACTTTATCCCTTATTCTTATGTTTTATGGCATGCTGATCATTTTTCCCTTCTATGGCAACATCAAATTCTCACTCTAACTTGTACTTATGAACATTAGGTATTTTTACCGATTAAGCCGTTTTACTCGTTTTCACTTAAAATCACTAAGCAAAAGTTGTTTAACATAATTTTAGACTTCATATTCTATCATAAAACATCAAAATAAACACATTTCACCTATGGGTATTTTTCTAAATATGAACCCTAGAATAAATTATTAATAGAATAAGCTAAATCGAGCTACCGGGGCTTCAAAAATGTAAAGAACATTAAAAACGGGGCTTGGAATCACTTACTATGGAGCTTGGAAGCTTGAAACAAACCCTAGCTATGGTGAACACTTGAAAATTCGGCCTAATGAAGAAGATGAGCATATTTTGCCATCTTTTTCCCTTTTAATTCATTTTTATTACCAAATGACTAAATTACCCTTCATTAAAAACTTTGGTTCTTTCTTCCTATATATGTCCATTTTTGTCCATGAAAATATAATGGTCTAATTGCCATTTAAGGACTCCTACTTCAAACCCCCATTTTAATCAAGTACTCTATAAATTAGAACCCCTATTTAGCAACTTTTGCAAACAAGTCCTAATAGGCAATTTAAGCATGAAATTAATAAAATTTCTTATCAATACTCTAACACATGTATTTAATCACTCAATAAATCATAATAATTAATCATAATAAACTTTTATAGCAATTAGATACCTCTAGCTTCTAGAACTCAAGTTTTGCACTTTTTATAATTTAGTCCTTTTGACTAAATTGAGTGCTCAAACACCAAAATTTTCGAACGAAATTTTTACGAAACCATTTCATAAAGTTGTAGATCATAAAAATATAAAAATATTAATTTAATTTTTTTTATCAGATTTGTGGTCTCGAAACCACTATTCCGACTAGGCTCAAAATCGGGCTGCTACAGGTAATTTGGTAATTTCTTCAAACCAGGGTTATTTTGGTCATTTTGCAAAATAAGGGTAATTTGGTAATTTTCTTCATGGCTGTGAACATTTTCAAATCAAGTTTTTTTTTTGAAATGTACAAAACTTAGGGGTTTTTTTTTTTGCAAAATAGGGTTAGTCGCTTTCGGGTTTTAATTATGGGTTCAGCCCATGAACAAGTCCTTATTGCTAGAGTCAACAGTTACTACGTACCAGGTAAGATTCCAGCGAAGAGGAGGTGAGTCACTTGGACTGCTTAAATACCAAGCTCTTCCGGATCTACTCCTAGACATGCATATGCCTGTTACCACACCTTAGTCTTGCGACTTGTTTACAGGTTTTGTTTAGTAAAAATTAAGTGTTATGTAATTGAAGAGTTGTTTGTCTAAGCCTAGAGTCCATCAAGTTCTAATCTAGATAGTCTACATCCCATAAAGCCCATTAAGCCCACATTTATATCACAATCAGGAGTTGAGAATATTTACCTTGGTGGATTGGGTGCCGGTAGACTCGAAGGCCATGTCTTCAAACCAAAATTTTTTCTTAAATACAATTTTTTTTCTAAAACACTTCTAGACCCATTTCACAGCCCGAGTTTTGAACTGGGCTCTGATACCAAATTGTAACACCCCAAACCCGACCCATGCGTTTCGACCGGATCTGGCATGTCACTGCTTGTACTTTGAAAACTTTTGCTTTGTTGGTTTTTGAAATTGTGAGTTTATTAGACAATATTTAAGTAAATAAGCGGTATTTAAAAAAAACAAAACCTTGTATCAAGTATTATTAATTATAAATAAACCTTATTATAAAATTCATAAGTTATTTAACATTGAAAATGACTTAGTTGAATGAAAACTAGGGCCTTATTACATATATATATTCTCGAAATATCAATGAAATAAATTAAACTTAAAGAAATCTCAAAAGAAAATAACTTGTAGAAAAAAAGAACTTGATGGCCCCTCGAGTCTGTCTCGGCTCCCATGTCCACGACCTACTGTTCCTTTGGAAGAGTAGAGAAAAGGAAAGCGTGAGTCACAAAGACTCAGTGTATAAATCTCAAAACACACATCGACCTGAGCCCACAAACACATTATGGGCCCTGGCCCATACAGGAAGGCATCAATCATAATCACATAATAACAATAAAGAATGAATAGCCCAACCCATCCTAGGTATCCATCCTCTACACACCAACCCGTACCAACCATCACACCTTGGGGATTTTTACAATCAACCCTCCATATGCTACACACCAAAACGACAGTCGTACTGCCTATTCCTATTAAGTAGGAATCATTAAACGTGGCATAGCCACCGATCACAATGTGACCTAGCATTTATATTTGTGGGTTTTCTACAACCGATCACTGCGTGACCTATCATGCACTTCCCCTTCATTATATCAATATCCCATCCCATGCATACACATATAAAGAAAACATCATGCAGTCATATATATATATATATTTGCGATACACATAGGGAGTTCTATGTTTACGTACCTGGCATCCTTGCCTAACCCTTTTAGGGTTCCATTCGACTGTCTATACAGCCTTATTCCGGCTTTAAGCCCATAACATACATAAATAGATTTACATACAGGTTTATTAGTAGTGTGTTAGAGATCTACACACCTGATTAATGTTGATACCCTTGCTAAACCGATCTACAACCTTGCTCAAAAAGCCGGAAAGATGTGAAACTACGGCCTCTCCTATATTCGGCCATGGTTAGTGTTCTACCCAATTTTATGTATTTGAATAAACAACTCTTCTTACCTTAAAATCCCGAAATTGAAGACTAATGATTTTTCAGCTTTTAGATCTAGTCGACCAAGCTTCCTTAGCTTAGGAGATTCGGCTAGCACTAGAGAGAGGATTCGGAAATGCCGATGGAAGATTTAAATGCCGGAAGTGTAGAACAATTTCTCAAATAGGATGAATAAAAGAAAAAGCGATGGATGCTTCGGCTTTTTAGAGAAATCAGCACAAGGGAAAAGAAAGTGGGGAAGATTTTCGGCTTTTAAAGAAATTAGAGAAAAAAAATTTGGAGAACAGAAGCTAGGGAATTTCGGCACAAAAGGGAGAGGATTTAATGTCAGAAACAAGGAGCTAGCCCCCTCTATTTATAGGAAATTCGACAACCCTTTGCCATGTAGTAGCTGGTTTCTTTACTCCTCTCAGTGATGGATTCTTGGCCATCACTCTCTTTGTAGATAAATTCCTAACTTTCCTCCTTTATCTTAATCTACTAGCTCATCTAAAAGAGACTGAATTATCTCTAACTCCTCCTTCCTTTATCAGCATATTATCCACATATTTTAATCATTAAAATCCCTAAATCTTAGCCTTTATCTGCTTATTATCCACATAAAATAAATTCCTAAATAATAGCCTTTATCTGCTTATTATCCACATAAAATAAATTCCTAAATAATAGCCTTTATCTGCTTATTATCCACATATTTTAAACATTAAAATCCCTAAATCTTAGCCTTTATCTGCTTATTATCCACATAAAATAAATTCCTAAATAATAGCCTTTATCTACTTATTATCCACATATTTTAAACATTAAAATCCCTAAATTTTAACCTTGTTGCCATTCACTCCACCTAATCCTAATGCCCAAAATTTAGCTAACTTAAATTAAAAGAATTGGGCTCCATGAAACTTAAATTTGGGCCCCTTATTCCTTGTGTGTGGCGTCACCCCTTGCTCCATTTTAAGTGCCGAAAATTGGCCTAAAAAAACATGGGCTCCTTACGACCCAAAACTTGTTCCTTTTTAATTATTAATGATGCCATCTTAAAATAATTTAATCTGGGCCTTTGCCTAATTCTAAGCCCAAATTTAGACCCCTTTTACTTAAATTAACATTTTAAACATATCCTCACACTAAACGCGTAGACCCATTAATTCAGGATGTTACAATTAGATAATCGGTAAGGGTTGGTTTGCAGGTTGTACCGGGACCAACTAAGAGATGAAGAATTGGTGGTTAGGACGTTCTTAATTGCTATAACCAACTTATTATTTGAAGGAGAAAATTAATTTTCAAGGATCGATTCAAAAATCTGGAATCCACTAAGTCTAGGGCTAAGGCTTATTATCTCTGTTTACAAAAAATCGTAATCTATTTCCCGATTTAAATTTATTTCCAATATTAATTAATTGTTTATTTATGTTGTTTCAATTATTTACTTTCTAAACACTTTCAAAACTCCCCTAATTTGTTTGTTTATTTTTCAGTAGGTCCGTTTGGAGTCGTGGGCACGACTTTTGCCGCGACTTTCGACACGACAAAAAATCTAATAACAAGTTAAACGCGGAAGTTGATTATAATATTCAATCCCTGTAGACTCGACCCTATTACCACTCTTTACTACTGATTAGAGTTATTTTACTGTAGGAATTATTTTTGGTGGTTTCGACGCCCATCACATTCCTCGAGACATTTCAATCCCAGACCACCTTTAGACTTGGGTAAGCAGATATCCCTCCAATTAACCCTTGCATCAGTAGCTTCGATGTTGCTACCTTTCCAGAAGAACCTAGCACACAATTGTTTAACTTGCTTCAACACAGTCTGGGGCAATAGAAACTGCCTACTCCAAAATGCCTGAATTCCAAATAAAATAGCATTGATCAACTGAAGTCTACTTGTAAAACTTAAATGTAAAGCTAAACAAAAATTATGTTTGGTTTTCACTTATCGATCATTATTTATTGTCAGATTCTGCTATTAACCCCTATATTTTGCATAAGTTATAGATTTAGTCTTTATACTTCAATTTGATTAATTTAGTTATTGAATTTTTTTCAAACTCTGAAATTTCAGTCCTAACCCAAACAGTAATAATTAATCCATTATATAAAATTTTGATATTAGTTTTGTACTATGTTTAAATTATAAAGTTAGTTTCTACCCTATTGTTTGATCATTTTTTTCCCTCGTACTTTTCAAATTTTAAAATTTCAATCATCAATTATACCTGTTAAAAATTCTAATTAATTAAGTTCTTCAACTTTGGTTTTCTACCCTATACGTTATTTCCTCATAAACGTCGCTAAAGTTTGCGGCGTTTGTTTTAGCGGCGCTTTTTGCGGCGCTTCTAAAAGCACCTCAAATACTGTTAGTGGCGCTTATAAATGTCGCTAAAGACCTAAAAAAACGCCGCTAAAAGTCTATTTTGCTGTTGTGTAAGTTCTTCAACTTTGGTTTTCTACATTTCTTTATGTGGATGATTTATTATTTCAATTCTTTTCCTTTTGTAAATTTTTCCATGAATTTTTTATATACTTAGATGTAATTACACTACACCAAAACAGACTTTTAGCGGCGTTTTTTTTGCTTTTAGCGGCGTTTTTAAGCGCCGCTAATACTTTGGAAAGCGCCGCAAAAAACGCCTCTAAAGAAAGCGCCTCAAAATTTAGCGGCGTTTATTGTGAAAAAGCGCCGCAAAAAGTGGGGACTTTTAACGGTGTTTTTATGAAAAGCGCGGCTAAAAGTGGGGGTCTTTAGCGGCGCTTTTCATAAAAACGCCGCTAATTTGCACAAATTTGCACTGCTTCTTTTCTTCAATATCCTACCCTCCCTACATTAAAACCAACCAAAAACAGCAGCAATTGCATATAATTTCAACCCAATACAGCAAATATAACATTTAAATCTCACCAAAACCATAAAATCTAAACGATACTTCATTTAAGTATAATTGAAACAATTCTTACAATAATGTTAAATGTAACAATGTTTAAACATAATATTAAAAGAGAAACTAAGGGACTAAGACGGCGGCTTCTGTGATTGCTGAAGCATCTGCATCATCTGCTGAAGCTGTAGCTGGAGCTCATCGTATTTTTTGCTCTGCTCTGCCTCCCTCGCTGCCTCCCTCGCTGCCGCTTTCGCTCGAAGTTCTTCATATTTTCTTTCAACCTCAGCAATTTGCTGAACCGTGGTCTCTTGCAACTGAGACATTTGGTCTTTTAACCTCTGAACTTCAGCTTGGGATTGACTACAGGAAGGCATGTACTGTTGGGAGCCGGATCCAAAATATTTGGTCGAGGTAACACCAGATCCTTGAAATCGGACCCGACCATACCTTTTACGACCCAAAACATCAGTAACAAAAAATAGCAAATATATCATATAAATGAAGCCAAAAAAAGCAAATGTAACATAAAAATTCCGACCATACCTTTCAGGACCCAAAACATCGGTAATAATTCTGTTATCGATATCCACAACATTAACAGAACTATCACTCGAGGCAGCCGCCTCATACTGTGCCTTCTTCTCCTTTAATTTGTCCTAATAAATAAATGAAAAAGTTAGAAACGAAATATACAATAAGAATGAATACAACATAACATTATTAATTTAAAACTAGTAACGATTAATTAAACTATTATAAGTAAACATTATAAATATTTATAATAAATCAAATTTTATTAAGTAAATATACAATAATCTCTCCAGTTTCGGATGTCATCGGAGACCCATCCTTCTTCCTATGCGTAATCTCAAAAAGCTGTAGGCGTCCAACTTTTTGACATGTGGAGATTTCCTGCAGTGTAGTAGTGAAAATGTAATTTAATAATATAAAGTTACTAATATTTGACAGAATTAATAAATTATCATACCTCGGCATCAACTACAGAAGCAAAACTTCTGGACCCTGCCGTGTGTGTGAATCTCTGTTTCTGCCTGCTGCTCGTTCCAACACGCTCACGGTCCTACATAATGAAATTATTATTACGTATATAGTAAATACTATAAACCGAAAAGTTTATAAGAGTTTACAACTAGGTAATACCTCTCCTTTCTTTGAGTTCCAAAATCTAACCGCATCTTCCCATTGATACCTTAACATTCCCGGCGGTACATTTCGCAGTTTATCCTCGAGACTGATTTTTTTCTTAAAATATTCTTTTTTCAGTATGCTTTTATTGTCTCTCCATTTTTCCCCAGTGTCTTCTTTATATAGTCATCGGAGACCTCCAAAACAAATCTCTCCTAAAAAAATATAAGTTTAGAAAATAAATATAAATGAAACCTCAACCAAAGTATTATAAATTACATTCACGTTTTGTTACCTTAACTTTATCGAGAGCTTGTTTTTTGTTTGCATCGGGCATGTGATGCCATGACTCGTAATTGATGGGAAACATATTTGCATTCCGTGCAAGAATGCCCAGATAGCCTGCTAAGAGTCGAGCTTCAGAGCCAACAGCTGGCCATGAGTGTTTCTCCGTACTTTCACACGCTCGACGTGATTTAATTCGTATAAGTCTCTAAGCAGGGTACGTCCGCGACCTTTACGCGTCCCACCAGTCTCAGCTGAACAATGACATATTATTGTTATACTAAATTGAAAAATGAATCAATAATTAAAGTCAACATGCTTTTAAAATAAACTTAACATTACTTTGTAATTCTGTAGGCTCATCATCTATGTCAGACACTCGAGGATCCAACTACTGTTTGCTGTTCGCTATTGTCCTCTTCCAAATTACAATATTTAAATCTCGAAATCTTCTTCTACTCATTTTTCCTGCAATACACATAAAATAGATAAAATTTTAATAACAAATGACAAAAATAATGGTACATATAAAATAGTTAAATTACATAAAATGACCAAGATTAAAATTATAATATTACATAGAAATAAAAAAATCGTAAAATCTTACTACATCATAATTCGTAAATATTTTCGTCCACGTCCTGACGAACCCATTGTGTACTAGTACTAGGGATATTTTCATTTAGATTTTGTTCTGGAAAAGGCAGAGTTTCTAATCTTTCGACGATTTCATCTCTACTACTTTCATTGCTCATGTCGAACAAGTCCCTAGGGGTGTTTCGAAGTACAACGTACCAACCCTCATCAGTTGGATCTTTCGAGTAAAAAACTTATTTTACTTGAGAAGAAAACACATACAGCTCGTCTATCAGTTGTTCTCCTGTGTGAATCAATCGAGAGAAATTCACCATTGCAAAACCATATTGATCGGTTTTAATTCCGCGAGCCGTATTCACATCAGCCCAATCACCTCGAAATAAGACAACTTTCCATTTGCCGTAATAATCCAACTCAATGATGTCAGTAATAATTCCGTAATACTCCATATTCCCCTCGACAGGATTACTGTCCCTAGCACTAGCGTAACTTGTAATTGAAGAATTAACAACAATTCCACAATTTTGGGTTCTCCTCATTCTCTCGCGATACCTTGTATGAAATCTGTATCCATTGATGAGGAAGGCACTATATCTTTTCACTATTCTGTTTGGACCTTGTGAAAGCCATTTAACTTCGTCATTTACTTCACTCCGACTCCAAACCTATTGAACCGAAAGTAAATTAATTATAAATATTATGAGAAAACATTATTACTTGTCAATAAAAACTTCAATTGCATACCGTTTGGCTTAACCATTCATGAAATGATTCTGTGAACAACTTATTAATTTTTCGTCGATGTAATCTTTGAGACCGTGAACGAGCTCTTAATATTTGTTTGTACTCACTATGTTTAAGAAAATGGTTACTTTGTTAGAAGACAAACAAATTATAATTGATGAGTATTTATCAAATTCTAAAACTTACTTGCGCAATGGTTCCATTGAATCGTGATGAAAAAGAACATATCGATGTGCTTGGACCCACGATATATCGTCTAATTCTACAATTTCGACTTTGCCGATCGGTTCTCCGAAACTTTGAAATAAATAAGTTTAGGCTAAGTTATGCTCTGTGAGCCCAGCATTTCTACTTGGTCTGTTCATTCTTGTTTTGACATCTTCCAAATTCCTCGAACAGAAAGTCATACATTCCTCTGCCAAGTAGCCTTCAGCAATAGATCCTTCCGGATAACGCTTATTGCGGCAGTAAGACTTCAATTTTGATAGGAACCTTAACACGATATACAACATTATCAAAAGTTGCAACTACAGTCATAGAGGTGAATGGAGGAATAATTTGCAAAAAAAAGTAAGACCTTTCTATGGGATACATCCATCGATAGAAAACGGGTCCACCAAGTATTGCTTCACGAAGGAGATGAATTAACAAGTGCACCATAATTGTGAAGAAGGAAGGCGGGAAGATCTTCTCCAGATTGCATAAAGTCAATGCGGCTCGATCTTGTAGTGTCTCAAGTTCTTGAACATCCAAAACTTTGCCACAAATTCCTTTTATTATATTGGACAGCTCAATTACAGAAGACGTCACCTTTTTTGACATACAACACCGCATAGCAACTGGCAGTAAGTCTTGCATCAAGATGTGATAGTCATGCGATTTTAAGCCATATAGTCTTCGATCTTTAAGACTCACACATCGGGATATATTTGATGCATACGCATCCGGGACCTTTATATCCTTCAACACTATACAGAACACTTCTTTCTCCGTCTTCGACATTGAGAAAATAGTAGGCGGCAACCGATATTTCATATTCAGAAGTGTTTCGGGATAAAGCTCACGCCGAATTCCCATGTGGACTAAATCAAGTCGACTCTGAAGATTGTCTTTCGATTTTCCATCGACATTCAAAATAGTCCCAATAATGTTCTTGCAGACATTTTTCTCAATGTGCATGACATCAAGATTATGTCGTAAAATCTGATGCTCCCAATAAGGCAACTAAAAAAAATGCTTCTTTTTTTCCACAAGTCCGCCTCATTAGGATTATCCTCTTCATCATCCTCATCATCCGATTCATCCCTTGATCTTCTATTTCTTTGCGTGTTGGGCGGTTGATTCATTTTCGCATAACTAAAATTCATATCTTTCAACATGAATAATATTTCGGATCCACCGGTCTGTGAAGGAGCTTCTCTGAACTCTTCAGTACCGTCAAACTGAGTACTTTAAAATCTAAATCTATGATTTTTCGGTAACCACCGACGATGCCCCATGTAAGAGAACTTCTTCCCATTATATAACCATTGCGAACATGTTTGCACAGCACAGCAAGGACAAGCATAACATCCCTTGGTACTCCAACCAGACAAATTAGCATAGGCCGAGAAGTCATTAATAGTCCACATCAATGCTGCACGTAAACGGAAGTTCTCCTTTCTCAGTACATCGTATGTATCAACACCAGCCCACAATTGTTTTAACTCATCGATAAGTGGCTGTAAATATATGTCAATATCATTTTTGGGCCCTTTCTCTCCAGGGATAATCATGGATAAGATGAAGGATGATTGTTTCATGCAAACCCATGGAGGCAAATTGTAAGGAACAAGCATCACAGGCCAAGTACTGTATGCAGTGCTCATGATTTTGAACGGGTTAAATCCATCAGATGTTATACCAAGCCTCACACTCCGAGGATCGCTTGCAAAGCTTGAAAATTTGGAGTCAAATGATTTCCAAGCTAAAGAATCTGCAGGATGCCTTAACAATCCATCATCAGTTCGACCATCATGGTGCCACGTCATTGACTCGGCCGTCTTCGACGGCATGAAAAGCCCTTGAAGCCTTGGTATTAGCGGAAAATACCTTAAAACCTTGACTGGCGTCTTCCTTGACTGTGCATCATTTTCATCCTCGTTACCATCCTCTGTATTTCTATTCGTCCAACGGGATTGACCGCATACATGACAGCACTGTTGGTTTCTCCGGTCACCCCAATACAACATGCAGTCATTTGGGCAACTGTGAATTTTGTTGTAGCCCAGGCCCAAATCTTTGATAAGTTTCTTCATGTCTTTGGAAGATTGAGGGATTTTCGCGAACGGGAACATCTCTCTCAAAAACTCTAACAGCATTGTCAAAGAGTTTCCGGTCCACCCTCCCAAACATTTCAAGTGAAAAAGCCTAATACAGAAAGACAATTTGGAAAATTTGGATCCCTCATACAGTTCTTCATTCATTTCACCAAGTAACGTGTAGAACCTCGCCATTTCTTGTAGCAGCCCGATTTTGAGCCTAGTCGAAATAGTGGTTTCGGGACCACAAATCCGATAAAAAAAATTAAATTAATATTTTTATATTTTTATGATCTACAACTTTATGAAATGGTTTCGTAAAAATTTCGTTCGAAAATTTTGGTGTTTGAGCACTCAATTTAGTCAAAAGGACTAAATTATAAAAAGTGCAAAACTTGAGTTCTAGAAGCTAGAGGTATCTAATTGCTATAAAAGTTTATTATGATTAATTATTATGATTTATTGAGTGATTAAATACATGTGTTAGAGTATTGATAAGAAATTTTATTAATTTCATGCTTAAATTGCCTATTAGGACTTGTTTGCAAAAGTTGCTAAATAGGGGTTCTAATTTATAGAGTACTTGATTAAAATGGGGGTTTGAAGTAGGAGTCCTTAAATGGCAATTAGACCATTATATTTTCATGGACAAAAATGGACATATATAGGAAGAAAGAACCAAAGTTTTTAATGAAGGGTAATTTAGTCATTTGGTAATAAAAATGAATTAAAAGGGAAAAAGATGGCAAAATATGCTCATCTTCTTCATTAGGCCGAATTTTCAAGTGTTCACCATAGCTAGGGTTTGTTTCAAGCTTCCAAGCTCCATAGTAAGTGATTCCAAGCCCCGTTTTTAATGTTCTTTACATTTTTGAAGCCCCGGTAGCTCGATTTAGCTTATTCTATTAATAGTTTATTCTAGGGTTCATATTTAGAAAAATACCCATAGGTGAAATGTGTTTATTTTGATGTTTTATGATAGAATATGAAGTCTAAAATTATGTTAAACAACTTTTGCTTAGTGATTTTAAGTGAAAACGAGTAAAACGGCTTAATCGGTAAAAATACCTAATGTTCATAAGTACAAGTTAGAGTGAGAATTTGATGTTGCCAT
This sequence comes from Gossypium australe, assembly GCA_005393395.2. Taxonomy (NCBI): domain Eukaryota; kingdom Viridiplantae; phylum Streptophyta; class Magnoliopsida; order Malvales; family Malvaceae; genus Gossypium; species Gossypium australe. Next base: position 6,702,980 of record CM016626.1, read on the forward strand.
AGAAGGGAAAAATGATCAGCATGCCATAAAACATAAGAATAAGGGATAAAGTTTAATTTCCGAGCTTTGGGGCAAATGTGTAAATATGTAAAAGTTTAGGGGCAAAATTGTAATTTTGCCAAAGTTAAGAGTTAAGGACTGTTTTGATGAATGTGAGTATTAAATAAGCTAAATTTTCTATTATAGATTAAGAAGAACGAAATCCAGAGTTAGATCGAGGAAAGAAAAAGATAGAGGATTAAATCAATATAGTTGATCGTATTTCGTTTCGAGGTAAGTTTGCAGTAAATAAATGCAATATTCTATTATTTTACATTTAATATTGTTAAATTCCAGCATTTACATATTTATTCTGTAAATTTATTATTTAAAGACTCAAGTATGAATTGATGGAAAAACTATCTCAGAAAGCTCCGGTTGAACCTTAGGAATGTGTAGGATACAAATGTCATGACATTAGGGTTTAAGGAAATCATGTAAGACCATGTCAAGACATGGCATTGATATGTTACTATAAGGCAAAGGTCCCATGTAAGACCATGCCAAGGCATGGCATTGGTGAGTTCATAAGGCAAGGATACCACGTAAGACCATGTCAAGACATGGCAATGGTTAAGTTTCATAAGGAAAGGTACCCACGTATCCTTAGTATTCCAAGTGGTTCAACGGGAAAATTCAAGGAGTATTCTAAAGTAAAGGTAAGGCAAGTTCAAGCTAAAAAGGTAAGGTAAGATAAATTCATGTTAAAAGGTAAGGCAAGTATACAAGTTTTAAGTATATTGAGTTAAAAGCTTAAGTGATCTTGACAAGAAAAATATAAGATAATTCACTAAGAATGTTGTTATCTATTTACATGTAAACTTACTAAGCTTTATGCTTACACCTATTCTTTATTTTTTTTTATAGTATTACAAGCCAACTCGGGGATCGAAAGGACGTCGGAGATCGTTACACACTATCAAAGGATTATATTGGTATTTTGTGACTTTAACGTTTTAAGTTATGGCATGTATAGAGACTTAGCCATTTTATGTGTGTGACCTTATGATATGGTTTATTATGGACTTGTAAATGTTTGGTAATAATTAGCCATTAAAATGGTTAATTAAGAACATGCTTTGGAGGTTATGAAATGCCTAGTTGATAGTTATTTTAAAGAAATTATGTAATTATATGCAGGGAAATAGTTGGACAGCAGCAGTGACGTGATTTTGAAAAATCACCAAAAATAGTAGAAATTGAATTAGGTTGTGCATGAGATATATAATTAAAGCTTATTGAGTCTATTTTCATATGAAAGAAACAAGGAAAGCAAAGGAATTCTGTAATTTGAGATATTTATATTTTTGTAAGACTGGTTCAGAATAAATTCAGGTTCCCCTGTTCTGACTTGGAAAAATCATAAAAAAATGGAGAAAAATAATTAGGGGTTTAACTTTATATGTTTAGAATCATGAATGAGTCTATTTTCAAATTAAATAAATAATAAGGTCATATGAATTCTGTACTAAGAGTAATTTGATTCGTAGTGAAGAGAGGTCAGAATAGTCAAATAGTAAAACAGGGGAAACTTTAAGAAAAATCTGGTATTGATTGGCCATACCAAAAATTATGGAAAAATTACAGTGAGAAGGTATATGAGTCTAGTTTCAAGGAAAATTTACGGATCTAGATTTCGAGTTTCATAGCTCAAGTTATAATTAATTTAGTGAACATGACACAGACGGACAGTTTCAATTTTTATACCCAGAACTAGTAAGTTAAGTCTAGTAATACCTCGTGCTCGACTCCGGCAACGGTCTCGGGTAAGGGGTGTTACATTTATTGGTATCAGAGCAAGGCTTAGTCGGTTCTCGGAATATTTAGTATGAGTAAGAGTCTATCTATACATGCCATACTTATATTTTGATAGTGTGACGACTCTTGACGATTTAAATTTTTTTAGTTATGGATCCTGAACGAGCTGGTGCAGATGATGTAGAGAGTAGTGCACCCACTCCCGCTGAAGGGACGGTGCCACAAGATAGTCGTGAAAGGCCCGTTACAGTTAGTCAGGGAGGAGGGGCTCGAGAAGCCTTCTTCCAAGCTTTGAATGAATGGTTTGCTGAGTTCGTTCGTACGAACCCGGCCGTTAGACCTCCACCCCCTCATGATCCACAGACCAACCATGTAGCTTCCCCAGTCACAGATACAGTCAGAAGAGAGAAGCCACCCGTTGACAAGATCAGAAAACAAGGGGCTGAAGAGTTTCGGGCTACCAAAGATGACGATGCAGAAAAAGCTGAATTTTGGCTCGAAAATACTATTAGAGTTTTTGACGAGTTATCCTGCACACCGGAAGAGTGTATTAAATGTGTAGTGTCACTTCTTAGAGATTCAGCCTACCAGTGGTGGAAGACACTTGTATCAGTAGTACCGAAAGAAAGAGTTACTTGGGATTTCTTTCAGGAGGAGTTCCGTAAAAAGTATATCAGTCAGAGGTTTATTGACCAGAAAAGAAAAGAGTTTCTTGAGTTAAAACAAGGCAAGATGACTGTAACCGACTATGAACGTGAATTTGTTCGACTCAGCAATTATGCTCGAGAGTGTGTGTCTACAGAGGCTATCATGTGCAAAAGATTTGAAGATGAGCTCAATGATGATATCCGACTGTCAGTTGGTGTTCTAGAGATAAAAGAGTTTGTTGCTTTAGTTGAACGAGCCTGTAAGGCAGAAGAGTTATTAAAAAGAAAGGGTAAATCTGAAATTGAGATGCAAGACTCGAAGAAAAGACAGATGAGCAAGTCATTTCAGTCTACATCCAAGAGGCCTAGAGAGTTTTCTACGAGATCTAATTTTTCAGCTGGGTATTCTAGCCGGAGCAGAGGTGGAAGATTTATGGATTCAAAAGCTCAAACCACTTCGATTGCGAGTGTTGGCAGTATTCAACCTGATAGACCCGAGTGTCCTCAATGTGGTCGACGTCATCCAGGTCAATGTCGAGCAACTGAGATTGGTTGTTTCCGATGTGGTGCACCGAATCATTTCATTCGGGAGTGTCCCGAAATGGTTAAAAGGGAAGTAATACCGAGTGCAAGATCAGGTAATGCCCCCGTTAGAGGCAGATATCAGAGAAACCCTGGAGTAGGGGCAGGTAGAGCTGCATTTAGAGATACAGCAACGAGATCAGATGTTAAAGCACCTGCAAGGACTTATGCTCTCCGTAATCGTGAAGAGGCATCCTCCCCCGATGTAATTACGGGTACATTTTCTCTTCATGATGTTAATGTTATTGCTTTGATTGATCCGGGTTCAACCCATTCCTATGTTTGCATGAAATTAATGCCTAGTATGAACATGTCCATAGAGCTTACGAAATTTGTGATTAAAGTATCAAATCCATTTGGTCAGCATGTGTTAGTAAACAAAGTATGTAAAAAATGCCCTTTGATGATTAGAGGTTACTGTTTTCCGGCTGATCTCATGCTATTGCCATTTGATGAGTTTGATGTGATTCTTGGTATGGATTGGTTAACTGCACATGATGCGATAGTGAATTGTGGAAAGAAATTCATTGAGTTGAAATGTGAAAATGGTGAAATCCTTCGAGTTAATTCAAATGAGTCAGATAGTGCAATTACCATGATTTCAGTTATGTCTGCTCAGAAATGTTTGAGGAAAGGATGTGAAGCTTATCTTGCTTTTGTGTTGAATACTAAAGATCCAGAGTTGAAAATTGAATCAGTGCCTGTGGTAAATGAGTTTTCTGATGTGTTCCCGGAAGAACTACCAGGTTTGCCTCCTATCAGAGAAGTTGAGTTTGGTATTGAATTGATTCCAGGTACCACACCTATTTCTATTGCTCCTTATAGAATGGCTTCAATAGAATTAAAAGAATTGAAAGCTCAGCTACAGGAATTAACTGATAAAGGCTTTGTAAGACCTAGTTATTCACCATGGGGTGCACCAGTATTATTTGTAAAAAAGAAGGACGGTTCAATGAGATTGTGCATAGACTATCGGCAGCTTAACAAGGTTACCATAAAGAATAAATATCCATTGCCTAGAATAGATGACTTGTTTGATCAATTGAAAGGAGACACTGTGTTTTCTAAGATAGATTTGAGATCCGGATACTATCAGTTGCGAGTTAAAGAGTCAGATGTTCCAAAAACTGCTTTTCGAACTAGATATGGTCACTATGAGTTTCTTGTGATGCCATTTGGCTTAACTAATGCTCCTGCCATTTTCATGGATTTAATGAACCGAATTTTCAGACCTTACTTGGACAAGTTTGTAGTTGTGTTCATCGATGACATCTTGATTTATTCTCATGATGAGACTGAGCATGCAGAGCATTTGAGAACAGTTTTACAGATTTTGAGAGATAATCAGCTTTATGCCAAATTTAGCAAAAGTGAGTTCTGGTTACGGGAAGTTTGTTTTCTTGGACATGTTGTCTCAGGTGAAGGTATTAAAGTTGATCCGAATAAGATTTCAGCCATTGTTGATTGGAAACCTCCCAGGAATGTATCAGAGGTCAGAAGTTTTCTTGGTCTTGCCGGTTATTATAGACGATTTGTAGAGGGATTTTCCATGATAGCTACTCCGTTGACAAGATTGCTACAGAAAGATGTTAAGTTTGAATGGACTGAGAAGTGTCAGCAGAGTTTCGACAAGTTAAAGGTATTGTTGACTAAAGCTCCTGTCTTAGTACAACCAGAACCAGGTAAAGAGTTTGTGATTTACAGTGATGCATCCTTAAATGGACTAGGCTGTGTACTTATGCAAGAAGGAAGGGTAATTACTTATGCCTCTAGACAGTTAAAACCACATGAGAAAAATTATCCGACACATGATTTAGAGTTAGCTGCTATTGTATTTGCATTAAAAATTTGGAGACATCACTTGTATGGTGAGAAATGCCGAATATTCACTGATCATAAAAGTTTGAAATACTTGATGACTCAGAAAGATCTGAACTTAAGGCAAAGAAGATGGCTAGAGTTGATTAAAGATTATGAGCTAGTGATCGATTATCACCCGGGTAAGGCAAACATTGTTGCTGATGCTTTGAGCAGAAAATCGTTATTTGCATTGAGAGCTTTGCACACTAGTTTGGACTTATCAGATGATGGTTCTATTTTAGCTGAGTTGAGAGCTAAACCGACGTTTCTTAAAGAAATTTGTGAAGCTCAGAAGGATGACAGTGAGTTGCAAGCTAAAAGAGTTCAGTGCGAGTCAGGTGTAGAGTCTGATTTTGAAATCGGTTCTGACGGTTGTTTGATGTTCAGAGACAGAGTATGTGTACCAAAGGATGATGAGCTTATTCGGAATATCTTACAGGAAGCACATAACAGTTCCTTGTCTATTCACCCAGGTAGTACAAAGATGTATAATGATTTGAAGAAAATGTATTGGTGGAGAGGAATGAAAAGAGATATTTCAGAATTTGTTTCTAGATGCTTGATCTGTCAACAGGTAAAAGCTGAACATCAGGTACCTTCAGGTTTATTGCAGCCTATATTAGTTCCCGAGTGGAAATGGGACTGAGTTACTATGGATTTTGTGACGGGATTGCCTTTGACACTGAGAAAGAAAGATGCAATATGGGTTGTGATTGATAAGCTAACGATGTCAGCTCATTTTATTCCAGTTCGTATGGATTATTCACTTGACAAGTTGGCTGAGTTGTATATTTCAGAGATAGTTAGACTACATGGAGTACCATTATCGATTATCTCAGATAGAGATTCGAGATTTACTTCACGGTTTTGGAAGAAATTACAGGAAGCTTTAGGTACAAAGTTGAGTTTTAGTACAGCTTTCCACCCTCAGACCGATGGTCAATCAGAAAGAGTTATTCAGGTACTCGAAGATATGCTTAGATGTTGCGTATTGGAATTTCAAGGTAGTTGGGAGAAATATTTGTCGTTAATAGAGTTTGCCTACAATAATAGTTATCAATCGAGTCTGAAGATGGCACCTTATGAAGCTTTGTATGGACGTAAATGTCGCACACCTTTGTATTGGACAGAGCTTAAGGAAAATCAGATTTACGGGGTTGATCTAGTCAAAGAAACAGAAGAGAAAGTAAAAGTCATCAAAGATTGCTTGAAAGCAGCTTCAGATAGACAGAAATCCTATGCAGATTTGAAAAGAAAAGAAATTGAATTTCAAGTTGGTGACAGGGTATTCTTGAAAGTATCCCCTTGGAAGAAAGTTCTCAGATTTGGCAAGAAAGGCAAATTAGGTCCTCGTTTCATTGGGCCGTATGAGGTTATCGAAAGGATTGGACCAGTGGCATATCGGCTAGCTTTACCAGCAGAGTTAGAAAGAATTCATAATGTGTTTCATGTGTCAATGTTGCGACGCTATCGCTCTGATCCTTCACATGTGATTTCTCCGACAGAGATTGAGATTCAACCGGATATGACATATGATGAGGAACCGATTAAGATTTTGGCTCGAGAGGTTAAACAGTTAAGAAATAAAAGTATAGCTTTAGTGAAAGTGTTGTGGCAAAGACATGGAGTAGAAGAGGCTACGTGGGAACCAGAGGAAGCCATGAGAAAACAGTACCCAAACCTCTTTTCTGGTAAGATTTTCGGGGACGAAAATCCCTAAAGGGGGGGGAGAGTTGTAGCAGCCCGATTTTGAGCCTAGTCGGAATAGTGGTTTCGGGACCACAAATCCGATAAAAAAATTAAATTAATATTTTTATATTTTTATGATCTACAACTTTATGAAATGGTTTCGTAAAAATTTCGTTCGAAAATTTTGGTGTTTGAGCACTCAATTTAGTCAAAAGGACTAAATTATAAAAAGTGCAAAACTTGAGTTCTAGAAGCTAGAGGTATCTAATTGCTATAAAAGTTTATTATGATTAATTATTATGATTTATTGAGTGATTAAATACATGTGTTAGAGTATTGATAAGAAATTTTATTAATTTCATGCTTAAATTGCCTATTAGGACTTGTTTGCAAAAGTTGCTAAATAGGGGTTCTAATTTATAGAGTACTTGATTAAAATGGGGGTTTGAAGTAGGAGTCCTTAAATGGAAATTAGACCATTATATTTTCATGGACAAAAATGGACATATATAGGAAGAAAGAACCAAAGTTTTTAATGAAGGGTAATTTAGTCATTTGGTAATAAAAATGAATTAAAAGGGAAAAAGATGGCAAAATATGCTCATCTTCTTCATTAGGCCGAATTTTCAAGTGTTCACCATAGCTAGGGTTTGTTTCAAGCTTCCAAGCTCCATAGTAAGTGATTCCAAGCCCCGTTTTTAATGTTCTTTACATTTTTGAAGCCCCGGTAGCTCGATTTAGCTTATTCTATTAATATTTATTCTAGGGTTCATATTTAGAAAAATACCCATAGGTGAAATGTGTTTATTTTGATGTTTTATGATAGAATATGAAGTCTAAAATTATGTTAAACAACTTTTGCTTAGTGATTTTAAGTGAAAACGAGTAAAACGGCTTAATCGGTAAAAATACCTAATGTTCATAAGTACAAGTTAGAGTGAGAATTTGATGTTGCCATAGAAGGGAAAAATGATCAGCATGCCATAAAACATAAGAATAAGGGATAAAGTTTAATTTCCGAGCTTTGGGGCAAATGTGTAAATATGTAAAAGTTTAGGGGCAAAATTGTAATTTTGCCAAAGTTAAGAGTTAAGGACTGTTTTGATGAATGTGAGTATTAAATAAGCTAAATTTTCTATTATAGATCAAGAAGAACGAAATCCAGAGTTAGATCGAGGAAAGAAAAAGATAGAGGATTAAATCAATATAGTTGATCGTATTTCGTTTCGAGGTAAGTTTGCAGTAAATAAATGCAATATTCTATTATTTTACATTTAATATTGTTAAATTCCAGCATTTACATATTTATTCTGTAAATTTATTATTTAAAGACTCAAGTATGAATTGATGGAAAAACTATCTCAGAAAGCTCCGGTTGAACCTTAGGAATGTGTAGGATACAAATGTCATGACATTAGGGTTTAAGGAAATCATGTAAGACCATGTCAAGACATGGCATTGATATGTTACTATAAGGCAAAGGTCCCATGTAAGACCATGCCAAGGCATGGCATTGGTGAGTTCATAAGGCAAGGATACCACGTAAGACCATGTCAAGACATGGCAATGGTTAAGTTTCATAAGGAAAGGTACCCGCGTATCCTTAGTATTCCAAGTGGTTCAACGGGAAAATTCAAGGAGTATTCTAAAGTAAAGGTAAGGCAAGTTCAAGCTAAAAAGGTAAGGTAAGATAAATTCATGTTAAAAGGTAAGGCAAGTATACAAGTTTTAAGTATATTGAGTTAAAAGCTTAAGTGATCTTGACAAGAAAAATATAAGATAATTCACTAAGAATGTTGTTATCTATTTACATGTAAACTTACTAAGCTTTATGCTTACACCTATTCTTTATTTTTTTTTATAGTATTACAAGCCAACTCGGGGATCGAAAGGACGTCGGAGATCGTTACACACTATCAAAGGATTATATTGGTATTTTGTGACTTTAACGTTTTAAGTTATGGCATGTATAGAGACTTAGCCATTTTATGTGTGTGACCTTATGATATGGTTTATTATGGACTTGTAAATGTTTGGTAATAATTAGCCATTAAAATGGTTAATTAAGAACATGCTTTGGAGGTTATGAAATGCCTAGTTGATAGTTATTTTAAAGAAATTATGTAATTATATGCAGGGAAATAGTTGGACAGCAGCAGTGACGTGATTTTGAAAAATCACCAAAAATAGTAGAAATTGAATTAGGTTGTGCATGAGATATATAATTAAAGCTTATTGAGTCTATTTTCATATGAAAGAAACAAGGAAAGCAAAGGAATTCTGTAATTTGAGATATTTATATTTTTGTAAGACTGGTTCAGAATAAATTCAGGTTCCCCTGTTCTGACTTGGAAAAATCATAAAAAAATGGAGAAAAATAATTAGGGGTTTAACTTTATATGTTTAGAATCCTGAATGAGTCTATTTTCAAATTAAATAAATAAGAAGGTCATATGAATTCTGTACTAAGAGTAATTTGATTCGTAGTGAAGAGAGGTCAGAATAGTCAAATAGTAAAACAGGGGAAACTTTAAGAAAAATCTGGTATTGATTGGCCATACCAAAAATTATGGAAAAATTACAGTGAGAAGGTATATGAGTCTAGTTTCAAGGAAAATTTACGGATCTAGATTTCGAGTTTCATAGCTCAAGTTATAATTAATTTAGTGAACATGACATAGACGGACAGTTTCAATTTTTATACCCAGAACTAGTAAGTTAAGTCTAGTAATACCTCGTGCTCGACTCCGGCAACGGTCTCGGGTAAGGGGTGTTACACTTCTTCATTTGGATGTTCATCAGGTACACTTCTTCCCTCTTCGGTGAAAGTATTTCCACCAAAATTATAATCTTCGGTTGCACCCAAGTCAGGCGGAAATGACCCGAAACCATCTGTGTGCATATTAAAAGCATCCCGCAACATGCCTTCCATGTTATCATCTCTAACATTCTGATTGTAACCACTATGAGGGTAACCCAGATTCATCGATGAAGATGCTCCACTAGATGTACACTCTCCATGAAAAATCCATTTTTTGTATCCCCGGACAAAGCCATCAACAACTAGATGTTCGTAGACAACTTCACGATATTGCCAATTGATATTGCAACACTTCTTACACGGGCAAAGAATCATATTCTCTTGGCTTGCATTTTGAAATGCGAAATTCAGAAAAGTTTCTACTCCATTTCGATAGCCCGTTGCTTACCCTTGACAAATTCATCCAAGTCCTATCCATTTCGTATTTGTTGAAGTCTAAAGTTGACAACATATTTCACGGCCAAATTGTTAATTGACAAGAATTTGATTTTTAAAACAAAAATTTCTTTAAGATTCATCATACATGGCATTCTAAGTTATGTATTATGTAAGTTATGAAGTTTGATCTTAAACTTATGTAAGTTATGAAATTTCATCTTAAAATTAGGTAAGTTCTGTATTCTTTAAGATTCATCATACGTGGCGTTGTTACACCTAGGGAGGATCCATTATATGTAACAGTGAGATATAAGCCAACCCGTCAGGTTTCCAGCCTATATACTTTGAATCTTTTTTTTTTATCTATACAAGTATTATGTAAATTATGTATTATGTAATTAAGCTATGTAAGTTATGTATTATGTAAGTTAAATAATTTGATGAAAGCTATGTAAGTTATGTAAGTTATGTATTATGTAAGTTAAATAATTTTATGTAAGTTATGTAAGTTATGTATTATGTAAGTTAAATAATTTTATGTAAGTTTTTAAAGTTATGTATTATGTAAGTTAAATAATTTGATGAAAGCTATGTAAGTTATGTAAGTTATGTATTATGTAAGTGAAATAATTTTATGTAAGTTTTTAAAGTTATGTATTATGTAAGTTAAATAATTTTATGTATTATGTAAGTTAAATAATTTTATATAAGTTAAATAATGATCTATATTATTATATTGATAATAAAATATTTATAAGTTTTTAAATTTACAAGATTTTTTAAACTACTTCTTTTAAAAAATAATTTATTTCCTTAATAAAACAAATTTAATAATGATCAATATTATTTTTATACTGATAACAAAATATTATTACCATTTTGGAAAACATTGAAAATATTAAATATTAAAATCAAACATTATTAATATAACAAATTAGTAATTAGTAATTAGTAATTAGTAATAAACCAAAATTTATTTATAATTAAATAAAATATTAATGCTTATTTAAATATTCTTTCAACATTTTAATATAAATAAAATTTTAAAAATGCTTTATTGCATTAAATTTAACAAAAAATATTGACAATTATTAAAATAAAATATCATTTCAATTTAGTAAAATAAAATGCTAGGAGTGGTTAAGAATATTAGAAATATTCTAGTAGTGGTTTAGAATATTAGAAGTGGTTAAGAATATTAGAAATACATCACAAAGAACCAAACAACCATAACTAATAAAACTTTTTAATTTTCAAAGCATACATATATTATATACATTCACATATTATATACATATATTTCTTTATGCTAACTCATACAAACAGGAGGGGCAAGCACAATCTTATCAAGAATGGCAATAAGAACACGAAATCAAATATATACTTGCAGATCGTTTGATCTTACCGCAAGACTTTCAGCAACTAACTTTACACCTATAGCGATTGCAGTTTCATTCACAAATTGTCTGCAAAATAGTCAAGCTCTCAGCAACTAGTCTCAAACACACAGACACGAACTGAAAATTTAATAATAAGGGCTTAACTTTAAAAATATTACCTGCTATCAAACAGACCTCCAGTGCCTTGTAGGAGTTCAGGAGCAGCCGAAATTTCAGAAAGAGTGGCAGCAGTAACTCTCAACCTTGACAACTGTTGATGCTCCCAAGCTACCTACAGCACATTAACCGCTTTATTACTTGATCTAAACAGCACAAATGCAAGAGCAGAGCATTCTTACATCTATCCATAAATGTTCCCATAAATAGATGTAATGCACCTTCATGTGAGATGTCATTTGGTAAAATCATTTTTCATTACAGATAGCAAAAAGTTCAGATTTAACAGATATATAAAATCATATAAAAATATCATATATAAAACTATACAAAATCAAAATTCATATATAAAATCACACCTCAAACCAAAGTTAATATATGTTTTGAGATTTACCCCTTTTATTTAACAATCAAAACTTACATTTTCTAAGAGAAAAGGACTTAGCAAAGAATATAACTTTGAAATATAACAACAGTTAAACCAACATACAAATTACCAATATTTTTTAAAATCGAATCAATGTCGAATCAATTATGCCATCAATTCACTGATCAAGTTAAAATATATATATATATATATATATATATAAAACTCGATTCAATCACTCTTTAGACCAATACTCAACTGGTCCCCAATCCAACCAACATTGCTAAACTAGTTGCTTGTTCACTGCGTTGGTTTTAAATTCCAAAACAATTCAACTGTGTAATCTACCCATAATTTAGTTAATTCGTGGAAAGAAGATAATAGATGATGTTGGCTAAGGAAATTTGAAATAGATTAAAACAAAAACAAATTCATAAATATTAAAATAAAATATTTTTTTGTTTAATTGAACAATAACCCAAATATAAATTCAAATTACAAAATATTTTATCCAAGTCCAATTCGTGAAGAAAATAAACCCCATATAGGACAAGGCATAATTTTGCACTATATGTAAACTTTAATTAATACAAAGCCCCTTTAACCCAAAATGAAATAAAAAGAAGATGAAAATAATCCAACTCAAATTGAATTAAGGAAATTCTTACAAAACGGGGAAGCTGGTGTTGAGAGTGAGAGAGGCTCTGAGAGACAATTCAAAGACAGCCCATAGACAAATAATCATAACAAGAAACATACCCAGCAAGAAGGCGATAATGTAACGACACAAATTCCATGGGCACCGGAAAAAGCGTGTTATCGGGCCTCCGTCTTACTAAATCGAGTTATTAAATAATCATTAGGAGTAATTATGAGTCTAATAGTGTGTTTAATTAGATTTTTATTTAGTGAATTTAGTTTAATTTAAAGTAATTAGGAAAAAGGATCAAATTGAATAAATAGTGAAAGTCTAATTATATATTAAAAGAAAGTAAAAAGGGCTAAAATGGCAATTAAGCCATTTAGCATAAGTTGAGGCGGCATATGAGATAAAAATCTAAGATTTTTACTTAGATTTTAATTATAAATATATATAGTAATAAATTATATTAAATTAATTTAAAGTAATTATATATATTATATTATTATAACATAAAGTAAATAGAATAAAAGAAATAAGAAAAGAAACAGAGAGCATTTCGACACAGGGGGAAAGAAAAGAAAGAAAGAAAAAAAGGAGAAATTAGGGATTTGAAGCTTTAAGCTTTAAAAGGTAAGTCAATTAGCCATTTTCTCTTAATTTTGATGTTTAGAAGCTTTAAAGCAAGATTTTGATGAAACTAAGTTGATATTTTGAGAGTTTTTAGGTTTTTAAGTATAGTTGATGTTGAAGAAAAAGATGAATTATGGATTAAATTAAATGAAATCTAAGTTAGAATTAGTAAAAGGATTAAATTGTAAGGTAAGCTATAAGTTTTCTACTATAGGGGTTAATTTGGAAGAAATTATAAATTAGGGTTTTATTATGAAAATTATATAATCAAGTTGAATATGGAAGGAATTTAAGTAGAATCAAAGCATGAATTAAGTTAAGAAAATAAGTAAACTTAAGTAGGATTTAATTGCAAAGTAAGCTATAAAAAAAAACAGTTTTGGGACAGCAGCAGAAGAGTAACTTTGAAAATTCACTAAAAATGGTAGAAATGGAAGTAGAAGTTGAGTGAGACATGAAATTAAAGCTTCTTGAGTCTATTTTCATATGAAAGAAACAGAGAAAGCAAAGAAATTCTGTATTTGGAGATATTTAGATTTTTGTGAGACTGGTTCAGAGTGATTTCGAGATCCCTTGTTCTGACTTGGAAAAATCATTAAAAATTGTACAAAAATAATTGGGGGACATAGTTTACATGGTTAGATTCCTTAATGAGTCTATTTTTATAAGAAACAAACTATAACATCATTTGAATTCTGTACAAAAATATAATTAAATTTTAGCAAAGAGTGGTCGAAACTGTCAGACAACAGAACAGGGGTGATTTCAAAGAATAAACTGTACTTATTGGATAAATCAAAAATTCTGAAAATTTTATGGTAAGAAGATATATGAGTCTAGTTTCATATAAAATTTACGGATCTTAATTTGGAATTTTTTTTAACTCAGGATATAGATAATTTAGTGACAATGACTCAGGTAGACAGCTTTGAAAGAACTTATAAGTAAATAATAGAATTGTGTATACAAAATGTGGAATGAAGAGGAAGAGTAGAAATTGAATAAAATTCAATTATTTATTGTAATTTAATGTTGTAATTATTAATGTAAATTATTATTATTTTCGTAGCTAAAAAGGAACTCGAGGCATCAACCCACAAAGGAAAGGAGAAGGTTACCGAGGAATAATCAAGCAAATTCGGGTTTGTATTACTATAATTCAAATTATTTATTTATTCATTAAATGTTAAATTAATTTATGTATATGGTAAGTAAATTATAAGGTAAGTGTTTTTATTGAATTGAATGGAAATTGAGTTGAATGATGAATATGTATTGAAATTGAATTGTATGTGGATTGAAATGGAAAAGTGTAATTGATATTGAAATTGAATTTGTTATGGAAATGGAAATGAAATTGAGAACTGAAATACCCTATTAACTAGTCCGGCTGAGTCGGATATAATTGGCATGCCATAGGATTTGGAAGAGTACGGGATTTATCGGCTTTGCCGATCAGACACTTTATGTGTCGTAAATCAGGCACTTTATGTGTCGTATTTCAGGCACCTCGTGTGTCGTATCAGGCACCTCGTGTGTCGTTTCAGGCACTTATGTGTCGTATACTGATCAGGTACTATGTACCGTTTTAGGCACAATGTGCCGTACTGGTGTGTTTGGGTTGGAATCCATGTATTCGTTAAAGCCCGAGTCTATTAATAGGGGTAAATAAGGAAAAGGTTAAATTGAATAAAATGAAATGGTTGAGCCATTGGAAGAAATGCGAAAATAGAACATGAACTGAAAAATGTGATTGGAATATGAGTATGAGAAGGGAAAGTATGAACCATTGGTTCAAGAAATGGATAGTGGCTCAACATGATTGTGTATTATTTCAATTGTTGAATAGCTAAAATTGAATTGTATGAATATATTGAGAATGACAAACTTATGTTTGAATTGGTTTAGTAAAATTAAAGTTATATGATTTAATGATATGATTATTGTGTTTATAATTTGAATTTTGATAATACCACTGAGTATATGTATACTCAGCGTACGGTTGTTTCCGTGTGCAGGTTGTAGAAGTCAAATACTAAACCAGCATCCGAAGCCAGACCCGACTTCAACAAACTTTTGGTAATGTATATTTCCTATTGATAATGTGGCATGTACGTAGGTTGTGTATAAAGGTTATTATGTTTTGAATGTAAATGGTTAAAAATGTTAGTATTACAAGTTTAAGAATTATAATGAAAGAAGTTTATCTATTTTAATCTAACTAATACCTTGATAAATTTAAGTTGATATTATACTGATTGAGTTTGATTAGAAGGTATTTAGAATATAAAATGAATATATGAAATGAATTGGTTGAACTGGTTATGATTGAAATGAATACGGTTTAATTTACAGGGGGTTTTATATGATAATAAGCAGAAATGTTGCCGAAATTTATATTAAACAAAATATATTCTGAAATACTTAAACGAGTCCCATTTCACTTTTAATACAGACTTTAGACTTTGAAAGTTCATAATAGGGATCAGTTATTAAAATTATACTATGAATGTTATTTTTTTTGAAATATTCGCAAATTGTCTGATATGTCCGGTAATGCCTCGTAACCCTGTTCCGACGATGGTTCGGGGTTAGGGGTGTTACAGATAACCAGCCTCGTACCTTTGCTGAAGACGACCCTACAGGCCACCAAATCCACGCAGCTTTTTTTTTTACCTAAATCATACTCAGCATCACAAAAAATAAAGAAGTTAAACAAAAATAAATAAACAAAATTATATAAATAAGCAAAATCCCTAAATGAAAAAAGTTTCTGTTTACAAATTCCATACCGTCGTTGTTTGTTGAATATTGGGATATTGGGAAATTTGAGCAGAAAACGACGGACGACAGAACTTAGGGAAAAGTTTGAGCAGAAAAATTTAGGGACGGGGGAATATAGGGGAGACAGAATTCGAGCAGAAAATTTGAAGCAGAAAACAAATTGAGGGAAAAGTTTTAGGAGAAACACTTAGGGATTTCGGGGATGAAGGGGGATAAAACCGAGCATAGCAGAACGACGATATTTTGCTCAAACTCAGTTTACGTTTTGCGGCGTTTTCAAAACGCGCCACTAATTGTTTATTAAACGACGTCGTCCACCTTAATCCACATTATTCTGTTCATAAAACGACGACGTGAAGTTTTAATGCGCATACATATTTGCGGCGTTTTTACGAAAACGCCACTACATATAGGCTTTTTGCGGCGTTTTTAACTAGCGCCACTAATACTTGACAGATTTTTGTGGCATTTTACGGAAGCGCCACTAACAAATCGCTTCAAACGACGACGTCCTGCATTGTATTCATATATTTTTGTGGCGTTTTAACCAAAAAACGCCACTAAGTCATACAACAATGTTTCAAACGACGCCGTCTTCATATATTTTCATGGATTTTGTGGCTTTTTTTTATTAAACGCCAGTAATTTTTAATTTCATTTAATCTATATATTTTTATACTATTATTAATTACTCCAATTACTTAATATTATTAACCCTAATTAATCTAAACCATCAACCTTAAACCATTAAAACTTAAAATTTATAATTATTTTAAATAGATAAATTTAAAATATATCAGTCATATACCCATAAATCTTTAAAATTATTTTAAATCATAGTATTTTAATTTTTTTCAATTTTAACATATATTTTTCTATGTTATAATTTGTTTCAAATTTTTAATATGTGATATTAATGTTTTATAAATAATTTAAATATAAAATTAAAAAATTACATTGAGTAATATTTTAAATAAATAATTTTGGAAACTTTGAGTAATATTTAAAACAAATAGATACATGACATAATTTTAAATATAATTTTTTTTTGTAAGAAAATAAAAACAGAAAATTTCAAAATATGAAATAAATTAAAAAGGTTTAAAAAACTATATATAATGATAATTTTTATATAAAATTTCATAATATCACTTTTACGATTATATAATAAATTATTTATTTAATATATAAATTTAAATACTTAACCACAAACCCCAGTACATAACTCCAACTCCAAACTTCAGACCTTATTCTCTAACACAACCCCAAACCCCAAATTATAAACCCTAAAATATTATAAACCCCAAAACCCTAAATTATAAAACACCATAAACCACGAAACCCTAAAACACCATAACCCATGAAACCCTAAATCATAAAACCTTATAAACATATAAACTCTAAAACCGTAAATACTAAACCTTAAATCAAAAGCTCTAAACCACAAAACCCCTAAACTATAAACATTAACCCCTAAACCCTAAGACCCATACCTTACACTCTAACTGCTAAACCCTTAACACTAAGGCAAAAAAGTTAAACACTAAACGTAAATTAAAATTGAATTATTATACAATGTCATTTTTGTTTTGGAATAAAAAATATTGTCATTAAAACGGCGTCGTTTTTATGTTTTGAAATAAAAAAATTTTTGTGGCGTTTTATATTACAAACGCCGCTATAGGTCATATTTAGCGGCGTTTTTTTCAAAAAAAAAACGCCGCTAAATTTTCCCAATTTTTATATTGTTATAAAAACGGCGTCATTTTTATGTTTTGAAATAAAAAAATATTTGTGGCGTTTTTCGGTACAAACGCCGCTATAGGTCATCTTTAGCGGCGTTTTGTTAAAAAACGCCGCTAAATGTTCCCTATTTGTATATTGTTATAAAAACGGCGTCGTTTTTATGTTTTGAAATAAAACAATTTGTGGCATTTTTAGTACAAACGCCGCTATAGGTCATCTTCAGCGGCGTTTCTGCTAGATTTTCCCAATTTTTATATTGTTATAAAAACGGCGTCGTTTTTATGTTTTGAAATAAAAAAATTTTTGTGGCGTTTTTAATACAAACGCCGATATATATCATCTTTAGCGGCGTTTTTTGAACGCCGCTAATTTTTCCCAATTTTTATATTGTTATAAAAACGGCGTCGTTTTCATGTTTTGAAATAAAAAATTTTTGTGGCGTTTTTAGAACAAACGCCGCTCTAGGTCATCTTTAGCGGCGTTTTTTGAAAACACGCCGCTAAATTTTCCCACTTTTTATATTGTTATAAAAACGGCATCGTTTTTTTGTTTTGAAATAAAAAATTGTTGTGGCGTTTTTAGTACAAACGCCGCTTTAGGCCATCTTTAGTGGCGTTTTTTTGTGAAAACGCCGCTAAATTTTCCCAATTTTTATATTGTTATAAAAACAGCATCGTTTTATGTTTTGAAATAAAAAAATATTTGTGGCGTTTTTCGGTACAAACGCCGCTATAGGTCATCTTTAGTGGCGTTTTGTTAAAAAACGCCGCTAGATTTTCCAAATTTTTATATTGTTATAAAAACGGTGTCGTTTTTCTATTTTGAAATAAAAAAAATTTTGTGGCGTTTGTAAATTTTTTCTATTGCTTCTATTGTTATTAAAACGACGTCGTTTCTTTTTTCAAATAGAAAATTATTTTGTGGCGTTTGGTTCAAAAACGCCGCTATAAGTCATCTGTAGCGGCCTTTTTTTAGAAAACGCCGCTAATTTTTTCTAATTTTTATACTGTTATTAAAACGACGTCGTTTTTTATTTTAAAATAAAAATTATTTTGTGGCGTTTTTGGTAAAAACGCCGCTATTAATTACCTTTAGCGGCGGTTTTTTCAGAAACGCCGCTATAGCCCTTTTTTTGCGGCGTTTTCTTGTTAGCGCCGCTAAAGTCTAAATTTAGCGGCGCTTTTACTTTAAACGCCACTAAAAACGCCGCTAAAAGCCAATTTTGCTGTAGTGTAATCACAAATTTGTTCATAATATTCAATTAAAGATTAAAATCAATTAAACTACTATGAATTATTAGAGATCATATTGCTAAAAGGAGAAGGGAAAGAGCTTGACAAAGTCGATGGTCAAATCAATCCAAGTTATATACCTTATGTGTTCGTCGTGATTAAATAGTATTTCGTTGGATCATTACGTATGTTTCAGAAACGATGCATTTTTAAATAGTTGGCGTATACACTACTTGTCATTACCTATGCCATTGCCACTAAACACAAAAACAGTGAATTAAAACATAATTGTATACCTTGCATCGTGGTACTGATAAAATTGAAGTTTATTACAAAGTTCAGTACTTGAAAATGATTTAGTTGAATTTATTAAAACAGACTTGGGTCATGCTTATTGTCTTTTTACTCATGCCATAGAGGCAAGGCACGAAGATATTTCCTACGATACCCTCTACGGCATGTTATTGAATGGCGAACATCAACTGCAACTTGATGAAGTTGTTGCCATAGCACCAACTACACATTATGGTTAGACTCAATCCCCTCAACGTGGTTGCAACAGAGGTATAGGAGTAAAGAGGGCCAAGGGAGGAATTATTTGTCTTCCTCTTCTTCTAATTATGGTCCTCGAAATTTCTAACTCTTTTTTTCGCCCACTTCCCTCTAATCCGCAGACCTTCTCTAATGTCACTTAAGTAGAGCCTATTGATTCTTCGAATCTAACATGTTTTTAATTGTGGATGTTTTGCCTATGCGTCTCATGTGTCTCCTACTCCGAAGCTGGGAACGTTACTCATGCTACTCGCCCTAGTTCAAATCTTGCCAATACCTCCTCCCAATTCAATCAGTCATGGTTGATGGATAGTTGAACAACACATCATCTTACTGCCAACCTTGATAATATTGCTATTCACTCTAAATACCAAAGTCCCAATGAAGTTAAAAGGATTCATTTGGTTGTAATAGAAGTATGAAGGCTTTAAAGAAAGTTCAAAGGTTTATTTAATATATTAACCAAAAAAATGTTGCTTCTTGGAAAATAGGGTTAGCATTCGATTTAATTGATGACAAGAATTTCAAGTTAGTTAGACTGGCTGATTTTGCTTCCCCATCCTTCACCCCACCACTACTATTTCCCTTGAATCCTACTTGTCGGCCACTGGCCTTTTTCAACATGAGGAGTCTCATTTTTTTGGAATGATAATTTTGGTTCAGGGTTTCATCCTTAATTTTTTTCACGAGAGAGATTTTCTTGAATCAATGAGGAAGTATATGGTGTCTCAATTTTATCTAGTCAACAGTGACTTGACTTTTTTAGATTTACGTAAATTTGTTTTTGTATACATTTGGTTTGATGGATTTAAAATTTTATGAGGTTTTGTAAATTATCTAAGAAGAATGTGATTGTTGAGGTTAAACTCAATACACTAAGAGACTGTTTTGATGACTTGTGTTTGTGTCATTCGTGTTCTTGCCGACGTCATTTTTTATAGTCTAAAATTTTTCATGGCATAGCTTGATTTTCTATTCAAGCATTTATACCATTTTCCTTTCTCTACCTATACTTACATTATGCCGTCATAAATAAACCATGCATCACCTTAATTTAAAAAAAATACTAAAACAATCATTTATATATAAAATAAATTATGTTATTATAAGTATATTATTTATTATATAAAATTAAGAAAAACTCGATTATAATAAAATTAAAACTCAGCAACACAATAAATTTTAAATAGTAATTTTACTTTTTTTAATCTAATATCTTTTTCACCCACTTACATAATCAATTATATGTTTTACGTGGGTTTAGCTTTCAATGAATTAAGTCCATTTATTTATATTTTTTAATGATTTACATATGAAATTTCCATTCTGAGAGAAAAAAAAAAAGATTTATTTAATAAAATGGGCCTAAAGATAAGCAACCATTCCGGAAGGAAAATGATAATGATAACGTCCCGGTCCACGTGAGCTGTGCGCTGGGACGGTGGATGTTAGAGACGTTTGTCTTCAACATCACTCACGTGACCGTTCGGCACGTGGCATCACGTTATCGGGTTTTTATTTATTTATTTATCATACAAACGTTATCGTTGAAACGATACGCTAAAAGAACTACAATAATACACACTCTCATGTCTTGGAACAAATACATATTTTTATTTTTGTATACGCTCCTATGCCTTTTTAAGTCTTATCTCATTTGGTCCAACTCGAAGCATCATGGAAACCCGAAACCACATTTGATCTAGCCACGTGGCATTGATCACCGTCAGATCTGGCTTTTGACACGAGGCAATGCACTCACATGGGCTGCTGACACCACCCACCCTCCCGCCCCCTATCACGTGCAAATTGGACCCATTCATGCAAATCCCAATTTCCTTTTACAATTAAAAGAAAAATATCAAAGTGAGTGAGAAATAAAAAGGTCTGTTAAATGGAGACCTCCACGCTAAGCAACGCCTTCGGTACCTTCACTTTTTCCGGCTTTACTTTTAATTCAAGCTTAAAAGAAAAAAAGGAGAAAAAATTACAACTATAAAATTCTCAATAACATTAAAATCAAAGAATTATTTTACAGAAATAAATAAGATTTAAGAACAGTAAAAACCTTATCCTCTCTTCTGAGTATACTCGCTTCGGGATTGGTGTCAGCTAGGGGACCCACCTTCTCCGTCTCTCCGCTTCTTGATACTTGCCACTTGGACGTCCTAACACTTTATTTAACATCGATAGTTGCACCATGCAGCCGCATTTCCAAAACCATAAAACATCCATGGATTTATTGGAAGGATTTTGGTAACAAGTAATATTAACTAAATTTAAGATTTTCCAGTGTATTAAAAATATATTATTTATTATAAATAACTTAAAATATACTTTTTAAGACAATAATTAACAAAAAATACACGTTTTTTTGTTTATCTCTTTTCCTTTGTGCTGTAATAGAGATATTAGTTCCCTAATAAAACTGCAGAAAAATAGGTTCAACGACGTAATAGAGCATATTTTTCACATTAATTAGCAATAGATTGACTCGTTCGTAATCCTACGTGGCAGTTTTGTCGAAAAAGTGAATAACCCTGTTGCCATCTCCTTCTTCTATAAATCCTGACCGTTTAATTAATCAAATTTAGCTGTAATAATCGTGCTTATTAGTGGGGTTTGAATATAATACCCGAATTAGCAGATGAAATTTCAAAAAAAAAAATTAAAGAAAGGAGCGAATATCAGAGAATAAATTAATTTAAAAAAAAAAAAGGAAACGTAATTAAAAATCATAAGCGCAACTCTCGAGGGAAAATAAAGCAGAGGAATCGGGCTGTAAACTTGGACGCTAATGCACAAGCCTTAGCGACAAGTTTAAAAGATCGGTTACTAAGGATTGGATTTTAACACGATATAAAATTTTATCCTATCCCTAATCATTGATTAATTAATTTGTTAATTACTTCTTTACCCAATGATGCTCAGTAAATTATGTTTAATTAATTCTGACCGGAAAATACAATTTTAATTTAAATTACTGTTATCGCCCTATGTGGCATGTGAGTAAACCGGAGTTGTAAGCAATGAAATAATGATTGTGTGCAGTACGTGGTGTTTATAATTGTTGTACACTTGGGTGATCATCACCAGTCACCACCATCATCTACTATCATCAACTGCACGTGCGGTTAGATTTTTATCATCAATAGAAACCAAACTTGCGGGCCCCACCTTGATGGTGGCCCCCTGATTTTGTTAACCCTCGGATCATGACTTATTATTAGGTTTATGTCGTTTTTAATTTTGTACGAGTGATTTGATTTTTAACATTTTAAACTATTTTTGTGTAATTTTCATGGGTTCTAATTGTTATTTGATTTTGTATACAGAAGATATCATATATTAAAATTTAAATGTCAAATAAATTAACATTAGATAACTATATAATTAGGTTTGAAATTTACTATACTTTTTTACCACTATCATGTTCACGTATGATGATGATATTTAAGAATTAAGTCAGTGAGGCATCAGTATTGTAGATAAAAGTAGTAGTTTTGATTTTCATGGATCTAAATTTGAGTTTTATTACGTACAACCATTATTATGTGTAAATCTTTAGTTCTATCATGTATTTTTATGTAAATCTTGATTTTACTAATTGATTTTAATTTAAATTACTCTACTTCATAATTTATTTTTATTTCATTTTGATTTGATTTTGTAATTTGGTGACACATATAATTGTAATTTGTACTTTAAAACAAAATTAAAAGCTTAAACGAAAAAGGGTAAGTCCCTTGCAAAATTGACATTGTCTTCAACACCATGGATGTTTTATTTTTCCGTTGTGATAGGGATGCTAAAAAAAGGAAATTTCATGGTGCTGAGTCTCAGACTCAAAGCATCCAAGGCATCTTCCACAAGAAGCTTCTCCATATACCAGATGGAGGTTGATGAATAAGATACAAATCCAAATCCTACTTATTATGATTTAATGAAACGTTGTTATTCTATTGGACTCGATGTTTCTTCAAATAATCTTTAAGCACTTGAAAATTTAATAGACAAAATTTTAATTGAAAACAATATTAATTCATTGAAGAGTTCGCTAACTTTTGACAGTTAATACTTTAAAATTAAAAAAAAAAACAAAAAAAACCTTCCCCTCAACAATTTTTGAAAATATTTTTAATTTTATATTTAATATTAACAAAAAATTATGTAATTTAAAACATCGGGGTTTGATTACATATATAACTTTAAAAGAACCAAATTTAAAAAATTTCTTTTATATTTGTTTTAAAAAAAAAAGTAATGAACAATAAACTAAAACAAAAGAATAAATTGAGACATGCATGTTAGTTTGAAAGTGGATCGATTTAATATAATAGCATTACCCAAAAGGCCAATGGGCAGTAAAGTAAGTTCACACTAGATTTTCCTTTATCCCAATTAAAGATTATTTAAAATTCCATTATTAAAAAAAATAAAAACGTCGTCAAAATGCACTAATTTAGCTGTCCGCCAGCCCCCTTCAAACGCAAATAAACCCTCAATCTCTCTCTTGAAAACCACAACTCCCCACACCTCTTTCTCTTTTCTATCTACACTCACACATTTTCCTCACTATACTCTCCCTTTAACGCCACCTTCCCCTTCCAAATAAAGAAAACGTATTACCCCCCCAAATCAAAGCCATGGAGGCGCCTGAATTCGTTCCAGGAACCACCTGTTGTTCCCAATTCACGCCTGACAAACCTGACCATTTCATTGTCGAGGACTTGCTCGATTTTTCCAACGACGATGCCATTTTAACCGACCAAACCTTCGAGTACTCCTTCTCCGCTGCTGCCCACTCCACCGATTCTTCCTCCATTACTCCCTTCGACACCTGCAATTCCTCCTCCTTCTCTGCTTCCCAACCCAATTTAGTCGCCGGTATTGCTTCCCGTGCTTTTAACGATGGTCACTCCTCCGCTGACCTTTATGTGCCGGTAATCCCCCCCTACATGCAATCATATATATATATATATAATATGGCTGGTTTTTTTTTTTAATAAACAACTGGAATATATATTTGAATTTCAGCTCATTATTTTTACTGCTTCCGCAAGCCAATTAAATAAATTTTACAACTACGTTTCTTCGGAATTTTGGTTCGAATTTCAAAATGTATAGTGAGTCGTAAGCAAAGATTTCACGTATTTTCTACTTTTTGATTATTTTCCTGGCAACCAAACAAAGATAAAGATTAAGAGCCATGTGCATGGCAAGTGCAAATTGGTTAAAGCTGTGTGAATAGCTTTATTGAAGTTAAAAAAAAAAAAGCAAAAATGAAAATTGGCTGATAATCATATATATTTTTTATACAGTGTGATGATTTAGCTGAGCTAGAATGGCTGTCAAATTTCGTGGACGAATCATTTTCAAGTGATGACCTGCAAAAGCACCAGCTGATATCCGGAATAAAAATCCGACCCGATGAATCATCAGAGACCGGAGGGTTTCAATCCGTTCTGCCCAACCAAATTAACGACGCCATTGATAATGGTGACAACAACCACAGTAACAATACCAACAACCCAATTTTCCATCCAGACATGTCGGTGCCCGCCAAGGCCAGAAGCAAACGGTCTCGTGCTGCGCCATGCAATTGGGCCTCCCGCCTCCTTGTTCTCAGCCCGACAACTTCATCTTCCGAGCCTGACATCGTCGTCCCGGTGCAACCACCTCCACCGAACCACCCTGGTAAAAAGCCCGTCAAAACGATATCGTCGAAGAAAAAAGAGGGTGGCGTCGCAAATTCGGATGGGCGGAAGTGTCTTCATTGTGCTACGGATAAGACGCCGCAGTGGAGGACTGGTCCCATGGGTCCCAAAACATTATGCAATGCATGTGGCGTGAGGTATAAATCGGGTCGGCTTGTGCCCGAATACCGACCCGCTGCTAGCCCCACATTCGTGCTCACAAAGCATTCAAATTCCCACCGCAAGGTGCTGGAGCTTAGGCGACAGAAGGAAATGTTAAGGGCTCAACAGCACCATCAGCAACCATTCATGCAGCACCATCATCAGAACATGGTTTTCGATGTATCCAACGGTGACGATTACTTGATCCACCAACACGTGGGCCCTGATTTCAGGCAGCTGATTCTAGAGTAGAGTACCTTAACTAAGGTCGAGAGTTCTTTAATTTCCCCCCCCCCCCCAGAATTAATTTAGTTATTGAATTCATTAGTGAATTCCAGTTTTTTGTTTTTGATAATTTTCGTAGACTAATTTTCTCTTGAGTTTGGGCCTTTTTCCTGCCAAATTTGGCAAACTCATAAACCCCACTTTTCTTACCTGAGGCAAATTTAGTAATTTTAATTTTAATTTTTCGGTGTTGATTCTTTCTTTTGACTTCTAATCTCCAGTCTCTCTCTCTCTCTATATATATGTATATATATTTCACAATATAATCAATCGCTTGATATTAGATTAGATTAGTAGTTAAAATATAATTAATCAACATTACGGGCTCATTAGATTATTTATATCGAAATATCTAAGCTAATGCATTAAAGCTTCCCCATGCTAGTTAGAATTTTGTAATATTTATAGCATAAGTTCCCATCCATATCATTTCTACAATTGCTTTGCAACCAGCAGAAGATATAAAGTCAAGAATCATTGTATTTATTTAGGGTTGCATGAAAATGTACAAGTCACATGGAGTTTTGGTTTTGTCAATAGACTGAAGACACACGAAACATAATTCAAGGTCCATCCCCACCGACAGAAGGTGAATATTGCAAAACCGTTTTCAAGGTCTCTACTTTCATAGGGTAAGGCTGTTAGCTAGAATTAGCTAGTGGCATATAAGGTCAAAAAATTTTTGGCCAAACTTGATTTTTTTTAAAGATGAATACCGTGCAAGCACAAGCAATACCAACCCTAATGCACCAACAGTCGTCTCTCCTATCCTTATTTTGTTGTTGAAGACTAGAACGTAGTACTATATATGATGCTTAATGATCAACATAAATTTCGGTGAGAAGAAATGGGATGACGAAGTAGCTTTTAAGTTTTTACATGTATACAGAGAATGTTTACGAAATCAATGCCTATCCCGTAACAGTTAACATCGTTTTCTGCGAATACCATTTGCACAAGTTTCCCTACCCTTGGGAAAAAAAAGTTGGTTCTCACACAAACATAAACATGGAAATTCAGGTCTAGATTAATAAAATATACAGGAAAATTGGGTTTTCAAGATTTTTCAAAAAAAAAAAGAACTTATTCTATGTGTATATAGTAAACCATGCAGCATGTGATGTGTGTAAGGATTGGAATCCGGAGAGGTTTTAATGGGAAAAATATGCTCTACGATCAGTTATCAACTACAAATGCTTTTTCTTTTCCCTTTATTTATTTATGTGTAGGCATTATTGGTTGACGATACCTCTGTCTATGCACGATCCTAGGCAATGGTAATCCCATAGGCCTGCAAAATCATTTTTAATTAAGTAAAATAATATTCTTAACACTTTAACCACTTCTTCATTGCCTTTGTCTTGTTTGTTAAAACAAAGG
This sequence comes from Gossypium australe, assembly GCA_005393395.2. Lineage (NCBI taxonomy): Eukaryota > Viridiplantae > Streptophyta > Magnoliopsida > Malvales > Malvaceae > Gossypium > Gossypium australe. The sequence continues at coordinate 6,729,787 of CM016626.1, forward strand.
AAATAACAGTACAGAGGTTAATGCTGTAGTATATATATAGGTCAGTTGTTAATATATGTACAGACACTAATTAATTTAATATGGAAACAGAAACGAAGCGAAGTTTGCGGTGGTCACATGCATGCCTCCCCTCTTCCATCCCGCATGCATATGAGTCAGTCTTCAATACCCCATCACTTATCTTTTTTGTTGCCATTCCAATAACCATAATATCGGTTTTAGTTTTAATATATTTCTTTCTTTTATGTTTTTAAAACTTTATTAGGCGATTACATGTTATCTTTGAATGTTCCTATTTGAGAAAAGGAAACCAAGTGTTCTTTTTATTAAATAATTATTAGAAATATCCAGATATGGGAATAAATAATGATGTTATAAATATATTGGAGAAAGTAATGAAAATATGGGCACCCATGCAGCAAGAGTCACATATTTGCTTGCATGATGCTTCTATTGTAAAAGAGCTGTCCCCTTCAATGACTCTACCCGCACAATTTGCAGGTTTCTGTTCTCTTTTCTTTAATGGATAGAGAGATACACTACTTTTTATCTATTGCCCTTTTAATCATCTTCTTCATTTCCACTTTTTACTAAATGACATGGAACAACATAAATCATGTTTTTGGGGTAATGAAGGCAAGTATTTCGGGTTTTGGATTTGTTTCTTCGGGTGTTTATAACCTGATGTTTAGGATTTCGACCTTGGTTGAGCAACAAGGTAATGAAGGTGATCAGGGCCACATAGCAAGAGAGTAAAGAAGGTAAACTTCACAGTTTTGGATATGTCAAAATTTATGTGAATACAAAATAGGGGTAAGTAGAGGAGACATATGTTTACATTTCAGGAGCTAAGAAAAAAAGGATAACCAGACAGGGACGGTTCGACCACGCAAATTGCAAACATTATCCAATTTGTTCCTTGCGATGGCTGTGTTTAATGATGCATGGAAGCACATGCTTGCTTTTACGAATACGTCAACATGCTAAAATTGAAAAAGATATACAATGGCAAGCAAAATTTTTGGGGGTGATGGAATGGGAAAAAGGTCCCACAAGCAATGCAAATGTCGCGCTAATGGGTCTAGACATGGGCACCATAGCCAAGGCAAACTTTGGAAGACGCATGGGGACACCCTCATCTCTTTCACCTTCCTTACTACTAATTGATGCTTAGGAAGCTAATATAGTCATAACATCACTTTACAAGGTACCTCTGCCGAAACCCACACCTAAACTAAACAGAACCGTCTTCGAAAAGGGCAAAGAAGGGGACACATCAGAGGTATACTGGACACATGATGCCAAGGATTAAAAATGGATTTGAAGATATACTTGACAATTTTGAACATGATACAAACAAAATACGGGGAAAAATAATCAAAACACGACATGAGAACATAACACGGAGCATACAATTAGGACTAGAGAAAATAACACAAACATATGAACTCCGGGTCTATTTGAAGGCAACCAGGAAGCTTTTACTGGTAGAATAGGATGACAATGGAGAATGGGATCATGCATCAATTCATTGCTTTCACTTTTCATAACTACAATATGAAATTATTTTAAACAAAAAGACATTTGAGCTACGACAGAAATGGAGTATATGGCAAAGCAATTCTATAATTTATAGTAAACTAGTTCAATCAATTCCATAACTGAAATCTAAAGAGAGAATTTCCGAAATTGTGTAAAGTGAACACAATTCTTGCAGTGTAAGTTATGTCCATCATCCAAGACTTGAAATTTCAATTCAATTAATAATAAAAAGGACACACTTATGAAATAGAATAAATCTTCAAATGGACAACACAAGATGGAAAGCAATGACCATGATCCATCATGCGCTAATTCCTTCCACTTTTGCTATGTTATCGAGGCACACTGAGACCTAGTTCTGTACAAAATTATAAAAATAAGAAGCATTAGCGAGCACTATAGAAAAGAAACTAAATGAAGAGGTTTTAAATGGTGAATAAAGGTACTTCAAATGTATAAATCAATGGGGTCCAGAAACATATTTACTTGTGATACATGAAAAACGACCTTGTTGGCTATGGAACTTATATGTTACTTGAAAAAAAGTTAATGAAACATCTACGACAGATACAAGATAACTTGCAACAAGGGCAGTCAAAAGTGGCACCTTAGATTATATCTTTTCGGAAATTTCTAAAGAATTGGTCATTTAGCATGCATGGACAAAGCTATCCCAAATTTCAATCTGATATATGAACAAAAGAAAAAAGCACCATCTCTGCATTTCAAAATACAGACTGCATTTCAAAATACAGACAACCAAAGTGCAGAAAACAAAACAAGTTTGAACAATTCTTATGGCCCTACATTTATACCACAACTACAACGTACATTGAATCATTTATTTCAACAGGAAAAAAAGCAACGTTTGGACTCCAAAGCTCCATCAATATCAATGGACAATGAGGACGGAAAGGGCCTTCAGTTGTAAAACATTCTTAATTAACTGAGACAAATCAAACAACCTTATAGATCACATTGAAAAGAAAGGAAAAACCAAGTAATAAAGAATGAAACAAAATAGAGAGCTATGGACTTGAACATATAGGTCATCTGTATTATATAGAGAACCTATTAGAGTACGTATATGCATAAAGTAAATTGTCAACATAAGGTAGAGTCTACATTTCCAATCATATTAGAGTATAAACAAAATCTTCAACTTTGACCAACAAAGCAAGATTACTATCAATAATTTTCAGTGCATTGCTTAAAGAGTTATACACAACCTTATCAAACCATGTGAAAGCTCCCCAACTCAGGTTGTGTCTTTCTTTGTATCTACCCCTGTTCCAATACACCCAACTTATCAAATCATCATACATGTACATTTATTCTCACTCACTTGTTATTACAATTTAATCTCCCCTAAGTTGCCTAGCTCTTTTTTTGGCTAATCTCTATTAGATTAACCATTATAGATATAAATTGATTTTTCATTTTTCAATAACAAGCCTTATTGGGTGACATCTGACAGATGCACATTTAATGAACTTAAGCAGTTCAACACCAAGCACAAACTTCTCATGCTTTGCCTTTCCTACTTTCTTAATTCTTATCTAACTGAACTCAAGTCACCTTTCTGTCTTCACTTTCTCTTGGTTTAGATTATCAACAAAACATTAAGAAAGGGAAAACCTATACATTAAGAACTATTAAAAAAAAAAGTAACCAACAAAGAATAGATAAATGGTGTTAAAATTGATAGCTTTCAATGAGGATTCATTGAACATGAACATCATGGTCACGAGATGTCACAACCTAAACAAATAATATTGATTTACTAATTTAATGAAGTAAAAAAAAAAGTTGCTTACGGAAACAAAATTACAAACATTTTGGAGATTATCAAACTCCTGGATTTGCACTGCAAAGCATACCCTGAGACAACGACCTAGAGCTCCTTGAATCGATGCCTAGACACGACGTTAACCGAGCTGAAGACACGACTGAGTGGAGAGGCAGCAGAGATTGAAGACAACCCAATTGAGAAACAGACCTGAAAAATTAAAGCTTGACAATTTAGAAGAAAATTTTCGGTAATTTAAAAGAAACCCAAATTAGAGAAAGGGATAAGTTAAAGCGTCGTTAATAAAATTGGAGAATTGGAAAAGAGGGGCCTATAATTAATGATAAGGTTTTCAAAGGGCTTACCTTGAAAATGTGGGAGAAGAGCGCGGAGGAAGGAGAGAAGAGGCGGGTTTTGGTTTAAGGGTTGGTTTGTTAATGGCGGATTTGAGGGTAGAGAATGTTGGTTTTGAGAGAGATCTAAATCGAGACGCCATTTTCTGAGAAAAATAGTGAAATGTTAGGGTTAGGAGGAACTTTAGGGTTTTTGTGGGGTTTTAGCATTATAGGTTTCGTTGGGGCGGGGAAAATTACGAAAAGGTGAAATAAAATATATTAATTACCAGAAGTCACTTTCTCTCTAAATTATTAACCAAACAACAATTTAATAAAATTTAGCATTTTTAGCAAATGGAACCTTTGGGTCTGAGAAAATTCCAGACCTGTAGTTATTAGGCTATTTATTCTCTCTTTTTATTTCCAAAATTTGAGAAATATATTGACTAATTTCTCCCTCTTTTACAACCCTTTATGTTCCTATTCTTTGTCAGTATAGTCAATACTCATTCAAATTTATGATATTCTTTGGGGAATAGATGCCAAGTTTAGAGGTGTTTGGAGGACTACAGTGAACAGTCCATAGATGCATTCATAATCCCCTTTATTATTAGATGGTAACAAAGGCAAAAGACTGCTAAGACAATGATAAATAGCATTATTTCCTTCTGAATTTCCGTTGAATAGCACTAGATCATAACTTAATCAAGGAAAAAAGCAACCCATCAATGGTCAGAGTACATAATAGTCAGATAAGAAATGAACATTATGGTTCCTCAATCTGTTGCAGCAACAAATTCCAATTGGTATTTCATTTCTCCGTCCTACTAATGAATGGTTAGAGATAATCCTCATCTACCAACGGCTCTGATTTGTTCTATTCCTTGTTCTGAGTCTAACTGGTTCCACAAGCCAACCAAAAGGTTGCTCCTCCTCCGAAACATCAGTGTTGTGAAGCAATTAGACTCGTTACTGTTGACTGTGGAGGCACCATAAGAAGGTTTTTGTTTTTTTTCTTTTGCTTCAACAACATTAGAGCAAGTTCAACTTCCCTGTCACTGAATCAACTACCACCTTTGGTCCTGTACAATCACAAAAACAGATGTATAATAATTAAAGAAAATAAAACTTTTCTTCTTTTAGTTGTTGTTTACATTAATTCTACTTGTTATCACTCGTTTCTTTGTTCGGTGAAAGCGAATTGCAACATCGATAAATGAGGAAGTGTATGCAATTATATCTCATACCATCTTCAGCTACCAAGCAATGGACTCATCATGGCATATAACATATACTATAACAGATAAGCAACTACAACAGTTCTAGAAGGAAAAAGAATAAAAAAGAACCAAACCAGGTCCAATGGCAAGAACTGTCTTTGATCCTGCTGAAACCTGTTCAAGAAAGCAGTCATGAGATCTTGGCCACAAATTTTTCTTTCAAATAATAAGCACTATGAATTTGGTACTTAAAGATCAAATTCAAGACCACACCATGATGTAGTAGAGAAACCGAGGAACCACTTGGAATCCTTAAACTGTGTAATAAAGAACCTCGAAGAACTAACAGTAACTAAGGCTATTGGTTCGCTTGTACGTTTAGGCCTGTAAGTTACCATTACACTGAAGTTACCTAACTGTGAGATTACTCGAAGTGATGCAGAAAAATACCTGTGTTCTTCCAGCATCAGCAACAACAAAAGTTGGAAGGCCAATATCCTCAGCTGCATCCCTTAACTTATTCCTGACAAAGAAAATGGAAGTGCACTTACACAACCATATGTGTAACTTGACATACACGGTAAGAACCCACTCACTTCCAACAAAATCACCTGCTTACATTTCTTGTTGATTCCTGCAGGTAACGACTATTTTGGGTTGCCCACAATCCTCCCATTCTCTTAAAAGGGATCGATCACTGCAATATTTTCAAATGATTTAATGTTCAATTAAACACCTAAACAAATTACTAACATAGACAAAGGGTTCCAACGGATCTTCCACTAGAGCAAGGTCAGACCAACTTACAAGTGAAGCTTGAATTAAGAAATTGGCTTATAATCAAGAGAAACATACCTATGCATTAATTCAGCATAAATGCCAGTGGCAGCATCTGTATATTTGGACAGGAAAATTCAGCGAAACAATTGAAAAGCAGCGAGATAAATTTTAAATCGAAAGTAGCGGCCAAGGAATCTCACGTGCACATTGGGACGCGATCTTCCCCGCTTTCATCTTTAGGTCTTGTCTAACCACTAAAACCTGCCATAAGCAGCTCAAGACTCAATATTCCAGAGTTTATGAATATCATCAGTCGTTACATTCGGGTGATGTTAATAAACAAATAAATAAGATATCAAAATGTTCCTAATTAATTAACCATAAACACAAATTTAAGTCAATTAGTTCAGCAAATATATGGAAACCATAATCAGAAACAATATATACAATCAAGTTAAAGCATTCAGAGGAAAAGACACAAAATTAGCTTCTTGGATTTATTATCAAACAAGTAGACCCACAATGCGATCCACTTTTGTATTTTAAAAAAAAAAAAAAAACCTTCAGTCATGGAAACAACCTAAATACGCTAAAATAACATAACATGTGTTATCTGTAACGATTGTAGTAGGAAAGAATCAAACTTTAAGAAGTAACAATAAAAAGGAAGCCAAAAAAAAAATACCATTTTAAGGTCTTGGTCAGCATTAGAGGAAACTAAGTCTAGTTCTCGAAGCTTTCCAGGTAGGAAATTCTTCTTCTTGGAAAGGGTTTTAGTGGGTTTCGACAAATCCAGAAATAACCCCAATATGAAACCAATAACAAGGCCTGGAATGAAGTTTTCAGGTTTGAAACTTACTCCTAACAATGCACTTCCCTGTTTCTGCAGCTTCTGATATTGTATAACCACTATCATTTAGTACAAATTAAAAATAAAAAAGAGAGAAAAACAACAGCCAAAAATGAAAGAAGTGACTGAGAAGTACCTTGTTTGAAGGTTGAGAAGAGTTTCGAGTGGGAGCCCACATGATCTTTGAGAAAATAGATTGAATTGGGCGTAAACTGGTTGTATGTGGGAAATGGAACAGCCAGGAATACTGGGTGAAAGAAGACGCTAGTTGTAGAAGGAGGGCTAGAGATAAAATGATTTGTCGTCGTGCTGGAATTCGCTGAATGAATACAGGGTTACTGTAAAACGTAGTCGTTCAGGGTAATATACTTTGAAATATAATTATCCTGTTTCTGTATGATATGGGGTTTTTTTTATATATTTTTTATGTCTGATTTACTATTTATATTTCGAGTTTCTAATTGTTACTCCTAAAAATGTCAATTCCAAAATTTTTTATAATGTAAAACAAAGTTTTTCTATATTTTTGTTCTATATAGCCTCAATAAAAAATATATAAAAAAATACACTCAATTACACCCTAAATTTTTGTTAATAAAAACTGTTAGTTAATCGATTTAATTATTAACCTCGTTAATATGATTGATAGAAATCATAAAAAAACTATCACGTGCCAATATACTGCATGTTGACATAGTATATCACATCAGCAAAAAATATTTTTTCAAAAACTAATTTTTTTTAAAAAAGTTAATTAGAATTTGCATATAAATAAATTTGGGCAAATAGAAATGAATTTAAATAACAATTTATCTAAAATCATTTTGAATGAATGTAAAATTAAAAAAAAAAATGTAAAAAAACTCCAAAAAAAATTATTACTAAAAAACATCATGCCATCCTTTGATTTCAAAAGTTGTTGAAGTCGAATACAAATAACAATGTACATGGTTTATGAACAGAAGAGTGGCTCTAAATATAATCAAGTTGGGTATTTACACCATATTACTATTTAAAAAGTTCCAAACCGTGCCCGTTGAGTTGATCCATTCCCTACAGTTCAAGTCTATTGCTTTTGGACTTGATTCGATGTCCTTGTGGCATTCAACTCATCTATTCCCTGCAGTTCAAATCTATTACTTCTGGACCCGATTCAATGTCAGTGAAGCATTGGCTGTTGAGATCAAATAATTCCAAGAATTTTGACTTTCTTAAACAACCACCAGTTTCCTCTTCAGGAAGCTCTAATCTTTTAGCTAGTGATTGCTATATTAACCTTTACAAAAAATTTGTATATACAAAATATTCTTTTATAATTCTTTCGATAACTTTTTTCGAGTTTTTTCACATTTTAATTTTTTATATACATTTTAGAATTTTTTTTTTATAATTTTTGAAGCTCTTCCAAAATGAATCTGAACAAATGATTGTCTAAATTTATTTGTATCTGGACAATCATTTTTTCATATAATTTTATATGGACATTTTAAATATTTTTAAAAATTCCTAAAAATATTATTGAAAAAATATTTTTTTGCTGATGTGGCAATCCATGTCAGCATACTAACACATGGTAATTTTTAATAACTATGTCAGCGAGGTTAATGGTCAAACTGACAGTTTCTATTAACAAAAAGGATCAATTAATTTTTTTTTATTACTAAAAACTCAATTGAATATATTTTTTTGTAACGGGTCAACTAATTATTTATTTATTTATTACTGAAGGCATTTATTACCCTAAAGCCTTATTGTAATAATACAATACAACCATAATATATATGAGGTGACCTCTACTGAATTTAATTTAAGTTTTGAATTTATATTTTGTGTAAAATATTCGTATACAACACAAGCCATGTGCGTGCATTTTGTGTTACCGACATTATGAATTCATGTTAAGTTCGACTACACCAAATTATGACCACGACATGCTACACTATTAGTTCAAAACAACCCAATCCATAGCCAACCTGATGGTCCGAGCATTCCATCAACGGCTCTTTACGGATATGGTTCGGACTTCTTTATACTAGGTGCCACAGGAAATGTTGACACTGTTACATTATGTGCAGCCCCTTCATGCACCTGCTCTGACCATACAACCATATGCAAACATATACTATTTGTCCTAATCGGAGTATTGGGTGTCACAACATGGATGATATGTGTTGCTAGAGGACTCTTAGGCTGTGCCAGTTGAGCCGCCTTCTAGGATTGCCTACTTTGCCTGAAGCACTTCCAAGAGCTAGCCCATGCGTGAGGTCCCATGAGCTCTCATGTCAGGCAAAGAAGGAAGGTGGGTCAGGATTAGGTGTTCAACATGTTGAAACCTGATTCATGAAAATTGCTTGTTGAGATGGAAGAGAAGCAAAGGAAGTATGTTGGCTAGTTGTGTAATTCGTCGTGCCAGAAGGATCACTGATCAAGACAAGGATCTGAAGTTGGCTGCTTATCTTAGCCAGCACGAAGCAGCAGATGTGGTGGCGCTGGCCAATGTACTGGATATATTGTCACGTTCTTTCTTTGGGTTGGAAGTACAAATGAGTACATACAACTATAGAAACTGTAAATGTATACGTCACAGACGGAGTACTTAAAGCAATCTAGTTGAAATACAGACAACGACAACGAAACAGAACAGAATATTTGAAATCTGTAAAAGAAAATAATAATAATTTCCTCAATGAATGAAGCCTGATTTATAATACATAAGGCAAAATGAACAAGCAATGATAGTTAAAAACAAATAATGAACAAAAGAACCTCAGAAAGCAAACAAATTCTCCTACATGCTGTAGAGAATACACAAATTAGATATGACGAAATCTCATAATCATATAATAATTGAATCTTACAATGAGTGTATCCACCCACCTTTCCTCACAAGTAAGCCCTTGAAGGTCCTCTGCCTCTCTCTAGTTCCCTCTTCTCAGCACTCCATATCTTGGTGAATATCATCAGCTGGATTTCACCTGAATATGGCCGATATGCTATACAAGAGTAACCCAATTAGTGCCACACTTTAGGAACTTGTGCAGGCCATCTACGAAGTATATAGAAATTATAATAACATTGCTAGCAAACAATGTTATATAGGATGCAGCCGGCCTTGGTTTGCTTTACTCCTGACTCCAGGTTATTAAATTTTCTTAGGTAAATTATAAGTCTTCTTAAGGAACTTTGAAGCTGTCTCGTCATTCCGGTAACATAACACTCGCAGAAGAGTGTTTGGTTCAGTAGGATTCCACTGCCCTGATGTTGGAGGTAGTGGAAGCCTGGACCTTGCAGATGAGCCATATGTCTCCAAGGTCACACGTCTGAACCGCTCAATTAAGCTCTCTGAATCGGTTCTGAAGAGGGGAAGGACACCTCTCACTGTAGATGAAATCTTATCTATGAGGTCAGCAGGCAAACCATCTCCATTGGCCCAGAACAGATCTTTAAGGGCTTTGAAATCATCCTCTATAATTTGAGAATCCTGTCGAGAGAAAGCACGAGAAGGACCTCCAGCAAGTAAAACAAGCAAGAATCCATCACAGGAAGCTTTCATGATATCAGTTATAATCCTTGTACGAACTCTTTCGTGTACAGTTTCTGAGATGATCAACAAGTTCCGCTCCAGTTCCTGTAATAGAGGGTCAATCCTAGAAGATGATGGCTCTCCTACATACAATCCATCCCATAAAACATGACTTAGGTCATGGAATACGATTTTGTAAGCTACAGCCTCAGAGAGTAGCTGAACCCCTTCCACACAAGCAGATGGTGTTAGTTCAAATTTCTTGCTCAAACCATTCGAAAAATCTTCCACATGAGCAGACTCACAGTTCCTCAAGTGGGTTATGATCCTCTTCTCTAAAACATCCATCTCAGATCGGATGCAGTGGAAAGTATTAATACGAACACAAAGCTGTGGCATCCCAAATGAATTATCTCCATTCATTGTTGCAACCTGAGAATTTCTCTTCTGAGAATTTTGTGACTTTTCTTTCTTCTTCCACACACCTTGGAACTTTGATCCTATCTCACATCTGGTCAATGCAGGCATTGTGGGGATATATGTACTTCGTGTACCTACGTGTCAGATTAAAAGGACAAAATGTTGGCAATTCTAAAAACCTTAGACATCATATTTAGATCATTTATATGATTTGGAAAAATTTACCACATCCAGATTTTGCCTTCATTACGTAATACTGAAGACATTTATCAAGGCCAGCCATCAAATCAGGAAGCAATGCAGGATGTGTAGGTATTGGCAACTGGAAAAATGCATCTAAAGTCTCATCAATGATTCTCAATATTTCAACTGCAGAGGGAGCATATCCTTCTTGATTTGCCTGTGGATTCCAGACCTAACATAATGGAAAGTGTTGGTTAGCAAAATGAAAAATAAAATAGTAACAACAAAGTCCAATTATAAGCATATTGCAATCACTACTTCATATTCAAGTCAGTTGCAGGAACAAACAAGCAAATTTTGACAGGAACATTAACCACTTCCTAAGAAGATACTGCATGATAGGTAACATAGAATGTGCAAAATAAAATTCTGTACATATAAAGAAATCATCTCCCACTAACGTATGCAATAGGTGAAAAAGATCATAGGCACTGAAGCAGTTTTAGGGTTGCAAAGCACACAACTATAAATTTAATAAATTATAAGGAAAGTAATCATATTTACGAAAACCAAACCACTAATCCGACATCTTGAAGCTGATTTCTACACTCTTCATTCCTTCAGAATACCTAATTACTTATAATTATAGGCCTTAGCACGTAATTCCTTTGCCTTCTCGGTTTAGGCGTTACTTACCTGTAATCAAAGTGCAACAACCAGAGTATAACTGATTTATCCCTAAGAGAGTAATACATTAGCAAAATATAATTGCCTTTGCACCCATGCATATATGTACATGTGTACTTACATAAATATTATATATGTATACATATGCATATATATATAATATATGCATGCGTGTGGATAATATTATTCCAGCAGCAAGAAGAGAACACTTATTCACAAAGACAATAAAATTACATTAATGAAACTGGAGTTGAAGAACTAGGATTTTGATGGATTTAAAATTCAGATAAAATTGTCATCCAGATGAAAAGAATAGCAAGTCCGTACCTCTTGTTGCAAATTCCTGCCAACCCATTCCTTAAGTCTGTCTAATCTTGTCTTGATCCAACCTTTAACCAGATTGGCAATTGCAGTTTCAGCCTCATAAGGAGGCATCTCACGGATTATGGCCTTCCCACCATCTTCACTGTCTACTGCATCCTCAACTGCAATCTGAACAAGATCTTTCTCAAGTTTATCTGCAGCTCTCAGGACTTGAACAGCATCAGGAGTTAACTCCATAATACCTGAGATGAACTGTTTTATCTCATTTGCATAACAAGAATGAAGGGTGGCCATGGCTACACCAGCTGCCAAAGGATGCCAACCCTTCAGTATTGGACTGAAAACCTTCGTCTCATGGACTGCTAGCTCACCAACATCCTTAGCAAGGATTGCAAGTACAGGAAGAGGATTTGGCTGGTTTTTCGAAGCTCTCCTGCTCGAGTCTGCTTTCTCCATTCTCTATACAATAATATGGAAAAAGAAAAAAAAAGAGAACATATGCCTAGTCATTAAACCAACTAAAAAGGAGAAAAGGGACAAGACAGAGAGCATCCAAAGGCAGCAAACACTTGTTGCATTCAAGCCCATGCATATAAGGATCTTGTACATGTGGAATGAAGACGCGGATACAAAACAAGTGCCACAGAAACTTGGCTTTCCTTCATTCTCAGTAAAAAGGACAATAGCAAATATTAAAGACTTGCCTGAGCAAAAGCAGTGCGCAACGATGACCTGATGTAAGTGTCAATCCTATTTCGAGCTACATCAACCTCTCCTTTCCTCTTTCTCCGATACTCAGTAGATACATCCTCAACCAAAATCTTAGCTGCTGATACACCCAAAGAAACAATGCCCTGCATGGTATATATATTTCCACTATCGAAAGTGTCATGGTATGAAAGGAGTCTTTTCTCTGCCCAGCCTAGTACTGAAGTCAATGTAGAACTTAAGATCTTGGAGTAGTCAGGATCCTTGGTTGCTTTGGCATCTTTTGCTACTTCTGCTAGCTGACCATCAGCAGCATATAGTAAGTCCATTTCAACTTGCCCAGTGGCAACAAAACGGTGAAACAGGACCCACGTAAAGCAGAGATTATGGAGCATTTGGTTAATACCAAGAACCACCCACGTCTTCTTTATGTGCTCCATAAGCTCATCAACTTCCTCAACAATAGATGTCTCATCATTAATATCAAAGCACGTCTCTAAAAGCATTTCATAGAGTCTAAGATTCAGTGGAATGCCATCAGCCCAGTGGCATGAATCAGAGAAAGACCCATCAGATCTGGAAGCAAGAGACATAACAGCACTGCGAAGAACTTGCATCGACTCATTGTTCTTTCCAGTTTCTATTGGTCTATCTAAGGCTGCATGTATGATCTGCCGCAGCCTTTGTGATGCATTATTTGATTTATCAAGTGAAACGCGAGGATGCAAAAGTAACCCAGCCTCAAGAACCTTAAGGTTTCTTTTCTGCCATGCATCATATTCTTGTTGATCGGTAAAATCTGATTGCTTGAGCTGTTGTAATAGCTCCAATGGCAGAACAACCGACTCAATTCGTCTTCCGACCTGTGATTCATATATTTATGGTAGATATTATCAAAGCTAATGAACCCAGTATAAAGATGGTAAAGTCCTCATGCAAGCCTCCACCCCACCCTAAAGTCATCCCCAACAAGAAAGAAAACATGCAGCAAATATTTAAAAAAAAAAAAAAAGATAAACACGATAGAAATTCATCAGAATTCTAATACATTTTTGTCTTTAAGTTGATAATCTTGTTGGATTTATATTATTACTCCATTATTCATGATTAAATTCTAGAATCAAATTTGTTTGTACATTAAATCATAATCATCGGACCTTGTTGCTTCAACTTTCATACTAAATAATTAAAACTCAATTTACTCGTATCAGAAGCCGCATTATCTGGATCAAGTAAATAGCAATTAAAAGAAAAAAGCAAAATTGCGGATCAACCAAAACTCGATACAAAATGAAAACTCAAATTTTAACTAACCAGGCCGCCGCCGATTCTCAAAAGCGCTCTTCTAACTCGTGAATCAACGGTCTCAGGTATCCGCATTTGAATCCTCATAAGCTCCCCTACAGTCGTAGGCCGCTTGGATTTGCCCTCTCCGGAGCCTGGCCCGGAACCCGGACTCTTTTTCGATCCCGGCGACTTCAATCCTAAAGCCTTCTTCATCTTACTAGCGGCAGCTGACGTAAGCGAGCGTTGCAACGCGGGCGAATTAGGTGAGTGGCTGTTGTTTTGACTAGGCGAGTTGTAACCCAGCGAATCAGAATTGGAAGCGGAAGCGGAAGCGGAAGCGGAAGAGGAGAGAGGTTTCGAAGAGGAGGTACGACATACGGCGAGGAAGACGTCATAAGCAGTGAGTCGGAGGTCGGAGTCGGTGAGTTGAGAAGCGAGTTGTCCGAGTGGATATTGGAGATCGGTTGAGGTAAGCTTGCTCGGTGGCATTCGAGGCTTCGTTTGCAATGGCGGTGGAGTTGACTCTCTCTTTGAGTGGCCGAGCGAAAGGTCTCTGAAGAGATGCGCCATTGTGCTAACTCGGAGAGAGAATGAAAGAGAAACGAGCGAACGAGTTACACCATTGGACTATTTGAGGGAGTAAATGTGTAAAACCAAATGGGAAAGAGAAAATAGATAGGAGCTGTTTGGCATTTTTGTTTTTTCAATTTCATTTTATATTCTAAAATTCTTTTCTAACTTCAAAAAGAAAAATTCTGGCATTATTATTTAAACAAACTTCAAAAGCAGGTTTAATAATTATGTCATATTAAACTATTGCTTTTACATAATTTTAATATATCAATAATTAATCATTTACAAAATTTTAATTTATTTTACATTTATACTATATTTGAAGTCATACAACACTATTTTTACTATTTTAAATAATAATACTTCGGCTCCGTTTGTTTGCCAGTAAAATGTTTTCCGGAAAATGATTTCTGAAAAATGATTTACTGAAAATATTTTCTGGTGTTTGGATGAATCTGTGTAAAATATTTTCTGTTGTTTGGTAGATTTCCTCAAAATATTTTCCGGAAAAGTTGTTTTTACATATATTAATAAATTTTATATACATATTAATAATTTTTTATATTTTAATTTGTTTTTACATATATTGCAATGATTTATTTATAAATAAATAAATCAAATTAAATATATAATAATACTCAATTATTAAGCTACATTATTAACCGTCATAAAATGAAAACAACCAAAGTCAAATTTTGTAATTGTGTTTAAAAAAATTAAAAATAAGGATTGAATAATTATAAATAAACTTTCAATCCACAATTAATACTAATGATGAATGAGCTGAAATGGGAAATTTAGCAAAAGAGATTCTGGGCTAGTCCTTTCAGTAGTTGTGGTATTAAACAATTGCAATACATTATCAACCAGCACCATTTAACAACCATTTAACAACACAATCCAGTCTCCTCTAGCCAAATACAGAGTAATGGAATATTGTTCAGAAACCTGAGAGCAAAACAAACAATTCATTTTTTTGCATCATGTTTTTATTTATTTTTCTCGTATCATATTCATATAATAATATCATATCCAAGTCATCAAAATCGTTCACAAGAGTAAGACAGCCCAAAGCTCATCCAGAAAGCTAGAATAATAGTCTTCAACTTCAGCAAGAATTCAATAAGAATCAAAGTAGTTTATGAAGTAAAAACAAATTATACAATAGCTGCTAAGGAACAACATGGGGGCAGGTGGAGACTCCAATTAAAATACGCAATTTCACAACATATATCGGCAAATTCTATTATAAGCTTTTGTTGGGTTCACTTTGAAACTCTCCCCAGATATTACCATCCATATCTACTTTGGTTGAGAAACAGTCACCATTGGAAGCAAACATTATTCAACAATGTCCTAGCGTAGTTATTCACCAATCCATCCTCCAACCATCAAAATCCAGAATCCATCCACATGTTTTCATGACAATCCTGCATGTACAATCTATTAGTAGTTACTTGTTGCATTGTTGCAAGACATTGACCAAAAACCCAACATAATTGTCGTAACCCATCACGACTATATGCAAAAAGAACTAAAAGAAACAAACTGCAAGCAATCGCATGCAAAACCAAAAACTATGACTGCTTAAGAGGAGAGATGTTATGGTTAGAATGAAACATGTTAAGCCATATCCAAAAATGACAGAAACATAATGGTAATGACAACCATTAGATATTCACCATATGAAGTTTATCAGCTGATGTTTAAACGAACATTATTAGAATATAAAAAATACCCATACACAATAGTGATCTCAGTAATGCATCTTTTCAGCACACTGGAGGACTTTCCAAGCATCAAGCAGCCCTCTACAGTAACTAGAAGGAACAGCACAAAGTTCTTGCCTCCCTCTCCATTCCTCACCAGGTTTCAATGTGATAGGTTTCTCAATAGCAGCAGTCTCAACACACAGCATATGCTTGTATTCATCATCTCCAAAACCAGCCAAAGCCTTTGCCTTTTTATCCCAGAGATTAAATTTTGGCAAAGCAAACAGTGCACGGCTACCATCATTAAATAGGATTGATTGGCCAATTTATGTAACGATAATGCCTAGTTATATTAATTTTCTTGTTGTTTCATGTCATCTAAGAGACATTTATTAAGAAACTCATGCATGAATCCCTAAGAAAAAGAATAATAAAAGAAGATGCAATAACCCAAAGAGGACTTTTATCGAATATATTGTGAGTTGCTTATGAAATGACCCAAACTAACACCAATTAACAAATATGGTTTCGCTATTGAAGAGTTGAGAATAACAATTTATTGGTTAAGGAATTAAAATTGAAGGCAAGCTATGGATTCCGTACCTTGATAATATACTGCGATGCAACACGAATCAAAGATATTAGTTAAGGAAGTTGTCATTAGATTTCTAGAGGTAGCAAAATAACAATTTATTGGAACAACTGTCTATCATGTATAAATCACAAACCATATCTAACACTCAAACCCAAGTCCAAGTAACATTGATTTGTAAACTGGTAATACAATTAAATATATGCAAACATATAATTTTTAAAAGAAGCTTTCGAGTAAATTTGATCATGGTGCACCAAACCAACACTGTAAAACTGACTTGATCTTAAGGATTCAAACATAAAAGAGACCAATTTGTAGCATGTTCAATGTTGTGTCAAACACAAAAAGCAGCACAATTCTAACACCTAATTTTTTGTTCTCCTTATAGCATTTATCCAAAAACATGCCCCCATTAACGTGAAACATTTATTTTAGTCGAGAACAAATAAATAAAAAAAGAAAAACAATTCAATAATTCATGAATAAACATTAACGATGAAAGCCGAATAAAGTAGCCTCACACTTTGGTGAAGTTGAAGATTGTTCAACTGCCAGATGCTCTATTTGAGGAAACATGGAACTGAGAATGTCAAATTTCGGACGCAAACCATGTGAAAATAGGCACCACGAAGCGTAAAAGAGCACAGAAGTATAACCATTTTGCTGTTTGGAGGTCAATTGTCTGTCAAGGAAGTCTCCATTAACCTGCAAACAGACATAAGATGTTATTAAAATGTTTGTCCATGAGATATTGCAAGTCATGCAAAATTCGTAATCCTCGAAACATATCTTACAATAAGATGGAACAATTATCTAAACTAAATTATGGGAAAGATGGAAATTTTTTACTGACATAAATGTGATGATTAGAAGAGACTTGGCAAAGAAACCACATGAACCCTAAACGGATAAGTAGAAAGTAAACAATGCCCTTGAAGAAAGAAAGTAATGGGTATGGAATTAAGAAAAATGGGCAACCATAGTAAAAAAAATAGTACACTGGAACACTACACTGGAAAAATGAAACAGAAAAATTCATCGAAAACATTGAGAGAAAAATAAACAGAGAATAAACAAATGAAATTGAGAGAATAAACAGAGAGTAATCAGTTAATGATGAAACATTAGAGAAATATGCACATACCTGGAGGAGATCAGAGATGAAATTTTCTAAAGATTTCAAGACCCAGCGAAAGGAGAGATTCCAAGACCCAACAAAACGAGGAACCGAAAAAGTCTGAGAAAGAGAGAAATAGATTTGTTGGCTGAAAAAGAAAGAGGGAAGGAGAAGAAATGAAGAAGGGAAGAAGGAGAACGTACTTGGATGAAGGGGAAAGCTCTGGAAAATGTGTTACGGAAAAGAAATTGGTAAGACCGTGTTCATTTACTTGAGGAATTTATTTTCCATGAACCAAACGCCGGAAAATCCGGAAAACATTTTTCGGAAAATATTTTTTACCAAACAAACAGACCCTTCAAGTAAAAATAGTTGAACGAAAGCGATTTATGTAGTGATTAGCATATGTTAGTCATAATTTTGACTTTGGTGCACAATTTAAAAATTGGATTAAAAAAAAAGAAAATGATTAACATAATAATTAATTATAATTTCATGATTTCTTTTCATCTTAGGGCATAAGCCGGAGAGTGAATAAGACAAACAGTGATAAGGGCGTGAGAGCGCATAAAGAGAGAGTAAAGCGCATAAGGAACTACCAACTGTTTTCGTGCAATTGGGAAGTGTAAAGGAAAAACAAAAGAAAAAGGAGAGCGAATAAAAAACCAATGAAAGCTGGATAATTTGTGAGAAACGGCGGGATCCTTGATTGGTAGGAATCTGTGGGGCTGGATAGGGACCACGCGCACATCCAGACTCGTTAACCCACCAACAAAAAAAAAAATTAATTTAGGGGCTTTTTTTTACCTGTATAGTGTAAATAAAAAATTAAATAGTATGTCAATATTATTATTTAATAAATTAGTATGTTTGAAATAGGAATAAAGGTGGAAGAAAAGAAATGAGCAGCACTCATTATTTTTTTAATTCGTTAAATTATCATTACAAAATGATCTGTGTTTAAAATAAAATAATTTTTAAAAGTGGAGGAGGAGCCACATCAAATCTTTGTTTTTTTATCAAATGTACCAACAACAACATTTTCGATATATTTTTAACGTAATTTACTAAATAATGTTAAATTTCATCTATATCCCTAAGTAACATTTATTGTTGAAAAATATGAAGAAAATAAATCCAATAATTAGCTGAAAGAAGAGCGAATGAAGGCCAAAATAGGAAAATTAATGTTGAAGTTTGGAATATATTGAATGTCGGCAGCGACGAATACCATGTAGTAACCTCCAATGATTAGGTGAGATTAAGATGTTTCTATGAAAAGTACTAATCGATATCCAAAAATGTTAAAATGTAATAAATTTATAAAATAAAAGGGTAAACTTTAAAAATAGTCACTGTTTATTTATATTACATTTTAGTCATTTATGTTTGAAATGTTACATTTTAGTCACTTAATTAACATTTTGTTACGAAATGGTCACTCTACCATTAAATTCTGTTACTTCTCTAACGGCATTCCTACGTGACAGTCCAAATGGGTTTTAAATGCCAACTTAGATGTCTAGTTGTTAGAATAAAAATATATTTTTAATTAAATAAATTTAATTTAGATTGCCACATAGGACATCTAAGTTAGCATTTAAAACCCATTTGGACTACCATGTAGGACCACCATAAGGGAGGTAACGGAGCTTAACAGTAGATTGACCACTTCGTAACAAAATGATAATATAAGTGACCAAAACGTAACATTTCAAACATAAGTGACTAAAATATAATTTGAGGCAAATAAAAGTGACTACTTTTATAGTTTACCCAAAATAAAATGTGATGTTTTTTTTGAAATGGTAAAGTTAAATTAATGGATATTATGATATACTGGTTTTAAATTTTATGTGTTATTTTAGATTTTATATAAAAATATAAATATCTTTAAAATAGTATTAATGTTTTATAGAAAAATATTTAAATTACAAAATGATACTTCAACTATATTAATTTTTTTAAAGTTAGTGTTTAATTTTTCTTTTATCATACTTAAACTATAGTACAATTAGATCTTGTTATCAAATTACCCCAGTCTTTAAAAAAATCTATTAGTCAATCATTTTGTTACTCGTGATAATTTTTAATTAAAAAACCCCAAAAAGGTTAAATATAGTTTCCTTGAGTTTTTTTTAAAGAACTTATAAAAACATTTATCTTTTGTTCTTCACCTATGAACTTCAGTGAAAAATTCAAGTCATTGAACAACTCATACAAACTCAGTTTTTGACGATAAAATCCAGATTCTGACAAAATTTTTTCTTTTTAAAACTTCGATTCTGATTCATTTTTCACTCTAATTCAAAATCTATATATTATTTTTCTTAAAAACAACTTTTTCTGTTATTTTCTATATGCTTTGCACTATTAGTTGATGTTGGGTGAACTTTTAGGGATGAATACCAAATTTACCCATAAACTTTGGTTCAATGTGCAATTTGATACATGAATACATGCAATTATTTTCATACTGAATTAATATAATTGTTTTTGTATGCAATATGTCAATATAAAATGGTGTTAATACAATAATATTGTTAATGATTTGTAAAAACTAAATTAAATAAAAATTTCATATATAAAATCACACAAACAAAATTAATTTATAATATTGCACATTAGACAGAAGTTAATGGATAATTTTGACATTTATCTTGAATTTTTCTAATAAAAGATCTAGATAAAATATGAAATCTAAATATAAAAAAATTTGAATAAATAATATGGTAAGAAGATTGTAAAAAAATAACAAAATCTACCAATTAAAAAAGCACATTAAAAGAGAGGAAAGATTTGTGAGGAAGAAAAGAGCGTAAGAGAAATGAAAATTTTTAATTTAACTGAAGAAAATTTATCTCACACACTCCCTATGAAATTTTGCATATGTTTATAAGTTAAAAATGATCACATATCACAAAATAACTGATTAAAAGATTTCTTTTATGGATTGAGGCAATTTGTCTACTAGAATATAATCGAGGTATCACTTTAACTAAGATAATACGAGTATAATTTTCGTAATATTTTGTGATTTAAACTTGTAAAAATAATAAATTTTTATTAATCTTATAACTAAATTATAATTTAATTAGTAGGTAACATAAACTCAATTAAATTCTTAAATAATAAACACATGTAAATTTAATAAAAAATCAAGCAATTGAATTTAGTGCCCAACTCTCTCCTCCTGCATGTTTTAGTGCGTTGTGTATTATTGCATGAAGAAGAATAGATAATCCATAGCATAGCACAAAATGAGTATAAAAAGGATTTTATTAATACCACACACGCGTTATTTAAAAGAAAAGGTAGATTTGCATTAATTTACACATCATAGTTCGCCAATAATTTGATGTAGCTGAGTCAGAGCTCCAATATTAAAAAAGAAGTAATATGGTTACCAAAGGACAACATGCCACATGCATTTGCTCATGCTTCTTCTTCTTTTGCCAACTAACCATGCATCACTTTGACGGATGTATTAGTTAATATGTATTGATATTTAATAAATTAATATTGCTGAGTGAAACTCGAATTTTTTGAAATTTTTTCAAAGTGAATAAAGTTATTGTCTTTAGTTTTCTTTTCTAACTTTGCGAAGAATCCAAATATTTAAAAGAAGTCGTTTGGGACATGGTTGAGAGTTTACATTCTATTATAAGCAAACGAGTTTTTTTTAGTAGGTGACTGTGTGTCACGCACGACTTAACTTGCATGAAGAGTTCTCATTTTTTATACTTGCATTCTAAGTGGCCTCTCAAAGCACTCGATTCTTCTGCAAGGTCGAAAGTTAAAATCTCAAACTCAATTCGAAGACAATAATGACTTGTTAAAGGATTTTGACAGTTTTTGACAAATAAAACTTTAAAAACTTATTGAGGAAAAATCAACAATTGTAAACAAATATTTATTAAGATTTAAAATTAATGTATTTTAAAAAATAAATATAAAATAAGGTTTTAAAACATTTGTGGAAATATGAGTTCAAATTGCTTTACCAGATATGCATATCAAATTTGATTTTCCTTTTTAAAATATTTTAAAGATTTCGTATCTGATTAAAGAAATTATGAATTTTGGAAATGGTTGTCCCCATATAAGCCATCAGATTTGAAATTGCAGGGTGCCATTCCCTATCCTCAGTCTTGCAATCTACTTAGCTTTTGTCTTGGAGTAGTTTTGCTTTATTTATTTATTTATTTTATGGGTTATATACCCTTTTCAATTCATAGCAAAAGATAAGAGTTTTGATTTTAATCTTCATGTCGGCACTGGGTGACGACGAGTTAAGCTTAGTTCTCAAATGGGTTTATGATCAAAATGACAGGAAATCCTTCTCTCAAGTCTGCAAACAATGGCTGCGAGTTGAAGGTTTAACCCGATTATCCATTCGGGTTCTTGAGCCCGATCTCATCCCCGTTTTCTTGTCCAGATTCCCAAATCTGCTGTTCTTTGAAACCCAGGTTTTTATCTCCAATCCCCACCTTGAATTCGTGGCTAAAACATGCCCAAAACTCCAAGTCCTCAACCTTAATCTTAAGAAAACACTTGAAGAATTCGAAGAACTTGACGGGAATTCCGGTTTTGAAGATGTTGGGAATGATGGGATTAGCGCTTTGGCTAATGGGTGTCCAAATCTATCCAAAGTCCTGTTGAGAAAGAGGAAAAACGTAGCGAATTTTGCTGTTATTTCCCTCGCTAAATTGTGCAGGAACTTAACAACTTTGGATTTAGGAAGGTGCAATTTGGTGGATGACCGAGCTGTCGAAGCAATTGGGTGTTCGAATTCGTTACGGGTTTTGAATTTTGAAGCTTGTTCGTTGATTACTGACCATGGTTTGGCTGTTTTAGCAACTGGGTATATCTCCAAAACGCTGAAAAAACTGGTTCTCGCAGAATGTGATCGAATCACTGATTCTGGGGTGTCAATGTTGAAGCACATTTGTTGTTTGGAAGAGTTAAATTTAGCTGAATGCGGGCCGAAGATAACAGACTCCGGTGGCCTCGCCGTTTCTTCACTTTCAAGTCTCAAGAAATTGAATTTGGGTTGGCTGATCAACTTATCGGATGTCACAGTTATTGCCATCGCCAACAATTGTGTGAAGTTGGTGTCGATTGATTTAACAGGCTGTGAGTTAGTGACTGGAGTTGGTGTCAGAGCATTTGGTAACCATGGTTCTCTAGAATACCTTGTGTTGGCTTCTTGTTACAATATTTGCATGAATGATTTGAGCATCGTGGTTAGATGCCAGTCACTGAGGGACATTGTGCTTGATAAAGGACTGAGGATGTGGATTCCAATGCCAATGCAAGTGCATATCAGCAAGTTTTGTCAATTGCATTGGCGTTGAAGGATTAACACATACACAAAACAGTCGATTTCTAGGATAGAAATTAGGATAAAATCAAAAGGTTAGTGCTTCTTGATTTTGTCAAGTACCCTTTCGGAAAAGAATTTATACAAATATCAAATCTCTTGCTCATGAATGTTAATAATTGCATTCTCTCTTTGGACTGTGAAGTTAAAAGAAAGGGTATTGATGCTTGTTCAAGATTATTGATGAAGGAAGCTCAGAAAACATTGTTTGTTTGATGGGAAAGCAAAAGTAAGGGTATTTTCTGATTGGAAATAAAGTATTAGCAGCCAAGATTTCTTATTGAAGTTTCAAACTTTTTTCTTTTCTTTTTTTGTTGTTGTTTTCTTAATGTTGTGGTTGTAAAGCCTTTTTCTTGCTTTTCATTTGAGGTTTATGACACATTCATCAATCTTAAGGCATATTCCTCTTCTTCTTCTTTTCTTCCTTGTTCATTGAACAAATTAACAAATACAAGTTAATGTTTGTACACTTGTACAATGGTATGTGTCACTTTCATCCCTAGGCCATATGGTTTCTCCATTATAAAGCCTCTGGAGCTGAGGGAAAAATTCATTCTTTAAAATTTGAAAGATAATTGCATGAATCAAAGTATTTAAGCACCAATCTCATTGATCAATTTGGCAAGCTTTTACGTCCAATAACGTTTAAACAGAACAGTTTAATTACGTTTTATTGAATTTCTTACGTTAATTTTCCATGTGATTACTGAAAAAAGAAAGTTGGAATCTTTGGCCCATTTTATATGTAATACTGCAATTGATGGGAACTAAGACTTCAGGGCCTAATATATGAGACCAGGGTCCAAGCTATCCGTTTCGTTGTCCGAGAAAGCACAAAGCAAAACCGTCCTTGTCTTCCATTTTAGAGAAAAACCCACATCCCAAGTAAAGCAAATAAAAGATGGGATCATCTTCAATAACGAGAGCTGTTGGTGCTATACTACACAGATTTACAAATGGGGTTCCCTCGACTTCCTTGATTGTTTCTCGAAATGGTCTGTTGAAAAGCAGTAGGAAATTATTATTATCATCAGCATCCTCAATATCATCGTCTTCTTCAGTATTGTATCAAGTTAACGCTGACAGCAACGAGCATCAATTCCGAAGTATATCCACTTTCCCTCCTCTCTGCATGGGCAGGCGCTCTTCCAAGATTGCCGGCAGAAAGGTCTCTTTTGTCTTATTTTCTTATATGCCCGCATTTTGATGAACTTAGAAAGATCCTTATTTCAAAGAAAAGAGACATGACCCCCCTCCCCTAATAAATATAGCTGTTTTATGGTTTAGCTGCCGCCTGTTTGATGAAAATCCTAACAGAAGATAAACCCAATTGTAATTTATGAATGGAAATGGTTTATCTTATGTTTAATCTTCTTTTAGCGTGGAACTGAAATATGCTTTCATCTCTTATATATGCGGTAAAAACACTCAAAATCAATGAAATAATTTTATACTACTATTCTAATTAAATCCAGGGTGCTCAAGATGCAAAGAAGGCCAAACTCTATTCAAGGATTGGAAAAGAAGTTGTATCTGCGTAAGTTGGTAGCTCATAGTCCCTCCTTGATTAGCTATATTAATGCGAAAAAGAGTTTTGCATGTTGTTTTTTTATTAGTTAACTGCAGGAAGTTCTATCATGTTTTATTTCTACTAGTTCGTACAACTTCCCTACATTTTTGTATGGAGACGAAAATGTCATAAATTGATGCTTTATGCGCGGCAGTGTAAAGAAAGGCGGTCCAAATCCGTCATCAAATACCGTTCTTGCTGCCGTACTTGATAAGGCCAAGGAGCTTGATGTACCCAAGGAAATTTTGGAGCGTAATATAAAGAGAGCTTCGGAGAAAGGGCAAGAAGCTTACATTGAGAAAGTTTACGAGGTCAGTGTGTCAATACTGTCTTAATTTTATTTATAGACTTGTTGTTATAGTGATAGTCAGTAAGATTGGCTCTTCAAGTATACCTCTTCTTTCAGGTATATGGTTATGGTGGAGTTAGCATGGTAGTGGAGGTCTTAACAGATAAAATAACTCGGTCAGTGGCAGCTGTTAGGGAGGTAGTCAAGGACTGTGGAGGAAAGATGGCGGATCCTGGTTCTGTTATGTTCAAGTTCAGGCGTGTTCGAGTTGTTAATATAAAAGTCACTGATGCTGACAAAGACCAGCTCCTTAACATTGCATTAGATGCTGGTGCTGAGGATGTTATTGAGCCTCCAACATATGAAGACGATGCTGATGAGGATAGGTCAGAGAGGTAATGCTCTTTCTGTTTCAAACTCAAATCTTTTCTATTATATTTCCGTACTTCATTTCATTTTGAATATGTTTAATTTCTACAGAAATATAGAGGAATTAATTATAGTTATCTACAGAAATATAGAGGAATTAATTATAGTTATCTTTTCTGAGCATTTCTCTTTTACATAGGTTAAGACTATCACTGGCTGTGCCTTAAAACATGTAACCTAAAATTTGCAAGTACATCTAATCAAACCTTCTCGTGGTGTACATGAAGTTCAAAACTATGCAATTTTATTGTTTGCATACAAGACTTGAATGACTTGTTTTCTTTTCTGACTGGAGATTGTTCAACTGTTCCAGACAAGAAAATATTTGGACATATAATGACAGTATTATGGTTCTACAAATATGATAGGCATGATTTTATCACGTTATATGTTATGATATCTGTATGCTTTAGTAAGTCCACATGTATGGTTGTCAATAATACGTTACAAACCTATCCTTTTTTTTCCTTTTTCAAATAATGCAAGTTGTTTTGCCACTTGGACTGGGGAAAGTCTAACCTGATCCCTCCATGCAGCTATTATAAGATTGTAAGTTCGGCAGAAAACTATGCAACAATTCTTTCAAAGCTACGTGATGAAGGAATAAATTTCGAGACGGATAACGGTTCCGAGCTACTTCCACTAACCACCATTGAGGTATTTTTCTGTAATGTGGATAATTTCTGCTAAACCAGGTTCTTTTGCCTTCTATATGGCTGATGCTGACCTTAGGTTTTGCATAATGCTTGGCATACATTGAACTGCCTAAGCCAGTGTTTTATTGTTTCACCATCTTGCTTCTCTTGGCAGTGACATCATTTACTTTTCGGTTGGTTTCAGGTGGATGATGAGGCTATGGACTTGAACAAGGAACTTATGTCTCAATTACTTGAACTTGATGATGTCGATGCTGTTTATACGGACCAAAAGTGATTTATATCTAGACCATTTCGGTGATGGTACTGATGTTCTGATGCCGGGAGTCAGTTAACCTGTTGTTGGTGCTTAAAAATCACAATCTTGGCTGCATTGTTGCTCATTTTAGCTAGGGATTTCCTAGAGGACCTTTATATTCATCATTTGATTTTCAAGTTTCAACCCTCTGAGAATGGAAGGAAGAAGAAAGGGTTGAGCGGTTTTAACTTGTATCACAGTTTAGATAATCTCTCTTTTATTCTTTTTTACAAATTCTGAAGAGCTGCCATGGCTGAAACCACTCTTTTCAATCCTAAACCATGTCTTGGTCTTGAATAAAGGATTAATTGGCAATGTCATCTCTGCTTTAACTCTAACATGTGTAGATGCTTGTTTCAGGAAATATCATTTTTTGTAGAATCATCTCTTGGGAATAGTTTTCCATACTAAAAAAAGCCGTGGAAGTAATCTTAAAGAACATTTGACCTTGGGAACGATATTATGTTGGGAATGTTTTGGAGCTAACCTTGGAAGGCTGGTAAGTTTCGTGAGTTGCTTCCCTATTAGGATGTGTAGAAGAGCGTGACTTAAAAGACTTCAAATACAGACTTTATTACGGAATACATTTCTTAACATTTCCGTGAGATACAAGTACTTTCTTGATTAATAAAAAATATAGAAGTAATATGTGTAACTACTACCAAAAATATAACGTATTAGTTACAAGTTCTTTTTCTTTTTATTTCCTCACAGCAACAAAACAACCTTCTACAACAAGGTTAAAAACGACAAACATAATTTGCTCAAATCGGCCACTTTTCGTTGCTAAAACAAGAAAGTTTGACAAAAAAAGTCTAACAACTTGTTCTTATCAAAAGCCTTTACTGGATAAGGATAAGGATACATAAAAAGAAATTATATTATAACCTAAAATGGCCTACCTTACCAACCGTTATTGAAGATATGCTCCTTGGACTTTCCTAATGTTTCTTCGTCCTGACGTCGAGATTTTAGATACAGGATCTTATGAATGCGACATTAAAACATAATAAAAGATGATATAATTAAAATATTGAAGAAAGAAATTTTATATAAATATAATTATACGAATACACAATATCTTATTTTTGGAATTAATACGAAATAAAACAAAGTTAATTCTACGGCATTGAAATGCTGAACTGATCGGTACAGTAAAATGCATTGTCTTGAAATAGCATTTTAAGATTGTAAGGCCAAACGATATCAGTATTGCCAGCCCACAGTAACTCCGCAAATTGCCGGTACGCCTTTTCCGATGGATGATATGAATCAAAGAAGAAAAAATCACCAGGTTTATCACATAGTTCATACACCTCTATCCCTCTCTTCCCTCCACAGCTATAAACTCCTCTGTACGGACCAGAGCCACAACATGCTGTCGTTGCATCTTTGAAACCTTCACACCATATACCACACAAAAAACAGTCATCTATGATGAAATTCAGGTAACTTGTGATTCAAAGACGAATTACAAAGTAAAATTAAATTGAAGAAATGCTTGACTAAAACTTTGAAAATAATTCTGTATCTTGGCTAAAAAGTCTTCCTCTGTACCTCATGACTTATTATATTTATAGGACTTATAGGTAACTGCTTTTACAACAACTTGAAAATAAATTAGCTGTAGCTCAACTGCTCTGTAGCACATTCTTTAACTAAGTCCTTAACAATCTAAAATAACACCCTTCTTATTTAAACCTTTCATGCAAAAATAATAAGCCATTTTCAGAATTACCATATTTGGAAGGGTTGTTCAACCTTTCAGTCAAAGACTGATACAAATTGTAATAAGCATATTTGAACCCTTCAAGCTGGTTCTGTAACTTAACCAGGGTTTTGGGAAGTTCAGCATTGTGAAGTTTAGCTATTGCTGTCAGTTCTTCAATGCAAGAACCCCCTGATTGTGCTTTTATGTATGGTAAACAACCCAGTGGTAACAGATTTGGGAACCCAAATTTCCTCCCTCCTTTCTTGTATATTTCCTGAACCAATTTAAAGTAAAAAAAATTAAGCAACCTTTGCACATGAATGGTAGAAAATGATAAATTTTCTGGGTTTTTTCTGAAGAAAAGTATAAATTACTTTGAGAGCAACAGTGAGATTGCCAAGCACCATGGAAACAAACTCTTCATCTGAAACACTTGAGTTTTTGGTGAAGTAATCATTGCCTCCAATGCTAATCAAGTAAACAGCTTTGGACAACAATTTCTTGGCACCTGCATCTCCTAGTTCTTGTCTCAATGATTTCTCAACTTTGTTGAAGTATTTTATTTGAGTTTCTAAGTCCACAACCTGGTTTTCATAGACAACAAATCATCCAAATATGAACCCCCCCCCCCAAAAAAAAAAAGATGAAGATGATAAACCGATATTACATACATATCCTTGATGGGATTCAACGAGAGCACCGGCTCCACCTGAAGCAAAGTTCACGCCATCTGTAAACTTACGCTTTCCAGGCTGTAAATATGTTGGGATTATTGGTAATCCAGCAAACTGAGCTGTTAAAAAAAGGGTAAAGAATCAAAGGGCGATGAATTTGATTATAATGAGAATTTGAAGTGTGTTTGAAGTGAATTTACCAATAAAATCTGGGATGAGTCGACCATCTGAGAATCTGCCAGTAGGGTATTTGAAGAAGGTCTCGCCGTAAGGATAGAAATTAGCCCGAAAATCGGCGGTGGTGTTGATATAGTTGTTGTTTCCAGGATCAAAAAGTGAATCACCAAAGATGAACAAAGCAACATGGTTTTCAGGCAGATAATGGGAGCTAATCAGGTTGATACATGTTGTAAAACAAAGCAAGAAACTAATATAGGAAGCACTTAGGTTCGCCATTAAGTGAACAAATAAAACTGATATATGCTTTTAATTACGCTCCTGTAATCGTCTTCTATATAAGATTCTGAAAATCTGAGCAAATCCCTGTGAACGCTGAATTAAATAAGACCTAGACAATGTTGCTATGTACATTTCCGCTCAATCCAATTTAAAATTTAAAATATGGGTTCAATTAGGGGTCTGCCTTTTGGCATGAATTCTCTGTCTGCCTTTTGGCACGTAGTATCATTGTGGTTCTGTCATTTCTTTTCAGATTCCGGTTTTATTTTCTCCTTTTACCTCTCAGTTTTCTTGTGTTGGTTTGAGAATTTGCTGCATTTATCTGTTATGGAAGAAGAGTTAGCTGGCCTGAGTTTATTGGATGATGAGGAGGAGGCGTTTCAAGAGGAAGCAGCAGTGGTGGATAGGAACTACCAGTTCTGTTTGGTGGGGCGATGCCTAACGGATAGTGTTGTCCACTTCCCCTCTCTACGCAATACAATGGCAGATCTCTGGCACCCAATTGGTGGGATTTGTATCACAGATTTAGGCGACAAACGGTACTTGTTCCAATTCTTTCATGACGTTGATATCCAAAGGGTAATTTCTGGCACTCCGTGGTTTTTCAACAACCACTTGCTTATTATGCAAAGAGTTCAAAACGGAGAATCTCCATCAGTCCTAGCGTTAAACTTCACTGAGTTTTGGGTACAAGTGCATGAATTACCTCCAGGTCTGTTTACTGAAATAATGGCTAAACAATTTGGGGATTTTTTGGGAAAGTTTCTCGACTATGACACTTCTACTCCAAATTTTGGTTTAAAAAAATACACGCGTATTCGTGTCCGCTTGGATGTATTGGCTCCGTTAAAATGCAAGAAGAAGATTCAGATTGGGAAGGATATGACAGTTTACGCTCGTTTTAAGTATGAAAAATTAAGTCTGTTTTGCTTTATCTGTGGCAAATTAGGGCATGATGAAAGTTACTGTCCTTTTCGTCTTAAAATTGAGCCCTCAAAAATTAATTTTGGATGGGATTTATCATTACGGGCGGTGCCAAGGCGACGGAATGTGGTGGCGAGTAGGTGGTTGCGTGATGCTGATGGATCACAGATCAGTGCTAAAAATTTGGAAGGTGCCAATCAAAACAATTTAATAAATACTGAGAAGGATATTAGGAGGAATTTAAGGGAAGATTTTAGAAATCAAATATTAAATCCCAATTCCATTCTGTTGGGGTCAAATCACCAGTATAATTTTAATGGGCATAATAATTGGCGTGATTGGAGCAAAAGAGATTCGAACCTTGGTGGCTTGGTCAATGGGCCCATGGACCTAGTTTTGGAGGAAGAACATGATCCAATAGCTATGTTAGAAGGAAAAAAGCGACAGCGAAGAGTGGAGGAACCCATAGCTCTTTTGGGTGTTACTACTGAAGATGACTCTCTTGATTTAACGGCTAGCTCTGGTGCTCAGAGCAACCGAGCACAATGAAAATCTTAAGCTGGAATGTTCGTGGTTTGGGGAGATCACAAACTGTTAAAAGGCTCAAGAATAAATTAAGAGCCGTTAATCCCTGAATTTTGTTTCTTATGGAAACAAAATTAAGTACTAAAAGAATGGAAATGGTGAGGTTGAAATGTGGATTTGAGAATGGCATTGAGGCTGGTGCAATTGGTTCAAAAGGAAGATTATCTTTGGGGTAGAAAGGGAATTTTTTGGTGTGTCTTAAGAGTTTCTCCTCGTTTCATATTGATACTGAAATCCATGATAACGAATGCGGAGAAGTCTGGCGGCTAACGGGGTTTTATGGGAATCCAGACGGTCGAGGGCGAAGTGCTTCTTGGGATTTACTTAGGCAGTTGAGTCATGATCAAACTACCTCGTGGGTTGTGTTGGGAGATTTCAACGAGATTACTAGCTCTTTTGAGAAAAAAGGTGGCCGCCTTAGATCGGAAAGGAAGATGAATGAGTTTCGGACGACTCTGGAAGGTTGCAATCTCAATGGTTTGGGTTTTGTTGGGAGGTGGTTTACATGGGAAAGAGGAAGATTTTTAGCCTCTAATATATGGGAAAGATTGGACCGTGGGGTTGCTACATTAAATTGGGTGAATCTATTTCCAAGCTATCAATTGGAACATTTGGGTCATTCTTTTTCGGACCATTGTCCTATCCTTTTGGACAATATACGTGTAACACCCCTAACCCCGAACCATCGCCGGAACAGGGTTACGAGGCATTACCGGACATATCAGACAATTTGCAAATAATTCTAAAAAAAAATAACATTCATAGTATAATTTTAATAACTGATCCCTATTATGAACTTTCAAAGTCTAAAGTCTGTATTAAAAGTGAAATGGGACTCGTTTAAGTATTTCAGAATATATTTTGTTTATTATAAATTTCGGCAGCATTTCTGCTTATTATCATATAAAACCCCCTGTAAATTAAGCCGTATTCATTTCAATCATAACCAATTCAACCAATTTATTTCATATATTCATTTTCTATTCTAAATACCTTCTAATCAAACTCAATCAATATAATATCAACTTAAATTTATCAAAATATTAGTTAGATTAAAATAGATAAACTTCTTTCATTATAATTCTTAAACTTATAATACTAACATTTTTAACCACTTACATTCAAAACATAATAACTTTTATACACAACCTACGTACATGCCACATTATCAAAAGGAAATATACATCACCAAAAGTTTGCTGAAGTCGGGTCTGGCTTCGGATGCTGGTTCAGTATTTGACTTCTACAACCTGCGCACGGAAACAACTGTACGCTGAGTATACATATACTTAGTGGTATTACCATAATTCAAATTATAAACATAATAATCATATCATTAAATCATATAACTTTAATTTTACTAAACCAATTCAAACATAAGTTTGTCATTCTCAATATATTCATACAATTCAATCTTAGCTATTCGACAATTGAAATAATACACAATCATGTTGAGCCACTATCCATTTCTTGAACCAATGGTTCATACTTTCCATTCTCATACTCATATTCCAATCACATTTTTTTTTCAGTTCATGTTCTATTTTCGCATTTCTTCCAATGGCCCAACCATTTCATTTTATTCAATTTAACCTTTTCCTTATTTACCCCTATTAACAGACTCGGACTTTAACGAATACACGGATTCCAACCCAAACACACCAGTACGGCACATTGTGCCTAAAATGGTACATAGTACGTGATCAGTATACGACACATAAGTGCCTGAAACGACACACGAGGTGCCTGAAATACGACACATAAAGTGCCTGATATACGACACATAAAGTGCCTGATCGGCAAAGCCGATAAATCCCGTACTCTTCCAAATCCTATGGCATGCCAATTATATCCGACTCAGCCCGACTAGTTAATAGGGTATTTCAGTTCTCAATTTCATTTTCATTTTCATAACAAATTCAATTTCAATATCAATTACACTTTTCCATTTCAATCCACATACAATTCCATTTCAATACATATTCATCATTCAACTCAATTTCCATTTAATTCAATAAAAACACTTACCTTATAATTTACTTACCATATACATAAATTAATTTAACATTTAATGAATAAATAAATAATTTGAATTATAGTAATACAAACCCGAATTTGCTTGATTATTCCTCGGTAACCTTCTCCTTCCCTTTGTGGGTTGATGCCTCGAGTTCCTTTTTAGCTACGAAAATAATAATAATTTACATTATTAATTACAACATTAAATTACAATAAATAATTGAATTTTATTCAATTTCTACTCTTCCTCTTCATTCCACATTCTTTATACACAATTCTATTATTTACTTATAAGTTCTTTCTAGGCTATCTACCTGAGTCATTGTCACTAAATCATCTATATCTTGAGTTACAGAATTCCAAATTAAGATCCGTAAATTTTCTATGAAACTAGACTCACATATTTTCTTGCCATAAAATTTTCAGAATTTTTGATTTATCCAATAAGTACAATTTATTCTTTGAAATCACCCCTGTTCTGTTGTCTGACAGTTTCGACCACTCTTTGCTAAAATTTAATTATCTTTTTGTACAGAATTCAAATGATGTTTTAGTTTGTTTATTATAAAAATAGACTCATTAAGGAATCTAACCATGTAAATTATGTTCCTCAGTTATTTGTTTTCAATTTTTAATGATTTTTCCAAGTCAGAACAAGGGATCTCGAAATCACTCTGAACCAGTCTCACTAAAATCTAAATATCTCAAAATACAGAACTTATTTGCTTTCTCTGTTTCTTTCATATGAAAATAGACTCAATAAGATTTAATTTCATATCTCACTCAACTTCTACTTCCATTTCTACCATTTTTAGTGAATTTTCAAAGTTACTCTTCTGCTACTGTCCTAAAGCTGTTTTCTTATGGCTTATTTTGCAATTAAATCCTAGATAAGTTTACTTATTTTCTTAACTTAATTCATGCTTTGATTCTACTTAAATTCCTTCCATATTCAAATTGATTGTATAATTTTCATAATAAAACCCTAATTTATAATTTCTTCCAAATTAATCCCTATAGTAGAAAACTTATAGCTTACCTTACAATTTAATCCTTTTACTAATTCTAACTTAGATTTCATTTAATTTAATCCATAATTCATCTTTTTCTTCAACATCAACTATATTTAAAAACCTAAAAACTCTCAAAATATCAACTTAGTTTCATCAAAATCTTGCTTTAAAGCTTCTAAAACATCAAAATTAAGAGAATAGGACTTGATTGACTTACCAATTTAAACTTCAAGCTTTAAATCCCTAGTTTTTCCTTTTTCTCTTCTTTCTTTCTTTTCCTTCCCCTGTGTCGAAATGCTCTCTGTTTCTTTTTCTGTTTCTTTGTTTTGTTTCTTTTCTTATTTCTTTATTCTATTTACTTTAGTTATAATAATATAATATATAATAATTACTTTAAATTAATTTAATATAATTTATTACTAATATATATATATATTATAATTAAAATCTAAGTAAAAATCTTAGATTTTTATCTCATATGCCGCCTCAACTTATGCTAAGTGGCTTAATTGCCATTTTAGCCCTTTTTACTTTCTTTTAATCTATAATTAGACTTTCACTCTTTATTCAATTTGATCCTTTTTCCTAATTACTTTAAATTAAACTAAATTCACTAAATAAAAATCTAATTAAACACACTATTAGACTCATAATTACTCCTAATAATTATTCACTAACTCAATTTACTAAGACGGAGGCCCGATAACACACTTTTCCGGTGCCCACAGATTTTGGGTCGTTACAATACGCATAAAACAGAATGATCAATGTAGACATGTTAGACCTTTTCGGTTTGAAGCCAAGTGGTGTTTGGAAAGTTCTTTCGAGGAGATGATTAAAGGATGGTGGGCAGAGGATTCAGGAAGTGTTCCCGGAAAGCTTGAGAAATTAGGACGTCGATTGCAACAATGGAGTACTTCTAGAAATTGAATGGAAAGGAAAAAAACGTGTGACCTTTGAAGAAAGATTGAATTACCTCTATAGCCAAGAACCTTCTGATGAGATTTTGGCTGAAATAACAGATGTTCAGATGAAGCTTAATTGGGAGGCTGATAAAGAAGAACTCTTTTGGGAACAACGTGCCCGCGTTAATTGGCTGAAGAATGGAGATCGCAATACCAGCTATTTTCATAAGGTAGCAGTCAATTGTCAGTTTCGTGGTCGAATTATTGCACTAGAAGATGAAAACGGTAGAAAGTACTCTTCGACTGAAGACATCTTAAGGCTTGCTTCGGACTATTTTATTAACCTTTTTTCGGCTTCTAGCATGGGTTCGGATGAGCATTTATTCGGCTTAGTGGAGAAAAAAGTCACTGAAAGCATGAATGCTGCTTTGCTTAAACAGTTTACTTAGGATGATATTGCCTATGCTGTTAAGATGATGGCGCCTTTGAATGCACTCGGCGTTGATGGATTTCCCGCTATATTTTTTTAGAGGTATTGTAACACCCCTAACCCCGAACCATCGTCGGAACAGGGTTACGAGGCATTACCGGACATATCAGACAATTTGCAAATAATTCTAAAAAAAAATAACATTCATAGTATAATTTTAATAACTGATCCCTATTATGAACCTTCAAAGTCTAAAGTCTGTATTAAAAGTAAAATGGGACTCGTTTAAGTATTTCAGAATATATTTTGTTTAATATAAATTTCGGCAGCATCTCTGCTTATTATCATATAATACCCCCTGCAATTTAAACCGTATTCATTTCAATCATAACCAATTCATTTAATATATTCATTTTCTATTCTAAATACCTTCTAATCAAACTCAATCAATATAACATCAACTTAAATTTATCAAAGTATTAGTTAGATTAAAATAGATATACTTCTTTCATTATAATTCTTAAACTTGTAATACTAAACATTTTTAACCATTTACATTCAAAACATAATAACATTTATATACAACCTATGTACATGCCACATTACCAAAAGAAAGTATACATCACCAAAAGTTTGCTGAAGTCGGATCTGACTTTGGATGCTGGTTCAGTACTTGACTTCTACAACCTGCGCACGGAAACAACCGTACGCTGAGTATACATATACTCAGTGGTATTACCATAATTCAAATTATAAACATAATATTCATATCATATAACCATAATTTTACTAAACCAATTCAAACATAAGTTTGTCATTCTCAATATATTTATACAATTCAATCTTAGCTATTCAACAATTGAAATCATTCACATTCATGTTGAGCCATTATCCATCTCATGAACCAATGGTTCATATTTTGCATTCCCATACTCATATTCAAATCACATTTTCAATTCATGTTCTATTTTCACATTTCTTTCAATCGCTCAACCATTTCATTTTATTCAATTTAACCTTTCCTTTCGTTACCCCTATTAACAGACTCGGACTTTAACGGATACATGAATTCCAACCCAAACACACCAGTACGACACATTGTGCCTAAAACGATACATAGTACCTGATCAGTATACGACACATAAGTGCCTGAAACGACACACGAGGTGCCTGAAATACGACACATAAAGTGCCTGATATACGACACATAAAGTGCCTGATTTACGACACATAAAGTGCCTAATCGGCAAAGCCGATAAATCCCGTACTCTTCCAAATCATATGGCATGCCAATTATATCCGACTCAGCCTGACTAGTTAATAGGGTATTTCAGTTCTCAATTTCATTTTCATTTCCATAACAAATTCAATAAAAACACTTACCTTATAATTTACTTACCATATACATAAATTAATTTAACATTTAATGAATAAGTAAATAATTTGGAATTATAGTAATACAAACCCGAATTTGCTTGATTATTCCTCGGTAACCTTCTCCTTTCCTTTACGGGTTGATGCCTCGAGTTCCTTTTTAGCTACGAAAATAATAATAATTTACATTATTAATTACAACATTAAATTACATTAAATAATTGAATTTTATTCAATTTCTACTCTTCCTCTTCATTCCACATTCTTTATACACAATTCTATTATTTACTTATAAGTTCTTTCAAAGCTGTTTACCTGAGTCATTGTCACTAAATTATCTATATCCTGAGTTACAAAATTCCAAATTAAGATCCGTAAATTTTATATGAAACTAGACTCATATATATTCTTGCCATAAAATTTTCAGAATTTTTGATTTATCCAATAAGTACAGTTTATTCTTTGAAATCACCCATGTTCTGTTGTCTGACAGTTTCGACCACTCTTTGCTAAAATTTAATTATCTTTTTGTACAGAATTCAAATGATGTTCTAGTTTGTTTCTTATAAACATAGACTCATTAAGGAATCTAACCATGTAAATTATGTCCCCCAATTATTTGTGTACAATTTTTAATGATTTTTCCAAGTCAGAACAGGGGATCTTGAAATCACTCTGAACCAGTCTCACAAAAATCTAAATATCTCAAGATACAGAATTTCTTTGCTTTCTATGTTTCTTTAATATGAAAATAGACTCAATAAGATTTAATTTCATATCTCACTCAACTTCTACTTCTATTTATACCATTTTTAGTGAAATTTCAAAGTTACTCTTCTGTTGCTATCCTAAAGCTGTTTTCTTATGACTTATTTTGCAATTAAATCCTAGTTAAGTTTACTTATTTTCTTAACTTAATTCATGCTTTGATTCTACTTAAATTCCTTCCATATTCAACTTGATTATATAATTTTCATAATAAAACCCTAATTTATAATTTCTTCCAAATTAATCCCTATAGTAGAAAACTTATAGCTTACCTTACAATTTAATCCTTTTACTAATTCTAACTTAGATTTCATTTAATTTAATCCATAATTCATCTTTTTATTCAACATCAACTATATTTAAAAACCTAAAAACTCTCAAAATATCAACTTAGTTTCATCAAAATCTTGCTTTAAAGCTTCTAAAATATCAAAATTAAGAGAAAATGGCTGAATTGACTTTACCTTTTAAAGCTTAAAGCTTCAAATCCCTAATTTCTCCTTTTTCTCTTCTTTCTTTCTTTTCTTTCCCCTGTGTCGAAATGCTCTCTGTTTCTTTGTTTTGTTTCTTTTCTTCTTTCTTTATGTTATAATATATAATATATATATATATATATTTATATAACTTAAATAAAATCTTAGATTTTTATGCATGTATGCCACCTCAACTTATGCTAAATGGCATATTTGCCATTTTGATCCTTTTTACTTTCTTTTAATCTATAATTAGACTTTTACTCCTTATTCAATTTGATCCTTTTTCCTAATTACTTTAAATTAAGCTAAATCCACTATATAAAAATCTAATTAAACACACTATTAGACTCATAATTACTCATAATAATTATTTACTAACTCGATTTACTAAGACAGAGGCCCGATAGCACACTTTTCCGGTGCCCAGGGATTTTGGGTCGTTACAGGTATTGGCATATTATAGGGCCTGAAATCTCCCTTTACTGCTTATCTATTCTTAATGGTGAATCTGAAATAGGAGATATCAATAAAACCCGCATTGTTTTGATTCTTAAAATTAAAAAACCGAAGAATATGTCACAATTCAGACCCATAAGCCTTTGTAACGTAGTTTACAAAATTATCGCGAAGGTTTTGGTGATTCGTATGAGTGCTATTTTGGGATACTGCATTAGTGAAGCTCAAGGAGCTTTTATCCCAGGAAGACTTATTTCGAATAATGTCTTAATTGCTTATGAGGTCCTTCATTCTCTCAAAATGAAGAAGCGTGGCCAGAAGGGGAATTTTGCACTAAAACTTGATATGAGTAAAGAGTATGATCGGGTTGAATGAGATTTTTTGGCGGGTATGATGAAGCATCTGGGTTTCATGATGATTGGATTGTTCTCACTATGAGATGCGTTTGTTCAGTGACTTATTCTGTGAGTCTCAATGGGTGTAATAGTGAATGGTTTTCTCCCTCAAGAGGATTAAGACAAGGAGACTCTCTTAGTCCCTTTCATTTCTTAATTTGTGCTAAGGGTTTTTCTACACTTATTTCGGAGGCCAAGCAAAAAGGCTTGATGAAGGGTGCCCCTATTGGCAAGGCAAGGTTTTCAATTAATCACTTTTTTTTGCTGACGACTGTATTCTTTTTGGTGATGCTTCGTGTGAGGGTGCTAGAACGGTTAGAGACGTTATTAATGAATATGAACTGATTTTTGGACAGAGTGTGAATTTTGACAAATCCCTTATTTATTTTGGAGCCAACGTGGATTCTAACGTCAAAGAGAACATTATTAATATGTTGGGAGTTCGGATGGCTTCTAACCCCAAAAAATATTTAGGTCTTCCTATAATGGTTGGTCGTAAGAAAACTTGGGCTTTTGCTAATTTTGTGGATCGTTTTAGAAAACGGGTTGAAGGGTGGAGCTTGTGTTATCTATCAATTGGAGGGAATGAGATCTTTATTAAGTCGGTTTTGCAGGCTATACCACTTTATGTTATGCAATGTTTCCTCATGCTGAAATCATTGTGTCAAAAGCTGGAAGGAGTTATGAATAAGTTTTGGTGGACCAACAATAAGACCTCAAAGGGTATACATTGGAGTAGATGGGAGCCGTTATGTAAACCGAAAGATGCTAGTGAGATGGTTTTTAAAAATCTGGTTTTGTTTAATAAGGCCTTATTAGCAAAACGGGTTTGGCGTATTTTAACTCAACCAAAGTGTCTTTTAGCCAAAGTTTTAAAAGCCTGTTATCATCCTTATTCAGATATTCTTTCAGCAAACATTGGATCTTACCCTTCGTTTACCTGGCATAGTATTTGCAGTGATCGGGAATTGATAGTGAAAGGAATGCTGTGGCGTGTTGGTAATGGTACCTGTATCAACATTTGGAATGATCATTGGTTTCCTGGAAGAGAGAACAATAGAGTATCAGTCCAAAGGATAATGCCTAACTGGACTACTGTGAATCAACTGATCAATTATGAGACTAATACCTGGAATGATGAGCTTATTCATAACATTTTTGAAGCTGATACAACAACCCGTATTTCCTCCATTCCTATTTTAGAGGGTAGATCGAAGGACTTGATGGTCTGGAAATATGAAGGTTCAGGGGAATATACAGTTAAAAGTGGGTATCGGGTCCTATTTTCAGAACACATACAGAATACTTCAGACACTTCCCCTGACGGTGAGGACTACACTGAATTTTACAAGTCATTATGGACTTTACACATTCCAACAAAAGTAAAAATACACATATGGAGGATGTTTAATAATTTTTTGCCCCATTTCTGCAATCTGGCACGTAGAACGTTGAGTGTTGAAACTGTCTGCCCTTTGTGCAAGAAAGATCCAGAGGATGCTGATCACTTGATGTGGTCTTGTGAGCTCTTACAGTATGTGTGGACATCGTTAAACATCAAGGTTCCGTCTTTCGAAGTGTTGATAAGTTGTAAGACTCGTTTTGCTAATACTTTTTCTGCAGCAGAAGAACAACAAAGACAAATTATGGCCCTTTCCTTATGGGGTCTAGGGTATCAAAGGAATAAATTGATACATGAAGGTGTAAAGTTTTCTTTGCAGGAGTTTCTGGGATTTATTAAGGGGTATGGTCAAGATCTTATTCTTAATCATGAGAACTTCTGTCCGTCCTTTAGATCTATGGCAAATGAAATTTGGAAACCTCCAGACGCCGGAATTATTAAATTAAACTTTGATGCAGCCTTTCAAAGTGATGTTAGAATCGCTATAACAGCGGTTTTAGCCAGAAACTCGGAAGGAGAAATAGTGGGGGCGGGGACTTATCTTTTCAAGGACGTGGTCGATGCCTTTGTGGCGAAGGCAAGGGCATGCGAAAGGGCTCTTCTTCTGGCGAGGGCGATGGGTTTTCGGCGACTGATCGTGGAAGGAGATTCGCTAACTGTTATCAAAAGTATCAAGAAAAGACAAGAAGATAAGTTCGTTCTTAGACCGATCACGCATCATATTAATATTTTAGAAGCTGGTTTTGATGAGGTTTCCTACCTCTTTGTGCCCCGATTGGTGAATGGTGCGCCGCACACATTAGCTTTGGAAGGTCGGAGAAGGCAGGCTTTCAGGAGCTGGGTTGATGGAGTGCCGGATTCTGTGCAGACGTTGGCGATGAAGGACCGATTGTCTTGGAACCAAAGATATCAAGGTGCCTTTTGATTTGCTTTGAATGTGGAGAAGGTTCGTTGAATCTCCACTCTGGTTTTTCAAAGTACTCGTTCCCTTCTCTTTTCTTATTTGTCTTATCTGAAGGAAAGGGAACTGTTTGGCTGATACTTGGCTTTTGGAAGTGTGCTGCTGTTTTGGCTTGGGCGGTTTTCTTCTTGCTTTTGGTATTGGTAACTTCTAGGCTTTTTTTTTTTTTTTTTTTGCTTGACAACTGTTTCTTTTATTTATTGCTTTGTTTTTTTATGTTGGGGTCTGCAGCTTAATTGTCTGTTGGTCTTTTCAGTTTGCTATTTGTTGAACTTTTCTAATGTTTTTTTGCCTTCAGCCATGTGTTAATAAATATCAGTCAGATATTCCAAAAAAAAAAAATATTAGCAAATAGTTGGTGAAGACAAATAAGGAATGTCATTAAAGGTACGTAATTTAAGTGTTGGCTAGCACCTATAAAATTATCTATATTATACTATTGGTGTCACGTTAACTGGACGTAAGAGCTGGATTAATTTACAGGTTTGACGAAATATAATTTGCCCCTTCCCTTGTAATTTTACCATTTTTAACCTGTTTCTTACAGAATCAGAGCGTACACAAATCATAAATCAAGCCCGAATTTAATATCTGGATTTTCAGCTATAGTTATTTAAGTTGGATTTATAAGAATATTTTCTAGTTATTGGGCTAGACCACATTCATGAAATTGGGCTCACCCGAAGTATGAAACTCAGCTTTGGACTTTTGATTATTATTCCATTCAGTAGCCTCAAAAGACAAAATGGACGTAGCTACTTACATAATAAGCAGGCCTTTGACCTTCCATTTCTTGATAAAATCTTTTCTGGGTGTGGCCTTCACTTTGTTCTGAGCTGCCTTCACTTAACGTCAGTTGATTTAATAGGCTTTTCTGCTTTTCTTTTCTTTTTTTGTTTATGCCATTATTAACTTACTAGCATTGAATATTGATGCCTTGTTTTCACTTGTTATTTTTCCTTTGTATCACACAAACTGATGATCACAGTAGTAGACGTGAAGTTCAAATCTGTGATTCCGTACATGTTTTTTTTATTGAGATCTCAACACATGTCTCAGTTCCTTCGAGCTGTCAAAAGATTACAAAATATGTGGCTC
Source organism: Gossypium australe (assembly GCA_005393395.2). NCBI lineage: Eukaryota > Viridiplantae > Streptophyta > Magnoliopsida > Malvales > Malvaceae > Gossypium > Gossypium australe. The sequence continues at coordinate 6,771,707 of CM016626.1, forward strand.
AAACCAACACTTCGAAAAAAGAAAGAGACACTGTTTTAAATTCTCTTATTAGGTACAAGACTTATACCAAACATAAGGAGCCTATCGACATTTATATCCATATGTTCTTTCTTCTATTGTATGAAAACAGACCAAACAAGTTTTAATGAACATAATGAAATGAAATAGGACTTTGATAATGAAATGATTTTGATACGTCTAAGAACATGTTCACTACTGGTCCAAAAAAACAAACAACCAACCATCTGTAGCAGTCATGACAATCCCCGTACCAGCTCTTTGAAAAATCGAGTCTTCTATTGCAGCAAAGGTCGTTTTACTGGCATTCACATGGGTCTAATTTTGTCTTGTCTCCTATCCTATGGAACACCAATCCGACACCAGGAGAAATGAGAGCTACATTATATCTTCTAGGGGCGTAGATGCTGACAACTCTTTGCTCATTCCATTATTACTTCACTTCTTGCAGTAGTAACATTTCCCATTGTATTTTGTACATGTTATTTATAATTTTTTGCTCATATATGCCACAAGACAACAAACACCAGATATGTATGATACAAATATGGTGGTAGCTCTCAGCCTGCAGCTAGGCAGCAGCTGCCTGTTTGCTGCAAGGGGGATCATTGAGGGTTATTTTGGAATTTATTACTGTACAGTAATTTGGTGAAATTTCATTGTCGTCCTCGAGTTTTTCACTTTCTGGGTTTTTTCATCTCCATCTGGTGTTTGCTGGGGTGAAAATAATAGAAAGGTCAATCCGACAAAGGACTACATACATCGATATTCAATAGATATCTTTGAAAATTTTGGGCGGTTTGCTGGGGTCAGGGAAATGTTTTTCTTGCATATGTTTTTTTCTCACTTTCATACTTCATATAGTTTTTTTTCTATAAAATAAAAAAAAAAAAAAAAAACTGGTTAGTATGGATTACATATGGATGACTTAAATCCATGAAAAATTCAACCAACAACCTCATTTTGTCTGAGAATTATATTGGAACATGTAACTGTGTTTCTTTGTTGAGAGTGAACTGTTTTTGGCTCTCAACAGAAACAATTTTAAGCTTTGAATAATGACATTAATGGTGAAAGCTTAAAACAGTAGTTTGGAGTTACAAGTTGTGTTCCTCATTTGATTAAAGCTTCTTTTTTTTCGTATGGAAAATGGGACCCTTTTCTCATCATCAGTTTTTGTCTACTTTCATGTTCTATTATCTATTTTATTGCTTGTAGTTATTGGAATTCTGTCTCTTTTGTTTCAACTTAGACATAAGAAGGAACAAGCTTTATCATCACGTAGTTAGATGACTAGTACTAAAAACAACACATACATAAACTACTGTGTAATGAGGAAAACACTGATTAATGAAGATTAATATATATATTCATATTTGAAAGCAAAGATTAATATATCTATATATAAGTTGAATGAAAATTGGAAAAAAAAAAAAGTTTAAATGATATTTTAAAAATTTTTTGTGAGATTAATTAAAATTAAGTGGAAGACAACTTGATGGGAAAATTGAAGATAAAAGATGGATATTTTTGTAAGTTTCATGCCATCGTTCTTTAAAGTAGTGAAGATGTAAGGGGCTTTTTTATTAAGGTGAGATGACGTTATAATCTAACAAAATGAGATGTCATTGAGAAATAATGGAGAGAAAAATAAGAGCAAATTCTAGAAAATAAGTGCATTTGGAGGTGTTGGTGATGGAGACAAGGAATTGAAAAATATGAGCTACTATGATAATTGTAATTTTAAAAAGAAAATTGTGGAGAAAATTTTAGAATACTTGAATTTGATAAAAAATAAAAAATCTTTGAATGAAACATTCAAACCTCCTATTTTTTTTTTTTTGATAGAAACAACTCAAAAACGGACACATCAATTTATAGCATCTTTTTAAAACAATGTCATAAATATTCGACGGATAAACCACGTCGAAATTCATAGTACAAGACTTTTCAATTACCAAATTACATAATCTGTCCGCAGCCTTATTACAGGATCTGGAAACCCAAATTGAAAGTGAAAAAAGTTATTAAAAGTTATTAAAAGATGGTTAAAACAAGAAGTAAGAATGATGGCACTAAAAAAGTGAATAGTAGAATTAAGAGAAATTACTTGAACCACTGAAAATGGAAGATAAATTGTATAGATAGCGGGTATAATCGGTAGGAAAACACTTGAAACATTTTGGCAAGAAAAGTGTTTAAGTGCAAGTGTACTGTTTATGCAAAAAGGAAATGGGTACGAAAACACTTATATTAAAAAGGAAAAAAATATTATTAATTAAGTTTGAGAAAAAATTGATTTGATTCGGAAAATTCGATAAAAAAATTTAAATTTTGAATTAAATAATTCAAGTTAATCAAGTTATTCATATTAACTTGAATAAAAAAAATTAAAATTTTCAGTTTAAATTACACAATTCGAGTTATCTGAAAATCCAAATAAGAAAAGGCAAAACTACGCAGTTTTGATAAATGTTTATCTTTTCTGAAATTAAAAGTCAAAACCATTAAGTTAAAAGGTAAAACTACATTGTTTTGATAAATGTTTACTCATCAACCTTATTCATGTAGTTAAATAATCTTGTACTTCATCTACTAGTTAAATAATCAATTCATGTAAACATAACATTAAGTTAACTCAATTCGAAAAAATTTCAAATTAAATTTAATTACTAAAATAAAATTCGTCCACTCGACTAACTTAAAATTTTTCGACCGAACACTCACCCCTATTCTTTTTAACTACATTCATATTTAAACCTTTTAAACCATGCAACCTGAAATTCTTACGAACTCTGGTATGGTAATTACTCCAAATTTAGTAACATTAAAAAAGAATCCATAAACATGTAATCCTGTTATATTAGCACATATCAAAATATATAACATCTCAATTTAAATTTAAATATTTATTAAATAACAATTGAAATCAAATTCTATGGAATTCTAAATTTATATAAAATAAGAGAAAGGATTGTATGAAACAGGGATACTATCCATTTCCAATAGTTTTATGCCACATCAGTATTCTTATCCTGAATTTCAGGATTTTAATTTGGATTTATTTTTTTTCAAGATGAAAATGCTGAAATTCAGGATGAAAATACTGATGTGGCATAAAACTATTGGAAAAGAAATACAAATGACGTGGCATTACTGTTTCATACCATCCTATTCCTATAAAACAAATACTATTATTATATAATAAAATCTTAATTAATACTATATTATTATTACTACCACTGGAGCAACATATGACTTCCGTCACTGTAGGAAACCAAATTAGCCTCCATCGTCTTCTTTAGCAACTGAGCAGTCATCTCTCGAGCTTTCGCGGATCCTCTGACCGAGATATCAGCCAGCACAGTTAAGAACTCCGGGAGGTTCAAAGCATCTGCAAGGCAGCCCTCGCTTTCATCGAACAGTCGAACAAGGATTTCGGCCGCGCCTTCCTTGCTCAACATGCATCTCCCTTTTAGCACCTCCACCATCGAACTAACAATCTGCTCCGTCTTTTTCAAAGCGTTCAACCCTTCATCGAACTTAGAAAGGAGGCCCAGGACAGCTAGGGAAGTCCCAGAAAGGTCTTCTCCATCGCTGCTTTCCACCATATGGATTAATACGGGGATAGCTCCGGCTCGGACAGCTAGGGTGCAGTTACCATGGAACTGCACTAGCTCAGCTAAAGTGCTAAGCAGGTGATGAGCTGCTGCGTTGCACGGGTCTGAAATTGCATGGATTAACAAAGGGATGGTTCCAGCCACGCCGAACTTGGCCTTGTTTTTGTCAAGCATGGCTAGGCTACAAATGAGGGAAGAAGCCAACTTGGTGGGCTCAGGTGGGGAGGTTGGGGAGAGGATTATGGAGTTGAGATGGTTGATGGTTTCCATATCCGCAAGAGACTGTTTAAGGTTTGGGTTTAAAGAGAGGTTAAAGAGTACAGATAATGAGAGAGTTTGGATAATGGGAGAGGTAGATTTAGATAGGGCAAGGAGGGCAGGGATTGCTCCATAAGTTTGAGCTAGTAAACTTCTGTTTTGGGGACTAACTCTGGTAATGGAAGCTAGGGTTTGTAGTGCTTTTTGCTGAACTTCATGAGAATCTGATTGTGCTTCAGATAGATATTCATGAATGGTTTCTCGAAGTTTAGCTGTTGACATGGTTTGAATTAAGTTATGGAAATGGTAACAAATGTTTCGAAGGTCATGCTTTAAGATGATTTTGTAGAAGAAAGAACAGAGATGTAGATGAATTCAATGCAAAACATCATCGGGAAAACCTTTACTCTTCGGATTACTTTTGTTTATTTCCCTTCAACTTGAAATTTTTAAGCATTGTTTTGATAGTTTTTTAATAATCTTGTCTCCACCCAAATCAAATCTCAAACAATATTCTTAACTTTATATGAAAAATATATTGCAAGTAAACATCTTTTATAACTATTAAACGATGATGTTAATGACTGAAATAGGACTTCTAAATAAACCTAAAATTTCATTGAAGCATAGAGATTAACGGCATATTTATCCTTCTATAAAAAATGAGATGTGGAGTTAAAGCATATGGGGTCCCACACCGGCACGGCAACCCATTGAGAAGGAGACACATCAACATCAAAAAAAAAAAAGCTGAAGAAGATGTGATTGTTACGATCTGACGGCTAATAATTCATTATACATACACGTGGCAGCACGCAGTTGGTGGGAAAATACAAACAGAATATCCAATCTTACGATCTTGTTGGGCCTACATGGGCCCACATAGACGAGGGGCCGAGAAAAAATTAAATCAGGTGGACGTGAAATTCAAAGCGGCCTTTTGTTTTGGTTAGCTGGAAGTCAAAACGTCTTTATCTATATATCATCAGGGCCCCAATTTGCTACGTTCTGGAAATTGACGATGCCCACTCCTCACTCCTTAATGATTTTGTCTTGCTTTGTTTTTTTATAAAAAATTATATTTTCATTTATATTTAGATAATTATTTCAGTTTTAATTTTTTTTACTTTAAAAAATTGGTTATAATAAAAATTTGTATTTAAGAACATGTTTAAATGTAAATTATAAATTTAAAACTTATACAAAAAAAAAAAAAAAAAAACTTCTTTTTTTCTATTTTCTACATGGATAGGGTCTTAAGCCCAATAAATTGGAGAATGGACATGGATAGCCCAAGGGCCCATCCATAAAATCTCCTACTTCTTCTTTTTTAAACAATAATTTGATGATAAATTTTTAAAATTGAAGTAGAGACCAACCCCAAGCACCTTCATTTTTTCTAGTTTAAGATTTCATATATAAATAGATAATTACCTTCAAAAATATTTAAATTTAAGGCGTATTTGATAATAATGTTATTAATAAGATGATAGAAAAGTAATTTTGAATGATTGAATAAAGTAGAAGCAGTGGTGGAGCCAAGGGCTGGTACCGCCCTAGTTTTCTTAAAATAGAAATTTTTTCATTTAAATCTTTTAAAATTTTAAATTAGTAATAATAAAATTACACTTTAGATCTCAATAATAATAATAATTTAATTTAATTCTTTAAAAATTATAAAGATATAGACTATTAAAATTGTAAATTGTATTTTTACTATTATAAAAATTTACAATTTAATTCTACCAAATTTTTTTTTTTGACTTCACCATTTAATAAAAGAATGAAAACTATAATTTAATATTTAGTCCAGGGGCGAAGCCAGTGGGCTGGCAGGGCCCCGGCTCCCCCTAAAATGTAAAATTACTATTTAGGCCCTTAGAATTTTTTAAAAATTTTAAATTAGTAAAAGTAAAATTACACTTTGGCCCCTCCTAAATTTATAAAAATTCAATTTAATCCTTTACAAATTATAAATATATAAACTATAAAAAATTAAAATTTTATCCAATCCCCAGAAAAAATTGTTCTGGCTTCGCCCCTGATTTAATCGTTGAAACTAAATTGAATAGAGTTTGAGTTTTAGAATCCACACAAGAAATGCATACCCTACGTAACAAAAGTCAAAATGAAAATGATGACATATAATAATTAATTAATTAGTTTGGGAACTTTATTATTAAATTTATTTACAAGTTGCTTTCGTATAAATTATTAATAATATTTTTATATATTATCTAAAGGAAGTTTTTCATGCCAAATGAGCAACAATTTTAGACTTTTTATTATCAAATATTATAAAAAAATTATTATTATTTATGAAAATAATATGTTTAGAACACTAACTTGAATTTTTATATTTTTTATACCTAAATTGCCATTGTTATTTGGGATTCAAGGTGAGAGGGATTCTCTTCAGACTGATGTTTGACGTGTGATCTCAATTTGCTATCTCGAAATTCTTATTAAAATGTTATCTATTTTAGTGAATAACTTTAAATACATATTATTTAAGTAATAATTTATTTTTATAATATTTAAATAAATAAAAAACTAACAATTTTAGACGAAGGAATTTATAGTGTGAGAAGTGTCGGCCTTCATCAATCAACATTTTTAATAACAATAAATAATATCTTCATTTATTTTTAAAATTTATTTAATTTTGATACCAATTCCTTTCTGCAATTAATTCTATTAAGTACATATATTTTAAACTATTATAAATGGATGTTCTATTTTTATAGTGTGTAGGTTTTTAATATTTAATACATTATTTTATTTTTCATCTAGTCTTTTTGCTTTGGTAAAATATTTTTTTTTGAAAGTTTGTTTTATAATTCATTCAATGAATGAAATCGTACAAATCGGAAAAAAAATAGTAAGCATTTGTTGTAGACGATGAAGAACAAGTTTCACCAACACAACAAAGATATTAGTCTCAACATCAATAGAACATTATGATACGTTAACAATTTACTTTGTCACAACTCAAGCACAACGTATCTGGAGTGTGTCGAAACCATTTTTTGAAGACGGGAATCGAACTTGGGTTTTGAAATTAAAAACGGGAGTCGCCACTGATCTTTTATTAGGTGTGATCAGATTACCCTTTTGTTTTAATAAAACGATTTGGTTTACCAAAACAATGTTTTTAGTCCACGACGTCTTGAGAAATGGAGTTCGGGAGTCGGTTACGTACGAGGAAGGGTTAGCACCCTCGTCACGCCCAAAGTAGGTACCGACTTGATCAATTAATGTCCTCACTATCGAAAATTGGAAATTTTAAGGAATTTGAAATCTCCGACCCCCCTTTTTTTTTAAAAAAAATATTTGTGTTTTCTGAATTTAACCAAGATTTTCTCATTTCGAAGGAATGAAATATCACATCCAATACTTTAGGACACGATAGTTCAAATCTTCGATCTTAAGATCATCTCGTGATTTTCCCGGAATGCAAGTCGAGATTCTCCCGTTCCAAAGGAATCGAAGTATCACATCCAATGCTTTAGGACATGGTAATCCAAATCCTCGAACCCGAGGTCATCCCGTATCTTCCCTTTTTTAAAGAAGTCAAGATTTTCTCGTTTTCAAAGACTAAAATATCACATCCAATACTTTAGGACACGATAACTTAAACCTTTGAATCCAAGATCACCTCGAAATTATGGATTTACGTAAAATGACGCCGACGAATACAATCGTAGAAATATCGAAACAGTAACAAAAAAATGATATAAAATGTGGGAAATAAAACGCCAAGTTCTTAAAAAACAAAGCGATGTCAAAATGATAGAACTAATAACAACAATGATAACAGACATTATAATGAAAGTGCCAATAATAATAATAGCAAACATACATAATAATATAGTAATAATAATAGTAATAATAATTAGTATTAGCGATGATATACAAATATACAATATATTAATATAAATATAGTAACGATAATAGTAATAAAGTCAGAATATACAAGTAATAATACGATAGTAAATAATAGTACAAAGTATATACACGATAATAATATAACCATAATAATAATAATAATAATAATAATAATAATAATACACAATATATACAATATATCAATGTAAATATAGTAATAATAATATAATGAAGTTAATATGTACAAGATAATAATAGTAATAACAATAGTAAAATACTAAAATAATAATGATAAGAAATGTAATAATAATAATAATAATAAATATAAGGGTACGAATATATACAATATACTAATATAATACAATAGTGATAAAAATAATAATAATAGTATGATAATAAAGATAATACAATAGTAATAATAATAATGGTCATAATAGAAAATGTGTACAATGCAATAATAATATAATAATAATAATATAGCAATAATAATAATAAAACAACTAAAAGATTTCAAAATAACTAAAAGAGGATCGATTTGCATTTAAAACGACTATTTGGGGTCATTTCGTAATAACATAAAAGAAAAAGGGAGGGGTCAAATTGCAAAAGACCATAAAAAGGAAGAACTGCGCGCGTAAATAGCCCGTCCATAGAAGAAACACGCGGACCTTGACAAGGGCGGGTCGGATTCGGGTCGGCCACCCCAAAACGACGTCGTTTCGACGTCTGGGGAGGCCATTCAAAATGGCGCCGTTCCATGTATGGTATAAAAGCACAGATTTTTTTGACAAAAAGTCATTCGTCCCTCATTTCAGCAGGGGGGAGAAAAAAAAAATTTGAAGATGCTCTCCCCTTTTGAGCTCAGGCCCTAGTCCGATTGCCGGACCGCCACAAACCGCCGGCGCCGGCCACCGCAAGCGGTGGCCGGAAATCGTAAAAGGTATGTTTTCTCTCCCCTTTTTTTATATATTTGCTATTACATACATTTAAGCTATAAAAACGAAATGAATAATACGATTCTATGTATATATTGCTTGAAAAATAAGAGGAATAAAAATAGGATAAAACCTTCTCGCTTCGTTTCTTATTCTCTTCGATTGCCCGTGGTTCTGTTCTTAGATATTCGTAACTATTTTTTTATTGATTGGTTGCTAAAAAAAAGGCCCCTGTTTACATGCTTTCTCTCGGGTTTTATAGATCTAAAAACCTAAAATAAAATACATTATCTTCCTTCCTTTCTACTGCTGCGTGGGTTTCCATTTTCGCAGGGCATGGTGGCCGACAGTGGAGTGGTGCTGGTGGTTAGTGGTGCGCACAGGTGCCTATGGGGCTGCGGCGGCTAAAAAATTTTAGGGTTTCTAAACCCTAAAATTTTTCTGAAAGATATGGGCCTTTTGGGCCTGGTTCTTTTATTTATTTTGGGTCGGATTTGTAACGGGCCCGGGCAATTTTGGGCTTATACAGAGTGATTACAAGCACTTAATGCAATAAGGAAATCAATTTTGGATAGTCCAAAGCGGCGAGCAAAAATCGACAAAATAGTCAAGTATTCACCACACTAGAGAGGACGACAACAAAATTATCCCTAAAATCACTTGTAAAACTAAGATTACATGTTTAAACAAGATTAAAGAACATGCTATAAAAACAGGCAAAAACTTCTAAAACTAAAAATTTATTAAACAATGAAAAATCAAATAAAAATATTAGCATATTGCTTATATTATCTATTATCATTATTACTTATTGTTACTATATATATTATTACTATTGTCATGTTGTTATTATATTCTTATGTTAGTATATTGTGTATGTCTCCTTTTACTATCATATTACTATGTTATTGTCTTAGTATTTTACTATTACTATATATTTATATTATTATCTCTTACATATTCAGTATTATCGTTAATATTATTATTATAATTAGCATTAATAGTCGCATAATTTTCACGTATTATTATCATTATTCTAACTATACTTATATTATTATTGTGTATATATTTCATATTATCATCATCACTATTATTATTAGTATTATTATTATATGGTACATATTCTATATTATTACTTTACTATTATTACTAACACTAATCACTATTACCATTATTACATTTATATTTAATTATATATTATTATTATTATTACTCACATTATAATGTCCATTACCCTCGTTGTTATTAATTCTAGCATTTTGACAATTGTTTTTGTTAGAACTTTGCGTTTTATTTTCCATACTTTATATCATTTTTACAACTGTTTCAATTGTTTTTATCGGCGTCATTTTATGTAAATCCATAATTCCGAGGTGATCTTGGATTCAAAGGCTTAACTTATCGTGTCCTAAAGTATTGGATGTGATATTTTGGTCTTTGGGAATGAGAAAATCTTGATTTCTTTAAAAAAAAAGGGAAAATACGGGATGACCTCGGGTCCGAGGATTTGGATTACCATGTCCTAAAGTATTGGATGTGATACTTCAATTCCTTTGGAACGGGAGAATCTCGACTCGCATTTCCGGAAAATCACGAGATGATCTCAAGATCGAAGATTTAAACTATCGTGTCCTAAAGTATTGGATGTGATATTTTATTTCTTCGAAATGAGACAATCTCGATTTAATTTAAGAAAACTCAAATATTTCCAAAAGAGATCGGATTTTCAAATTCTTTTAAAATTCTCAACCTTTGACATGAGGACATTAATTGATTAAATCGGTACCAATTTTGGGCGCTGCGAGGGTGCTAGTCCTTCCTCGCACGTAATCGGCTCCCGAGCCTATTTTCTCGAATATTCGTGGACCAAAAGCCTCGTTTTAGTAAACCGAAATGTTTTATTAAAACAAAAAGGTGATCTGATCACACCTAATAAAAGATCGGTGGCGACTCCCGTTTTTATTTATTTTCAAAATCCAAGTTCGATTCCCGTTTTCAAAAATGGTTTCGACACTCCTAATTGGATGTGAATGAATGCATGAGAATGATCTCTTTGTGACGGATCATCTTGCCTCCTGGTTTGGTTGGTATCTTTGGGGGGTCACCATTTTAGGTTTCGATTGCCCCATGAACCTGGTTAGTTCTGAACATTGTTCTCCCTTTAGGTTCTTGTAACAACTAGAAGTTTTCAGAGCAGTATGCGAAACTCTCTTAGTTTGAATGCTAGTGGTCCATTAATCGTTATTTCAATAAAAAGTGCTTAAAAGTATAATCATAAGAGATATTGAGAGTAAGGCTCAAAATGAATAGATTGACTAAAAGATAAGACTTTGACAAGGTAAATTTAGCTAGACATGTTATGAAGAAGGCAAGAACAAGTGTCCAGATATCATAGCATGAGCTTTCCTGCACAAAACTTCTTGAGGACTCCTTTTGTACTCGATAAGTGTCTGGCGGAATGAGAAGACTTCATTGATGCCCCCAAGTCGTGACGTTTCTTCTTCTTGTTAATTTTGGTTATAGTGAGGCTACCGCATGCCCCCTCCAAACAGTGATTTAGATCACCCATTTTTGGGTTTTCGATCAGAACCCCTTGAGTCACAAAGTGCCCTTTACGGGTTTTCACTTTGACCTCTCCAGTTTTTTTTTTTTAGGCGAAGTATTTCTTGACTGAATCTGAGTTTACAGGATTCGGCAAACTTTTACCATCCATTTCTGTCAAGATTAGAGCTCCGCCGGAGAAAGCCTTCTTTACTACATAAGGTCCCTCCCAATTTGGCATCCATTTTCCTCTAAAGTCTTTCTGTATGGGAAGAATCTTTTTCAGGATGAGGTCTCCTTCATAGAATTCCCTAGGGCGAACCTTTTTGTTGTAAGCCCGTATCATTCGCCTTTGATACATTTGTCCATGACGAAGGGCTTTTAGCCTCTTTTCCTCAATCAGGTTCAGCTGATCATACCGAGATTGGGTCCATTCTGCTTCGTCCAACTTTATCTCAGATAAGACCCGAAGGGAAGGGATCTCAACTTCAATCGGCAGTACTGCCTCCATTCCATAAACTAAAGAGAAAGGAGTTGCCCCGGTAGAAGTTCTAACCGATGTCCGATAAGCGTAAAGGGCGAATGGTAGCTTCTCGTGCCAATCTTTGTAAGTTTCAGTCATTTTTCCTACGATCTTCTTGATATTCTTATTGGCTGCTTCGACTGCACCATTCATCTTCGGACGATATGGTGATGAGTTGTGATGTTTGATCTTGAATTGGTTGCAGACCTCCGCTATCGTGCTATTATTCAAGTTTAGTGCATTGTCAGATATGATCCTTTCAGGCATCCCGTACCGACATATGATCTCTTTCTTTAGGAACTTGCTGACCGCTGATTTCATGACATTTGCGTACGAAGTGGCCTCTACCCATTTGGTGAAATAGTCGATTATCACAAAGATAAATCGGTGCCCGTTTGAAGCTTTTGGTGAGATCGGTCCAATGACGTCCATCCCCCATATAGAGAAAGGCCATGGGGATGTCATGACGTGGAGGGGTGAAGGAGGCACGTGAATTTTATCTCCATAGATTTGACATTTGTGGCATCTCTTGGCATAGCTGATACAATCTCCCTCCATAGTTGACCAATAATACCCGAACCTTATGATTTGTCTTGCCATCGTAAATCCATTAGCATGAGTCCCACAGACACCTTCATGAACTTCGTCGAGAATCTTCTTGGCTTCAATTGCATCCACGCATCTTAGCAATACTTGATCCTTCCTTCTCTTGTATAGGATTTCTCCATCCAGGACATAATCATTGGCCAATCTTCTCAACGTTCTCTTATCATTCTCAGTCGCTTGCTCAGGGTATTCACGATCCTTCACGTATCGTAATACATCGTGATACCATGGGTGACTATCTCTTTCTTCTTCTTCGTCGATGTTGCAGCAATGTGCCGGAGCCTCATAAATGCTCATTTGGATAGGCTTTACTTCTTCTACTTTGTTTACTTTGATCATAGAAGCCAAGGTAGCTAAAGCGTCGGCCATCTGGTTCTCTTCTCGTGGAAGGTAGCAGAAAGTGACGTTGTCAAACTCTTTAATTAATTCCAAAACCAACCTCCGATAGCTGATTAACTTGGGGTCTCTTGTCTCCCATTCACCTTTCAGTTGATAGATTACTAGCGCGGAATCTCCGTACACCTCCAATGTTCCAATTTTCCGTTCAATGGCTGCACGGATTCCCAGGATGCACGCTTCGTATTCAGCCATGTTGTTTGTGCAATCAAAATCCAACTTGCTAGTGAGAGGATAGTGATCTCCGTTGGGGGACACCAGGACTGCCCCAATTCCATTCCCCACTGCATTTGAAGCTCCGTCGAAGTTTAGTTTCCACGGGTGCCCCTTCTTTTGGACTTCTTCTTCAGTGGCGGCCACATACATTAATTCTTCGTTTGGGAAATCAAAGTCTAATGGCTCGTAATCTTCTAATGCTCTGCTGGCTAAAAAATCCGCTATTGCACTTCCTTTTATGGCCTTCTGATTTACATAGACTATGTCAAATTCTGAAAGCAGAATTTGCCACCGGGCCATTCTTCCATTCAGTGCAGTTGACTCTATCATGAACTTGAGAGGATCCATTTTGGAGATAAGCCAAGTGGTGTGATATAGCATGTATTGTCTCAATCTCCGGGTCGTCCGAACCAGAGCGCAACATAACTTCTCGATCGGCGAATATCTTGTCTCGCATTCTGTAAACTTTTTACTGAGATAGTATATCGCTCTTTCCTTTTTTCCTGACTCATCATGTTGGCCTAGCACACATCCCATGGAGTTTTCAAATACTGACAAATACAATATCAATGGCTTATTTGGGCACGGCGATACCAGTACTGGGGCTTTAGACAAGTAACGCTTGACCTTATCAAATGCTTTCTGGCACTCCTCATTCCATACATCTGAGTTATGCTTCCTAAGGAGGCAAAATATGGGGTCACACTTCTCCGTTAGTTGTGCGATAAACCGGGCGATGTAGTTTAATCTTCCCAAGAAACTTCGAACCTCATTTTGGGTACGTGGTGGAGGCAACTCTTGGATAGCTTTCACCTTATCAGGATCAACTTCAATTCCCTTTTTACTAACTACAAATCCCAACAATTTTCCTGATCTAGCCCCAAAGGTACATTTGGTTGGATTGAGTTTCAGCTGGAATTTTCTCAATCTTAGGAACAGTTTCCTCAAGACTTGTACGTGTTCTCTCTCAGTTCTGGACTTTGCAATCATGTCATCTACATAAACTTCGATCTCCTTGTGCATCATATCGTGGAAGAGAGTCACCATGGCCCTTTGATACGTTGCCCCTGTATTCTTCAGTCCGAAAGGCATCACTTTATAACAGAATGTCCCCCACATGGTAACGAACGTAGTTTTCTCCATATCTTCAGGGTGCATTTTAATCTGGTTATACCCAGAGAAGCCATCCATGAAAGAGAAAAGAGAGTATCCAGCTGTGTTATCCACTAAGGTATCAATGTGAGGTAACGGAAAGTTATCTTTTGGACTGGCTTTGTTCAAATCCCTGTAGTCCACGCACATTCGCACTTTTCCATCTTTCTTAGGGACAGGTACTATGTTTGCTTCCCATTCTGAGTATTTAACCATTTGCAAGAAACCGGCATCAAACTGTTTTCTGACCTCCTCTTTTACTTTTAATAAAACATCTGGCCTCATTCTTCGAAGTTTTTGCTGGACGGGTTTACACTCTTCCTTGATGGGGAGTCGATGCACCACTATATCTGTGTTTAACCCAGGCATATCTTGATACGACCAAGCAAAGACGTCTCTGAATTCTTTGAGTAATTCGATGAGGTCTTGCTTCGTTTTTGCGGTAATGCTAGCCCCAATTTTCAACTCTTTTCCTTCTCCCAAGTTCACCATTTCTATTGTCTCTTCGTGGGGTAGGATTTGTTCTTCGCCTTGCTCTACCATTCTTAACAAATCCGAAGACACGTTACGGCCTTGGTCATCTTCGAAATCTTGAGAATCCTCCATGTCCGTATCTTGTTCAAAAGGGGATCCTGAGTTAATGGCAGTGTCGCTCACATCATTGATATCTGGGGACCTGTTAAAAGGGCAAAGAAAGGCGCAGAAGCAACAATCTAAGAATGGATATTTATGTGAGTGACTATGAATGGAGAGTAAAAGAAAATTTGCTCGAAATATGCATTTTATTGAAATAAAGACGTTTGGGCATATGCCTATTCAACAAAGAGTCTCTCATTGCCCCTAGGCTTAGAGCAACAAGCGTGTTTCGAACATTACTCTGAATTACTCCTAAAAGCTACAGGAATTTCTTCTATTGTCCAATTGTCCAAAACATTTCCAGGAGCATAAGGACGAATCCCAGATAAAGCTCTTTCCTCGGCCCTTTCTGTAACACCCCTTACCCGTATTCGACACCGAAATAGGGTACGAGGCATTACCGGAATTACAAATTTATTTATCAGACATTTTATTATAATTTAGCATTTATATTTGAAACCAATCAAAATCAAACATATTGTCCCTTAAACATATTTATTTTTTCTCACTTCATATCTTATTTGAATTTATTTCTCGTCTCAACATACTTAATTATCTTATATTAACATATTAAAGATAATCACATATTTACATATCATGAAAAATATCATTCAATTATCTCATCTTCATAAACATAAATCAGTTAATTCATCATATCAATATTTCACGTACCATCAACTCATATTTTCTTATATCACATAATTAAGTTACACGAACTTATCTGGCTAAATTTGTAGAAATATCAAGATTCAGGGTCATTTTAGAAATTTTCTATTTTCATCGATTTTTCAATCGATCTTAATCTAAATTCATAATTTCATTCAATTTCGATATTTTAATTAATAAAATAATCCATTTCATGAAAACTGGTCATTTCCACATTTTTACAAAATTAATCATAAAATTTACTTTTATTCAATTTAGTCCCTGAGCTTAAAACATTTCGATTTAGCCATACTACTTAAATATTCATACATATTTTCCTCCTCCTCCTCTCCATTCCACATCCTTACTGTATATAATATTCTATAAGTAACATTACCAATAATTTCATTGAATTTCTCATATGTATATTCAAAACTGTCCATTTGAGTTATAGTCACTAAATTATTTATTTCCAGAGCTACAAAACTCCAAATGAAGAACCGTTAATTTTTCCTGAAACTAGACTCGCATATCTTCTTCCTATAAAATTTTCAGAATTTTTCGTATGGCCAATCAATACCAGATTATTCTTAAAGTTTCCCCTGTTTTACTGTTTGACTGTTCTGACCTCTCTTCACTACGAATCAAATTACTCTTCGTACAGAATTCATATGACCTTCTTATTTATTTCATTTGAAAATAGACTCATTCAGGATTCTAAACATATAAAGTTAAGCCCCTAATTATTTTTCTTCAATTTGTTATGATTTTTCAAAGTCAAAACAGGGGATCCCGAAATCCCTTTAAACCAGTCTTACAAAAATATAAATATCTCAAATTACAGAATTTCTTTGCTTTTCCCGTTTCTTTCATATGAAAATAGACTCAATAAGCTTTAATTTCATATCTCATTCAGCTTCTAATTCCACTTATACGATTTTTAGTGATTTTTCAAAACTAGTCTACTGCTGCTGTCCAAACTGTTTTAGTGCAAACTGTTTATTACCATTTTTCCCCTAACCTTTCAATAAATGATAATTTCGTCCCTGCTCAATTAACTTCTCAATTGAGCTGATTTTTCTCAATAAACACCTTATTCTATCACTTTAAACTACTTTATAATCTTTGGGAATCAGAATTCCAGTAATAGACTTTAATTCCAAACATTTTCACAATTTAATCCTTAAAATCAATTTCTAACTAGGTATTCCATTAATTAAACCCCTAATTCATCAATTTGATCCACATAACTCATGTTCAAAGATCTAAGAATTCCCAGAATTTCAACTTAATTCAACAAAACTTTTGTTCTAAAACTTATAAAACATCAAAATTAGAAGAAAAGGACTAAATTAGCTTACCTATTAAACATCCAAGCTTTAAATCATCAATTTCTCCTTTTTCTTTCTTTCTTTCTTTCTTTCCCCTTGCTTTCGTCTTGTTCTCTGTTACTTTTTCTGTTCTGTTTCTCTTCTCCCCCCTTTTCTCTTTTTTTTTTTTGTTTGTATATATAATAATATAATAATATAATAATAATAATATAATAATATAATATATATATTAAACCAAAAAATCTCAGATTTTCTTCACAAATAACCGCCTCAACTAACAAAATGGCTTAATTGCCATTTTGGTCCTTTATACTCTCTTTAATCTATAATGAAACTTTTACACCTTTTCAATTTAGTCTCTTTCATTTAATTACATATCCAAACGTTAAAATTCCTCAACTAAACTTTAATAATAACTTAATGACACTCCATAAATATTTCTAAAAATATTTATGGCTCACTTTATGGATTCGAGGTCTCAATCCCTCGTTTTTGGCCCAATTTTTTTCTAATTAATTCTTTTAGTTCCCAAAATTCACTAATTTTAAAATATTTCTAAAATCACACTTAACTTATAATTATCGATTAACATTTTTTTTTTCGTCAGATTTAGTGATCTCAAATCACTGCTCCGACACTATTGAAATTGGGCTGTTACAACTCTTCCCTCCTTAAAAAAATTTCGTCCTCGAAATTTCCTTATATTTTGATCATGAACTCCATTATTTCTATAATTCTATAGTTCCTTTGTGCACATATTTATCTAGTGTATCATTTATATCTATTCCATATCCTTTCAGTTTGCAATTTATTTTTAATCCAATATTGCGAACATACCTTATAACGAAAATTACTTACTTTTTTTTTTTTATAAGAGGCCCAATCGATTAAACAGAACACTTAAGATATATGAAGCAAATATAGAAGTGTATTATTATGTACTATTAATCAGATAGTACTTGACGAGTACCAAAGTGTTATTATCAGAGAATGTGCTAGAGTTCATTAATGGTATACCACTAATATATTAGTAAATCTAATCTCATTTACTTGAGAAAATTACATTATACACGCATGTCACTTTTACAATTTTAACATAATGCTTTTACATATCATTTTTTTTTTCCAATTTCACTTAAATGTATTCACAAATAAATTTAATTTCACTTTCTCATCAATATACAATTCAATACTAATATTTATCCATCAGTTAATTCAGTTTCCATTTAATTCAACAATAACGCTTACCTCATACTTCACTTACTATACGCATAATTTAAATTTAACATTTAATATTAAATAGTAAACATCAAGCATGCAACAATATAAGTCATATGTGTTAATTTATACTTTAATTTCATACCTCAACAATAGTATTTCATCAAATAGCATCATATATCATCTATATTATTTTTAATCAATTCATAAACCTTTGGTTCAAGTTTTCAATCTCATATCTCAATTTCAATTTACATTTCAATTCCTAATTCCACTTTTCCATACTTTCAATAGTTCAACCGATCAAATTTATTTAGTTTTTCTCATTTTAGTTATTCACCCTATTAACAATCCGGACTTTGACAGATACACGGATTCCAACCCAAACACACCAGTACGGCACATTGTGCCTTAACGGTACACAATATACGACACACAAAGTGTCGAATCGGTAACAGTAACAGTAACAGTAGTCGGCATGTAAGTGCCTGATCAGTAAGCCGGCAAAAACCCGCACTCTTCCATATCCTATAGCATGCCAATTATATCCGACTAGTCCGACAAGTTAATAGGGAGATCAATTCTCATTTTAATTTCACTTAATATTCATATCTACCCCTATTAACAAGACTCGGACTTTGGCGGATACGCGGATCCAACCAAACACACCAGATTGGCACCCAGTGCCTCATCGACTCAAGGTCGAAGAATCCCTGAACACTTCCAATCCTATGGCATGCCATTTGTATCCAATCTAGCCCGATAAGTTAATAGGGTATTCAAATCATCATTTCATTTTTTTTTTCTATTTCAAATTCACTTTTCCATTTCCTAATCAGTATATAATTCAGTGATTCACTTTGTTCTCATTTCACTTTCTTAGCCCAAAGTAGACTTTATAGAACACATCGGATATACGGAACAGATACAGAGGTGCATTATGATGCACAGGTGAACAAAGAGCACCAATGTGCTAATAATCAGAGAGCACCAACGTGCTAATATCAGAGAGCACTGACGTGCTAATATCGGAGAGCACCAATGTGCTAATATCAGAGAGCACTGACGTGCTAATATCAGAGAGCACTAACGTGCTAATGTTCCTTAATATCCCAGTAGTTCTAAATTTCGTCTACTTGGGCATTAAAGCTGAATCTCATATATTTAAATAATTCACATAAATATTTCAAAAAGGATAAATAACAATAATTTAAAATTCTTGTAGTACTTACAACAAAAAGGTTGAAATGATATATGTTATTCTTCCTTCACTCCTTAACCTTCTCTTTTCCTTTTCCTTCAATTCGGTCCTCTCCTTTCTTTCTCAAATTGATTTCATATAAACATATAACATTTATATGTAAAAAAAGTAATCAAATAAACTTTCTATATTATTTAACAAAATAAGCATGTATAATATATTTTTATTCAATTCGTATTTTTAATTTATTGTCTAATCAAATTTAAAATCAATAATTACTTTTCAATCAATATACATTTCAATTACTCACATATTTTCTTTATTTAATTTAATTTGATTCAATTCAAATCACTTTTAGTTTCCTATTAATATACCTTCAAATATTCACATAGTTCATAATTTAGTTACGTAATTTAAATAACTTTCTAATTTTCAGTTCATTCTATTTTCACTTCTTATTTCAACCAGTTTCACAGTATTACAGTAATTCATTATATCAATAATTTCATAGTTTAATGCAATACACATAACAATATTCAATAACTTCACAATTCAATTCAGTGCACAAAATAATATTCAGTATTCCATAATTCAGTTCAGTATCAGTCTCAATTTCAGTACTCAATCTTAAATTTATCATTTTACTAAATACTTACACATAATAATGATAAAGTTTGAAAATTAGTGATACAAATATCATCAAAGTCTGGAGATATCACATTATTTTAAATTATATATATTAATAATGGCATATATTTCTAGACTCTACATATACTATATTTGGTCCGAGAACCGACTAAACCATAGCTCTGATACCACTAAATGTAACACCCCTTACCCGTATTCGACACCGAAATAGGGTACGAGGCATTACCGGAATTACAAATTTATTTATCAGACATTTTATTATAATTTAGCATTTATATTTGAAACCAATCAAAATCAAACATATTGTCCCTTAAACATATTTATTTTTTCTCACTTCATATCTTATTTGAATTTATTTCTCGTCTCAACATACTTAATTATCTTATATTAACATATTAAAGATAATCACATATTTACATATCATGAAAATATCATTCAATTATCTCATCTTCATAAACATAAATCAGTTAATTCATCATATCAATATTTCACGTACCATCAACTCATATTTTCTTATATCACATAATTAAGTTACACGAACTTATCTGGCTAAATTTGTAGAAATATCAAGATTCAGGGTCATTTTAGAAATTTTCTATTTTCATCGATTTTTCAATCGATCTTAATCTAAATTCATAATTTCATTCAATTTCGATATTTTAATTAATAAAATAATCCATTTCATGAAAACTGGTCATTTCCACATTTTTACAAAATTAATCATAAAATTTACTTTTATTCAATTTAGTCCCTGAGCTTAAAACATTTCGATTTAGCCATACTACTTAAATATTCATACATATTTCCTCCTCCTCCTCTCCATTCCACATCCTTACTGTATATAATATTCTATAAGTAACATTACCAATAATTTCATTGAATTTCTCATATGTATATTCAAAACTGTCCATTTGAGTTATAGTCACTAAATTATTTATTTCCAGAGCTACAAAACTCCAAATGAAGAACCGTTAATTTTTCCTGAAACTAGACTCGCATATCTTCTTCCTATAAAATTTTCAGAATTTTTCGTATGGCCAATCAATACCAGATTATTCTTAAAGTTTCCCCTGTTTTACTGTTTGACTGTTCTGACCTCTCTTCACTACGAATCAAATTACTCTTCGTACAGAATTCATATGACCTTCTTATTTATTTCATTTGAAAATAGACTCATTCAGGATTCTAAACATATAAAGTTAAGCCCCTAATTATTTTTCTTCAATTTGTTATGATTTTTCAAAGTCAAAACAGGGGATCCCGAAATCCCTTTAAACCAGTCTTACAAAAATATAAATATCTCAAATTACAGAATTTCTTTGCTTTTCCCGTTTCTTTCATATGAAAATAGACTCAATAAGCTTTAATTTCATATCTCATTCAGCTTCTAATTCCACTTATACGATTTTTAGTGATTTTTCAAAACTAGTCTACTGCTGCTGTCCAAACTGTTTTAGTGCAAACTGTTTATTACCATTTTTCCCCTAACCTTTCAATAAATGATAATTTCGTCCCTGCTCAATTAACTTCTCAATTGAGCTGATTTTTCTCAATAAACACCTTATTCTATCACTTTAAACTACTTTATAATCTTTGGGAATCAGAATTCCAGTAATAGACTTTAATTCCAAACATTTTCACAATTTAATCCTTAAAATCAATTTCTAACTAGGTATTCCATTAATTAAACCCCTAATTCATCAATTTGATCCACATAACTCATGTTCAAAGATCTAAGAATTCCCAGAATTTCAACTTAATTCAACAAAACTTTTGTTCTAAAACTTATAAAACATCAAAATTAGAAGAAAAGGACTAAATTAGCTTACCTATTAAACATCCAAGCTTTAAATCATCAATTTCTCCTTTTTCTTTCTTTCTTTCTTTCTTTCCCCTTGCTTTCGTCTTGTTCTCTGTTTCTTTTTCTGTTCTGTTTCTCTTCTCCCCCCTTTTCTCTTTTTTTTTTTTTTGTATATATATAATAATATAATAATAATAATATAATAATAATAATATAATAATATATATTAAACCAAAAAATCTCAGATTTTCTTCACAAATAACCGCCTCAACTAACAAAATGGCTTAATTGCCATTTTGGTCCTTTATACTCTCTTTAATCTATAATGAAACTTTTACACCTTTTTCAATTTAGTCTCTTTCATTTAATTACATATCCAAACGTTAAAATTCCTCAACTAAACTTTAATAATAACTTAATGACACTCCATAAATATTTCTAAAAATATTTATGGCTCACTTTATGGATTCGAGGTCTCAATCCCTCGTTTTTGGCCCAATTTTTTCTAATTAATTCTTTTAGTTCCCAAAATTCACTAATTTTAAAATATTTCTAAAATCACACTTAACTTATAATTATCGATTAACATTTTTTTTTTCGTCAGATTTAGTGATCTCAAATCACTGCTCCGACACTATTGAAATTGGGCTGTTACACTTTCCTCCGATACGGCGTTGATGCTTAAGTTCCCCAACATTTTTTCCATTGCTTCTCTTGCTGCCATGCCTCGGTCAGGGTACAAGATTCCCCCCGAGACAAATGTTTTGGACAGAGGAGGGAAAGTCATTCGCTCCCATTTGATCTCCTCCTCACTTAGGCGTGCCCTTCTTCTCTCTCTTCTTTTCTCTTCTTCTCTCTTCTTTTGTTTCGCATCTGGCTTGAACCCTAAGCCGAAGCGGTCTCATTTTTCTCTTTGCATTGGCACCTCAGCCTTTCCTTGCAGGTTCCTCCCAAGTCTTCTCCCGGCAAAGCTCCCTTCCCAATCGTCATTTGGAGGCTCATCATCGTAGACTTGGATATTTTAGGCCTAGGGATCTTGTTGCCCTCGCCCACGAAGATGGCGTTAATGAATTCCAATGACCGAAAAGAACATTCCATTGCCTTTTCATCTACCTCAATGTACGGAGCGTCACTAGTAACAGATGCTATAATCTCTTCTTCAGCGTTGATCGTGACCAATCTACCTTCCGTTACCAATTTTAACTTCTGGTGCAGTGACGACGGTACCGCCCCTGCCGAATGGATCCAAGGTCTCCCCAACAGGCAATTGTAGGAAGGGTTAATATCCATCACCAAGAAGTCTACCTCATATGTATTTGGGCCGACTTGAAGCGGTATATCAATCCTCCCCATGACCTTTCTCTCCGTTCCATCAAATGCTCTTACAATATTATGGCATGCCTTCATGTGGAAGCTATCCACGGGTAACCTATTCAGTGTGGATAGAGGCAATACATTTAGGGCTGACCCGTTATCAATTAACACCCCCGGCAACATGTACCCTTTGCAGCGCGCGGTTATATGTAGGGCTTTTGTAGATCCCATACCCCCGAAGGTATCTCGTCATCATTGAAGAAAATGAAGTTGTCCGCACTTATATTACCGAGAGACGGTCCAACTTATTAACGGATATATCTCCCGCGACATATGTTTCATTTAATATCTTCATCAACGCCTTTCGATGAGTTTCTGAGCTCATGAGTAGGGCTAGTACCGATATGCGAGCCGGCTGTTTGTGCAGTTGCTCTACAACACTGTACTCGTTGTGCTTAAAGAATTTTAAAAACTCCTTGGCGTCGCTCTCTGTCACGGGCACATTGACAAGTGCTTCGGGCTCGATGGTTCCTTCTTCCCTTCGCTCAGTTGCCACCGCTTTCCCTTTGGTTGCTTTCGCACTCGTGTTTGGAGTGTAACGTCTCCCACTACGTGTAAAGAAGCCTCCATCTCGATCTTCTTCTGTAGCATTGACCGGATTCTCTCTTCCAGGGATTTCTACCCTACAATCGTAGCTCCAAGGGACCTTTTTATTGTCTTTATAAGGGGTAGTCGTGGGTTTTTGAATTATAACCTTCGGTGTGATCGATATTCCAGTCTCCCCCGTCCTTGGTCGTGATATAACTACTGCAGGGTAGTTACCTCCATAGACTCTCCTAGACATCGCTTCTTTCGACATGTCGGCCTCTCTCTTTGGCGTGATTTCGACCGCTCTAGGTCGTGATATAACCACTGCAGGACGATTGCCCCCGTAGATCCTCCTAGCCGATCCTTCTTCTGACGCGTGAACTTCCCCTTCTTCTAGATCTCCGATTTCTTCGTAGAATTCTATCTCCTTGTTATCCATGAGACCTTGAATGTGAGTCCTGAACATGGGGCATTCTTGAATATTATGGCCCGTTTTGGCGTGAAACTCGCAATAATTCTCCGCTCTTTCAATCTCTCCTCCCGGCTGTTGGGTGATTAAGCCTCGGCTTATCATTTGCCTCCAAACCCATCTCAGCGGGGTTTTTATATCATCGACGTTCATTTTTACTTTCTTCCCTACCTTCTCCCCCAACATGTTCACCCCGTTATTAGCGTGGTTGGGTAATGGGTGCTCTGTGTCGTTGACTTTCACCACACCCATTTGGATGAGTTTTTCAACCAGCTTTTTGAAGGCGAGACAGTTTTCTATTGAATGTCCGACAACCCCGGCGTGGTATTCACATTGTGCATTCGCATCGTACCACTTAGGGTATGGGGGTTGTATGGGCTGTAGGTAATGGGGGGCAACAATATACGTGTCATATAGTTTTCGGTATAACTGCCCATACGTCATGTAGATCGGAGTGAATTGAAGTTTCTCTACATTCGGCTTTGCGCTGGGCTCTTGTTTATGCACTCTTGGACGATCAGTGATTACAGTATTAGGTTGATTCAGGGTGACTGATTTGTCGCGGGCGTTCACGTTATTAACGTCACCCTCTCTTTTTTTTGGGGTCGTCTTTCTGGGACCTTCCCCTGCTTCTATCTTGCCGCATCTGGCCGCGTATTCTATCCTTTCCCCACACCTCACAATTTCCGAAAATTCAGTCATAGAACTCCCCAACATGTGGTTGATGAAAGGGGCTTTCAAGGTATGAATGAAGAGTGTGGCTGCTTCTTCTTCTAAGAGAGGCGGTTGGACTTGTGTGGCTACCTCTCTCCATTGTTGAGCGTACTGCCTGAAGTTTTCGCTTGATCTTTTCTCCATAGTTTGGAGAGTGACTCTGTCAGGGGCTATGTCTGCTATGTGGCCGTAGTGTTTCATGAAGGCTTGAACTAAGTCCCTCCATGTTTTGATTTGGGTGCTACTGAGTTGATCGTACCATTTAGCCGCAGACCCAACAAGGCTATCCTGTAAGCAGTGTATTAATAATTTCTCATTATCAGCATATCCCGCCATTCGTCGACCGAACATCTTCAGGTGTGCTCCCGGGCAGCTGGTCCCATTGTACTTTTCAAAATCCGGAGTTTTAAACTTTGGTGGAAGCACTAAGTTTGGGACCAGACTTAGCTCTTTGATATCGACCCCGTAACGAGTTTTAGACTTTTCTATTGCTTTGACTCTCTCCTCTAACCACTTGTAGCGATCTTCCATTTGCGTTGAGGGTTCAACCTTCATTCTTTCCTTATCCATTTCGTCAAAATCCGATACCATAAGATTAGTGAAACCGTCTCCTGGGTTGGACCCTGAGCCTATTTGGAAATTCACGGGAGATCTAATGTTGGCCTGGCCTTGTTGAGGCCTAATAGTGACAGGTGGCCTCCGGGGATGTTCCTCGTGCTGCGAAGGCATTTGCGGTAAGATAGATTCTGAAGGGCCATCTTCATTCTCCCCTCCAGTGATGGCCATGGGGCTTTTCTGTTTCCCCAAGAACCTGTTCAATAGTTGGGACATTTGAGATATCTGAGCCTTCATGTCCCTCTGGGATTCCTCCATTTCTTGCTGGATCTTGGTTAAGTGCTCTTGCATCTGTGCTTCCATTTGGTCACTCATCTCCTTTTGGAATTGTTCTAGTTTCTGATCCATTTTCTTTATCTTAGTGCGGGTTCCGTATGGATGTTCAGCTTCCAGGTTTCCCTTTTTTCTTTCCCTTCTGTATAATTCCGACTAGTCAGATTCTCTCAATGCTTGTGATGTGATGTGATGCAAGTGTATGAAATGCAAAATTTACGAAATGCAAAATTTATGAAATGCAAAACTTGCAAAATATATGAAATGCAAAAAGACAGAAAGGTGTTGATTTGATTCAGTTCTATTAGATCAACTTCACTGGAAAACAAAGTTCTTTACATAGAGTGGACAATTTATGCGTACTGCTTTGCCTTATCACCTAGATCCTTGACTTCTCTAAGAAACCCCGCTAGACTTTGGCCCCGATCTGACCCTGACTCATACATTAGACTCAACACATCAGCTTGAACTGCCAGAATTTGCAACTGAGAAGCCACTTTTCGGATTTGAACTACAGCTTCACCCATCATATAATCCCTATTTCTGATTTGTTCCTGAGAATGCTGAAGTTGATTCTTCCAATGTTCATTGAGGAGCTCGACCTGATGTTCGCCATTTTGTAACGCAGTTTCAAGTTCTTCTATCTTTCCTTTTAACTCATTGACCTTGCTTTGGCTGGCTCTTAATTCGTTCACTGAGTTACGATTTTGATACAGGAGCAGTGATTTTTCTAATTCCGTAGTTCGGATCCATAGCTGTTCTTTCTCACTTTGACTTTTCGACAGGCTCTTTTTCAAAACATCTTCACATACTCGAGCATTTTGGCACTTCCTTTCCCATTGGTCAGCCTTAGTCTTTTCTTCTCGAATCTCTTGCCGCCATTGTTCTGATGTCTTACCCAAACCGGCGGTCCTGATTGACGCACGTAGTTTCTTGTAATCTGTTTTTAAGCTCTCCAGATCTTCTTCAGCCTTGTTTTTTCCTTTCCTTAACTTTTCGGCTTCTAATTTGTAGATGTCGATGTCCAACCCTAAGTGCATCTTTTCCTCTTCTAGTCGCTCTATCTTCCTTCCTAATTCCCGACTCTTGGTCTCAAAATCCCCTTTGATGATCTCTAATTCAGATGGGACAACTCGCAGATGCTCTTCTATGGGTAAAGTATCCCCTTGGCTTGGCATTGGGACATTGTCATTGATTCTTGCATTCCTCCACTCATCATATTCGGGGGTTGTCATCGGCCCTACGGCGAGCCCCTTCATTCGTCGGGTTTGGATCCATGCAGCCGTTATTTCACGAATCTTCTTCTTATAGCCGTCATCTTTGTATGAAAACTCACTCTGGGCTAGCCCATGCGTTGCGGGTATGAACTGTCTTGATCGATACCGCCTTGCTACGAGTAGTAGAGCGTACCCCACAGCTCCCCATATCCCGAGCAAAGGAACCCAGTCAAACTCTCCACATCGGTACAAAATCTCATCAGGGATCATCCACGGAGCTCTCCATTCTATGTCTTCTACTTGTAAATTTTGGAGAATTGCTATCCATTTCTCTTCAGACAAGTCGTCCCGTCTTGGCGTAGTTGCTAATTCCCCCAAAGGAGAGTAGTTCTTGGAGAAGACTTTACACGAGACCTTTTCCACCTTCCAAAAGTGGCTATGAAACCACGATAGCAGAAGTTGCGCGCACCCTACGAATCTCCCTTCACCTGCTCTTCGGCTAGCATTCAGTGATCGGAATGTTTCAGCTAAGATTGCGGGGACAGGTGTGACTCATTTATCCAGTTTGTCAAATAGATCTGAGACAGCTTCCTCCACATATCCTAAAGCCTTGGGAAAAACAACCAAACCGTAGATGCCTAAGGCAAAAATGTCGACCTTCTTTTTTGTATCAGAATGTACTAGGATTAAATCCCTTAAATGTGCCCAAGGGATACATTTACAATCCCCCTTTTGCTTGATTCGAGCCGTAATCCACTGCTCACTCATCCCTGTGATGTGCATTAGTTTTCTCGTGAATGTTGGTACATTAATAGCTCTTGAATAAGGCTTGCCCGCTTGAGCACTTGGGCACCGGAGTAAGGCCGTATATTCTTCAATAGTGGGTACCATGTCTACTTTCCCGAAAGTAAAGCAACTATAAGCGGGGTTCCAGAATTGAGTAATAGCCCGGAATAGTCGCTCATCCACCTTAACGTCAAGCAAATAGGGCAGATCGCCATAACTACCGTAACATAGCTGTTTCATGTCATTATCCCATGAATCCCATATTTCCTTCAGTTCTTGCAGGCTATTCTGAGTCACGCTGATACGGGCGAAGTCCCACAATTCTGATTCATATCCCACACTCAGGCTATCTCCTTTCTCGCGTTGTATCCCTTCAGACCATGTTCGAACGGCCGCATTATCCTCCACTCTATCAAGAAATCCTTTTTCCATGTTAAGTTCTTCTACCTAGTAACCGAATACAAATCAACACCCTTTTATGATGAAATGCCATGTGATTATAACAAAATACCATGAGTTAGTACTATGTACAAAAACTTCAAGACAAGCAAGAAATAATCATACACTTATTCAGGTAACCGCCAAGGTCTGGCGTGGTCCTAACTGGGAGTGGTTCTTTAAGGCTCATTACATGGGGTTTGGCTCTAAAGAAAGGTACCCGAACCAGCAGATTCCTCGATCCTCACCCATTATAGGCTCATACAGAATGAGTTCGGTTCAGGGGAATACATTTCCCTATGGCTGCACGGAGATGAAAATCTCACGAAGACATAGGTACGGATGTATCCCGAAAGCGATCCACTATCTTGCACGGAGGTGAAAACCTCACGAAAGAGTAGCTTCTCACTCCCACTTAAGGGTGCGACCGCAATGGTCATGCAATGCAATGTGCACAAGAAAATAGGAATCACATGCAATGACACAACCAAAGGCAACAGAAGGATAGTAATTTTCAAATCAAATTTTCAAACTTTCGATAAAGGACATATCATAATCAATTTACGGCCTGACTCTCTTTGGTCCCCAGTGGAGTCGCCAAGCTGTCGAAACCATTTTTTGAAGACGGGAATCGAACTTGGGTTTTGAAATTAAAAACGAGAGTCGCCACTGATCTTTTATTAGGTGTGATCAGATCACCCTTTTGTTTTAATAAAACGATTTGGTTTACCAAAACAATGTTTTTAGTCCACGACGTCTTGAGAAATGGAGTTCGGGAGTCGGTTACGTACGAGGAAGGGTTAGCACCCTCGTCACGCCCAAAGTAGGTACCGACTTGATCAATTAATATCCTCACTATCGAAAATTGGAAATTTTAAGGAATTTGAAATCTCCGACCCCCCTTTTTTTTTAAAAAAAAATATTTGTGTTTTCTGAATTTAACCAAGATTTTCTCATTTCGAAGGAATGAAATATCACATCCAATACTTTAGGACACGATAGTTCAAATCTTCGATCTTAAGATCATCTCGTGATTTTCCCGGAATGCAAGTCGAGATTCTCCCGTTCCAAAGGAATCGAAGTATCACATCCAATGCTTTAGGACATGGTAATCCAAATCCTCGAACCCGAGGTCATCCCGTATCTTCCCTTTTTTAAAGAAGTCAAGATTTTCTCGTTTTCAAAGACTAAAATATCACATCCAATACTTTAGGACACGATAACTTAAACCTTTGAATCCAAGATCACCTCGAAATTATGGATTTACGTAAAATGACGCCGACGAATACAATCGTAGAAATATCGAAACAGTAACAAAAAAATGATATAAAATGTGGGAAATAAAACGCCAAGTTCTTAAAAAACAAAGCGATGTCAAAATGATAGAACTAATAACAACAATGATAACAGACATTATAATGAGAGTGCCAATAATAATAATAGCAAACATACATAATAATATAGTAATAATAATAGTAATAATAATTAGTATTAGCGATGATATACAAATATACAATATATTAATATAAATATAGTAACGATAATAGTAATAAAGTCAGAATATACAAGTAATAATACGATAGTAAATAATAGTACAAAGTATATACACGATAATAATATAACCATAATAATAATAATAATAATAATAATAATAATAATAATAATAATAATAATAATAATAATAATACACAATATATACAATATATCAATGTAAATATAGTAATAATAATATAATGAAGTTAATATGTACAAGATAATAATAGTAATAACAATAGTAAAATACTAAAATAATAATGATAAGAAATGTAATAATAATAATAATAATAAATATAAGGGTACGAATATATACAATATACTAATATAAATACAATAGTGATAAAAATATAATAATAATAGTATGATAATAAAGATAATACAATAGTAATAATAATAATGGTCATAATAGAAAATGTGTACAATGCAATAATAATATAATAATAATAATATAGCAATAATAATAATAAAACAACTAAAAGATTTCAAAATAACTAAAAGAGGATCGATTTGCATTTAAAACGACTATTTGGGGTCATTTCGTAATAACATAAAAGAAAAAGGGAGGGGTCAAATTGCAAAAGACCATAAAAAGGAAGAACTGCGCGCGTAAATAGCCCGTCCATAGAAGAAACACGCAGACCTTGACAAGGGCGGGTCGGATTCGGGTCAGCCACCCCAAAACGACGTCGTTTCGACGTCTGGGGAGGCCATTCAAAATGGCGCCGTTCCATGTATGGTATAAAAGCACAGATTTTTTTGACAAAAAGTCATTCGTCCCTCATTTCAGCAGGGGGGAGAAAAAAAAAATTTGAAGATGCTCTCCCCTTTTGAGCTCAGGCCCTAGTCCGATTGCCGGACCGCCACAAACCGCCGGCGCCGGCCACCGCAAGCGGTGGCCGGAAATCGTAAAAGGTATGTTTTCTCTCCCCTTTTTTTTATATATTTGCTATTACATACATTTAAGCTATAAAAACGAAATGAATAATACGATTCTATGTATATATTGCTTGAAAAATAAGAGGAATAAAAATAGGATAAAACCTTCTCGCTTCGTTTCTTATTCTCTTCGATTGCCCGTGGTTCTGTTCTTAGATATTCGTAACTATTTTTTTATTGATTGGTTGCTAAAAAAAAGGCCCCTGTTTACATGCTTTCTCTCGGGTTTTATAGATCTAAAAACCTAAAATAAAATACATTATCTTCCTTCCTTTCTACTGCTGCGTGGGTTTCCATTTTCGCAGGGCATGGTGGCCGACAGTGGAGTGGTGCTGGTGGTTAGTGGTGCGCACAGGTGCCTATGGGGCTGCGGCGGCTAAAAAATTTTAGGGTTTCTAAACCCTAAAATTTTTCTGAAAGATATGGGCCTTTTGGGCCTGGTTCTTTTATTTATTTTGGGTCGGATTTGTAACGGGCCCGGGCAATTTTGGGCTTATACAGAGTGATTACAAGCACTTAATGCAATAAGGAAATCAATTTTGGATAGTCCAAAGCGGCGAGCAAAAATCGACAAAATAGTCAAGTATTCACCACACTAGAGAGGACGACAACAAAATTATCCCTAAAATCACTTGTAAAACTAAGATTACATGTTTAAACAAGATTAAAGAACATGCTATAAAAACAGGCAAAAACTTCTAAAACTAAAAATTTATTAAACAATGAAAAATCAAATAAAAATATATAAAACGTAAGACAATACAGATCTAAATCTGAAAAACTGAAATCTGAAATGAGAAGAACAATTTCTTACCCTAAATGCCGACATGAGAAGAACTGAAATCTGAAAAACTCTCTTGTCGATTAAGTGTTGTATTCCATATTCAATTAATTAATTGTTTTTCTATCATCACTATCAGATTTCTTCTTTTCGCATGGTTGCTTCTCCTCCCAACACCTCCATTCTCCACCAGTATCGTCGTTCATCATCACCGTCGTCAAACCCTATTCAAGCCACCGCCGTTCAAGGCCCTCTGTTGACCTTCCAAAGGCTTCAACCATGGAACCCATACAAAAACTTCTCTTTTGAAGCTTGATGGAACCCATATAAATGTGTTGGCACTTTTAATTAATAAAAATTAGACAAAACCAGAGAAAGAGAAAATCAAAATCAAAGTTAATGGATAAAAGGAAGTCATTTTTAGATGTTAACCGGAGACATCCAACTCCAAAAAGCTAAAATTAATTCTTTTAGTTCCTTATTCTTTCTCACCTACCACAAAAATTACAAAATGTGTTGTCTATTATTTGTTTATCTGTTTTAAAGCAAAGGAACGAACTGGGAATGGGAAAAAAAATTAATCGGATCAAGATATTTGGTTAATTTATTCTGTAGGGTGAACTTAATTTTTTTTTTATGTTTCCTAATTAATAAAAATTAAAAATATTTTAAATTAAATGTTCTTCTTTTATCAATACACATGCCAAATTTTAATAATAGAATATAAATTTAGTTATATAAATGATTAAATTTATAGGCTAAAGTGTACATTAAACTTATTTAAAACAATATGCTTGTCCAGTGTATTTATTTTATTTTGTTATTTCTGTTATGTGAATGCACGAAATGACCTTATAAGATGCAGTCTATATATTACTTTCTTCGATTTCTATATATAACAGGGTCTAATTTTTACAAGATGATTTATATTAATTTAATCTAACAAGATGGTAAGTTGTTTTTAATTATTAGGAGAATATAGTGTATAAATTTTATGTGGCATTGGTTAATAATAAGATATTATGTGGTCAATAATTAGAGGGTTCAAAAATAAATAGTAATTTTATTTTAAAAATAACTATTAGTTTTAAAAATATTTATAATTATTCATTATGACGTGTTTTGTATTATTAGTGCATGGGACTTTGTAAATGAAGTAATTATTAATTTAGCGGAGGTTATTTTTTATTATCATGTTTGGACCTTTTCTTGCATAAACTTGAGAGCATGTCTCTGAAATCTGGATTCTTATACAAAAGACACATAGATATATAAAATTAAATGAAGGTCGCTATCTGTCAGTTGTCCACTTAAGCAATATAGAATATGGATTATCTCCATCTCCACATAGTTGTTTTAATTATTACCAACAGCTATCATTATTTTATATCGTCATGATTCATAATTATTATGTTCCATTAACTAAATTCAAAGCGTAGATTCTTCTATCGCATTCTACAATAACTATATATAGAAATGCCACTTCAGATTTTAGTAAGATGATATTATTAATCTTCCCATTTATTTTTTTATTGAAATTATACATCTCCATTTATTAGTAATTAGTTTAAAGTTGAATATTAAATTTAATATCTGTCATAATATACGTGAATAATAAATCGTAAAAAAAAATTTAACATGTTTTACATAAAAAAAATTTTGTGAAAAATTTACAGACAAAAAACTCATTAATTTTAAATAATAAATAATATAAAATTGTGTATTTTTCTTTTTGGATATATAAAAGGTCAAGACCGCAGATGTTTTACCTACTGAATAAGATTTGTGTATCAATTGGACAAGTAATACTGTTGCCAGTAATTACTTTCCCGACAGCCGCCATTATTGAAAATCATCTTTCATCAACCAATGAAAAATATTCAGAGAAAAAAATTGAAAAAAAAATCACAAATAAAATATTTTTATTTCTTTTTCTTACTTATTTACCATTCTTTTCATCCTATTTTATCCCAAGTAGACCTTAGGCGTAATGGATAACGTAGGTAGCTTTGTTGGAGGAAGAGTCGACTACAAGTGTCCATTTTATTTTGTTGCAATGGATCAATGGAATCAATGAGTAAAGCTAATAACAATAATATTTAATATACTCTGACAAATTATAAATTTATACATTGTTAATTAATTAAATGTTAAAATATTAATAAAAATAATGAAAATTAAATTAATTTCATATTAAAAATTTATATTATTAATCGATGATAATGTATAAAATTATATACCAAGGGGAAGTAAAAGAATATGAGGTTTTACGTTTATCGTAAACTAAGATTTGGTAATGTGAATTTTTTTTTTAAATTTTAAATGATAATACAGTATAATTTTGGAGTTTTACCTTATTAGATTTTTACATTTATTAAATTCAAAGATTAAAATATATAAAACAAAAAATACTAAAGTAAATTTAATTATCAAGTTTAGGACTAAAAGTCAAATTAATCCAATTAAAAATGATGGACGAATACACGTGGCAGAAAAAGCGGATGCCGACAGTCAGTTATCAAAGGGTGAGGATTTGATTGTGCTACTTAAAAAAGTAAAGTAAAGCTGGGGGATGGGGTGACTGGGAGTGAGAGAGACAAAGAATGTGACTAGAAGACGGTTTCTTCGCCGGTGGTACTGTCAATGGTGCACTCTTTTCTATGCTGCCCTGGTTTCTATGTTTAAATATATAGTTAAATTCTGTTTTTAGTCCTTATACTTTATGAAAGTTATGGGTTTAATTCCTGTACTTTAATTTAATTGTTTTTAGACCTTGTACTTTTTTAAAATTTAAAACTTCGATCCTCAGAAAACGATAAATGATAAATTCATTAAGTTACTCCATTTCCAAAATTTGATGTGTTAAAACATATATCATATGTTTAATGTCATGTGATATTTCCATAAATTACTCATTAAAAATCGCGTTACTATTTTAACAACTATCATTTTACGTAAAATTGAAATTACATAATTTAGAAAGTATAGGAACTCATATGGACCAAATCTACAACATTTAACCAAACACATTTAGTTGATACTGTTTGGATTAAAACTAACATTTCAAAATTTGATCATTAAAAAATTATAGGGACAAAATTTGACAAAATTGGATAACTAAACCTAATCTACTATTACTTAAAAGGTCAATTTATGCTATTAGACCACATATTGTACGCAAGTTGTGTAACACCCCCTACCCGTATTCATTATCGGAATAGGGAACGAGGCATTACCGGAGCTTACAATATTTATTTATTTTTTTTTACTCAATATAACTCCTTTATAAACAATTTAGTCTTCCCTGCAAAATTTTTTTTTAAACCGAGACTAATTCATATCAACCAATCCAATCAACATACCTTCAAAATAGATCCATGCAAATTTATAAGATAACCTCATTACATACTGAAACTAGAAATTTGTTAGCCATACCAATGGCTGACCTTACATTCATTTCATATTAACATCTACTTTATTAGCTTATACATGCCATTGATTTCCAAAATAAAGTTTCTTTATATACCGAAATCTTGGGGTTGATAGTGTGATGTGTCTCCCACCGAGTCCGACCTCCGAGCTCTTAATACTACAAAATAGAGAAAAGGAAACAGAGTAAGCACTTTGTGCTTAGTAAGCCCATGTAACAAGAATTATACTTACCTAACATTTTCAATATAATGTAATAACCATTTATATATCCATTCAATGCATTATTACCTTAACATTTACAAACTCAACATTCAAGTCAGTCCAATAATTTTCATATATCAATAATATATACTATCATTGATGAGCTCATCAATACCATAATTTCCATATTTTTTTTTATATTTATCCCATTGAATTACTCGGAATTTCGATGGATTTTCAGAGATACACTTTAGTGTACAAATTCGGGTTCGTCAATTCATATTCATGTGCGCACATTTTCATTTCAGAGAGCACACTCCCGCGAACCTCATCTTTACAGCGGGATTACCAGTCCAGGCTAAATCCCCTGTAATATAAACTCATAGAGTATTGTCGGGATTACCAGTCCAGGCTAAATCCCCTGCAACGACAATTACTCTAATGAGTTTGGATCTGAATTACCAGTCCAGGCTAAATTCAGACCCTAATTCGGATTACCCGTCCGGGCTAAATCCATTTTCCACATATTCTTCGGGAGGGCTATATCAGGATAGGATCACCCGTCCGGGCTAGATCCTTTTTACCGTCAATTCCTTTTCAGAGATCCATCGAATTTTCCTTTCATTCAACCGGGATTTCTTTCCCTTTTTATCAAATATATCAATGTTTCATCAAATTTCATACAATGGACATTCAAATCATATTCATATCAATAACATACATTTCAAGCATTTAAGAATATAATTCAAGTTACACGAACTTACCTCGATTCTAGTTTGTATACAAAATCTACTAGTCCGGAACTTTTTCCTTTCCTCGATTTAGCTTTGTGTTTGAGTTTTCCGGATCTAAATAAATAAATTTAATTATCAATTCAATACATTTCATGTTCACATGTAGCATTCATTATAATTCTATTACTATTTATAGTTCATTCAAAGCTGTCTACTTGAGTCATAGTCACTAAATTATTTATTTTTCGAGCTACAGAACTCCAAATGAAGAACCGTTAATTTTCCTTGAAACTAGACTCACATATCTTCACACCATAAAATTTTCATAATTTTTGGCTTAGCCAATTAGTACAGTTTATTCGTTAAAGTTTCCCCTGTTTCATTGTTTGACAGTTCTGCTATCTCTTCACAAAATCTCAGATATCTCACTGTACAGAATTAAAATAATGTTTTCATTTGTACCATAAAAAAATAGACTCACTAAGGATTCTAAGAATATAAACCACTCCCAATAATTATTTTTATTCAATTTTTTATGATTTTTCAAAGTCAGAACAGGGGAACCCGAATTCATTCTGACCTTGTCTCACAAAACCTATTATATCTCATGATTTACAATTCTATTGCTTACAACGTTTCTTCCATAAGAAACTAGACTCAATAAGCTTTAATTTAATATTTTTTCCATCTTCTAATTCAACTTCTACAATTTATGGTGATTTTTCAAAGTTAGACTACTGCTGCTGTCAAAAACTGTTTTAGTGCAAGCTGGTTATTACCATTTTTCCCCTAAACTTTCAATGAATGATAATTTCGTCCCTGCTCAATTAACCTCTCAATTGAGCTTATTTTTCTCAATTAACACTTTATTATATCACTTTAAACTACTTTATAACCTTTGGAAATCATAATTTCAGCAATAGACTTTAATTCCAAACACTTTCATAATTAGGTCCCAAAAATCAATTTCTATTGAAATTACCTAATAAAATCATCTCTTAAACGAATTAAGGCTTAAATTTCATGCTATTTCATCATAAACTTACATAAACCAACCATGGTGGCTTTCAATTTCATCCATGAAATCAAAGACTAATGAATTTAATGATAGGACCTAGTTGTAAAAGTCTTTAAAAACACAAAATTACAAGAAATAGGCAAGGATTCACTTACTTGGTGCAAAAATTATGATATACCAGCTTAGATACCCCTCCTATGGCGTTTTTTGCTGATGAGAGTGAAGAAAAATGAAGAGATTTCTAGATATCCCTATTTAGTCCTAGTTTTATTTAGCAAATTTTGTTATTTTCCCATTTTACCCTTATTTCTCCTTATTTTCTTGCTGATTTCATACCTTTGCCGTCCAGCCCAATTAGACCTTGGGTCTATTTTCCTTTTAAGCCCTCTTTATTTTATCATTTAAACTATTTAATCATTTTTCATAATTTTGTATTTGTTACAATTTAGTCCTTTTCATTTAATTACATACTCAAACGTTAAAATTTTCTAACGAAATTTTAATACCACATTACTAACATTTTATAAATATTTATAAAAATATTTCCTACTCAATTTTATGAGATCAAGGTCTCGATACCTTGTTTTTACCCAATTCCTTCAATAATTCCTTTTTCTAACTAACCACTAAATCGGTAAAATTTTTCTATCGATATTTTAATACGATTTTCCTATCATATAAATATTCATGCAAAAATATTAAAATAAATTTCTCTTTAAATCGGATTTATGGTTACGAAACCATTGTTCCGATAACCTTGAATTTAGGCCATTACAACTCTCCCCCCCTTTTAAGGATTTTCGTCCTCGAAAATCTTACCAGTAAAGAGGTTTGGATATTGTTTCCTCATTGTCTCCTCCGGTTCCCATGTCGCTTCCTCAATCCCATGCTTTTGCCATAATACTTTCACTAAATTTATCTTTTTATTTCTAAGCTCCTTTGTTTCCCGTGCCAATATCTTGACCGGTTCTTCACTGTAAGTCATATCCGGTTGAATCTCCACTTCTGTCGGAGAAATAACATGTGAAGGATCTGACCGATATCGTCGTAGCATAGATACATGAAAAACATTATGAATTCTATCAAGTTCCGGTGGTAATGCCAATCGATAAGCGACCGGTCCAATTCTTTCTATAATTTCATATGGCCCGATAAATCTTGGACTCAATTTACCCTTTCGACCAAACCGGAGAACTTTCTTCCAAGGAGACACTTTCAGGAATACCTTGTCACCGACCTGAAATTCAATCTCTTTTCGTCTAAGATCGGCATATGATTTTTGGCGATCGGAAGCTGCTTTTAAACTATCCCGAATAACCTTTACTTTTTCTTCTGTTTCCCGGATTAAATCAACCCCATGTATCTTCTTTTCACTGAGCTCTGTCCAATATAATGGTGTTCTACATTTTCTACCATACAAAGCTTCATACGGAGCCATTTTAATACTGGACTGATAACTGTTATTGTAAGCAAATTCAATCAAAGGTAGATATCTCTCCCAATTACCATCAAACTCTAGTATACAACATCGGAGCATATCTTCCAATACCTGAATTACACGCTCAGATTGGCCATCTGTCTGAGGATGAAATGCAGTGCTGAAATACAACTGAGTACCCAAGGCTTCTTGCAATTTGTCCCAGAAACGAGACGTAAACCGAGGATCTCTATCTGATATAATGGAGACAGGCACTCCATGTAGCCTGATAATCTCAGATATGTACAG
The DNA here is from genome assembly GCA_005393395.2 of Gossypium australe. Lineage (NCBI taxonomy): Eukaryota > Viridiplantae > Streptophyta > Magnoliopsida > Malvales > Malvaceae > Gossypium > Gossypium australe. The sequence goes on from CM016626.1 coordinate 6,810,118, forward strand.
TTCAGCCAGTTTATCTAAAGAATAATCCATACATACCGGAATAAAGTGCGCTGACTTTGTCAATTGATCAACAATCACCCAAATAGCATCTTTTTTCCTCGGAGACAACGGTAACCCCGATACAAAATCCATAGTGATTCTTTCCCATTTCCATTCCGGTATAGTAATTGGCTGAAGTAACTACCTGATGTTCAGCTTTAACTTGCTGACATATTAAACATCTTGATACAAACTCAGAAATATCACGTTTCATACCTGGCCACCAGTACGTCTTCTTCAAATCATTATACATTTTATTACTTCCCGGATGTACAGACATAATACCACTATGAGCCTCGTGTAAAATCTTCTGTATGAGCTCTGAATTCTTGGGTACACATACCCTATCTCTGAATAATAAACAACCATCAATCCCCACTTGAAATTCAGAATCAGTACCTGACTCACATTGTGCCCGTTTAACCTGCAACTTTTCATCATTCTTCTGAGCTTCACATATTTGCTGTAGAAATGTCGGTTTAGCTCTCAACTCAGCTATGACTGAACCATCATCAACCAAAGACAATTGAGCATTCATAGCTCGCAAAGTAAACAGAGATTTTCGGCTTAAAGCATCAGCAACAACATTAGCCTTACCCGGATGGTAATCAATAATCAAATCATAGTCCTTTATCAATTCAAGCCACCTGCGCTGTCTCAAATTCAAATCTTTCTGTGTCATCAAATATTTCAAGCTTTTATGATCAGTATAAATATGACATTTCTCACCGTACAAGTAATGCCGCCATATCTTCAATGCAAATACAATAGCAGCTAACTCGAGATCATGTACCGGGTAATTTCTTTCATGTGGCTTAAGTTGTCTTGAAGCATAGGCTATTACTTTACCTTCTTGCATCAAGACACAACCTAAACCATTTAATGAAGCATCACTATAAATAACAAATTCCTTACCTGGTTCAGGTTGTACCAACACAGGTGCTTTCGTCAATAAATCTTTCAATCGATCAAAACTCTGCTGGCATTCATCAGTCCACTCGAATTTAACATCTTTCTGCAACAAACGGGTCATCGGAGAAGCTATCATAGAGAACCCCTGTACAAATCTCCGATAATAACCAGCTAAACCCAAGAAACTTCTAACTTCAGATATATTCTTCGGTGGACTCCAATTAATAATAGCTGAAATTTTATTCGGGTCTACCCTGATGCCTTCGGCTGATACAACATGTCCAAGGAAACCCACTTCTCGGAGCCAAAATTCACATTTACTGAATTTAGCATAAAGCTTCTTCTCACGCAGGATTTGCAACACTATTCTCAAATGTTCTGCATGCTCATTTTCATCTCGAGAATAGACTAGAATATCATCAATGAAAACTACAACAAACCTATCTAAGTACGGTCTGAATATCCGATTCATCAGATCCATAAATACTGCAGGTGCATTAGTCAGCCCAAAAGGCATAACCAGAAACTCATAATGCCCATACCTGGTTCTGAAAGCTGTTTTCGGTACATCTGGCTCCTTTACCCGTAGCTGGTAATAGCCCGATCGGAGATCAATCTTTGAGAATACTGTGGCACCTTTCAGCTGATCAAATAGATCATCAATCCGGGGCAACGGGTACTTATTCTTTATAGTTACCTTATTGAGCTGCCGATAGTCGATACACAATCTCAAAGACCCGTCTTTCTTTTTCACAAACAGAACCGGAGCACCCCAAGGTGAATGACTCGGTCTAACAAAACCTCTATCAACAAGTTCCTGTAACTGTATCTTTAATTCTTTTAATTCTGTAGGAGCCATCCGGTATGGAGCTATGGAAATCGGAGTAGTTCCCGGAATCAAATCTATAGAGAATTCCACTTCCCTTTCTGGTGGCAACCCGGGTAACTCCTCTGGAAACACATCAAAAAATTCGCATACCACTGGCACTGCCTGTATCTTTGACTCAGATACCTTGGTATCGAGTACATAAGCAAGAAAAGCATCATACCCCTTTTTAACATACCTCTGAGCAGCAATAACTGAAATCACATCAGATAATCCCTCTGTCTGATCAGATTTAACCCGGAGTAATTCGCCATTCTGACACTTCAACACAATATATTTCTGTTTACAATTTACTACTGCATCATGCTGAGTTAACCAATCCATACCCAATATCACATCAAACTCATCAAATGGCAGTAACATCAAATCAGCCAGGAAACAATAACCTCTTACTATCAGTGGACAATTTTTACAAATTTTATCCACCAAAACAGATTGGCCCAGGGGGTTCGATACTTTAACCACAAATTCAGTAGGTTTAATAGATAAATCTTTAACACATGCAAGCTTTATACATAAATATGAATGCGTAGAACCGGGATCAATTAATGCAGTAATATCAGTGTCAAGTAAAGAAAATGTACCAGTAATAACATCGGGTGCTGAGGCATCTTCTCTGGCACGAATGGCATATGTCCTAGCAGGTGCTCGTGTCTCAGGCCTGCCTACAGTGTCTTTTGCAGCTCCTCGGCTACCACTAACATTACCGGATGGTCGAGATGGTCTACCCCTTGAAACTGGATTACTCGGTTTAGATATCTGTTCCACTTCTTTTTCACCCCTTTCTGGACAATCTCTGAGGAAATGGTCAAAAGAACCACATCGGTAACAAGCCCCGCTCTTAAATCGACATTCACCAAAATGAGCTTTATTACAATACTGGCATCTCAGCTTAGGGGTACCAACACTGCCAACACTGGTCACTGATGGAGTGGAAGGTCTTGGATTAATGCGTTGAGAACCTCGTTCTCTGCCTGAATACCCAGTGACCGAGGTAGAACGATCCAGGTACTTCTGCAATTTCTTTGGAGCAGAAAACTGAGATTTTCCCATTGGTCTTTTACTAGAAATTCGAGCTTCCTTCTCAGCCTGTTTCTTTTCTTTGCTCAATTCTTCTGCTTTATAAGCTCGCTCTGCCAATATAGCAAACTCTCGAATTTCAAGAATTCCGATCAATAGCTTAATGTCTTCATTCAACCCTTCTTCGAATCTTTTACACATTTCAGCTTCTGACTGGACCCATTCTCGAGCATATTTACTCAACCGAACAAATTCCCTTTCATACTCAGATACTGATCTATTACCCTGTTTCAGCTCAAGAAATTCTTTTCTTTTCTGATCAAGGAACCTCTGGCTGATATATTTCTTTTTAAATTCGTTTTGAAAGAACTCCCATGTAATTTCTTCTTTCGGAACAACTGAAGCTTTAGTATTCCACCAATGGTAAGCTGTGTCTTTTAGTAGTGAAACGGCACATTTCAGACATTCTTCTGGTGTACAAGATAAATCCTCCAAAACCCGAGTAGTATTCTCTAACCAAAATTCAGCCCGCTCAGGATCATCATCAACTGCTGCTCGAAATTCTTCGGCCCCATATTTTCGAATTTTATCAACCGGAGCTTTCCCTTTTCTAACAGATTCAGTACCTGTAGTCTGTGGGATCTCGGGAACCGGTGGAGGAGCAGGAGGGGGAGCTTGAGTTTGCTGCACTACAGGGTTAGTTCTTATGTATTGAGTAAACCATTCATTCATCATTTGAAAGAAGGCTATCTTTGCCTCCTCCCCTTGACCCTCTGTACCGGACCTTCTACTGCTAGTTTCTTCTCTTTGTACTGAAGCCGGAGCATGACTCCCAGCTTCCTCAGATTGAACTCGGTCGGATGACATTACTATAAGAAAAATACAATTTAAACGGTGAGGAGATATCACACTATCAATAATAATTTAAATGGCATGTATAGCTAATCCGTATTTGCTACATCGGTCCTAGAATCGGCTAAACCGTAGCTCTGATACCAACAAATGTAACACCCCCTACCCGTATTCATTATCGGAATAGGGAACGAGGCATTACCGGAGCTTACAATATTTATTTATTTTTTTTTACTCAATATAACTCCTTTATAAACAATTTAGTCTTCCCTGCAAAATTTTTTTTTAAACCGAGACTAATTCATATCAACCAATCCAATCAACATACCTTCAAAATAGATCCATGCAAATTTATAAGATAACCTCATTACATACTGAAACTAGAAATTTGTTAGCCATACCAATGGCTGACCTTACATTCATTTCATATTAACATCTACTTTATTAGCTTATACATGCCATTGATTTCCAAAATAAAGTTTCTTTATATACCGAAATCTTGGGGTTGATAGTGTGATGTGTCTCCCACCGAGTCCGACCTCCGAGCTCTTAATACTACAAAATAGAGAAAAGGAAACAGAGTAAGCACTTTGTGCTTAGTAAGCCCATGTAACAAGAATTATACTTACCTAACATTTTCAATATAATGTAATAACCATTTATATATCCATTCAATGCATTATTACCTTAACATTTACAAACTCAACATTCAAGTCAGTCCAATAATTTTCATATATCAATAATATATACTATCATTGATGAGCTCATCAATACCATAATTTCCATATTTTTTTTTTATATTTATCCCATTGAATTACTCGGAATTTCGATGGATTTTCAGAGATACACTTTAGTGTACAAATTCGGGTTCGTCAATTCATATTCATGTGCGCACATTTTCATTTCAGAGAGCACACTCCCGCGAACCTCATCTTTACAGCGGGATTACCAGTCCAGGCTAAATCCCCTGTAATATAAACTCATAGAGTATTGTCGGGATTACCAGTCCAGGCTAAATCCCCTGCAACGACAATTACTCTAATGAGTTTGGATCTGAATTACCAGTCCAGGCTAAATTCAGACCCTAATTCGGATTACCCGTCCGGGCTAAATCCATTTTCCACATATTCTTCGGGAGGGCTATATCATGATAGGATCACCCGTCCGGGCTAGATCCTTTTTACCGTCAATTCCTTTTCAGAGATCCATCGAATTTTCCTTTCATTCAACCGGGATTTCTTTCCCTTTTTATCAAATATATCAATGTTTCATCAAATTTCATACAATGGACATTCAAATCATATTCATATCAATAACATACATTTCAAGCATTTAAGAATATAATTCAAGTTACACGAACTTACCTCGATTCTAGTTTGTATACAAAATCTACTAGTCCGGAACTTTTTCCTTTCCTCGATTTAGCTTTGTGTTTGAGTTTTCCGGATCTAAATAAATAAATTTAATTATCAATTCAATACATTTCATGTTCACATGTAGCATTCATTATAATTCTATTACTATTTATAGTTCATTCAAAGCTGTCTACTTGAGTCATAGTCACTAAATTATTTATTTTTCGAGCTACAGAACTCCAAATGAAGAACCGTTAATTTTCCTTGAAACTAGACTCACATATCTTCACACCATAAAATTTTCATAATTTTTGGCTTAGCCAATTAGTACAGTTTATTCGTTAAAGTTTCCCCTGTTTCATTGTTTGACAGTTCTGCTATCTCTTCACAAAATCTCAGATATCTCACTGTACAGAATTAAAATAATGTTTTCATTTGTACCATAAAAAAATAGACTCACTAAGGATTCTAAGAATATAAACCACTCCCAATAATTATTTTTATTCAATTTTTTATGATTTTTCAAAGTCAGAACAGGGGAACCCGAATTCATTCTGACCTTGTCTCACAAAACCTATTATATCTCATGATTTACAATTCTATTGCTTACAACGTTTCTTCCATAAGAAACTAGACTCAATAAGCTTTAATTTAATATTTTTTCCATCTTCTAATTCAACTTCTACAATTTATGGTGATTTTTCAAAGTTAGACTACTGCTGCTGTCAAAAACTGTTTTAGTGCAAGCTGGTTATTACCATTTTTCCCCTAAACTTTCAATGAATGATAATTTCGTCCCTGCTCAATTAACCTCTCAATTGAGCTTATTTTTCTCAATTAACACTTTATTATATCACTTTAAACTACTTTATAACCTTTGGAAATCATAATTTCAGTAATAGACTTTAATTCCAAACACTTTCATAATTAGGTCCCAAAAATCAATTTCTATTGAAATTACCTAATAAAATCATCTCTTAAACGAATTAAGGCTTAAATTTCATGCTATTTCATCATAAACTTACATAAACCAACCATGGTGGCTTTCAATTTCATCCATGAAATCAAAGACTAATGAATTTAATGATAGGACCTAGTTGTAAAAGTCTTTAAAACACAAAATTACAAGAAATAGGCAAGGATTCACTTACTTGGTGAAAAATTATGATATACCAGCTTAGATACCCCTCCTATGGCGTTTTTTGCTGATGAGAGTGAAGAAAAATGAAGAGATTTCTAGATATCCCTATTTAGTCCTAGTTTTATTTAGCAAATTTTGTTATTTTCCCATTTTACCCTTATTTCTCCTTATTTTCTTGCTGATTTCATACCTTTGCCGTCCAGCCCAATTAGACCTTGGGTCTATTTTCCTTTTAAGCCCTCTTTATTTTATCATTTAAACTATTTAATCATTTTTCATAATTTTGTATTTGTTACAATTTAGTCCTTTTCATTTAATTACATACTCAAACGTTAAAATTTTCTAACGAAATTTTAATACCACATTACTAACATTTTATAAATATTTATAAAAATATTTCCTACTCAATTTTATGAGATCAAGGTCTCGATACCTTGTTTTTACCCAATTCCTTCAATAATTCCTTTTTCTAACTAACCACTAAATCGGTAAAATTTTTCTATCGATATTTTAATACGATTTTCCTATCATATAAATATTCATGCAAAAATATTAAAATAAATTTCTCTTTAAATCGGATTTATGGTTACGAAACCATTGTTCCGATAACCTTGAATTTAGGCCATTACAAGTTGTATAATTAGGTTTCATATAATTGTAATTTAACTTGGTCAATAACGGTCCAAGTACTTTTTGAATCCAACAATTTTACTCATTGCAATTTTCAAAATTCAAAAATTAAATTTTGATCTAAAAGATAATAGTTAAATATGTTTGGTTAGGTTTTGCTATTGATCTTATACAATGCATAAAGTTGTAGATTTAATTCATTTCTTTAATTTTTAATTTCTATACTTTTTCGAATTTTGAAATTTTAACATTGACGATAGCTTTTAAATTTATTAATGGGTTTTTTTGCAAGTAATACATGGTAACAACAAGCTACAATGAATTAAACTAGAATTTAATAAATTTAACAACTACTATTTGGTAAGGACTGAATTCACAAGTTAAACACAACACAGAGACTAATAGGAGTATTTAACATTTTTAAAATATAGTTTAAAATATGTTATTTTATTATATAAAATGAAAATTGAGCAAGCTGGAAATGGTTTGAAGTACTACATATTTAATCTCGAACATGCCACGTGAACATGTAATAAATTCTTGAATGCTGATGGTTTTTGGGCACTCTTTTGCTTTGGGTGATAATGTGAGGTCTTTCTATTTAATGCAGCGATGCCACATATTCCCCTTGTAATAGAAATTTACCTGTTTCCAGATGAAGATAATATGTAACCATTTTGTTTTCTAATTTATATAGCATGAACTGCTATATATTTGGTGTTCTTCTTTTTTGGAATTGCGACTGAATTTATTTAGATACTGTTTGAATATTTTTTTATTAGAAATAAATAATTTGTATATTCAGTCATCATTTTATGGTTTTTTTTTATATTCCGAATAACTACTCTTGATTGATTATTAATTTGGTAAATCATATATATTTTTAACGGTTTAATATAAAATTTGGTATCTAAATTTGACATTTTTTTTCTAATTTGGTACCTAAACTTGACACTCTTTCTTAAGTTGGTGTTTAATCTTTTTGGGCGGTTCAATTTGGTACCTAAACTTGACTATTTTCCCTAATTTGGTATCTAATTTTTTTTGTTCGATTTGGTACTTGTCAAATACTTTACAAATTACCCAATATACTAAATTTTTTTTTACGAGGTAGCAAAAATAATCAATGTATGACTGACATATGACAGATGATATGATTTTTTTGTATTTTATATATTCAATTACTTTTAGTTTTAATTAATTAATTAATTATTTTATTAGTTGAAAATAATGAATTTATTTTAATTTTGGGTTTAATTTTTTTCTTATTTAATATTAATTCGTTAAACATAGCTCAATACTTTTTTTAACATGAATTTTTTCTAATACTGACAATATTTTTATAAAAGAACACGTTTAGTATTTTACGTAATTTGAATAACATTTAATAAATTTGAATACCAAATTAAAAAAAAAAAAAGAAGAAGTTAAGTTCAAGTACTAAATTGAGGCAAAAAAAAATTAGAGATAAAGTGTGATGAAATATGAAATGTATTTTTTAAGTCTTTCATTCTTTGAATATAAGATTAATGTTTGTGTTGTTAATAAAATTTGTTAATCATATGTTTAGATGTAAACTGTGATGTATTAAATATATAATTAATATGAATTGTACATTGAAATGTTTTGCGCACAACTTACAATATTTCTCAAACGTACGCTACCTATTTTTGGTTCTTATATTGTTTTTATTGAGTTTGAAAACCCAAGAAGCATAAATATATAAGAAGGTCAATTAATTAATTACTTATATTTGCTAGAATTTGTTTAAATTTAATATATTCTGTTTTTAGCACAGTGAGGTTACTGTCTAATTGCAATCGTAAATAATTAGTTAAAAATGTTTCTCCATAATTAAAATTTAAAGGGAAAAGCATTCCAATAAAAATGAAATTTATGGTTAAAATCTGCTCTAAGTCCTTGTAGTTTTTCTACATTTGAAATTTAGTCCTTATACTTTTAACTTTAAGGATTTAATTCATTTACTTTTCATATTTTAAAATTTAAGTTCAATTGTTAAAGCTGTTAAAACTTTTTTATTAAATTTATTGACGTGATATTTTGAATTAAAAAAAATACTCACTTATTAATCATGCAACAAAAAACTAACAATTATTAACTCGAGTTTAACAAATTGAGTTTTATTGTGTTCACAATCGAATCAACATTTTAAATGTTAAAAGTAATGAGATTAAATTCCTTTAAATAAAAGTAGGATGATTAATTTCCAAGTATATAAAGAGTACATGAACTTAAAGTATATTTTAACCTATATCTATTTATCTTATGTTTTGAAAAACATCTAGTAATTTTAGAATGTAAGGTTATCACATAGAATGTTGGATTCCCAATGTTAATCTTACATTCCAAATTTATGTTGATATGTTTGGATGAAGAAGATTACATTGTGCCGTTTAATAACATAAGGGTAATCTCAATACCACGTATTATCTTAATAATGTGAGATTTATAATAAATATACCCCTTTCTTGACGACTTATTATATTTTATTTATAATTTTTTTAGTAAGTAAATTTCAAGCAATTTTTATATAATTTTCTTTAAATTTAAAGAGAAAAATGAGTATTTTATAAATTAGAATAGTGTATTTTACCAAAATTTAAATCCAAAATTATTTTTGTAGATATAAGCTTGGGTGTATGATTTCCTTTTTGGTTAACTTCGAAATTTCCCTTGGGTAAGTCAGTACTTTGAAGGACCACAATATATATATATATATATATATATATTCAGAACAAGAAAAAGATAATGGTTACAAAATTTCAGCAGTGGATGACAATTATGCAAGAGTATTTTTGTTTTGAGTGTGAAGTTGACAGTCAATCATAATAACAAAAATCTTACTATATCTATTAGTAAAGTTGGGACAAAGCTTTGCATAATTATGAATTTATGATATTGATAAACCTGCGTTAAGGGGATAAAAAAAAAGAAAAGAGACGATGGCCATTGGCCAAAATTTTAAGCTTCTAAGCCAAAAAAGAAAAAGAAACCCTTTGGTGCTACAGTAGATTGTTCTTTGCTATTGTTCCACTTTAAGTGGACCAAAGTTTATTGTTTGCAGAAAGGACACACACGACAAACAAAAATTTTCTGCCTTGGCCTTTGTTTCAAAGACAAATTTTAAGGTACATCAGAAACAAATAATGATAAGAAATTGAAAAAAAAAAAAAAAGTGGGTATGGGTTAGTAATAGAAAGAGACGTGGCAGAGGTAGTCAGCCACCTGATCATCCAGTTGATATAAAGCTATGTTTCAGAGCTTAAAATTGTCTTACAAAAAAGATGATAAATTAGTGTCAGAAATCAATCGTTTTTAGAAAAACTTTTGTTATCCGATGTTAGATAATGACACTGGGTTTACACCATTTCAAACCTTTTTCAACACCCTTCATCATTATTACATCAACCTTGTTATCTCACCACATTAATTCCACAGTTCCCGACATTAAAAATTGAAATCTGGACGTAGAAATTTCATGCAGTAATCTTTGCTGTCATCTCAATAATTCAGAGGAGGCTTTATTTCTCAGAACATTAGTAAAAATTCATTGTCGTGTGATTGTGTGATTGTGTGGTTATGCGTGCCGCAGTGGCTAAATGGATCGATGTAAGAATGCATCTTTTTTTTTTTTGCCCCTCAATCGTCAACTCTTTGATGATAATCAGCTGGAAATAATACACATTGTTTGGTTATGCATTAATTATATGGAGTTGGAAAAACTGAGAACGGACAACATATAGTTGCCTGCCAAGATAGTGAAATTGGACAATCATTTCAACGTGCTGCACTTGTACATATATATATATATATGTTATATGGAAGAAAGTGACTTTTCTCGATAGCGAAATATTGAGAGAAGGTAAACTAATATATTTCCAAGGATGTAATGACTATGTCCCTGAAGTTTAGGATCGAATTTGATATGCTTTTTTGATTAATGACTTGAAAAGGTCATCACTAATTTGAAAGAGCTTGAGAATAGTGGGTTCAATATTTGCTGCATATGATCAAAAGTAAACAATAAATTTGAGTGGAGAAATAATTAACTTTTGCCAACTGATCTTCCATGTCTTCCCCCTTTTTGACTTTGATGCATGCATTATAAATTGTAAATGGATAAATAAGCATTTTATTTTATGTGAGTTTAATTTCCACAAGTTGCCTTGCCTGCCAATTCTATCTTCAATCCTACATTGAAATGATAAAAAGGTGGCGCCAATATACATATTTCTTCCAACTAAAATTAAAATCAAAGAGAAACCTCAAAATTTAAGCCTCCCCAAAATCGAATACGTAGAGAGGGGGAGGGGGGGGGACCATATCCACAGCTTTTACGTATCATAGATCTTTTTATTGATAAGCCCTTGTGGGGACTCATTTTATCTATGTATCTGCAGGCTTTTAGGGCACTTAAATAAGTTGGATAATATAATTATACGCATACATACATATATGATATGTTATTACATTATTAAATTTGCATCCCCACGTGGAGGATGTAATGCAGCCTAAGCAGTGAAATATGGACAACACATCATGGGGGGAGGCAAATGGATTCGTAATAGATAAAAAAATAGAAAAAAAAAAGAAAAAAAAGGAAGGTTTGGGAGTTGAGATTGACGGCAAAATGTGTGTTGGGATTAGTGGAAATGGAAGTTACTGTATATCCAGACTACGGATCGTGCATTTGCCTTGCCTTATTTACGATGCCAGCCCACCTAGGCATCCAAAAACATGTCCTTGTTTCAGTTGTTATTGCATTGGCAGGCAATTAATGATTCAATTACCAATTTTATCTTTCTACTTTGCTAAAAATTTACGAAAAATGAAAATAAATCTAATCAAAGTAGGATTAAAATTTTCAATTTTCGTAGATTATAACAAGTTTAGGAATCCATAAAATTGAATGTGTAGCTTCGGAAGTAGGGCTAAAAGCTTGTGAAAAAGGCTATTTGTTGCTTTATTGACTGTTTCATTTGCATGTTGTAAGTCATAATCTTGTTGGAGAAGTAAATCTTAGAAAAAAGTGGAGAGAAATCAAGTTGTGCTTCTTGGGTGGATAATTTAATTCTTGTTTCTTTTTACAAAAAATATATTATCTTATTTTCAAGTTGCAATTGAGGATACCCCATGCTTGCTAATTCCAGATGATGGCCAGATTCTAAAAAAAAGAAGAAACATGCATGTTTAAAAATCCATTACATCATTGCTTTAGTAATTTATCCAATTATTATTCTATAATCACCAAATAATGGTAATAAAAAAAATTGGAAATGCCCGGCAGCAGGAATCTAGCTAGTATCATTAATTATTAAAATTAAAATTAAAATTAAAAGAAAAAAGAAAAAGTTGGTTGGATTTGATTTGTTTGTTGTTTAGTAAAGCAATAGAGCCCACTTATTTGTGATGTAATGGCTTCCATAATACTGATAATTTGTTCAAGAGAATGATTAGGTGATGGATTTGACTTATATTAAACTCTCTTTCATCATTATGTTTATTTTCCAAGACAAGTTTAAAAAATGCAGACCCTTCTAAATCAAGAATTCCTTAAGAGGAAAGCATACCCAAAAAAACCTACTCATAGATATGGTCAAAATACACCATAACTCCTTATGCTTCACCCACTAAAAAGGTTCCAAAAATTTAAACCAAAACAAACATGATTTAAATTTTATTTTTTTAGATAAATAAATTAAATAGCATTTTTACTATCTGCAATTGTGATATACGAGTTCTTTTCAGATTAATCCACTTCTTGATTTGTACTATATTTTGTGCTAGAAAGCATTTCCAACGTTGACAAAATTTGGGTGAAGAAAGGATATAAATCGTTACTGCAAAATTGAGGTTTGGAATAGAAAGATTGGAAGTGGCATACTAGATTTTGTTGTCTGATATGCCTTTAAAGTGATAGGAAATTAAAAGTTGGTTTTAGATTCATAGATCATCCATGTATTTATATGGGGAGAAGATTCAGTAACAATATATATATATATATATATATTCTGATTTTACCAATTATCAAGTGTCATGAAAAGTTCATTGTCTACTTCGAAAATGAACAAAAATTTCCCATCTTATACATCTTGCTTTTCAGGGTTTTTTTTCTTTCTTTAAGTGGAAATACGTACAAAAATGTTACATGAGGTGCAAGAAATTGGTAATATATCCCATTTGAGATCTTTTTCCCCTTTTTTCTTTTGGTGGGTTCGCCATTTTGGCTACATATTTTAAAGAGAAAGAGATAAAGTGTGTTCTGTCTTGAAAGCCAAACCTTTTCTTTCTTCTTTAATGCAAATATGTAAAAAATGAATTATTTTTGGTACTAAGTTGAGGCGCATGTTTTTTCATGTTATAATTTTAATGGATTGAAAAATACTAATAATTTTTTTAAAAAATTTACATTAACATATTTGATACATTTAACACGCTACTTTACAAATTTATCTTTATTAAATAAAAATAATATTAATATATTTTAAGTTTTTAGTAATATTTAATATTAATAAATATTTGAATTAATATTTTTTTGAATAAATTTCGATTGGGCTTTATTAATAATAGGAAAACAAAAACAAAGGTCCAGAAGAAAACTGCCTGCAAATAGAAAACGGCTCATATGCCAATAAAACTCAAATGAACAGAAAAAGAAAACAGAAATAAAATATCTAGATATTTTTTGAACACAACTGTATCTTAATACTGAAAATAAATGTTGCCGACACTCTCGCCCAATCAGAAACAATTGAAATCTGTCAAATCTCTCTATTCATAACTACTCCCTTGGTTGACGATTTCTTTCCTCTGGGATGCTGCCTTCTTTCAAAATAATTTTCCATTTCTTCAGCTTCCCTTTCCCCAACCTCTGATGAAATGCTCTCTTTTAATCTGGTTCACGAATCCTTCTTCGGCGTGGTCAGGGACTATTTCCTCCAGGTAAAACTCTTCGTTCTTCTTCAAGGATTCTGTTGCTATTTTATGGGCAAGAACATTTTCATACCTTGAAATATTCTTGAACGCTAAATGTTTATTTTTGCTTGATATCTGTCTATTTATCATCTGTTGGATATCAAAGATGTAAGCTTCTATCATAGATTTGTCCTTCTCTTTGTTTTTGCATTTTTAATCACTGTGAGAACGTCTCCTTCAACAACAACTATCGACCACGTTTTCTCCATACCCAAACTGATTGCTTTCCGGCATGCTAGCGCTTCTGCTTCAAATGGCGAAATGACCCCCTTATGGATTTCAGAGCAAGATACCAGAATACTTCCTTCTTCGTTTCTGGCTACAATCCCAGAGGCTGAGATGTTGTTTTTTCGGTCAAAAGTTCCATCAAAATTTACTTTAACAGATTCTCGAGGTGGGCATCGCCAAACTCTTGTTTCATCTTTTCCTGTTGGTTTGCTACTTTCAAGGTCATCAATTTCTGCTATATAACTAGTTATGAATTTCCCTATATCCTTGCCTATGCTGATCTTTTTCTTGTGTATTCTAGAGTTTCTGTCTCCCCATATTGCCCAGAGTGCACAACTAAAAACGCGACAATTTTGAATATTGAGCAGTTCAAAGACCCAGATAAGTCACTGTTTGAAATCCTTATTTTCTTCAGAAAGCACAATCTGTAAAAGTAATTCTGACCACACTACCTTTGTGACAGGACATTCCCGGAATAGATGATCAATCATTTCAGCTCGCTCTCCACACCGAGGGCAGCTCGTATCGTTGAATAGTTTCCTATGTTGCATGTTAACTTTCGTAGGCAGATAATTCCAAGAGATCCTCCATATCGTAATCTTCAATTTTGTTGGTAGGTTTGGCAGCCATAATTTTTTGTAAAATTTTTTGTAGACGGTTTGTAAAGCATAAGCTCTAGGATTTTCATGAGCAATTTGTAATAGTTTATAGGCGCTCCTAACTGAGAATTCTCCTGAACCTTCACCTCCCCATACCAAGAAATCTTCATGTGGATTTTCTGTAACGGTCCGAATTCGACCCTAGTCGAAACTGCGGTTTCGGGACCATGAACTCGACTTAGAAAATATCGTAATATATATATATATTTACTTTTATGTTATGTGTGTGTTGAATTGTGTGGAAAATATATGGTTAATATGTTGAATTTAGAGAAGGGACCGAATAGATAAAATCTAGGAATGACTTTAATAGATTGAGAGGGACAAATTTTAAATGTGACATAAACAAAGGGGATGTGCATGTCAAATTTGTCCAAAACTTTTAGTAGTGGACGGTAATGATGAGGATTAATGTTAATTATAATAAAATTTGGATAGTGGGATGTAGACTTAATATTTTATGTGATTAAAATAAAAGAAAATACATTTTTTTTAATTTATTGTCTTCTCCATCATCTTCATCTTCCTCTCACGAAACAAGAAGAGGAAAGAAGCCATTTTTTTTTCTTTCATGACCGGGCTTTGCATGTTATTCTAAGGTGAGGTATCAAGCTCCATTCTTGATGATTTTTACATGGGTGTTCTAGTAATCTTATATATTATCAAATTCATGTGCAAAATTTGAGCTTAAAGTTTCCCCCTAGATTCGGTCATGATCTAGCACTTTGAATTGCTCATGTTTGATAAAATAAAATAATATTGGTTATGGTTAGCATATTAGCTTATTAAATAGGAAACAGATATGTATTACGGCTTGAATATTTTGGGGAAACAATCGGTTGGAAGCTATATGCTTGATGAATGGCTTTGTGAACCTAGGAGGGGAGGTATAGGCGTCAGCAATTGAGAGAAACTAGTCTAAGTTTAGTGAATGTTTAATGAAATTGTTTAGGGATTGAGTTAGTAAGGAAACCGAACTAGGGAGGGGTAAATGGCTATTCAACAAATTATTATTATTGAATAGAAATGTTAGAACCGTAGCTATGAGAGGTGAAATTGCACCTAAAATTAAATTTCAAGATGGTTATAATAAAGTAGGGCATTCGGTCTTGGGGGGAAAAATTTGAATTATGACCATATTTACTTAATCGAATAGGGTGTGAACATGTAAGGATAAAAAAAATTAAATGATTGTATAAATTTTGAGTTTGAATTGAATTGAGTAGAATTAATGGAAAAATATATTGAATAAAGGTTGCTTGATATTTTCTTAGATCGAGATCAAAAATCTAAGGGGATAGATCGTGGAAATAAGATTTCAGGCTAATTAAATAATTGAATTGATTCTTTATTCAATGTTGATGTTTAAAGGGGATGTGAATTGTTGAGCCATGAATGCCGAATATGGTGTATAGATTAATCCAATTTATTGCATAATGTGAGGCATGTTGGGATGGGTAATATAGTAGTATGGATTTGAGTATGCATAAAAGGTCATAATGCTGAATGTGAAGGGAGATATTAGGTGTTAATTATTATTTGGTTTAATGCTTATTATTTGGCACTATGATTCGAATTTTTGGATGAATACTTGTTGTTGGAATGCCAATGTTGATTATAATTTGAGGAGGGTCGAATTATGGCTTGGTAGTATATAATTATGATTCTATTGCATAATTTAACATTTGGCCGAATGCAAGGTAACAATTTGTAGTATGGATTCATTTCATTATATCTACATGTTGGAAATTTATAATTGCCAAGTTAAACAATTTGTAAGCTTATTAAACGACATTGAGTATATGAGTACATATCCGGGCACTAAGTGTGCGATACCGGTAATAAGGCACTATGTGTGCGGATTATTAAGTAACGGCTCTATGTGAGTGATACGTTACTAGATATTGGAGTAACGGCTCTATGTGAGCGATACGTTACGAGATATTAGAGTAACGGCTCTATATGAGCGATACGTTACGAGAGGTTGGAGTAACGGCTCTATGTGAGCGATACGTTACGAGATTTTGAGTAACGGCTCTAAGTGAGCGGCACGTTACATAATATGATTAGCAAAGGTGATAAGTACGTGGTACATTTTTAATCTTATCTTTCTATGTACAGGTAATGGTTCGCTTGTAAAGATTTTAATATGAATGTGACTTAGTAATTAGTATTAATGGGAATTGGTATCTTAGAAATTTTGAATGGATGACTAAGTTGAGTGGTAAGTATTTAGGGGTAAGCGCCAATCTTATGGCATTTGAAAATTGATTTGAAACCTTGACTATTCGGTTTTGTTGTTGTAATTGAGATATCTATCCGAAAAGTTTTGTAAGGTAAATGCTTCTAATATTTTTAGCTGAAATCTTACTAAGTTATAGACCTTATTTTTCCTTTTCCTTGTTTCATGTGGACGTTGTAGATCACTCTTTGAAGGTGCAAATTAAAGCTCGTAGATCTATTTGGGCGACTCATCATACTATCATCTATTTTGGTATCCCTTTTTGCATTGGGTAAATCAATTAGAATTATGGCATGTATAAGCTATTGTGTCCTTTGTAGCATTTTTGTAAGATGATTTATAATGTGTGCTTGTTATGTGAAAAGGGCAAGTATTATTGAAATTTGACTATTTATAATCGGCTATAAGGAAACCTTTATGAAAGTGAAATTATATATATGTGTGGTCCATGTATAAATTGATTCAAAATGAAACGATTAAGTGTTCAACAAAGT
Organism: Gossypium australe; assembly: GCA_005393395.2. Classification (NCBI taxonomy): domain Eukaryota; kingdom Viridiplantae; phylum Streptophyta; class Magnoliopsida; order Malvales; family Malvaceae; genus Gossypium; species Gossypium australe. The sequence goes on from CM016626.1 coordinate 6,827,572, forward strand.
GAGTAAAGTGAATACATACCAAATTATAGATAAGTCAACAATCGAAGGAGTATAAGTTGATTTAATGATAGATGCTTGAAATGAAGAATTGATATGTATATATGTATGTGTATGTTTTTAAAACTTGCGTTTTTGGTAGTCATCGACATACATTCGAATGATAGGGGTGTTACAATTTTATTGGCATCAGAGCTAGGTTCAGTCGGTTGTTGGACTAACGTAGCGTGTGTGTGTGTGTGAGTAGCTATACATGCCATAAGATGAGGGATAGTATGATGATTTTTGTCCGCTAAATGTATTTGTCTTTTCTTTTGTATAGTAATGGATCCGGAACACGAGCAAGCTTTGGTGGATGATGTCGAGAGTGTGGCGCCTGCTCCCACGCAAGGGACTGCGTCGAAAGAACCTCGACCCGCCGCGAGTGGCCCTGATGAGAGGGTAAAACAGGCCTTTCAAAATATGATGAACGATTGGTTTAGTCACTACTTACGAACCACCCCGGCTGAACCCCCAAGAACACCAGTGGTACCTCTGGCGGTTAATCTTGATCGAGCAACTAAACCCCCGATTGATCGTATTAGGAAGCATGGGGCTCAAGAATTTAGAGTCGAAGATGATGATGATGCGGAGCGAGCCGAATTTTAGCTCGATAACACTATTCTAGTATTTGACGAGCTGTCTTGTACTCCCGACGAGAGTTTAAAGTGTGTTATATCACTACTGCTAGATTCTGCATATGTAACACCCCTAACCTCGAACCATTGCCGGAACAGGGTTACGAGGCATTACCGGACATATCAGACAATTTGCAAATATAATTTTGTTTAATATAAATTTCGGCAGCATTTCTGCTTATTATTATATAAGACCCCCTGTAAATTAAACCGTATTCATTTCAATTATAACCAATTCAACCAATTCATTTCATATATTCATTTTCTATTCTAATTACCTTCTAATCAAACTCAATCAATATAATAACAACTTAAATTTATCAAACTATTAGTTAGATTAAAATAAATATACTTCTTTCATTATAATTCTTAAACTTGTAATACTAACATTTTTAACCATTTACATTCAAAACATAATAACCTTTATACACAACCTACGTACATGCCACATTATGAAAAGGAAATATACATCACCAAAAGTTTGTTGAAGTCGGGTCTGGCTTCGGATGCTGGTTCAGTATTTGACTTCTACAACCTGCGCACGGAAACAACCGTACACTGAGTATACATATACTCAGTGGTATTACCATAATTCAAATTATAATCATAATAATCATATCATTAATTCATATAACTTTAATTTAACTAAACCAATTCAAACATAACTTTCATATAAGTTTGTCCTTCTCAATATATTCATACAATTCAATTTTAGCTATTCAACAATTGAAATAATACACAATCATGTTGAGCCACTATCCATTTCTTGAACCAATGGTTCATACTTTCTATTCTCATACTCATATTCCAATCAAATTTTTCAGTTCATGTTCTATTTTCGCATTTCTTCCTATGGCTCAACCATTTCATTTTATTCAATTTAACCTTTTCCTTATTTACCCCTATTAACAGACTCGGACTTTAGCGGATACACGGATTCCAACCCAAACACACCAGTACGGCACATTGTGCCTAAAACGGTACATAGTACCTGATCAATGTACGACACATAAGTGCCTGAAACGACACACGAGGTGCCTGATACGACACACGAGGTGCCTAAAATACGACACATAAAGTGCCTGATTTACGACACATAAAGTGCCTGATCGGCAAAGCCGATAAATCCCGTACTCTTCCAAATCCTATGGCATGCCAATTATATCCGACTCAGCCCGACTAGTTAATAGGGTATTTCAGTTCTCAATTTCATTTTCATTTCCATAACAAATTCAATTTCAATATCAATTACACTTTTCCATTTCAAACCACATACAATTCAATTTCAATACATATTCATCATTCAACTCAATTTCCATTCAATTCAATAAAAACACTTACCTTATAATTTACTTACCATATACATAAATTAATTTAACATTTAATGAATAAATAAATAGTTTGAATTATAGTAATACAAACCCGAATTTGCTTGATTATTCCTCAGTAACCTTCTCCTTTCCTTTGTGGGTTGATGCCTCGAGTTCCTTTTTAGCTACGAAAATAATAATAATTTAAATTATTAATTACAACATTAAATTACAATAAATAATTGAATTTTATTCAATTTCTACTCTTCCTCTTCATTCCACATCCTTTATACACAATTCTATTATTTACTTATAAGTTCTTTCAAAGCTGTCTACCTGAGTCATTATCACTAAATTATCTATATCTTGAGTTACAGAATTCCGAATTAAGATCCGTAAATTTTCTATGAAACTAGACTCACATATCTTCTTTCCATAAAATTTTCAGAATTTTTGGTTTATCCAATTAGTACAGTTTATTCTTTAAATTCACCCCTGTTCTGCTGTCTGGCAGTTCCTACCCTTCTTCACTAAAAATTAGTTATCTTTTTATAAAGAATTCAAATGATGTTATGGTTTATTTCTTATAAAACTAGACTCATTAAGGAATCTAACCATATAAATTATGTTCCCAAATTATTTTTATACAATTTTTAATGATTTTTCCAAGTCAGAACAGAGGATCTCGAAATCACCCTGAACTAGTTTCACTAAAATTTAAATATCTCATAATACAGAACATATTTTATTTCTCTGTTTCTTTCATATGAAAAGACTCAATAAGCTTTAATTTCATATCTCACTCAACTTCTAATTCCACTTCTATGATTTTTGGTGAATTTTCAAAGTTGCTCTACTGCTGCTGTCCTCAAACTGTTTTCTTATAACTTATTTTGCAATTAACTCCTAATTAAGTTTACTTATTTCTTAACTTAATTCATGCTTTGATTCTACTTAAATTCCTTCCATATTCAACTTGATTATATAATTTCATAATAAAACCCTAATTCATAATTTCTTCCAAATTAATCCCTATAGTAGAAAACTTATAGCTTACTTTACAATTTAATCCTTTTACTAATTCTAACTTAAATTTTATTCAATTTAGTCTCTAATTCATCTTTTTCTTCAACATCAACTATACTTGAAAACCAATAAACTCTCAAAATATCAACTTAGTTTCATCAAAATCTTGCTTTAAAGCTTCTAAAACATCAAAATTAAGAGAATAGAACTTGATTGACTTACCTAATTAAACTTCAAGCTTTAAAACCTCAATTTTCCCTTTTCTTTTTCTTTCTTTCTTTCTTTTCCCCTGTTTCGAAAACTTCTCTGTTCTTTTCTGTTCTTCTTTTGTTTCTTTTTATACTATTTACTTTATTATATAATATACTATTATATTAATATAATTATTTAATAATAATATATTTTAACACATAAAATCTCAGATTTTTTTTAAGCTTATGCCGCCTCAAGTATACTAAATGGTCTATTTGCCATTTTAGTCCTTTTTATTTTCTTTTAATCTACAATTAGACTTTTACTCCTTATTCAATTTGATCCTTTTTCCCAATTACTTTAAATTAAGCTAAATTCACTAAATAAAAATCTAATTAAACACACTATTAGACTCATAATTACTCCTAATAATTATTTACTAACTCGGTTTACTAAGACGGAGGCCTGATAACACATTTCTTTTTTTTCTCTTTTTTTTTTCTGGTGCCCACGGATTTTGGGTCGTTACAGCATACTACTGGTGAAACACGCTTGTGTCGGTTGTCCCGAAAGAGAAAGTTACCTGGGAGTTCTTTCAAGCGGAATTCTGTAAGAAATATATAAGCCAGCGCTTTATCGATTCTAAGCGTAAAAAGTTCCTCGAGCTCAAACAGGGCTACATGACTATATCGGAGTACGAGCGTAAATTTGTGCGACTCAGTCGCTATGCTCGAGAGTGTGTTTCATCGGAAGCTGCTATGTGCCGGAGATTTGAGGATGGCTTAAATGAGAATATAAAACTTCTGGTCGGTATTTTGGAAATTGACGAGTTTGTAGTACTGGTTGAACGAGCTTGTAAAGCTGAACAGTTGGGAAAGGAAAAGCAGAAAGCTGAGTTCGAATACAAGGACATTCGAAAGAGGACCGCAAGCAAATTTGCACAGATGTCTACGAAAAAGTTTAAGAATGACGGTGGTCGATTCAAGCCTAACGCTGGGATTTCTATTAGAGAACGGCCGCCAGTGAGTTCGCGGGCTACATCAGTTGCAAGTGTGGGCAATGAGAAATCGGGTAAACCAGAGTGCCAGCAATGTGGCAGACGACATCATGGAGAGTGTTGGGGTAAATCTAATTCCCGCACTTGTTAAAAGTGTGGCTCCCAGGACCACTTTATTCGAGATTGCCCGGAGAATGCTGAGAGGTGTGATGTGCAGAGTGCGAGACCGAGTGGCAACACAGCTCGAGGTAGATCATCCGTCTTGGAGGTGGTAGAGGCGGTACACAGAGGCGAGCTTCAGATGCGATTGTTCGATCAGATGCCCGAGTACCAGCTAGGGCTTACGCAATCCGTGCTAGAGAGGAGGCCTCATCCCCAGATGTCATTACCAGTATTTTCCTTCTCTTTGATACTATTGTGACTGCTTTGATTGACCCCGGCTCAACTCACTCGTATATGTGTGAAACATTGGTATCTAGTAAAACCTTACCTATCGAGTCTACTGATGTTGTAATACGGGTTTCAAACCCCCTGGGTAGATGTGTGCTGGTCGATAGAGTGTGTAAAAACTGTCCATTGATGATTAGAGATATGTGCTTTCCGGCTAATCTAATGCTATTGCCGTTCGATGAGTTCGACATCATTCTCGGTATGGATTGGTTGATAGTTCACGATGCAGTAGTAAATTACCGAAGAAAGACTATTGATTTGAGATGCCAGAATGATGACATAATCAGAGTCGAGTCTTCGGATTTGGGTGGACTATCTGCGGTGATATCTTCAATGTCGGCCCAGCGGTATTTGAGAAAAGGTTACGAAGCCTACCTTGCATATTTGATTAATGACAAAATAACGGAAAAGAAGATCGAATCAATGCCGGTTGTTAATGTATATTCGGATGTATTTCTGGAGAAATTACCCAGATTACCTCCAGTCTGAGAGGTAGTATTAGGATTGAACTAATTTCAGGGACCGCCCCGATTTCGATAGCCCCGTATAGAATGGCGCCAGCTGAACTAAAAGAATTAAAGGCTCAGTTGCAAGAATTGACGGATAAAGGCTTCGCCAGACCGAGTTTTTCCCCTTGGGGTGCACCGGTATTATTTGTGAAAAAGAAAGACGGAACTTTGAGAATGTGCATAGACTATCGACAGCTTAATAAGGTGACGATAAAGAATAAATACCCGTTGCCACGTATTGACGATTTATTCGATCAACTTAAAGGAGCTTCAGTGTTCTCAAAAATCGATTTAAGATCGGGATATAATATACTATTATATTAATATAATTATTTAATAATAATAATATATTTTTAACACATAAAATCTCAGATTTTTTTTAAGCTTATGCCGCCTCAAGTATACTAAATGGTCTATTTGCCATTTTAGTCCTTTTTATTTTCTTTTAATCTACAATTAGACTTTTACTCCTTATTCAATTTGATCCTTTTTCCCAATTACTTTAAATTAAGCTAAATTCACTAAATAAAAATCTAATTAAACACACTATTAGACTCATAATTACTCCTAATAATTATTTACTAACTCGGTTTACTAAGACGGAGGCCCGATAACACATTTCTTTTTTTTTTCTCTTTTTTTTTCTGGTGCCCACGGATTTTGGGTCGTTACATTTCTCCCCCCTTAATAAATTTCGTCCTCAAAATTTACCTGAGAATAGGTGAGGATACTGTGCCCTCATAGTTTCTTCCGGTTCCCAAGTTGCTTCTTCCACACTATGGCTTCTCCACAATACTTTTACCAAAGGGACTCGTTTGTTTCTTAATTCTTTCACTTCTCGAGCTAGTATTTGAACCGGTTCTTCTTCATATGATAAATCCGGTCTAATCTCAATGTCTTCAGTAGAAATAATATGAGATGGATCCGATCGATACCTTCGTAGCATGGAAACATGAAAAACATCATGAATTTTCTGTAATTCCGGAGGTAAAGCTAGTCGTTAGGCAACCGGTCCGATTCTTTCAATTACTTCATACGGTCCAATGTAACGAGGACTTAATTTTCCTTTGCGACCAAATCTCAAAACTTTCTTCCAAGGCGATACTTTTAAAAACACTTTATCACCTACAGAATACTCTATATCTCGTCGCTTTAGATCTGCATAAGACTTTTGTCTATCAAAAGCTACTTTCAACCTGTCTCTGATCTTTTTAACTACTTCTTCAGTCTCCTGAATTAAGTCCGGTCCAACTATCTTTTTCTCATTCAACTCTGTCCAACATACCGGTGATCGACATCTTCTACCATATAATGCTTCATATGGAGCCATTTGAATACTAGATTGGTAACTATTATTATAAACAAATTCAGCTAACGGCAAGTATCGTTCCCAACCTGATTCAAAGTCAATAATACAAGCCCGAAGCATGTCTTCTAGAATTTGAATTACCCGTTCTGATTGTCCGTCGGTTTGTGGATGAAATGCAGTACTAAAATTAAGCCGAGTACCCAAAGAATCATGTAACTGCTTCCAAAATCTCGATGTAAATCGTGGATCCCGGTCGGAAATTATAGACACTGGAATACCATGCAGTCTCACAATTTCTTGAATATAAACTTCAGCAAGCTTCTGTAGAGACCAATCAGTCCTAACTGCTATGAAATGAGCAGACTTAGTAAGTCGATCAACTATCACCCAAATGGCATTCTTTTTGCTCACCGACGGTGGTAACCCCGTAACAAAATCCATAGTAATACTATCCCATTTCCATTCAAGAATACTAATAGACTGGAGTAATCCTGTCGGTACCTGATGTTCTGCCTTTACTCGTTGACAAGTCAAACATTTACTGACATATTCAACTATATCTTTTTTCATCCCTGGCCACCAATAGAGCTCTCGTAAATTACGATACATTTTTGTTCCACCCGGATGCAATGCAAAAGTACCATCGTGTGCCTCTTGAAGAATCATCTTCTTTAATTCAGAAGTAATTGGAACACAAATCCGATTTTGAAACCTCAAACAATCATGTTCATCAATACTAAAACTCTCGACTGTACCATTCTGAACCATTTCTCTTTTCTTTAATAATTTATCATCTTCCATTTGAGCTGCTCTAATCTGATCTAACATCATCGGCTTAACCCTTAACTCAGCTAGCAAGCTTCCATCATCATTAACACTGAGCCGAGCAAACATTGCTCGTAATTCAATCGCAGCTTTCCTGCTCAATGCATCAGCTACCACATTTGCTTTTCCTGGTTGATAATCTATAACACAATCATAATCTTTTAGAAGCTCAATCCACCGTCTTTGCCTTAAATTTAACTCTTTCTGTGATAGAAGATATTTGAGACTTTTATGATCTGTGTAAATGTAGCATTTCTCGCCATATAAGTAATGTCTCCAAATCTTTAAAGCAAAAATTACTGCAGCTAACTCCAAATCGTGCGTCGGGTAATTACGTTCATGCGGCTTCAACTGTCTAGATGCATATGCAATAACCCTTCCATTTTGCATCAATACACAACCTAAACCACTCAAAGAAGCATCACTGTACACAATAAAATCTTTCCCTGACTCTGGTAATGTTAATACCGGTGCCTCTGTCAACATTTGCTTCAAAGTCTCAAAACTATTCTGGCACTGATCATCCCAGATAAAAGGAACATTCTTCTGCAGTAGTTTAGTCATTGGCATTGCTATTTTCGAGAATCCATTTACAAATCTTCGATAATATCCAGCCAAACCGAGAAAACTACGTACCTCAGACACATTCTTTGGCGCTTTCCACTGAACAATTGCTTCGATCTTCTTCGGGTCAACTCTAATCCCATCAGCAGATACCACATGTCCTAAAATTACCACTTCAGACAACCAGAATTCACATTTACTTAATTTCCCATACAACTGTTTTTCCCGCAGAATCTGTAAAATTTTTCGAAGATGCTGATCATGTTCTGCCTCTGTCTTCGAATATACCAATATATCATCAATAAAAACCACCACAAACTGATCTAGGTACGGCTGGAAAATGCGATTCATCAGATCCATGAAAGCAGCTGGAGCGTTGGTCAATCCAAACGGCATTACCAAAAATTCATAATGGCCATAACGAGTACGGAAGGCAGTCTTAGGCACATCACTTTCCTTCACCTTCAGCTGATAATACCCGGATCTCAAATCAATTTTAGAAAATACTGAAGCTCCCTTAAGCTGATCAAACAAGTCGTCTATACAAGGCAAAGGATACCGGTTCTTGATCGTCACTTTGTTCAACTGTCGATAATCAATGCACAACCGCATAGAACCATCTTTCTTTTTAACAAACAATACTGGAGCTCCCCAAGGTGAAATACTCGGTCGGATAAAGCCTCGATCTAATAAATCCTGTAACTGCACCTTCAACTCTTTCAATTCAGTAGGCGACATTCAGTACGGAGGTATAGAAATTGGTGCTGTACCTGGATACACCTCAATAGCAAATTCAACCTCTCTATCAGGTGGTAAACCCGGTAATTCTTCTGGAAATACATCTGGAAACTCGCATACAGTCCTAATCTGGCTGCATTGGCTCCCCGCTGAATCAGAATTAATAACATATGCCAAATACGCTGAACAACCATGCTGTAATAATTTGTTAGCTTTTATAGCTGAAATGATACGTGTCGAACCACTGGTACGGATGCCATTCACTTCAATTCTGTCCCCGTTTTCTGCTTGAATACTAAACCTCTTTTTATAGCAATCCAAAACTACCCCATGTTCAGATAACCAATCCATACCCAAAATGATATCGAAATCGCCAAAAGGCATGATCAGCAAATCCACAGGAAACATTTTATCATGTATTATTAATGGGCACCTCCGGCATACTCTGTCTACTAACATTGTTTGTCCCAAAGGGCTAGACACCTCTATGAAAACTCTAGACATTTCAGATTCTAACTTCCCCGATTCAACTAATTTTAAATTAATATATGAATGTGATGAACCCGGGTCAATTAAAGCATAAATAGGCTCAGAATGCAATAAAAATATACCTGTCACGACATCATGTGCATCACCTTCTTCCCGAGTCCGAACCACGTAGGCCCTGGCTGGTGTTCTAGCTTCCGACTGTTGTGTAACTATATCACTGCCCCTTCGTACACCTCCACCTCTGGATACAGAACCACCTCTGCCCGAACCTCTGCCTCGAGCAGTAGACACTGATCTTTGAGATGTTGTAGGTGTAATATTTTTATTCTTCGGACAATCTCTAACAAAATGCTCTACCGACCCGCAACGGAAGCAGCCTCCGGTTACTTTCCAACATTCACCTAAATGTTTCTTGCCACAGTATCCGCATTCTGGAATTTTGTATCTCTGAATGGACCTCTTACACTACCAGTAGATACCGTCGTCTGTTTTCCTCGGCTTATATCCCCTCGATCAGATTTTAAACTAGGTCTCCAACCACCTCTGAATTCTCTAGATCTTTTTGGTAGTGGATTTGAACTAGTTGCTCCTACTCGTTTCCTGGTCAATCCACCTGTTTCTGACTTTTTGTCTAGTCCCAAGACTTGCTCTATCATTTTGGCCCGCTCGATCAAATCAACAAATTCAGTAATTCGCTGGGACACTAATTGTAGTTTTATTTCATCTCTTAATCCCCGTAAAAACCTTTACAACTATCAGCCTCTGTTGGAATATATTCTGAAGCATACCTGCTCAATTAGTAACTCTCGATCATAATCCAATACTGACATATTACCTTGTTTCAACGTTAAAAACTCTTGCTTTTTCTCTTCAATATACATTTCCCCAATATACTTCTTTTGAAATTCTTTTTGAAACAAATCCCAGGTTACCTGATCATCCGGTAAATGTCTAACAATAGATTCCCGCCAGAGGTATGCTTCCCCTTGTAACAATGATACGGCACATATCAGATTCTCTCGGGGGGTGCAATCTAATTGTTGCAAAACTCTTTTTGTTGATTCTATCCAATTCTCAGCAGTAGACGGATCAAGACCTCTTAGTCCCGAAAACTCCGTGGCACCATATTTTCTTAATTCTTTAATCGGGGCCCGTCTAAGAGTAGGTACTGGTGTAGTAGCAGGTACAGTTTCCGCTACATGTTGTAATGCATCGGCTATAGCTCTTAAAGTTGTGAGTTATCTCTTCCTCTTCCTACATTAGGAGGTTGATTATCTAATGGATTTGCAGTAGGTGTAACAGATTCAGTTTCTTCAATTTCTCGATTTCCAGTATGCATTTCCTGTTCAACATGATACATTCTTTCGTCTGACATTTTATCTATAAAACAAAATCAAATAAATATATATCAGCATCCAAAAACCCGACTCAGCTTTGACTCAACAGTGGCATGTACTTCTAGACTCTTTGACTCACTTTCGAGCCCGATTTAGCCCGAGAATCGACTAAACCTGATAGCTCTGATACCAATAATTGTAACACCCCTAACCTCGAACCATCGCCGGAACAGGGTTACGAGGCATTACCGGACATATCAGACAATTTGCAAATATAATTTTTGTTTAATATAAATTTCGGCAGCATTTCTGCTTATTATTATATAAGACCCCCTGTAAATTAAACCGTATTCATTTCAATTATAACCAATTCAACCAATTCATTTCATATATTCATTTTCTATTCTAATTACCTTCTAATCAAACTCAATCAATATAATAACAACTTAAATTTATCAAACTATTAGTTAGATTAAAATAAATATACTTCTTTCATTATAATTCTTAAACTTGTAATACTAACATTTTTAACCATTTACATTCAAAACATAATAACCTTTATACACAACCTACGTACATGCCACATTATGAAAAGGAAATATGCATCACCAAAAGTTTGCTGAAGTCGGGTCTGGCTTCGGATGCTGGTTCAGTATTTGACTTCTACAACCTGCGCACGGAAACAACCGTACCTGAGTATACATATACTCAGTGGTATTACCATAATTCAAATTATAATCATAATAATCATATCATTAATTCATATAACTTTAATTTAACTAAACCAATTCAAACATAACTTTCATATAAGTTTGTCTTCTCAATATATTCATACAATTCAATTTTAGCTATTCAACAATTGAAATAACACAATCATGTTGAGCCACTATCCATTTCTTGAACCAATGGTTCATACTTTCTATTCTCATACTCATATTCCAATCACATTTTTCAGTTCATGTTCTATTTTCGCATTTCTTCCTATGGCTCAACCATTTCATTTTATTCAATTTAACCTTTTCCTTATTTACCCCTATTAACAGACTCGGACTTTAGCGGATACACGGATTCCAACCCAAACACACCAGTACGGCACATTGTGCCTAAAACGGTACATAGTACCTGATCAATGTACGACACATAAGTGCCTGAAACGACACACGAGGTGCCTGATACGACACACGAGGTGCCTAAAATACGACACATAAAGTGCCTGATTTACGACACATAAAGTGCCTGATCGGCAAAGCCGATAAATCCCGTACTCTTCCAAATCCTATGGCATGCCAATTATATCCGACTCAGCCCGACTAGTTAATAGGGTATTTCAGTTCTCAATTTCATTTTCATTTCCATAACAAATTCAATTTCAATATCAATTACACTTTTCCATTTCAAACCACACAATTCAATTTCAATACATATTCATCATTCAACTCAATTTCCATTCAATTCAATAAAAACACTTACCTTATAATTTACTTACCATATACATAAATTAATTTAACATTTAATGAATAAATAATAGTTTGAATTATAGTAATACAAACCCGAATTTGCTTGATTATTCCTCAGTAACCTTCTCCTTTCCTTTGTGGGTTGATGCCTCGAGTTCCTTTTTAGCTACGAAAATAATAATAATTTAAATTATAATTACAACATTAAATTACAATAAATAATTGAATTTTATTCAATTTCTACTCTTCCTCTTCATTCCACATCCTTTATACACAATTCTATTATTTACTTATAAGTTCTTTCAAAGCTGTCTACCTGAGTCATTATCACTAAATTATCTATATCTTGAGTTACAGAATTCCGAATTAAGATCCGTAAATTTTCTATGAAACTAGACTCACATATCTTCTTTCCATAAAATTTTCAGAATTTTTGGTTTAGCCAATTAGTACAGTTTATTCTTTAAATTCACCCCTGTTCTGCTTCTGGCAGTTCCTACCCTTCTTCACTAAAAATTAGTTATCTTTTATAAAGAATTCAAATGATGTTATGGTTTATTTCTTCTAAAAGACTCATTAAGGAATCTAACCATATAAATTATGTTCCCAAATTATTTTTATACAATTTTAATGATTTTTCCAAGTCAGAACAGAGGATCTCGAAATCACCCTGAACTAGTTTCACTAAAATTTAAATATCTCATAATACAGAACATATTTATTTCTCTGTTTCTTTCATATGAAAATAGACTCAATAAGCTTTAATTTCATATCTCACTCAACTTCTAATTCCACTTCTACGATTTTTGGTGAATTTTCAAAGTTGCTCTACTGCTGCTGTCCCCAAACTGTTTTCTTATAACTTATTTTGCAATTAACTCCTAATTAAGTTTACTTATTTCTTAACTTAATTCATGCTTTGATTCTACTTAAATTCCTTCCATATTCAACTTGATTATATAATTTCATAATAAAACCCTAATTCATAATTTCTTCCAAATTAATCCCTATAGTAGAAAACTTATAGCTTACTTTACAATTTAATCCTTTTACTAATTCTAACTTAAATTTATTCAATTTAGTCTCTAATTCATCTTTTTCTTCAACATCAACTATGAAAACCAATAAACTCTCAAAATATCAACTTAGTTTCATCAAATCTTGCTTTAAAGCTTCTAAAACATCAAAATTAAGAGAATAGAACTTGATTGACTTACCTAATTAAACTTCAAGCTTTAAAACCTCAATTTTCCCTTTTCTTTTTCTTTCTTTCTTTCTTTTCCCCTGTTTCGAAAACTTCTCTGTTCTTTTCTGTTCTTCTTTTGTTTCTTTTTATACTATTTACTTTATTATATAATATACTATTATATTAATAATTATTTAATATAATAATATATTTTTAACACATAAAATCTCAGATTTTTTTTAAGCTTATGCCGCCTCAAGTATACTAAATGGTCTATTTGCCATTTTAGTCCTTTTTATTTTCTTTTAATCTACAATTAGACTTTTACTCCTTATTCAATTTGATCCTTTTTCCCAATTACTTTAAAAATTAAGCTAAATTCACTAATAAAAATCTAATTAAACACACTATTAGACTCATAATTACTCCTAATAATTATTTACTAACTCGGTTTACTAAGACGGAGGCCCGATAACACATTTTCTTTTTTTTTCTCTTTTTTTTTTCTGGTGCCCACGGATTTTATGCCGCCTCAAGTACTAAATGGTCTATTTGCCATTTTAGTCCTTTTTATTTTCTTTTAATCTACAATTAGACTTTTACTCCTTATTCAATTTGATTTTCCCAATTACTTTAAATAAGCTAAATTCACTAATAAAAATCTAATTAAACACACTATTAGACTCATAATACTCCTAATAATTATTTACTAACTCGGTTTACTAAGACGGAGGCCTGATAACACATTTCTTTTTTTTCTCTTTTTTTTCTGGTGCCCACGGATTTTGGGTCGTTAAGCATACTACTGGTGAAACACGCTTGTGTCGGTTTCCCGAAAGAGAAAGTTACCTGGGAGTTCTTTCAAGCGGAATTCTGTAAGAATATATAAGCCAGCGCTTTATCGATTCTAAGCGTAAAAAGTTCCTCGAGCTCAAAACAGGGCTACATGACTATATCGGAGTACGAGCGTAAATTTGTGCGACTCAGTCGCTATGCTCGAGAGTGTGTTTCATCGGAAGCTGCTATGTGCCGGAGATTTGAGGATGGCTTAAATGAGAATATAAAACTTCTGTCGGTATTTTGGAAATTGACGAGTTTGTAGTACTGGTTGAACGAGCTTGTAAAGCTGAACAGTTGGGAAAGGAAAAAGCAGAAAGCTGAGTTCGAATACAAGGACATTCGAAAGAGGACCGCAAGCAAATTTGCACAGATGTCTACGAAAAAGTTAAGAATGACGGTGGTCGATTCAAGCTAACGCTGGATTTCTATTAGAGAACGGCCGCCAGTGAGTTTCGCGGGCTACATCAGTTGCAAGTGTGGCAATGAGAAATCGGGTAAACCAGAGTGCCAGCAATGTGGCAGACGACATCATGGAGAGTGTTGGGGTAAATCTAATTCCCGCACTTGTTAAAAGTGTGGCTCCCAGGACCACTTTATTCGAGATTGCCCGGAGAATGCTGAGAGGTGTGATGTGCAGAGTGCGAGACCGAGTGGCAACACAGCTCGAGGTAGATCATCCGTCTTGGAGGTGGTAGAGGCGGTACACAGAGGCGAGCTTCAGATGCGATTGTTCGATCAGATGCCCGAGTACCAGCTAGGGCTTACGCAATCCGTGAGAGAGGAGGCCTCATCCCCAGTCATTACCAGTATTTTCCTTCTCTTTGATACTATTGTGACTGCTTTGATTGACCCGGCTCAACTCACTCGTATATGTGTGAAACATTGGTATCTAGTAAAACCTTACCTATCGAGTCTACTGATGTTGTAATACGGGTTTCAACCCCCTGGGTAGATGTGTGCTGTCGATAGAGTGTTGTAAAAACTGTCCATTGATGATTAGAGATATGTGCTTTCGGCTAATCTAATGCTATTGCCGTTCGATGAGTTCGACATTCTCGGTATGGATTGGTTGATAGTTCACGATGCAGTAGTAAATTACCGAAGAAAGACTATTGATTTGAGATGCCAGAATGATGACATAATCAGAGTCGAGTCTTCGGATTTGGGTGGACTATTGCGGTGATATCTTCAATGTCGGCCCAGCGGTATTTGAGAAAAGGTTACGAAGCCTACCTTGCATATTGATTAATGACAAATAACGGAAAAGAAGATCGAATCAATGCCGGTTGTTAATGTATATTCGGATGTATTTCTGGAGAATTACCCAGATTACCTCCAGTCTGAGAGGTAGTATTAGGATTGAACTAATTTCAGGAACCCCCGATTTCGATAGCCCCGTATAGAATGGCGCCAGCTGAACTAAAAGAATTAAAGGCTCAGTTGCAAGAATTGACGGATAAAGGCTTCGCCAGACCGAGTTTTTCCCCTTGGGGTGCACCGGTATTATTTGTGAAAAAGAAAGACGGAACTTTGAAGTGCATAGACTATCGACAGCTTAATAAGGTGACGATAAAGATAAATACCCGTTGCCACGTATGACGATTTTTCGATCAACTTAAAGGAGCTTCAGTGTTCTCAAAAATCGATTTAAGATCGGGATATAATATACTATTATATTAATATAATTATTTAATAATAATAATATATTTTTAACACATAAAATCTCAGATTTTTTTTAAGCTTATGCCGCCTCAAGTATACTAAATGGTCTATTTGCCATTTTAGTCCTTTTTATTTTCTTTTAATCTACAATTAGACTTTTACTCCTTATTCAATTTGATCCTTTTCCCAATTACTTTAAATTAAGCTAAATTCACTAAATAAAAATCTAATTAAACACACTATTAGACTCATAATTACTCCTAATAATTATTTACTAACTCGGTTTACTAAGACGGAGGCCCGATAACACATTTCTTTTTTTTTCTCTTTTTTTTTCTGGTGCCCACGGATTTTGGGTCGTTACATTTCTCCCCCCCCTTAATAAATTTCGTCCTCGAAATTTACCTGAGAATAGGTGAGGATACTGTGCCCTCATAGTTCTTCCGGTTCCCAAGTTGCTTCTTCCACACTATGGCTTCTCCACAATACTTTTACCAAAGGGACTCGTTTGTTTCTTAATTCTTTCACTTCTCGAGCTAGTATTTGAACCGGTTCTTCTTCATATGATAAATCCGGTCTAATCTCAATGTCTTCAGTAAAATAATATGAGATGGATCCGATCGATACCTTCGTAGCATGGAAACATGAAAAACATCATGAATTTTCTGTAATTCCGGAGGTAAAGCTAGTCGATAGGCAACCGGTCCGATTCTTTCAATTACTTCATACGGTCCAATGTAACGAGGACTTAATTTTCCTTTGCGACCAAATCTCAAAACTTTCTTCCAAGGCGATACTTTTAAAAACACTTTATCACCTACAGAATACTCTATATCTCGTCGCTTTAGATCTGCATAAGACTTTTGTCTATCAAAAGCTACTTTCAACCTGTCTCTGATTTTTTAACTACTTCTTCAGTCTCCTGAATTAAGTCCGGTCCAACTATCTTTTTCTCATTCAACTCTGTCCAACATACCGGTGATCGACATCTTCTACCATATAATGCTTCATATGGAGCCATTTGAATACTAGATTGGTAACTATTATTATAAACAAATTCAGCTAACGGCAAGTATCGTTCCCAACCTGATTCAAAGTCAATAATACAAGCCCGAAGCATGTCTTCTAGAATTTGAATTACCCGTTCTGATTGTCCGTCGGTTTGTGGATGAAATGCAGTACTAAAATTAAGCCGAGTACCCAAAGAATCATGTAACTGCTTCCAAAATCTCGATGTAAATCGTGGATCCCGGTCGGAAATTATAGACACTGGAATACCATGCAGTCTCACAATTTCTTGAATATAAACTTCAGCAAGCTTCTGTAGAGACCAATCAGTCCTAACTGCTATGAAATGAGCAGACTTAGTAAGTCGATCAACTATCACCCAAATGGCATTCTTTTTGCTCACCGACGGTGGTAACCCCGTAACAAAATCCATAGTAATACTATCCCATTTCCATTCAGAATACTAATAGACTGGAGTAATCCTGTCGGTACCTGATGTTCTGCCTTTACTCGTTGACAAGTCAAACATTTACTGACATATTCAACTATATCTTTTTTCATCCCTGGCCACCAATAGAGCTCTCGTAAATTACGATACATTTTTGTTCCACCCGGATGCAATGCAAAAGTACCATCGTGTGCCTCTTGAAGAATCATCTTCTTTAATTCAGAAGTAATTGGAACACAAATCCGATTTTGAAACCTCAAACAATCATGTTCATCAATACTAAAACTCTCGACTGTACCATTCTGAACCATTTCTCTTTTCTTTAATAATTTATCATCTTCCATTTGAGCTGCTCTAATCTGATCTAACATCATCGGCTTAACCCTTAACTCAGCTAGCAAGCTTCCATCATCATTAACACTGAGCCGAGCAAACATTGCTCGTAATTCAATCGCAGCTTTCCTGCTCAATGCATCAGCTACCACATTTGCTTTTCCTGGATGATAATCTATAACACAATCATAATCTTTTAGAAGCTCAATCCACCGTCTTTGCCTTAAATTTAACTCTTTCTGTGATAGAAGATATTTGAGACTTTTATGATCTGTGTAAATGTAGCATTTCTCGCCATATAAGTAATGTCTCCAAATCTTTAAAGCAAAAATTACTGCAGCTAACTCCAAATCGTGCGTCGGGTAATTACGTTCATGCGGCTTCAACTGTCTAGATGCATATGCAATAACCCTTCCATTTTGCATCAATACACAACCAAACCACTCAAAGAAGCATCACTGTACACAATAAATCTTTCCCTGACTCTGGTAATGTTAATACCGGTGCCTCTGTCAACATTTGCTTCAAAGTCTCAAAACTATTCTGGCACTGATCATCCCAGATAAAAGGAACATTCTTCTGCAGTAGTTTAGTCATTGGCATTGCTATTTTCGAGAATCCATTTACAAATCTTCGATAATATCCAGCCAAACCGAGAAAACTACGTACCTCAGACACATTCTTTGGCGCTTTCCACTGAACAATTGCTTCGATCTTCTTCGGGTCAACTCTAATCCCATCAGCAGATACCACATGTCCTAAAATACCACTTCAGACAACCAGAATTCACATTTACTTAATTTCCCATACAACTGTTTTTCCCGCAGAATCTGTAAAATTTTTCGAAGATGCTGATCATGTTCTGCCTCTGTCTTCGAATATACCAATATATCATCAATAAAAACCACCACAAACTGATCTAGGTACGGCTGGAAAATGCGATTCATCAGATCCATGAAAGCAGCTGGAGCGTTGGTCAATCCAAACGGCATTACCAAAAATTCATAATGGCCATAACGAGTACGGAAGGCAGTCTTAGGCACATCACTTTCCTTCACCTTCAGCTGATAATACCCGGATCTCAAATCAATTTTAGAAAATACTGAAGCTCCCTTAAGCTGATCAAACAAGTCGTCTATACGGCAAAGGATACCGGTTCTTGATCGTCACTTTGTTCAACTGTCGATAATCAATGCACAACCGCATAGAACCATCTTTCTTTTTAACAAACAATACTGGAGCTCCCCAAGGTGAAATACTCGGTCGGATAAAGCCTCGATCTAATAAATCCTGTAACTGCACCTTCAACTCTTTCAATTCAGTAGGCGACATTCGGTACGGAGGTATAGAAATTGGTGCTGTACCTGGATACACCTCAATAGCAAATTCAACCTCTCTATCAGGTGGTAAACCCGGTAATTCTTCTGGAAATACATCTGGAAACTCGCATACAGTCCTAATCTGGCTGCATTGGCTCCCCTGAATCAGAATTAATAACATATGCCAAATACGCTGAACAACCATGCTGTAATAATTTGTTAGCTTTTATAGCTGAAATGATACGTGTCGAACCACTGGTACGGATGCCATTCACTTCAATTCTGTCCCCGTTTCTGCCTGAATACTAAACCTCTTTTTATAGCAATCCAAAACTACCCCATGTTCAGATAACCAATCCATACCCAAAATGATATCGAAATCGCCAAAAGGCATGATCAGCAAATCCACAGGAAACATTTTATCATGTATTATTAACGGGCACCTCCGGCATACTCTGTCTACTAACATTGTTTGTCCCAAAGGGCTAGACACCTCTATGAAAACTCTAGACATTTCAGATTCTAACTTCCCCGATTCAACTAATTTTAAATTAATATATGAATGTGATGAACCCGGGTCAATTAAAGCATAAATAGGCTCAGAATGCAATAAAAATATACCTGTCACGACATCATGTGCATCACCTTCTTCCCGAGTCCGAACCACGTAGGCCCTGGCTGGTGTTCTAGCTTCCGACTGTTGTGTAACTATATCACTGCCCCTTCGTACACCTCCACCTCTGGATACAGAACCACCTCTGCCCGAACCTCTGCCTCGAGCAGTAGACACTGATCTTTGAGATGTTGTAGGTGTAATATTTTTATTCTTCGGACAATCTCTAACAAAATGCTCTACCGACCCGCAACGGAAGCAGCCTCCGGTTACTTTCCAACATTCACCTAAATGTTTCTTGCCACAGTATCCGCATTCTGGAATTTTTGTATCTCTGAATGGACCTCTTACACTACCAGTAGATACCGTCGTCTGTTTTCCTCGGCTTATATCCCCTCGATCAGATTTTAAACTAGGTCTCCAACCACCTCTGAATTCTCTAGATCTTTTTGGTAGTGGATTTGAACTAGTTGCTCCTACTCGTTTCCTGGTCAATCCACCTGTTTCTGACTTTTTGTCTAGTCCCAAGACTTGCTCTATCATTTTGGCCCGCTCGATCAAATCAACAAATTCAGTAATTCGCTGGGACACTAATTGTAGTTTTATTTCATCTCTTAATCCCCGTAAAAACCATTTACAACTATCAGCCTCTGTTGGAATATATTCTGAAGCATACCTGCTCAATTAGTAAACTCTCGATCATAATCCAATACTGACATATTACCTTGTTTCAACGTTAAAAACTCTTGCTTTTTCTCTTCAATATACATTTCCCCAATATACTTCTTTTGAAATTCTTTTTGAAACAAATCCCAGGTTACCTGATCATCCGGTAAATGTCTAACAATAGATTCCCGCCAGAGGTATGCTTCCCCTTGTAACAATGATACGGCACATATCAGATTCTCTCGGGGGGTGCAATCTAATTGTTGCAAAACTCTTTTTGTTGATTCTATCCAATTCTCAGCAGTAGACGGATCAAGACCTCTTAGTCCCGAAAACTCCGTGGCACCATATTTTCTTAATTCTTTAATCGGGGCCCGTCTAAGAGTAGGTACTGGTGTAGTAGCAGGTACAGTTTCCGCTACATGTTGTAATGCATCGGCTATAGCTCTTAAAAGTTGTGAGTTATCTCTTCCTCTTCCTACATTAGGAGGTTGATTATCTAATGGATTTGCAGTAGGTGTAACAGATTCAGTTTCTTCAATTTCTCGATTTCCAGTATGCATTTCCTGTTCAACATGATACATTCTTTCGTCTGACATTTTATCTATAAAACAAAATCAAATAAATATATATCAGCATCCAAAAACCCGACTCAGCTTTGACTCAACAGTGGCATGTACTTCTAGACTCTTTGACTCACTTTCGAGCCCGATTTAGCCCGAGAATCGACTAAACCTGATAGCTCTGATACCAATAATTGTAACACCCCTAACCTCGAACCATCGCCGGAACAGGGTTACGAGGCATTACCGGACATATCAGACAATTTGCAAATATAATTTTGTTTAATATAAATTTCGGCAGCATTTCTGCTTATTATTATATAAGACCCCCTGTAAATTAAACCGTATTCATTTCAATTATAACCAATTCAACCAATTCATTTCATATATTCATTTTCTATTCTAATTACCTTCTAATCAAACTCAATCAATATAATAACAACTTAAATTTATCAAACTATTAGTTAGATTAAAATAAATATACTTCTTTCATTATAATTCTTAAACTTGTAATACTAACATTTTTAACCATTTACATTCAAAACATAATAACCTTTATACACAACCTACGTACATGCCACATTATGAAAAGGAAATATGCATCACCAAAAGTTTGCTGAAGTCGGGTCTGGCTTCGGATGCTGGTTCAGTATTTAACTTCTACAACCTGCGCACGGAAACAACCGTCCACTGAGTATACATATACTCAGTGGTATTACTATAATTCAAATTATAATCATAATAATCATATCATTAATTCATATAACTTTAATTTAACTAAACCAATTCTAACATAACTTTCATATAAGTTTGTTCTTCTCAATATATTCATACAATTCAATTTTAGCTATTCAACAATTGAAATAATACACAATCATGTTGAGCCACTATCCATTTCTTGAACCAATGGTTCATACTTTCTATTCTCATACTCATATTCCAATCACATTTTTCAGTTCATGTTCTATTTTCGCATTTCTTCCTATGGCTCAACCATTTCATTTTATTCAATTTAACCTTTTCCTTATTTACCCCTATTAACAGACTCGGACTTTAGCGGATACACGGATTCCAACCCAAACACACCAGTACGGCACATTGTGCCTAAAACGGTACATAGTACCTGATCAATGTACGACACATAAGTGCCTGAAACGACACACGAGGTGCCTGATACGACACACGAGGTGCCTAAAATACGACACATAAAGTGCCTGATTTACGACACATAAAGTGCCTGATCGGCAAAGCCGATAAATCCCGTACTCTTCCAAATCCTATGGCATGCCAATTATATCCGACTCAGCCCGACTAGTTAATAGGGTATTTCAGTTCTCAATTTCATTTTCATTTCCATAACAAATTCAATTTCAATATCAATTACACTTTTCCATTTCAAACCACATACAATTCAATTTCAATACATATTCATCATTCAACTCAATTTCCATTCAATTCAATAAAAACACTTACCTTATAATTTACTTACCATATACATAAATTAATTTAACATTTAATGAATAAATAAATAGTTTGAATTATAGTAATACAAACCCGAATTTGCTTGATTATTCCTTAGTAACCTTCTCCTTTCCTTTGTGGGTTGATGCCTCGAGTTCCTTTTTAGCTACGAAAATAATAATAATTTAAATTATTAATTACAACATTAAATTACAATAAATAATTGAATTTTATTCAATTTCTACTCTTCCTCTTCATTCCACATCCTTTATACACAATTCTATTATTTACTTATAAGTTCTTTCAAAGCTGTCTACCTGAGTCATTATCACTAAATTATCTATATCTTGAGTTACAGAATTCCGAATTAAGATCCGTAAATTTTCTATGAAACTAGACTCACATATCTTCTTTCCATAAAATTTTCAGAATTTTTGGTTTATCCAATTAGTACAGTTTATTCTTTAAATTCACCCCTGTTCTGCTTTCTGGCAGTTCCTACCCTTCTTCACTAAAAATTAGTTATCTTTTTATAAAGAATTCAAATGATGTTATGGTTTATTTCTTCTAAAAGTAGACTCATTAAGGAATCTAACCATATAAATTATGTTCCCAAATTATTTTTATACAATTTTTAATGATTTTTCCAAATCAGAACAGAGGATCTCGAAATCACCCTGAACTAGTTTCACTAAAATTTAAATATCTCATAATACAGAACATATTTTATTTCTCTGTTTCTTTCATATGAAAATAGACTCAATAAGCTTTAATTTCATATCTCACTCAACTTCTAATTCCACTTCTACGAGTTTTGGTGAATTTTCAAAGTTGCTCTACTGCTGCTGTCCCCAAACTGTTTTCTTATAACTTATTTTGCAATTAGCTCCTAATTAAGTTTACTTATTTCTTAACTTAATTCATGCTTTGATTCTACTTAAATTCCTTCCATATTCAACTTGATTATATAATTTCATAATAAAACCCTAATTCATAATTTCTTCCAAATTAATCCCTATAGTAGAAAACTTATAGCTTACTTTACAATTTAATCCTTTTACTAATTCTAACTTAAATTTTATTCAATTTAGTCTCTAATTCATCTTTTTCTTCAACATCAACTATACTTGAAAACCAATAAACTCTCAAAATATCAACTTAGTTTCATCAAAATCTTGCTTTAAAGCTTCTAAAACATCAAAATTAAGAGAATAGAACTTGATTGACTTACCTAATTAAACTTCAAGCTTTAAAACCTCAATTTTCCCTTTTCTTTTTCTTTCTTTCTTTCTTTTCCCCTGTTTCGAAAACTTCTCTGTTCTTTTCTGTTCTTCTTTTGTTTCTTTTTATACTATTTACTTTATTATATAATATACTATTATATTAATATAATTATTTAATAATAATAATATATTTTTAACACATAAAATCTCAGATTTTTTTTAAGCTTATGCCGCCTCAAGTATACTAAATGGTCTATTTGCCATTTTAGTCCTTTTTATTTTCTTTTAATCTACAATTAGACTTTTACTCCTTATTCAATTTGATCCTTTTTCCCAATTACTTTAAATTAAGCTAAATTCACTAAATAAAAATCTAATTAAACACACTATTAGACTCATAATTACTCCTAATAATTATTTACTAACTCGGTTTACTAAGACGGAGGCCCGATAACACATTTCTTTTTTTTCTCTTTTTTTTTTCTGGTGCCCACGGATTTTGGGTCGTTACAGCATACTACTGGTGAAACACGCTTGTGTCGGTTGTCCCGAAAGAGAAAGTTACCTGGGAGTTCTTTCAAGCGGAATTCTGTAAGAAATATATAAGCCAGCGCTTTATCGATTCTAAGCGTAAAAAGTTCCTCGAGCTCAAACAGGGCTACATGACTATATCGGAGTACGAGCGTAAATTTGTGCGACTCAGTCGCTATGCTCGAGAGTGTGTTTCATCGGAAGCTGCTATGTGCCGGAGATTTGAGGATGGCTTAAATGAGAATATAAAACTTCTGGTCGGTATTTTGGAAATTGACGAGTTTGTAGTACTGGTTGAACGAGCTTGTAAAGCTGAACAGTTGGGAAAGGAAAAGCAGAAAGCTGAGTTCGAATACAAGGACATTCGAAAGAGGACCGCAAGCAAATTTGCACAGATGTCTACGAAAAAGTTTAAGAATGACGGTGGTCGATTCAAGCCTAACGCTGGGATTTCTATTAGAGAACGGCCGCCAGTGAGTTCGCGGGCTACATCAGTTGCAAGTGTGGGCAATGAGAAATCGGGTAAACCAGAGTGCCAGCAATGTGGCAGACGACATCATGGAGAGTGTTGGGGTAAATCCAATTCCCGCACTTGTTAAAAGTGTGGCTCCCAGGACCACTTTATTCGAGATTGCCCGGAGAATGCTGAGAGGTGTGATGTGCAGAGTGCGAGACCGAGTGGCAACACAGCTCGAGGTAGATCATCCGTCTTGGAGGTGGTAGAGGCGGTACACAGAGGCGAGCTTCAGATGCGATTGTTCGATCAGATGCCCGAGTACCAGCTAGGGCTTACGCAATCCGTGCTAGAGAGGAGGCCTCATCCCCAGATGTCATTACCAGTATTTTCCTTCTCTTTGATACTATTGTGACTGCTTTGATTGACCCCGGCTCAACTCACTCGTATATGTGTGAAACATTGGTATCTAGTAAAACCTTACCTATCGAGTCTACTGATGTTGTAATACGGGTTTCAAACCCCCTGGGTAGATGTGTGCTGGTCGATAGAGTGTGTAAAAACTGTCCATTGATGATTAGAGATATGTGCTTTCCGGCTAATCTAATGCTATTGCCGTTCGATGAGTTCGACATCATTCTCGGTATGGATTGGTTGACAGTTCACGATGCAGTAGTAAATTACCGAAGAAAGACTATTGATTTGAGATGCCAGAATGATGACATAATCAGAGTCGAGTCTTCGGATTTGGGTGGACTATCTGCGGTGATATCTTCAATGTCGGCCCAGCGGTATTTGAGAAAAGGTTACGAAGCCTACCTTGCATATTTGATTAATGACAAAATAACGGAAAAGAAGATCGAATCAATGCCGGTTGTTAATGTATATTCGGATGTATTTCTGGAGAAATTACCCAGATTACCTCCAGTCTGAGAGGTAGTATTAGGATTGAACTAATTTCAGGGACCGCCCCGATTTCGATAGCCCCGTATAGAATGGCGCCAGCTGAACTAAAAGAATTAAAGGCTCAGTTGCAAGAATTGACGGATAAAGGCTTCGCCAGACCGAGTTTTTCCCCTTGGGGTGCACCGGTATTATTTGTGAAAAAGAAAGACGGAACTTTGAGAATGTGCATAGACTATCGACAGCTTAATAAGGTGACGATAAAGAATAAATACCCGTTGCCACGTATTGACGATTTATTCGATCAACTTAAAGGAGCTTCAGTGTTCTCAAAAATCGATTTAAGATCGGGATATTATCAGTTACGAGTTAAAGAGGCAGATATACCAAAGACTGCGTTTCGGACGAGATATGGTCACTACGAATTCTTGGTGATGCCGTTTGGGCTCACTAATTCCCCTGCTATTTTCATGGATTTGATGAATCGGGTGTTCAGACATTTTTTAGACCGGTTTGTTGTTGTTTTCATAGACGACATACTGATTTACTCCCATGACGAAATCGAACATGTCAAGCATTTGAGGGTGGTGTTACAGATTCTACGGGATAATAAATTATTTGCTAAATTAGATAAATGTGAGTTTTGGTTGAAAGAAGTCGGCTTTTTGGGACATGTTATCTCAGAATCGGGTATACGGGTCGATCCAAACAAAATATCAGCTGTACTTGATTGGAAACCCCCGCGAAATGTTTCTGAGGTTCGTAGCTTTCTGGGGCTTGCCGGATATTATAGACGCTTTGTGAAGGGATTTTCTATGATAGCATCCTGATGACGAAGTTACTACAAAAAGATGTGAAATTTGATTGGACAGACAGGTGTCAAAAGAGTTTTGATCAACTGAAGACACTATTAACGGAGGCTCCGGTACTCATTCAGCCAGAGTCAGGAAAGGAATTCGTCATTTTTAGTGATGCATCACTTAATGGGCTCGGTTATGTATTAATGCAGGAGGGCAAGGTGGTAGCTTATGCCTCGAGGCAGTTGAAGCCGCACAAAAGAAATTATCCTACACACGACCTTGAACTAGCCGTTATAGTCTTTGCTTTAAAAATATGGCGTCACTACCTTTTCGGTGAGAAATGTCATATCTATTCGAATCATAAAAGTCTAAAGTATTTAATGACTCAAAATGATCTGAATCTGAGACAGCGTCGATGGTTGGAATTATTGAAAGATTACGAACTCGTGATCGATTATCACCCAGGAAAGGCTAATGTGGTTGCCGATATACTTAGTCGCAAATCATTATTTGCTCTTCGTGCGATGAACGCTGATCTAGCCATGACCGATGATGGAGTGATTATTGCAGAATTAAAGGCGAGGCTGTCATTCGTATCACAGATCTGATAAGCTCAGGAGGTCGATGAAGATTTAAAGTCAAAAAGGAATTGTTGTAGCTCTGGAACGGATTCAGATTTCCGGATAGATGCCGAAGGATGCTTAAGGTTCAAGAATCGAATGTGTATACCAAAGAAAGCTGAGTTGATTCGAATGATTTGTGACGAAGATTGTTGATTCACCCGGGTAGCACATAGATGTATAATGACTTGAAACAACATTATTGGTGGCACGGCATGAAACGAGATATCTCAGATTATGTATCGAAGTGTTTGATATGTCAGCAAGTAAAAGCTGAGCATCAGGTGCCTTCGGGACTTCTTCAATCGATTATGATACCTGAGTGGAAATGGGACCTAGTCACCATGGATTTTGTATCGGGTTTGCCTCTAACGCTGAATAGGAAAGACTTGATCTGGGTTGTTGTGGATAGACTGACAAAATCGGCCCATTTCATCCGCGTACGTATGAATTTCTCACTTGATAAGCTGGCTGAATTGTATGTGTCCCAGATTGTGCGATTACACGGAGTACCCATTTCTATTGTTTCCGATAGAGACCCAAGGTTTACGTCGCGGTTTTGGAAGAAATTGCAAGATGCTTTAGGTACTAAGCTACACTTTAGTACCGCCTTCCACCCTCAGTCAGATGGACAATCTGAGCGAGTCATTCAGATACTCGAGGACATGTTAAGATGTTGCGTTCTTGAGTTTGAGGGTACCTGGGAGCGATACTCACCCCTGATTGAATTTGCATATAACAACAGCTTTCAGTCTAGTATCCAAATGGCACCTTACGAAGCTTTATACGGTCGTAAATGCCGTACTCCGTTGTACTGGACGGAAATGGGAGAAAATAAGATCCATGGAGTCGATTTGGTTAAGGAAACTGAGCAGAAAGTAGCAATAATTCGGGATAGTTTGAAAGCAGCATCAGATCGTCAGAAGTCTTACGCAGATCTGAAACGCAAGGACATTGAATTCCAGATAGGTGATCGAGTGTTCTTAAAAGTATCGCCGTGGAAAAAACTCATGAGATTTGGTCGTAAAGGCAAGCTGAGCCCGAGATTCGTCAAACCGTATGAAATCACTGAACGTATCGGTCCAGTTGCTTACAGGTTACAGTTACCACCTGAGTTGGAGAAGATCCATAACGTCTTTCATGTTTCAATGCTTCGTAAATATCGATCTGATCCATCACATATAATTTTCTCGGCTGAAGTGGAGATCCAACATGATATGACCTACGAGGAAGAACCGGTTCGTATTTTAAATCGTGAGATAAAAGAACTGAGAAATAAAAAGATCCCCCTAGTTAAAGTACTATGGCAAAAACACGGAGTCGAGGAAGCAACTTGGGAATCGGAGTATACGATGAAAGAACGCTATCCGAACCTCTTTTCCGGTAAGATTTTCGCAGACGAAAATCCCTAAGGGGGGAGAGTTGTAACGGTCCGAATTCGACCCTAGTCAAAACTGTGGTTTCGGGACCACGAACTCGACTTAGAAAATATCGTAATATATATATTTACTTTTATGTTATGTGTGTGTTGAATTGTGTGGAAAATATATGGTTAATATGTTGAATTTAGAGAAGGGACCGAATAGATAAAATCTAGGAATGACTTTAATAGATTGAGAGGGACAAATTTTAAATGTGACATAAACAAAGGGGATGTGCATGTCAAATTTGTCCAAAACTTTTAGTAGTGGACGGTAATGATGAGGATTAATGTTAATTATAATAAAATTTGGATAGTGGGATGTAGACTTAATATTTTATGTGATTAAAATAAAAGAAAATACATTTTTTTTAATTTATTGTCTTCTTCATCATCTTCATCTTCCTCTCACGAAACAAGAAGAGGAAAGAAGCCATTTTTTTTTCTTTCATGACCGGGCTTTGCATGTTATTCTAAGGTGAGGTATCAAGCTCCATTCTTGATGATTTTTTACATGGGTGCACTGGTAATCTTATATATTATCAAATTCATGTGCAAAATTTGAGCTTAAAGTTTCCCCCTAGATTCGGTCATGATCTAGCACTTTGAATTGCTCATGTTTGATAAAATAAAATAATATTGGTTATGGTTAGCATATTAGCTTATTAAATATGAAACAGATATGTATTATGGCTTGAATATTTTGGGGAAACAATCGGTTGGAAGCTATATGCTTGATGAATGGCTTTGTGAACCTAGGAGGGGAGGTATAGGCGTCGACAATTGAGAGAAACTAGTCTAAGTTTAGTGAATGTTTAATGAAATTATTTAGGGATTGAGTTAGTAAGGAAACCGAACTAGGGAGGGGTAAATGGCTATTCAACAAATTATTATTATTGAATAGAAATTTTAGAACCGTAGCTATGAGAGGTGAAATTGCACCTAAAATTAAATTTCAAGATGGTTATAATAAAGTAGGGCATTCGGTCTTGGGGGGAAAAATTTGAATTATGACCATATTTACTTAATCGAATAGGGTGTGAACATGTAAGGATAAAAAAATTAAATGATTGTATAAATTTTGAGTTTGAATTGAATTGAGTAGAATTAATGGAAAAATATATTGAATAAAGGTTGCTTGATATTTTCTTAGATCGAGATCAAAAAGAAAAGGGGATAGATCGTGGAAAAGCCAAATTAGACGAGTAGCCGGGAAATTCTAAATCGTCTTTCTCTTCGAGGTAAGATTTCAGGCTAATTAAATAATTGAATTGATTCTTTATTCAATGTTGATGTTTAAAGGGGATGTGAATTGTTGAGCCATGAATGCCGAATATGGTGTATAGATTAATCCAATTTATTGCATAATGTGAGGCATGTTGGGATGGGTAATATAGTAGTATGGATTTGAGTATGCATAAAAGGTCATAATGCTGAATGTGAATGGAGATATTAGGTGTTAATTATTATTTGGTTTAATGCTTATTATTTGGCACTATGATTCGGATTTTTGGATGAATACTTGTTGTTGGAATGCCAATGTTGATTATAATTTGAGGAGGGTTGAATTATGGCTTGGTAGTATATAATTATGATTCTATTGCATAATTTAACATTTGGCCGAATGCAAGGTAACAATTTGTAGTATGGATTCATTTCATTATATCTACATGTTGGAAATTTATAATTGCCAAGTTAAACAATTTGTAAGCTTATTAAACGACATTGAGTATATGAGTACATATCCGGGCACTAAGTGTGCGATACCGGTAATAAGGCACTATGTGTGCAGATTATTAAGTAACGGCTCTATGTGAGCGATACGTTACGAGATATTGGAATAACGGCTCTATGTGAGCGATACGTTACGAGAGGTTGGAGTAACGGCTCTATGTGAGCGATACGTTACGAGATTTTGAGTAACGGCTCTAAGTGAGCGGCACGTTACATAATATGATTAGCAAAGGTGATAAGTACGTGGTACATTTTTAATCTTATCTTTCTATGTACAGGTAATGGTTCACTTGTAAAGATTTTAATATGAATGTGACTTAGTAATTAGTATTAATGGGAATTGGTATCTTAGAAATTTTGAATGGATGACTAAGTTGAGTGCTAAGTATTTAGGGGTAAGCGCCAATCTTATGGCATTTGAAAATTGATTTGAAACCTTGACTATTCGGTTTTGTTGTTGTAATTGAGATATCTATCCGAAAAGTTTTGTAAGGTAAATGTTTCTAATATTTTTAGCTGAAATCTTACTAAGTTATAGACCTTATTTTTCCTTTTCCTTGTTTCATGTGGACGTTGTAGATCACTCTTTGAAGGTACAAATTAAAGCTCGTAGATCTATTTGGGCGACTCATCATACTATCATCTATTTTGGTATCCCTTTTTGCATTGGGTAAATCAATTAGAATTATGGCATGTATAAGCTATTGTGTCCTTTGTAGCATTTTTGTAAGATGATTTATAATGTGTGCTTGTTATGTGAAAAGAGCAAGTATTATTGAAATTTGACTATTTATAATCGACTATAAGGAAACCTTTATGAAAGTGAAATTACATATATGTGTGGTCGATGTATAAATTGATTCGAAATGAAACGATTAAGTGTTCAACAAAGTGAGTAAAGTGAATACATACCAAATTATCGATAGGTCAACAATCGAAGGAGTATAAGTTGATTTAATGATAGATGCTTGAATTGAAGAATTGATATGTATATATATATATATATATGTGTATGTTTTTAAAACTTGCGTTTTTGGTAGTCATCGACATACATTCGAATGATAGGGCTGTTACATTTTCTGCCAAAGGGATTCGGAGGATTCGTGCAGAATCTTCTTCTGGAAAGGTATACTCTATCAGCTCCTTCCTCCGTTTTCTTTCAGTATCTATTAATGCATTAACTTTGAGATCTTGTATAGAATTCACCTCTACTGATAATCTAAAATTTATTGCATCTGGAATCTATGCATCCTGATTAATAGACACATTATTGCCTATGCCACCTCGCAAAAGCAAACCTTTTTTCAAAATATCTTTTGCTGCCCATATGCTCTTCCACGTATAAGAACTTGTATTTCCTAAATTGGCATTTAAAAAATGGGTATTTGGAAAATATTCAGCTTTCAGACCTCGCGCGACAAGAGATTCTTCGTTATTGATAATCCTCCATCCTTGCTTTGCTAGAAGGGAAATATTAAATTGAGACATATTTCTAAAACCCATACCCTCTTCCTCTTTAGAGCGACACATAAGCTTCCATTGACACTAGTGAATCCGCTTCTTCTTCTTCCCATGCTGCCACCAAAATTTCGTAAAAGTATTTTCTAGTTCCTCACATAATGATTTTGGTAGGAGAAAACAATTTATCGCATAATTTGGTATTGCTTGAAGTACCAACTTGGTAAAATCTGCTTCCCCTCTTGCGATAGTAGCCTTCTGCTCCACTGTCCAATTCTCTGATTGACCTTGTCCCTTATGTACTGAAAAGACTCTTTCCTTCTTTTGCCCACAATATTAGGAAGTCCTAAATATTTTTCCAAGTTTGTTGTACTTCTCACGCCCAATACCTCCTCAATTTCTTTTTTCATCTCCTCTGAAGTGTTGGTACTAAAGCAAACTGTTGACTTGTTAAAATTCACACATTGACTAGAGTATTGTTAATAGTTTTTCAAAATGCCTTTTAAAAATACCGCTCGTTCCTTCGTGGCTTCTCCAAAAAAGATACAATCATCTGCAAATAGAAGATGTGATATTGCTGGTTCTCTTCTACTCGCTTTAATTCCTTTTAGAACGCCCTCCCTGACAGCCAGCCTAATCAAAGTTGAAAGTCCCTTCCCACAAATTAAAAAAAGATATGGGCTCAGTGGGTCACCTTGTCGTAATCATCTAGTAGGTTTAAAATTCCTGCCTATATTTCCATTTATGTTTATTGCATAGGAGACTGTTGAGACACATTTCATGATTAGTTTAACCCATTCTTCTGCAAAACCCATTTTTAGCAAAACATCCTTTAAAAAACCCCATTCCACTCTATCATAAGCTTTGCTCATATCCAACTTAACCGCCATGAATCTTTTTTTTCCATAACGCTTTTGACGCAATGTATGAAGGATTTCATATGCAATAAGCACATTATCCGAAATTAATCTTCCTGGAACAAACGCACTTTGACCACTATCAATGCATCTTCCAATATAATTCTGAAGTCTGTTTGCTATTGTTTTGGCCACTATTTTATAGAGAACTGTGCATAGACTAATGGGTCTAAAATTAATAAGGTTTGTGGGATTTGGGGTTTTTAGAATAAGCACAATGTCTGTATTATTAGAAGATTCAAAATCCTTACCCTCATTTAGGATTCCAAGACAAAACTCTTCTACATCTTTACCCACAATATGCTAGTACTTCTTAAAAAATAAAGCTGGAAAACCGTCCCAACCTGGTGATGCGTCATTGAAAGCACCAAATATATCCTATTCCCTGTAAAATAGTAAAAATAACAGTAAAGGGGAAGTAGGGTCGAATCCTCAGGGATCGGATTATACGAATGTTTGTTTCTCGAAATCCTGGGCAGAATCGTGCCCAAAAAAACCTGCGTTCCTGAAAAAAATAAAAAAACAGAATTTAAAGTTTCGAATTGGAAAAATAAAAAAAATAGAATTTAAAGTGAATTGAAATTACGAGAATAAATTGCGTAAATTAAAATGAGGAATATGAAAATAAAAAGAGTTTAGAGAAAGTTTCTTAAGTGGAGAGATTCCAGCCTCCAGTTGCCTCGATCCGCCTTGGGTTCAATCCTTGGCTTTTAGATGATCCTTTTCAACCCGAATAAGCCATTTATAATGGAAGAGGACGCCTACGACCACCAGCTCCAAGGATTTAGACTTCAATTTGGTGGAACCTGACTCTAGCCAACAATCGCTCTTGTGGGATCATCTATGCTAGATCAACGTTTCTCAATGGCGAATCCTTCACCATTTTGTCTCTCGGGCTCGCTAACCTCAAACGCAGTAAGCTAACGAACTGATTGTGCAACCTTCTTAAAATATACAAAGCGGTCGTTCTTTGCACACGTTGAAAAGATCACTTTTTAAGGGACATGGACGGAAGCGTCAGCCCCGTAATGCGAAGAAACGATGAATACCCTGTTGAGAAGGCTAAGTACGGATTTTAAACCTCAAGAAACCTTTTTGGGGATTTTCGGCAACCTTTGGCTAGATGGATTTTAGTGGCTCATGGATGAGATGTAAAAGAAAATAAATATATAAGAATGGAGAAAAGAATTTTTATTGAAAGAAAATATGGAAAGCACTAAAGACTTATAGGGAGAGAGTTTACAGAAAAAGATGAACAACCAAAATGAGTCACTTCATCCCCTATTTATAGTGCTAAGATAAATGGACTAGTCCTACTCAAACTCTCAAAGATAATTACAATTAATCAAAGATAAATAGAGATAAATAAAGAAATTAAATAATCCTCAATAATTATCCTAATATTAATTATCCTAATATAATTAAAATAGAGTCTAATAAAGCAAAGTCTCTTCTTTTTGCATTTCAATCCTTCTGTCCTCCATGTTTGCACTTTTGGCACCATCTTTTCTCTTTGTTGCACATTGGTCCATTTTATCTTTAATTTCACATTTTTGGCCCTTAATTTCAATTTTTACCTCCAATTTAGTCCCTACATGATAAAAGACCATAAATAGCTCAAATTAGTAGAATCATACGCAAAATAAATATACAATTAGCACATAAAAATATGACATTCTAGAGTATTATCAAATTCCCCCTACTTAGCCCATGCTTGCCCTCAAGTATGGTTCCTATCCACTGTGAAAATTAGATACTGAAAGAAATTCTACTCCAAAGTTTTATAAAGATTAGTCAAAAACGCATATGAAAAATAAAGATAACTTCTAAGCTTGCTTTAAGTAAAACAGAAAAAATTTTCTCATTAACACACACAAAAATTAAAATCGTCTTGAATTATTCCATGCTATTTAGGTAAATTACCAAACCTACTAAGACACTCTATTTATTTCCACCTTTAGTCCCTAACTGAAATTTTATTAGTACTATTTTTCTTTGCTTTTCTTTTTTTTTTTCTTTTTTTTTCTCTCTTTCTTTTTCTTTTTCTTTTTTTATATGAATATATCTCCGGTTAGCGGAGTTTTACCCATCACGTCACACAACCTTTTGACGCGAAGTAGAATGACAACCCAAGCACCCTACCCCGGTTACTCAATCAATCACGTTCGGAGCCAAACTCATAACATTGGTTAGCGGAGTTTTACCTATCACATCACACAACCTTTTGAGGCGAAGTAGAATGACAACCCAAGCACCCTATCCCGCTTACTCCGTCAGTCACGTTCTAAGTTGCACTCATAACCTTAGAAACATTTCTTAAACAAGATTTACACGAAAATTTAATTTTAAGAGGACCTAAGAGAAATAATCAAGTGTCAAAAATAAGTTTTAGTAACCACCTAATAGACATGAACATAATTTAAGCATGCAAATATATTAAGTGTCCATTTGATATTAAACTTGATCAATTTTACGAAAAGCAAGATAGAGTTAACTTATTAATCATAATTATTTTTAGCCTAATAAAAAGAAAAGAGTGGAGATAAAATCAAACAGACAGAATCATAATTAACTCAGTGGCCAAGAATCATGCATGTAGGTCAAACAGTGGCAAGTCGTGGTCAAATTCTTGGGCATGAAAAGGGACAGAATATTCTTAAAAAAAAATATTGACAAAATGGAGACTCAAGCAGCAAACACAAATCAAAGCAGAAGACGACAGTAATACGAAAAGTACCTCCCCCTACTTAAAACACATTGTCCTCAATGTGGACGCAAAAGAAATAAATAGGTAGAAAAGTTTAGAAAAACTCCCCGTGTAGCTACTGCCGATTGCGGAGGACTTGTGCGTGAAGGGGACGATGTGGCTAGAATAGGCTTGTTTGGCTGTAGGGATATAACATTCTAGCTCACTTTCTGCCTTTTTGTTCGTATTTTCGCTCCGTTTTACCTAGATAGAATAAGAGAAATTTATTTGAATAAAATAAAATTGAAATAAATTAAAAAGAAAAGAAAAGAAAATAATAAATAAAAACAAAATTGAAAATAAATAATAAAAGAAAAATAAAGATTGGGTTGCCTCCCAACAGGCGCTTGTTTAACGTCATTAGCTACACGACTTAAATGGTTATACAGTGGCTCAAAATAAATCTTTTTAATTATGTGAGCTTGGGAATTCTCATTTTTTTATCACATTCACCATATTTGGGTTTAATCGTCTTTGCGCCTATTTCGTTAGTTTCATATTTTCCTCCAAATGGTTAATCCCTTTTAAGTCGGCAATGGTCTCATCATTCTCCGAAAAACTGAATTTGAGATTGTAACACCTCTCACCCGTATCCAACACCAGAATAGGGTTTGAGGCATTATCGGACTTAAAATTCACAATCATACAAAACCGGGTTACCAAATTTCGCCCAAAATTTAAAACTTTTCAGACACATGCATTTGACATTGTCATCTATTTAATCACTTATACTATGGACAAATAGGCTTACGAGCCAAAATCATTATAAGCCACATCTCATGGCTGTAATTAACAAATCAATATAAGCTAATACATTTCGCTAATCACAACAACATCTGTCATAGAAAAACTAAATCCTTATACATGCCAATACTCCTAGGATAATGGCTCGATAGTGTGATGCTGCCTCCGACGATCTCCAACCCTGAGCTGACCTAACAAAACTAAAAGAATGGAAAGGAGGGAGTAAG
Organism: Gossypium australe; assembly: GCA_005393395.2. NCBI lineage: Eukaryota > Viridiplantae > Streptophyta > Magnoliopsida > Malvales > Malvaceae > Gossypium > Gossypium australe. The sequence continues at coordinate 6,863,325 of CM016626.1, forward strand.
CTTTACGCTTAGTAAGCTCGCATGAAAATAATAAGCAATACGATAACATGCTATTTTCATATTCTTTCCATTCATTCAAATTCCAACTAAGCTGTTTCCTTGAGTCATAGTTATTAGATAATTTATATCTGGAGCTACAGAACTCAAACTTAAGATCCATTAATTTTCCCTGAAACTTAACTCATTTATCTTCTCACCATAAAATTTTCAGAATTTTTGGCTTCGCCAATTGGTACAGTTTATTCATTAAAGTTTCCCCTGTTTCACCATTCAACTACTCTGACCTCTCTTCACTATAAATCAATTTTCTCTTTGTACAGAATTTATATGGCCTCCTTGTTTTGTTCATTTGAAACTAGACTCATTCATGATTTCAGGCATATAAATTATATCTCATAATTATTTATGTACAAATTTTAATAATTTTTCAAATGTAGAGTAGGGGATCACGTAATCATTCTGAACCAGTCTCACCGAAATTCAAATATCTCAAAATATACAAATCATTTGTTTTCTATTTTTCTTTTATATGAAAATAGACTCAATAAGCTTTAAATCAATATCTCCTCCAACTTATAATTCAATTTCTACTATTTTTGGTGATTTTTCAAATTTACGTCACTGCTACTGCCCAAAACAGTTCTATTGTAAATGTTTGCTCTTTTCACTTTAGTTGTGTTCTTCACTTGCTTATACCAATCTTTCCAATTTCCGATTACATATTGAACATATTGTTCATACATACATTTGCCACATTTCTCAATTGGTCACATTCACACTTGCACTTATTCATAATATGATCATTTTCAATTACACTTAGTCAATTTTCCGTTGAACTCATTGTAATGATAACAGATACATGGTGGCCTACACATGGTACCACCCTTGTAGCCGAAGCTATCTGGTACATATAGTAGCCTGCACTTAGTACTATACATGTGACCAAAACCATTTCATAACTCTCTTGTACATATAATTGAGCTCAACATTAACAATCACTCAATCTCTTTCATTTGATTCACTCCTTTTTGTATCACTTATTATCAAATTAGGAAACGTCTTACGAATTTGAGTACGTCGTTGCTCAGTGCCACGTTTCACAACTCAGTATGGTTTTCCTCATTGAAATACCATACCTACGTTTCATAACTCGGTATGGAAACACCATACCTACATTTCTTAACTCAGTATGGTTAATACCATACCTACATTTCACAACTCAGTATGGATGATACCATACCTACATTTCATATCTCAGTATGGATGATACCATACCTACATTTCACACTTTGCCATGGATTAACCATGGTCTTATCCGTCAATTCATCACATGTCACGATACGAACGTACTCAATTCTGCGTTTTTCCTAATTTGCATTACCGCATTTATTCTTCCATTTTATCATAATTTTCACAATCCCACAGCAAATTCATATTTAACAACGCATTATATCATTCAATCATTCACCAATAAACATGTAAACTCAACCATATGAACTTACTTGCCGAAATCTCGTCAGGTACAGCTGTGTAGCAACTCATACAACCCATGTAATATTAATTTAAAATCCAATTCATTTAACATTAATTTTGCCATTCAATTTCACATAACACAACCAACATCACATTTTCCATATCATACATCAACTTCTCCTAAACATATTAAATCATACAATTTATGCCATATCAATAGAAAATTACAATTCAAGCACGATGTTGCATTATTATTAACACACGAACTTACCTCGAATGCCGAAACGACCATTTTACCAACTTTCTCGATTTTCGATTTTCCTCCAATTCTAGGTCCAAATCTCATTTTTCGGGATCTATATAAGCCATAGAAGCTTGGCCGAATGGAGCTCACCCATGGCTGCCATTTTTCTTCTCACATTCGGCTGGAGAAGAAGGAAAGAATGATATTTTTTTTTTACTATTTTTGTCTTATTACCATTTAACTTAACTTCCAAATTTGCCCTTTTTCTTTTCAACTAACTTCAAAAATACCAAACAAATATCTTCATCAACTTATAAGTGGACTAATTTCTTCATAAGGACCTTCACTTTAAAAACCCATCACAATCACACCCTTTATCATCTGGAACATACACTTCGCACCTATAACAATTTAATCCTACTAACCAAATTAAACACTTTTTCGATAAAATTTCTCAACGAAGTTTCCACACAACAATTTAATCACATTATAGACCTCAAATTGATAATCCAAGCTATTTCATACTTAAAGATTCTTGGACCTCATATTTTGCAACTTATTGCAATTTAATCCAAATAATAAAATTGGGCACTTTATCGATAAAAATTACTTAACAAAATTTGCACACCATCACCCAACATGTCATAGACTCTAAAACATTCATAAATTAAATTTTTTTACTTTGAGTTTGTGGTCTTGAAACCACTATTCTGACTAAGCCCTGTTTTGGGCTATTACAATTCTCCCCCCCTTAGGGATTTTCGTCCCTGAAAATCTCACTAGTTAATGGATTTAGGTCTAATTTCACAAGTCACTTTCAGCTTCTCATATAGTTTCGGCATCTTCAACATCTTACTTCTTAAACTAAGATTCGGAACTGTACTATCTTATCATGAACATAAAAATCATATTACTGATCTTCTTAAATTCTGAGTGAAAATCCCACTAATAAATAATTCGCCTTATTCTATCAATAATCTCATACTCTTCGATGAACCACAACTCACCTATCTTTACTTATCCAGATGAAAATTCTCTGTTAATGAAATACTTTCAGAAGCACTTGACACTCATCTAAGTTCAATACTCTTACCTTTCGATTCTGTATGCAATTTTTGATAATCTATAATTGATTTCTTGGTACACAAACTCCGTCTCGAAACAACAAATAAATAGTCAGTTTTTGACCTGTAGTTCTGAATCAGAAGTTAGTTCTTTTAGAACACTTCTAACTTACTATTTACTAACAAAATTCTAAGTTTCACAAAATCATGGAATAAGCATCATTGTTTCTGAATAATAATCACTGTCTAATTCACATCATAAGATTCTTTTCATGCAGTATTAACTGAGTGCAAGCATAAGCTACCATTTTCACGTTCTTGTATCAAAATATACTTCAAACCAATAAACTATCCAGACTAAATAGTTGAATTGGTCTTGGCTATTTTACAGTATCCTTCTAAAGGACCATTTTCATCTAGTTGCCATGATAACTCAGACATGTATCCTATTGCAATTCTTTCCGGTTACGAATCAATGATCCTTAAATCAACTATAAAGTTTCAATGATACATAACAATATCGTTTTAACGCATTGAGATATATCAAATTACTCAGAAATAACAACTATAGCGCGGATTCCAGCTTAATCCTTTACTGTTTACTCTTTTATCAATGTTTATTCTTTTCCCAAAATCTAAAGATAGATCACATCTAATAAAATTTACTTTACTGTTAATTCTCAAATACTGAACCCCATTGGAATTGCATCTCTCTTACAATTAAAATCGTAGCGTCATTTCAAGGCTAACTTCTCAGTCACACCGATAAACAATAATTTAACTAATGCAAAAGCATAGTCTTTACACATCTAACAATAGCAACACTGTATGTTCACTATCAACTAGATTTCATAATCACAAAAGTATGATTACTTCCAGTAAAGGAATATCTCTTGCACAATTCATAAAATAAAGTCAATAAGAAATCCGAGATAAGAAAATCCAAGATTTGATACCGTACTAGAATTCTGAGAATATAGCTCATAAGAGAAATAATATCGACTTTGACAAATTCTCAGAAAATTTCCAGAAGGAAAACAATACTTATAAGCACTGAACGATAACAGAAGCAACATAGTTTTCATATGCACATTTCACAAAATAACAATCAGTGGAAACTGAATTTCAACATCATATGAACGTTACTGTCACTTTTCTATCAACTCATTTTAATAGAATACCAGAAAAGATAGAGTAATACCGATCACGGCCCAAACAAATTAACATTGCTTTCATCTATCACTAAAATTGATTAGCATTCTCATATGATAAGAACCCCGAACGAGTCGATTAGTCAATATTAACTTTTTCCTTAACTGTAACATTGCGAAACCAGGATGATTTTCATAAAATTTCATCACAACACCAAAGTTATTTTAGGCCATTTAACACACATATTCACGGTATTCATCCGTATCCTTTGTCTCTTTCGAAGATTCATCCGGGAATTTTCTCACTTTCCATCATTTTAATAAATATCAATAATATTCACTCATATATCATATGATACACTGATATGTAAAAACATAAATAAAAAGGATGTATCATTTACATATAGACTTACTCATTTTAGGTCTTACCACATTCCAAATACATATCATAAACATTGCTCACATTTACATGCACTTATCCCTTACACTTGTCATCACATAATCACACGTAATTTTCACTTTGTCAAGGTTTCCCGATGAACACTTCAGAATAATATCGAATACACTGTGGTTTCATACATGGCCCACCAATAATAATAAGTACGGTAGTATCGCACATAGCCCACCAATAATAATAAATAAGTTGGTAATCACACACAGCCTACCAATAATAACATATTCACATGCTGCCATAATAAGACTAACTTCTCAATAACTTTAGTAGATAATGTCTCGACTGAAAACAAAACATTTCGATCATCGGAGAAATTTAAACACAAATTCCCATAACAACCAATACAAAAGCACAATCTTTATATCTCTGGTAACTGTATCAAAGAACTCTCACCATCAAGTCAAAACTTATAATCATTCTAAGCATTTTAATAATAAGAATAAACTATTTTCATCAATAGAACATTTCCTACTGATATCTCATGGCTGATACTTTGAACAATTATTTATTAAGGAAACAAAAATAACAAATTTTCAGAATATGGAGTTGCACAAAAAAAAATACTCATAACATTCACTTAATTTCATGTTATACTCATAGCATCATTGTAACACCCCTTACCCGTATTCAACGCCGGAATAGGGTACGAGGCATTATCGGAATTGCAAATTTATTTTTCAAACATTTTATTTCATTTAGCATTTATATTTGAAACCCATCAAAATCAAACATATTGTCCCATAAACATATTTATTTTTCTCGTCATGTCTTACTTAAATTTATTATTCGTCTCAACATACTTAATTACCTTGTATTAACATATTAAAGATAATCACATATTTACATATCATAATAAATATCATTCACTTATCTTTTCTTCATAAACATAAATTAGTTAATTTATCATATCAATATTTCACGTACCATCAACTCATATTTTCTTATATCACATAATTAAGTTAAACGAACTTATCTGGGTAAATTTGTAGAAATATCAAAATTCAGGGGCACTTTGGAAATTTTCTATTTTCATTGATTTTTCAGTCGATCTTAATCTAAATTAATAATTTCATTCAATTTTGCAATTTTACATAATAAAATAATCCATTTCATACAAATTGGTCATTTCCACATTTTTTTACAAAATTAATCATAAAGTTTTACTTTTATTCAATTTAGTCCCTGAGCCTAAAACATTACAAATTAGCCATGCTAGCTGAATATTCATACATATTTTCCTCCTCCTCCTCTCCATTCCACATCCTTAATGTATATAACATGCTATAAGTAACATTATCAATAATTTCATAAATTACTCATAAGTATATTCAAATCTGTCCATTTGAGTTATAGTCACTAAATTATTTATTTCCAGAGCTACAGAACTCCAATTTAAGATCCGTAAATTTTCCCCAAAACTAGACTCATATATTTTTTTACTATAAATTTTTCAGAATTTTTGGTATGGCCAATCAATACCAGATTATTCTTAAAGTTTCCCCTATTTCACTGTTTAACTGCTCTGACCTCTCTTCACTACGAATTAAATTACTCTTTGTACAGAATTTAGATGGCCTCCTTGTTTAGCTCATTTGAAACTAGACTCATCCAGGATTTCATACATATAAATTTTAATCCACAATTATTTTTGTGCAATTTCTAATGATTTTTCTAAGGCAGAACAGGGGATCTCGAAATCACCCTGAACCAGTTTCACTAAAATTTAAATATCTCATAATACAGAACTTATTTGCTTTCTATGTTTCCTTCATATGAAAATAGACTCAATAAGCTTTAATTTCATATCTCATTCAACTTCTAATTCCACTTCTACGATTTTTGGTGAATTTTCAAATTTACTCTACTGCTGCTGTCCCAAAACTGTTTCTTATAACTTATTTTGCAATTAAATCCTAATTAAGTTTACTTATTTCTTAACTTAATTCATGCTTTGATTCTACTTAAATTCCTTCCATATTCAACTTGATTATATAATTTTCATAATAAAACCCTAATTCATAATTTCTTCCAAATTAATCCCTATAGTAGAAAACTTATAGCTTACCTTACAATTTAATCCTTTTACTAATTCTAACTTAGATTTCATTCAATTTAATCCATAATTCATCTTTTTCTTCAACATAAGCTATATTTAAAAACCCAAAAACTCTCAAAATATCAACTTATTTTCAACAAAATCTTGCTTTAAAGCTTCTAAAACATCAAAATTAAGAGAATAGGACTTGATTGACTTACCAATTTGAACTTCAAGCTTCAAACTTTCTATTTTTCCTTTTTCTTTCCTTCTCCTCTATTTCTTCTCTGTTTCGTCTTACTCTCTGTTTCTTTTTCTGTTTTCCATTCTCTCTTCTACCTCCTTCTTTTTTTTGTTTTTGTTTGTATATATATAATATAATAATAATAATATAATAATATAATAATATAATAATATAATAATATACTTTAAAAAAAAATCTCAGATTTTCTAACGTGAACAGCCTCAACTATGCAAAATGGTATAATTACCATTTTGACCCTTCATAATTTCTTTTAATCTATAATTTAACTTTTACTTTCATTTCAGTTTAGTCCTTCTCATTTAATTTCCTACCCAAACGTTAAAATTTTCTAACGAAAGTTTAATAATAGCTTAATGACACTCCATAAATATTTTTAAAAATATTTATGGCTTACTTTATGAATTCGAGGTCTCAATACCTCGTTTTTGGCCCAATTTTCTCATTAATTCTTTCAGTTCACAAAATTCACTAATTTTAAAATATTTCTAAAATCACACTTATAATTATCGATTAACAAAATTTTCTAACTTTTCGTCAGATTTAATGATCTCGAATCACTGTTTCGACACTATTTAAAATTGGGCTGTTACAATCATACAAATGCCAATCAACATGAACACTTATCATGGTATAAACTTTCCTTTCATCTCATCTTTCATATTTCAAAAGAAATTTTTATCCATAATTTATTCATCATCACATAAACATCATAAACTTACTTTTTACGAGTCTCAACTCGTCATAAACATATTGTTTGCACTATCAAATTTAGCTCGGTTGAAGTGCACATCTGTCTAATAAAATAATTTACATCAGGGTCGGAAGTCATCACACTATCACAGTTCATTATGGCATGTATAGCTAGACTCTCACACTCACTATGGTAGTCCGAGAACCGACTAAACCATAGCTCTGATACCACTAAATGTAACACCTCTCACCCGTATCCAACACCAGAATAGGGTTTGAGGCATTATCAGACTTAAAATTCACAATCATACAAAACCGGGTTACCAAATTTCGCCCAAAATTTAAAACTTTTCAGACACATGCATTTGACATTGTCATCTATTTAATCACTTATACTATGGACAAATAGGCTTACGAGCCAAAATCATTATAAGCCACATCTCATGGCTGTAATTAACAAATCAATATAAGCTAATACATTTCGCTAATCACAACAACATCTGTCATAGAAAAACTAAATCCTTATACATGCCAATACTCCTAGGATAATGGCTCGATAGTGTGATGCTGCCTCCGACGATCTCCAACCCTGAGCTGACCTAACAAAACTAAAAGAATGGAAAGGAGGGAGTAAGCTTTACGCTTAGTAAGCTCGCATGAAAATAATAAGCAATACGATAACATGCTATTTTCATATTCTTTCCATTCATTCAAATTCCAGCTAAGCTGTTTCCTTGAGTCATAGTTATTAGATAATTTATATCTGGAGCTACAGAACTCAAACTTAAGACCCGTTAATTTTCCCTGAAACTTAACTCATTTATCTTCTCACCATAAAATTTTCAGAATTTTTGGCTTCGCCAATTGGTACAGTTTATTCATTAAAGTTTCCCCTATTTCACCATTCAACTACTCTGACCTCTCTTCACTATAAATCAATTTTCTCTTTGTACAGAATTTATATGGCCTCCTTGTTTTGTTCATTTGAAACTAGACTCATTCATGATTTCAGGCATATAAATTATATCTCATAATTATTTATGTACAAATTTTAATAATTTTTCAAATGCAGAGTAGGGGATCACGTAATCATTCTGAACCAGTCTCACCGAAATTCAAATATCTCAAAATATACAAATCATTTGTTTTCTATTTTTCTTTTATATGAAAATAGACTCAATAAGCTTTAAATCAATATCTCCTCCAACTTATAATTCAATTTCTACTATTTTTGGTGATTTTTCAAATTTACGTCACTGCTACTGCCCAAAACAGTTCTATTGTAAATGTTTGCTCTTTTTCACTTTAGTTGTGTTCTTCACTTGCTTATACCAATCTTTCCAATTTCCGATTACATATTGAACATATTGTTCATACATACATTTGCCACATTTCTCAATTGGTCACATTCACACTTGCACTTATTCATAATATGATCATTTTCAATTACACTTAGTCAATTTTCCGTTGAACTCATCGTAATGATAACAGATACATGGTGGCCTACACATGGTACCACCCTTGTAGCCGAAGCTATCTGGTACATATAGTAGCCTGCACTTAGTACTATACATGTGACCAAAACCATTTCATAACTCTCTTGTACATATAATTGAGCTCAACATTAACAATCACTCAATCTCTTTCATTTGATTCACTCCTTTTTGTATCACTTATTATCAAATTAGGAAACGTCTTACGAATTTGAGTACGTCGTTGCTCAGTGCCACGTTTCACAACTCAGTATGGTTTTCCTCATTGAAATACCATACCTACGTTTCATAACTCGGTATGGAAACACCATACCTACATTTCTTAACTCAGTATGGTTAATACCATACCTACATTTCACAACTCAGTATGGATGATACCATACCTACATTTCATATCTCAGTATGGATGATACCATACCTACATTTCACACTTTGCCATGGATTAACCATGGTCTTATCCGTCAATTCATCACATGTCACGATACGAACGTACTCAATTCTGCGTTTTTCCTAATTTGCATTACCGCATTTATTCTTCCATTTTATCATAATTTTCACAATCCCACAGCAAATTCATATTTAACAACGCATTATATCATTCAATCATTCACCAATAAACATGTAAACTCAACCATATGAACTTACTTGCCGAAATCTCGTCAGGTACAGCTGTGTAGCAACTCATACAACCCATGTAATATTAATTTAAAATCCAATTCATTTAACATTAATTTTGCCATTCAATTTCACATAACACAACCAATATCACATTTTCCATATCATACATCAACTTCTCCTAAACATATTAAATCATACAATTTATGCCATATCAATAGAAAATTACAATTCAAGCACGATGTTGCATTATTATTAACACACGAACTTACCTCGAATGCCGAAACGACCATTTTACCAACTTTCTCGATTTTCGATTTTCCTCCAATTCTAGGTCCAAATCTCATTTTTCGGGATCTATATAAGCCATAGAAGCTTGGCCGAATGGAGCTCACCCATGGCTGCCATTTTTCTTCTCACATTCGGCTGGAGAAGAAGGAAAGAATGATATTTTTTTTTTACTATTTTTGTCTTATTACCATTTAACTTAACTTCCAAATTTGCCCTTTTTCTTTTCAACTAACTTCAAAATACCAAACAAATATCTTCATCAACTTATAAGTGGACTAATTTCTTCATAAGGACCTTCACTTTAAAAACCCATCACAATCACACCCTTTATCATCTGGAACATACACTTCGCACCTATAACAATTTAATCCTACTAACCAAATTAAACACTTTTTCGATAAAATTTCTCAACGAAGTTTCCACACAACAATTTAATCACATTATAGACCTCAAATTGATAATCCAAGCTATTTCATACTTAAAGATTCTTGGACCTCATATTTTGCAACTTATTGCAATTTAATCCAAATAATAAAATTGGGCACTTTATCGATAAAAATTACTTAACAAAATTTGCACACCATCACCCAACATGTCATAGACTCTAAAACATTCATAAATTAAATTTTTTTACTTTGAGTTTGTGGTCTTGAAACCACTATTCCGACTAAGCCCTGTTTTGGGCTATTACAGAGATGCTCGTGAGGTGGTTTTAATTTTGGATCTGATGCCTGCAAAACAGAAGGTAGAAGTTTAGTATCCACAGGAGCCAATAATTTATTAACAGATTCAAAATCATCAAACATCATTTTAGATTTATCTCCATAAATTGACTCAAAATTTTCTTCTACTAAAGAGTCAATTATGTCGACATAATTTACGCTCACGATTTCACTGGGATGGCTAATGGCGTCGTAGACATTAAACTTCACAAACTCCCCAACAAACTCCATCGTGAGAGTTCCATTTCGAACGTCGATTTTAGTACTAGTCGTACTAAGGAAGGGTCGTCCCAACAATAGATCTGAAGATCCAGGAGTACTATCCTCCTCCATTTTTATCACATAAAAATTTGCAGGAAAAATAAGTTAGTTAACTTTTACCAACACGTCCTCGATGACTCCTTCGGGACGCACAATGGACCTGTCTGCCAGTTGAATGATAACACCTGTTTTTGTTAAAAAACCTGCGTTAAGTGATTCATAAATAGAATATGGCATTACATTTATGGAGGCTCCTAGATCACACATAGCCTTTTTAATTCCCAAATGACCTATTTTGCATGCTATTGCAAACATGCCCCTATCCTTACATTTTGTTGGCATTTTTCGCTGTAACACTGCGGTCACATTTTCTCCAACATTCACCCTTTCATTACCTGTTAACTTTCGTTTGTTGGTGTAAAGCTCTTTAAGAAATTTAGCATACCTCGCTTGATGGCATCCAACAACGGAATATTGATCTCGACGTTCCTAAATGTTTCGAGGATTTCTTTATCCTCCTTACCTCTTCGACACTGGTGGAATCGTTCTGGAAATGGAGGTTGAATTATGGGTAATGGAGGTTTTGTTCGGACCTGTTCATCTTTCTTGGGTTTTTCTTGGACGATTTCTTGGCCAAGATTCCTATCAGGAATTGGTTCCAGTACCTTTCCACTTCGCAATGTCACTGCATTCGCGTTTTGTCTTGGATTCGATTCTGTTTGTAATGACAGCTTCCCTTGAGAGTTCAATTTCTCAACTGATATGGTCAATTCGTTTATAGACGCCTCAGTTTTCTGTTGAAAATCCTTTATTTCTCTTTGGAAATTAAGAGTTTGCTGTTGAAAATCAATGACATTAGCTGCTAATTTATTGACCATGGTTTCTAAGAAATTACCTGAATCTCGAGGCTGTTGTGGAAGCTGATTTTGGTATGGCTGGTTATTTCGTAGATTGGCCCCATAACTTAAGTTAGGATGGTCCCTCCACCCTGGGTTGTAGGTATTAGCGTTGGGATAATATCGCTTCTGTGGTGGGCTAGGGAAATTTCCCACTGCATCTAAATGAGCCATAGAGTCATCATACAAACTGGGACACGCATCAGTTGTGTGCTCAGGTGTAGCACATATTCCACATAACCGAGCTGGTTTAGCTTTTTCTGCAATAAGAGAATTTATCATATTAGTAAGTCTATCAACTTTATCCTCTAAAGTTGAATTACTTAGCTGGTGAACCCTTTTGGGGGTTCAGGATTAGCTCGGAAATGCTGAGAATTTGCAGCTATTGTAGAGATTAAGTCCCTTGCTTGTTGAGGGGTCATGTTGATCAACGCTCCTCCACTAGCGGCGTCAACCATATTCATCTCTCTTGGTTTCAAACCTTCATAAAAGTACTGGAGGAGAGATTGCTCTGTTATACCGTGTTGTGGGCAGCTCGCACACAACTTCTTAAACCGCTCTCAATAATCGTAAAGAGTCTCTGCTTCTTTGTGGGCAGCTCGCACACAACTTCTTAAATCACTCCCAATAATCGTAAAGAGTCTCTGCTTCTTCTTGCCTTATCCCCACGATCTCTCTTCTTAGCTCAGTACTCTAGATGCTGGAAAAAACTTGTTGAGAAATAAACGAGATAAATCAGCCCAAGTAGTAATAGATCCAGGAGGTAAATAAAATAACCATTCCCTAGCTGAATCTGCTAGGGAAAAAAGGAAAGCACGCAATTTAATTTGATCATCAGTTACGCCTTGAGGTTCCATACTCAGACAAACCATATGAAACTCCTTCAAATGTTTATGGGGGTTTTCATTTTGTAACCCTCGAAAAGTTGGCAGCAACTGAATTAACCCCGACTTTAATTCAAAATTAGTATCTATAGTAGGATACGCGATGCATAACGGTGGTTGTTCTGTCGGCACTTCGGCCAGTTGCTGAATTATTTGAGCCATAGGTTGAGGTGCTAAATTAGGGTTTCCGTCAACCCTAACGTTAAGCATTCCTTCTGGGGAATCGACTTCTACTTTTTCACCTTCAAAAGTTTGAGTAGGGTTTTCGTTAACCTTAGACTCTGCTTCGTCGTCGATTCTGATTTTTGGCGGTGGATTGCTTTGAGTCCTAATCACTGCTGACTACTTTTTCCTTAGCTTTGTTTCTTTACGATTAGCTTTTGCAGTCTTTTCAATCTCCGAGTCAAACGCAAGAGTGCCTGGAGCAGATCTGGTCATAGAAAACAAAAAACAAGATTAATACGTTACCGATCCCCGGCAACAGTGCCAAAATTTGATGCGTCATTGAAAGCACCAAATATATCATATTCCTTGTAAAATAGTAAAAATAATAGTAAAGGGGAAGTAGGATCGAATTCTCAAGGACCGGATTATACGAATGCTTGTTTCTCGAAATCCTAGGCAGAATCGTGCCCAAGAAAACCTGCGTTCCTGAAAAAAATAAAAAAAATAGAATTTAAAGTTTTGATCTGGAAAAATAAAAAAAAAAGAATTTAAAGTGAATTGAAATTATGAGAATAAATTACGTAAATTAAAATGAGGAATATGAAAATAAAAAGAGTTTAGAGAAAGTTTCTTATGTAAAGAGATTCCAGCCTCCAATTGCCTCGATCTGCCTTAGGTTCAATCCTTGGCTTTTAGATGATCCTTCTCAACCCGAATAAGCCATTTATAGTGGAAGAGGATGCCTACGACCACCAACTCCATGGATTTAGACTTCAATTTGGTGGAACCTGACTCTAGCCAACAATCGCTCTTGTGGGATCATCTATGCTAGATCAACGTTTGTCAATGGCGAATCGCACGCCATTTTGTCTCTTGGGCTCGCCAACCTCTGACGCAGTAAGCTAACGAACCGACTGTGCAACCTTCTCAAAATATATAAAGCGGCTGTTCCTTGCACACGTTAAAAAGATCACTTTTTAAGGGACATGGACAGAAGCGTCAGCCCCGTAATGTGGAGAAACGATGAATACCCTGTTGAGAAGGCTAAGTACGGATTCTAAACCTCAAGAACCGTTTTTGGGGATTTTCGGAAACCTTTGGCTAGATGGATTTTAGTGGCTCATAGATGAGATGTAAAAGAAAATAAATATATAAGAATGGAGAAAAGAATTTTTACTGAAAGAAAATATGAAAAGCACAAAAGACTTATAGGGAGAGAGTTTACAGAAAAAGATGAACAACCAAAATGAGTCACTTCATCCCCTTTTTATAGTGCTAAGATAGATGGACTAGTCCTACTCAAACTCCCAAAGATAATTACAATTAATCAAAGATAAATACAGATAAATAAAGAAATTAAATAATCCTCAATAATTATCCTAATATTAATTATCCTAATATAATTAGAATAGAGTCTAATAAAGCAAAGTCTCTTCTTTTTGCATTTCAATCCTTCTGTCATCCATGTTTGCACTTTTGGCACCATCTTTTCCCTTTGTTGCACATTGGTCCATTTTATCTTTAATTTCACATTTTTGGCCCTTAATTTTGATTTTTGCCTCCAATTTAGTCCCTACAAGATAAAAGACTATAAATAGCCCAAATTAGTAGAATCATACACAAAATAAATACAATTAGCACATAAAAATATGACATTCTAGAGCATTATCACCTGGTGCTTTAGTCGGGCCCATCCCTTTTAACGCTTGATAGACTTCTTCCACCGTGTATATTGATTGCAAAGCTGTATTAATTTCCACAGAGATATGAGAATCGATACCCGCTAACAAGTAAGATGAATTTCTCGCTTTATTAGAAGAAAATAAATTTTGAAAGTAGTTTGAGGCTGTTTCATAAATTTCAAACTCATCAGTAATTTCTCGCCCCTCCATTGACTCCAGTCGACTGATTGTGTTGATCTTTCTAGGTGCTATCGCATATTTATGGAAAAAAATTGTATTTTTGTCTTCTAATTGAAGCCAATTAGCCCTTGCTCTCTGCTCCCAATACCTTTCATCTTTATCAATCTCCATATTTAGTCTGATTCTAGTATCAACTAGCTTTACCATTGTATCATCATTCCTCTCACTTTCCAATAGATTTTCCAGATCCTTATTGGGTTTCCTTTTCAATCCATTTCTATCTTGTCTAATTGAATTCGCCCATCTCGTCAATCTACTCTGTAATCTTTCTAACTTTTCATAAATCAGCCCATTTAATGATTCCCATGACTTTTTAACCTCTTGCTGAAAAGTTTCTTCTAAGATCCACCATGTCTCAAATTTAAATCGTGGGCTTCCTTTAAACCGTTCTACATTGCCTGTGTGAATAAGGAGAGGACAATGATCTGATATTGTATGAGTTAAATGGCGAACAAGACCCTTCGGGAATAAATGCAACCATTTTTCATTAACCACACCCCTGTCTAGCCTTTCCCTTATATTCATTTCCGGCAAATTACCCCTCTCCCATGTGAACCATGTTCCCTGAAATCCCATATCCAGTAACTGGCATTCAACCAAGACCTTACGGAAGGCTGCCATCTTCTTCTCTTCCCTTGGTTGGCCCCCCACGGATATCTCTGCTCTCGCCCCGACGTCCTTAGCAAATTTCATGAAGCATTCTGATCACTAACATAAGGCGACCCATAGAATCCTGTAAATCTCCATACTCCTTTTGCATTGCACTCTTCTATTAGGACATCAATATGGTTTTTCGAAAAAGTTTTGAGACTGACCGTAAATTCTTCTTTCCAAGCTAGACAAGGCCCACCACGCGATCCCTCTGCTCCTACATCAATTCCATTCACAAAATCACACCTCCTTTTAATCCCTTCCATACGTTTATCGTCAATTTTTGTTTCCATAAAGAAAACCATATCAGGGTTATGTTGCTTCAGTAAGAACCGAAGTCTTCGTACTGCCCGCGGATTCTCCAATCCGCGGACATTCAAACAAATGATTTTCATTGCTCCCGGTCAGCTTGCCTTTTGGCAGCTGCCGATCTTTTTTGGTTAACAACATCATCTTTTTCCCATTCTTCCACTATCAACTCCAGCTCCTCCTTATTCTGCAAGCCTTGTGCCTCGTATTTTGTTCGTTTTCCTGTATCTCCTAAAAAACTATCCTCTGCATTATCCCCAACTTCAACCTCAGTCAATTTCCTCTTACGCACAATGCTCTCTTCCTTATTCGGACCCCTACCCCACATAGAATTAATTGTTTTCCAACTGGCTTTCTTTCCTGCTTTTAAAACTCCTTCCTGCTCATCGTTTCTTATGTGGCCCTCCTTCTCTGCGGTCGTCCCTTCTTCTTTATTACTCAGTACTTTCTCCACTTCTAATGAGTTTGGATCTTCTGTTTGTAGTTCCAATTCTTGGTTGCCCTTCAGTAAGCCAGTGTATAAACAATGACTCCTTTTCTTTTTTGAGGAGGCGTTCAATTTCAGACTTTTCTTTCCAATTAAATTGCTTTCTGCTTTTAATGCTAGAGAGAAAGGTGGGTCATCTCTAATACTATCTCTGTCTGCAGGATTTATCATCTCACAACTTTGGAGAACGTACTCTATTCTGCCACACCCAAAACAAAAGTTTGGTAACTTCTCATATTTGAAGGGAATCCAAGCTTTTTCTTGTTCATCTGTTGATACGAAAATACCCCTCCGGAGGGGTTTCTACACGGCTAATTTAACTCTAATTCAACAGAACTCACCAGTTATTTCAGATCTAATAATTCCCCCAAAAGTAGTCCCAACAGCATGCATCAAATCCTTTTTATCAAATTCTGGTAAACATGGTCCAATTTTCACCCAAAATAATGACGAAATAAGTTTGATTCTATTCCTTTCTGTCTCTTTAACCAATCTGTCAAAAATAACTAGCTGCTTCCTGAACAGCCATGGTTGGCCTTCTAAGATAGTTTCTAGATCAACTTCAAATTCAAAATTAATCGTAAATAAATTCTGACCTGCTAATTGGATCTCAAATTTTTCTTTTGTTTTCCAGATACTCTTCATCTGTGCCCTGAAGCTGTCTGGATTACAAGACTTCTTTGACCATACAGTGCAGATCAACGTATGTTTCCCACTTGGTATCACTGCCGAGCTCTTCACCGATAGATGAATGATCTCTTCTGCCAAAAGAGAAACCTCCTCATCATTCAACCCTTCGTTGCCACCACTTTCCTCCATCCCAAGCCGCAGCAGAGGCTGTTTTTGCTAGGAAACTAAGCAAAGCACTCTTGGCTCCTAGGGTTTTTTCTTTTTTATTTGAATTAAATATTTAATTCTTAACAAATATTTAAATTAGTTCACAATGTATATATTTTTTACATTTTGTAGATACATATGAATACATTTAAAAAAAGTAATTTAATTGCAAAGATGTATAAATTGTCAATTTTTCTCATTTTAAAATCACATGATAACTAATTAATTTCTTTAAAAATATTAAATTTTCATCATACCAAATATATATTCTAAATATATACCCAACTTTGCCCGTCTAATACAATTATTAGTTTGAAAGAATGATATAAGACATCATTATTATTTCAATATATAAATTTAAATAAAATAATAAAAATATTTACTTGAATTACATTTCCAAACTTCAAATTGTCAGATTCATTAACTTGAAAGAAGATGCTAGTTTAGAAATGACATGAAACATATTTTGAAACATATTTAAAAGTATGTAGATAAAATTGTAAATATAAATATATTTATTGTGTATAAATAAATAAGTAGGTCTTGATTAAACAAAAAAAAATACTGTATTACTTATAAATTTAGAAATCGTTTTCTAAATCAAAAGTTGGCCATCCACTTTGACGATGATATATAATCTTACGAGAATATAAAATAAATAAAAAAAACCCAACCTTTGGAATTTATTTATTTTATCTAACTTTGATGAACATATCACTTTGTTTGATTTTGTGTTTGTTGTTATTCTTTTTTCATAGAAAAACAGCATGCATAAAATGAGTTGCTGTCATTAATCAGATTAACAGTATTATAGCCCCCAAAAGAAGATAATCTTGTGGGTAAAAAGGAAAAAGAGACCCAAACTTTCTTTTAATAAAAAAAAAGAAAACGAAGAAGTGAAGTGGTCACAAATGGCAAGCATAGGGCTAAGAAAATCTAAATATCATAATCTCATGATTATATATAAGAACAGCAAAATATTGTGGGGGAACGTACGTGGGCATGATCTGGCTTAAATGCAGTGGTGAATATATACGGCAATAATGCTTTCCATCTCAACTATTGAGGTCAACCATGAAACACGTAAATCAACTATTGAGGTATCCATCCTTGTATTTAAAAATATTCCATACCCCTTTTTTGTTAAATATAAAATAATTAATCTGTGAAGTATTATTAACAAAAATAAAAGAAAAAAAGGAGTTGTGGTAATCGTTTTGGACATCAACATTATTGCATCAAGTTCTGACGTATCCATTACATCTTTTGTTTTTAAGGGACAGTCCTTTGATTATTGGCAACTTTCTTTTTTAGCTTTAATTCATCAATCAATATTCGATGAACACATACTTTGGTTTGATATTTTATTTGTTTTTCTTCCAAAATAAAGAAGCGTTTATATGCACGAGGGCAATTCGTTAAAAATAATATTCAAATATGGTATAATAAATTCAATTTTAAAATACCTTTACAACCGTCTGACATCTGGCAAGGGGAATATTGTGGCAGGGCCCTGTTTTTACTACATGTTTGATTGAATTTGAAAAGCATTTTTTAGCATAATTCCTTTTTCTCTCATTGATTTGATTTGATTAAATTGTTTTTATGTATAATTTCCCTTTTTCCAGCTGTTGATGTGAAACAAGATTAGATGGACTGTTTGTCTCTCCCTTGAAAAAAAAAAAAAAAAACAGAAACAGAGAGTTTTCATTGTTGAACTTAATGATCTCTCTCAAGAGAGAAAGAGGGAAGAGAGGCTTTTTATTTCAGGTCCTCAAAAAGGGAAGAAATCTTATGACTTCCCCATTATAAGCACTGTACATTGTGAATTCATTGAAAGAGATCACATAAACAGAGAGAGAAAATGACAAAGAGTTTTGGCCCTTCAAAGAAAAAGCAAAAGGGCTTAACACACACTCACACACTCACATCACGTTCTCAAACCACCAAAGGAAAAAAGAAAAAAAGTACTAATAATCCCATAGCAAACCTTGTTTGAAGCCGTTTTGTAAAACGCTCTCGGGTACTACTAACTGATTACAGACGTACTCACAGTCTTCCATGCTTTCAAGCCATGGTGGAGGGTAAAACCATCCGTCCATCGAGTCTGCGAATATAAACTCACTCCCCAACTCCACCGACTCGTAACTTGTCCCTAGACTTGGTAGCTCCACTATCTCGGTTAATTCGTCTGACGCTGAAGATAAGTCCAAGTGAGAAACCAGAGAGGATAGGGATGACGATGATGACAATGTTGAAGTGGAAGATGATGATGTAGTGGATGGTGATGGGGAGTCCAAGTTTCCCATTTGGGCAGCTTTGGCTGCCGCAGCTTGGACGTCGCGGGGTGCTAATGACACGGGTCGAGGTAAAGAATTGGCGAGTTCAGGGAAGTTGAGAATGGCTGAGTTGCCTTTGATACTTAAAGCGGCCACGTCGTGTGCCCGAGCTGCCATTTCTGGAGTAGGGAAAGTACCGAGCCAAATGCGGGATTTCTTGCGTGGCTCGCGGATTTCTGACACCCATTTGCCCCAGCTCCTCATTCGGACGCCACGGTAAACTGGGTGCTTGCTTGAATCCCTCATTCTTTTCATCTTTCTATTAGTATCACAGGTGGTTTCAGGTTTACCGTTTAGAGTCGTGGTTGAGCTAGGGAGCGAGTTAGGATGAGGTGAATGAGTTGACCCAGGTGATGTAGGTGATAGTGGAGGCCAAGACAATGAGTTGGAACTGCACTCTGTTTCTGAATTTTGCTGCTCAGTCATTTCCCCCCCTCTAAGTGGTGACTTGGAGCCACTAAAACTGCAACTATCTTGAGAACAGATTTTCCTTTTCTTTTCTTTTAACGTACAAAGGAAAAGTACAGTATAACCCAGAGGCAGGCAAAAAACAGGGAGGTCCTTGTAGTTGTTTGCTGCCAAAACAGAGTAAACTTGAAGTGACAGTGATGAACGGGGAAGTGGTTGTTGTTTTAGAGAAATGTTGAGGAACTACTATTATTGAACCGAGAAAGTGTTAGCTTTTGAAGATTTGAGACATGTGAGAGAAGGAAAGCAGAGCAGAGAGCACTTAGGTGAGCAAAGAAAACGGGACGAAGGGATGGTAGGGGTCATACACAAACAGACACGATGAGAGAGAGTTTTATTTAAGCTAAATTTCCCTTTTTTTCTCCATCATTTCCCAATGACTCATACAACACTTATAAACATTGAGAGAGAGAGCTGAAAGGGTCTATAAGACCCACAAAAGAAATGGGTCACCCTGCTTACACCTATTGTTCGAGGGGGTCCTTTTCTCTAGTACCACGCAACCTCCATTAATTTCTTCCTTTTTTCTCTGCTTCTTTCTTTCTTTTACTACTTTCTCCACTGTTCATTTATCCCTCTTCCTTATCTTCTTCTCCATCTCCAACTCAATTTCATTGTTCCTTTTGTCACCATTTTCACCCATTTCTCTTTAGATTTTGTTTTCTGTTTGCTACGAATATATAATGATATATATGAAACTATTGTCTTAATAAAAACTTATAAATTTGTTTTGCGAGGTAGCCATTTCTAGGGTGTAAAGTGCTGTCAGTTCTTCAAGATTGATTGTATTACATTATAATATCATGTAGATTTTTTTGGCTTTGATGATTGATTCTTGATATGGTAACTAAACTATGTTTTTAAAATCAACTTGTATTTTTAAAAGGAAATAAATAAATAAAACTTGAGGCCTACATTTAATTGGGGTCACAAGTTGGAAGCAACCCCAAACTGATATTTTCAATGTGTCTGATCTGCCACTGTAAGAATAAATGCTGCTCCTGATATTTTAAAGACTTTACTTTCACAACCCCTTGTTTAATTTAACCCATTTCAGAATTAGGGTTTCGATGAATGATCAGACATATACAAGTTTAGTTAAGAAATTTATGTTATGGTTTCTAGATATATGTTGTTCGCATCTACCAAGTTAAGATCATGGTGCTGAAATTTCCATATTTTGCTTCTTGGTGATGTTCATTGATTGCTACCCCCATCTAGCCAAACTTTCAATGTAAGTATCAGTTGCCACACTGAAAAGAGACTTGAGGGTGAAGTTATTTTATTTATTATTTATTTAACAATTTTTTACTATTATAATATTAAGAAAAAAGAAATTCGTATCATTTAAATGTGATTCGAAAGTTTTGATCATAAGGTGAAATTATTTTCACCCGCTGCCATCATCAACAGCCGCAGCTGAAACTACTTTATGCATTGAGATTTTATTAATTAATGATGGACAGGCTTTGTATGTTGTACCGCAGACATCGATAAATCAAAGATGATACGAAAGATTATGGGTTGTTCAGACAGCAAGAGTTTGTAAAATCTTAATTACCCACAAACGACAGCATATATAAATACCGACGTGGACTGTGTCCGATGTCCATCTCATATTTAATTATCTTGTTTTCCTTGTATTTGTAAGAAAGGGTCAAATTTCACTTCAGTTTTTACACAACAAAATCATATTATGATTTGTACACTGGATGTGTAAATCATTTCATGTACGTTTACCATTTTTACTGTTTAGGGTTTTTTTTTTTTTTTTTTTTTTTACACACATAGCTGCTTGTAAATGATTAACTACATAATATATATACCCTGAGTGTTCATATGTACAAAGGAAGACAGCAATCATGGATAGCATTGGTTAAGATGAAATGAAGAGGTAAGAAGTTGGGGGGGGGGGGGTGCCAAATTGCATGCAAGAAATAACAGCAGCATTTACCTATGCAGTTGTGTTAAATTTTGGGCCATAATCAGATAATATGACGACAAAAAGATTTGTTGTCCATAACTCAGGTATTTTGCAGCCATTGCTGTCCGGCCCCGTGAGTTGGTGTTTTGGACCCTCATATCAGAACCATTTGTTTAATCAGCTTTCCCACAGCCACTTATTGAACACTCATCATCATCATCACGCATTTCATTACTCTGATGCTTTCTGCATCACACATATTGTAATAAATATTATTCATTCGGGTTTATAACCACTCAACCAGCTAGCCTAGCAGCCGCTCGAGTGTCGAATCCTGGCTTTTACGAAGGAAGCCGCATTCCCTTCATTATCAGTAACTTGAGTTTTATACACCAAGCTTCGATATATCCAACATTAAGAAAGAAAAAAAAAAAAAAGCTTAAATCCTTTTTGGCAATCCTTTTTAATGGCGGGTGGGCACTGCAATAGGGAGTCAGAAGAGAGAAGACAACTGAACGATAATGCAACAATTCACCGATTGTTTGTCACATGCATTGCCCATGCATGCAGAGTTGATTAAAGTTATATATCATTGTTTTGGATTCATTAATTTCTTGCATATATATATAGTAATAAGTGGGACCTGATTTAGATCAGCCATATTTCTCCTTGGTAATCTTCAAATCAAACAAATCTGTTAAGCTTCACATGCTGCACTGCTTCTGGTGTTTATGAATTCATACAGCCCCATACATGGAGGGTATGCGCAAAGTTTGAAATCGATATATTCATCATAAATACAGCAAGCCTGAGACCTGATATCTAGGTCTTTCTTCATTTATAATTCTGAGATTTCCTTTTTCAGTTCATGTGGTGGTTGTATTCATTACAATCTTTGATTTATCTATTTGAAAGCTCCACTTAAGTTTCTGTCCTACAAGCTGTGACAGTGTGGGCTGTCATTAAGAGTCTCAGTGCTTCTTTAGATTCTAAGAGCTGAAATGTTGATCTTCGATTGATGAACAACCTTTCTAGATTCCATTAAAGACGGTTTGTTTGAGTTTATTACAAATTTTATTATCATAACAGGTATTTATGAGATGTGTTTCAATCAGGTTTTGCCTGAAATCTCCGGTTTTCCCACTCTCAAGGCAATTCTCTTCGGTTTTCGTCGGATGTCCATTAGATTATATGGCCCAACAATTTGCTTCAATTTGGGTCTTTTAACTATTACCAATTCAAGGTGGTAATGGTAATAGGCAAATCCTACATCAAAGAATGCAAAGGTAAACTAAATTTTATCGAAACTATATTAAAAATAAAGATAAAAAAATATTAATATTTTTATTAGAAAATCATATAAAAGTTAGCTTAAATAGAATTAAGCCAACAAAATAAAAGTTTTCAACCATTGATGCATGATTTGATGCCATCGGCTGCTATATTTGGCTTACCACTTAGACACGAACCCCAAAAAGTTGCAACTACATCATTATTATGTTTTGTTAGACACATTAACGTTATTGTGGCAGAATAGTTTCTTTTATACATTTATTTTATAATTAAAATAATTTTTAGATTTATAATCAATTATAAATTTATTTAATTTTAACATTTTAAAAAAATTAATTTTATTTTATTTTTATGCAAATAAATGCATAAAATAATAATTTATTTTAAATTGATATTTTAATAAAATTAATTTACAAAAAAAATAATTCATATTTATATTTTCATATTAACTTTTCTTTCTCCACATTCTTCTTTCTTTTTTTTCTTGATATCTTTTTCTTATAAAATTCTCAAGTTATATATATTCTTTATATTTATTTTCATTTTTTATAAATAATATTAAAAAAAATAGGTAATATTAGTTAATATAAATTTTATTTGAACTAAATTAACTATGAGAAATAAATAAATTAAAATAGATTCTTAATTACGTGAGTAAGTAATAATGTTATATTTTATAAATAATTTATTTTGTACAATAGTACTTTTTATAGAAAGAAAAAAATGAAAAGGAAGAAGAAAAAGAAAAAAAAAATACTATTATAAAATTAATGTAAATGAATATATTTTAATAAACTATTTATTAAAAATTAATTTCCTGTATAAATTATTGTTTATTTTATGTATTTATATAAAGGAAGAAATGTTTTTTTTTTTGTAAAATTAATCCAAATAAACAATTTCCTAATCATTTCAAACTAAAATACTTTAATTATAACATAAATGATTATTTAATGTCGGTTGAGTTTTAGCTCAATTGGCATGAATATTGTTGTCAATGCAGGAAGACGTGGGTTATAATGATCTGAAGCGTATTATCTTTTTATTTATGGGTTGGGTCGAGACTATAGTAATCCTAAACATTGTGTCGAAAATAGCAGATATCATCAGAATCTATAATTAAATTGTGGAATGTTTATGGGCATACAGTTTCAAAAAATTTAATTATTTGAAAATTATTTCGATATGTAATATTTTTAAAATATGTATAACATTTCCTTACTCTTATCTGGAAAAATAAAATTATATATATATATATATATATATTTGTTTTATTTGTGTTTAGAGTATAAACTTTATTCTCAATATGCTTCTACACTACATAGTTCTTTTCACTTTTTAACTGGTCGATGTATCACTAGCTAAATATATATTTATTTTGTTATAAATATTTTTAAAATGTATTTTATTATCTATATTAAACTTTAGTGTCAAGATAATTTCATGTCATATGTACAAATATATTAATACACTTTAAGTTATACTTAAAATCTAATGAAAAACAAAATTGTAAATTGTACATCTTCACGATCTCGAGTTAAAATGTAAGTTGATTTTTTGAATGTATTCATGTAACAAATTGAAAAGTATTATTATTAACTATTTAATTCAAATATTTGTTTTTTATGCAATTTATATTTCTATTAATAGTCCCTCCTTAATTTTTAAATCGAAAGAAAAATTATCTTAAACGTGCTTTAACTTATGTCCTCTTGGTTATTATAATAACAACAATGTCAATTGAGTTAAGATTCTATAGATGTAATTTAAATATTTGTTAATAATAAAATATTAAAATAAAAATATTAAATTTATTTAATAAGTGTACTTTTGTAAAGTAATATTATATTAAAAAAAGTGTGGAATCTACCTTTCTGAAATTTTAAGAAATATTTTTTTATATATAAAATATTATTTGCTGACAATGATATTCCCAAAAATTACATTCTATTGAAAGCTTAATTAAAATGATACTCATAGCTTGAAACGTATGTAGAACATTTTGAAAGTCAAACATAGCCTAATTAACCCAACACAATAAAAATCTTCTTACGGTGATGTAAGATTTGATTGATTGGATATTTCCATTATTGAAGGCCCCTGTGATTAAGCCATCAACCGTTCTCTTTTCTTATTTGCAGTATTGGTAAGCCGAATGTTGAATTTTGAAACAAAAGGAAAAGAAATAAGACTAGGGGTGAGTATTTGATCGAGTCGAGTTAAATTGAGTTAAAAAGTTTTGAGTTAGTTAAGTTAATAAATCTTATTTTAGCAATCGAACTCAATTTAAATTTTTTTCGAATCGAATCGAATCGAGTCAAAAAATTTCTAGTCGAGTTAACGATCCTATTATTTATACTTAATGTTGCGATTAGATGGACCGATTATTTAACTAGTAGACGAAGTACAAGATTATTTAACTGCATGAACAATATAATGATTTTACCTCTTAACTTAATGGGTAAATATTTATCAAAACGACATAATTTTGTCTTTTCTTATTTAGATTTTTGAATAACTCGAATTGTGTAATTCATATTCGAGTTAAACCAAAAAACTTAATTTTTTATTCGAGTTGATCCGAATAGCTTGATTAACTCAAATAACTCGAACTATTTAATTCAAAATTTAAAATTTTTATCGAGTTTTTTGAATCGAATTGAATTTTGCTCACTCCTAGGAGTGAATCTGTGTTTTTTAGCCATTATATGAGTTGAAATCGTATTAGTTATGTTATTGTTAAAAAAAAATTTCTTGTAATTTATAAAAAAATTAAAATGTTTAGAATAAAAAATTGTTAATGGTTAAATAATTCATTATCAACTATTAGTTATGGGTACCCATAAGTGATACCAACTTGAGAATATTTTAGTTTCATTTTACTATGTTAAAATTGTAACATCTTTATACCGGTTCGATCTAAAGAATCTAATATAATAATATTATATTTGGTGCCAAAGTGATTTTGGCTAATCACTAATATACTTGAACATTTAAAAAAAAATTATAACTTATATTTTAGCCCCTACTACTTGAAACATACTTGATATTTCTAAGTACATGTCACTTTTATTCAAAATTTTGAAACATACCCTCTTGGCACTTGAAGACGTGATAAGATGGATGCTCACAACCTCAATTACAATTCTTCAAAATAACTGTATCTAATCTGTGCACGGAAAACAAAACCGTACGCTGAGTAAAACTCAGTGGTATTTCTATAATCTGAATATTTAAAAATAAGAAATTACAAATATACAATTGAAAATATAAACATATATCAATATTTAAATATTATAACAACCATATCATATTTCATTTGTTTCACAAATATCTCAATTCTCATACTAGTTATATAAATAGTTTTTAACAATTTATTTCACATTTCATTATACAATTGTATTATCCATTCCATATTCCTTTCGTGAGTATATAACTCATATATTCCATATATTTGCAACATATTTCACATTCTAATTTCAATTCACTATTTCACTTCCATTTCTCGTACAATGCCATTTTCGATATCAATTATAAAACTTTATTATTCATTTACTTCTATTAACACGATTCAGACTCAGACGGATACGCGAATCCAACCAAACACACCAGTTTGGCACCCAGTGCCTCATCGGATAATTCGAAGTAATAATTTGACACTCAATGTCTCATCGATTAAACCGAAGTAAATTAGCACCCAATGCCTAATCGAATTAATCCGAAATAGTAAATTGACACCCAGTGTCTCATTGACTCGAAGTCGAAGAAATCCCTGAACTCTTCCAGTCCTATGGCATGTCATCTATATCCGACTCAGCCTAATACAGTTAATAGGGTTTAATTTCACAATTCAAAAACAACCAATACCCAATATCAGTTTTTCATATAATCACACATACATATAAATTCAATTCAATATCAAAATGTCAAATACTCATCTCAACCACTTACCATAACATTTAATCAAAATACAAAAATTAATAACTAAATTCGGATTATAGAAATACAATTGGAAATTCCGAACTATTCCTCGTTGACTTTATCTTTTTCCTTTTTAGTCCAGGGTTCCGGTACTACGTTAGCTTCGGAATTAAAACAATTAAAATTCATCAATACAATACAATTCAATATCATATTTAATATTTTAAATTTTTACTCAATATTTACTTAAATTCCAATTTAGTCTTTAAACCAAGACTAACTTTATTTTTTTTACAATTAATCCTATATTTTCATACAAATTCCACTTTAAACTAAATTTAATTCCCTAATTTCACTTAAATCCCTAAATTTCAAATGTTCACAATTTAGTTCCTATTACTCAAAATTTATAATTTATTCTACAATTCAATTCTTTTTCACTTTTAACTTAAAAATCTATCAATTTAATCCCTAATACTAAAATTATTTAACATAGACAACACTTAAAAATTTAATAATTTCTAAAATTTCGGCATGAGTGGGTAGTATTTAATTCTGGGATTTCAAAAATATAAAAATTACAAAAAAATAAACTAAATTGACTAACCAATTGAACTTGTGTAACACCCCTTACCCGAGACCGTTGCCGGAGTCGAGCACGAGGCATTACTAGACTTGACTACTAATTCAGCATAAAATTTAAAACTGTCCATCTGCGTCATAGTCACTAAATTATTTATATCTGGAGCTACTGAAATCCAAATTAAGATCCGTTAATTTTCCCTGAAACATAATTAATACAGTTTATTCATTAAAGTTTCCCCTATTTTACTATTCAACTGTTCTGACCTCTCTTCACTACGAATTAAATTACTCTTCGTACAGAATTCATATGACCTTCTTATTTATTTATTTTGAAAATAGACTCATTCAGGATTCCATACATATAAACTATATCCCACAATTATTTTTTTACAATTTCTAATGATTTTTCAAAAACAGAACAGGGGATCACGTAATCATTCTGAACTAGTCTCACAAATATTCAAATATCACAAAATATACTAATCATTTGTTTGTTATGTTTCTTTTATGCGAAAATAGACTCAATAAGCTTCAATTATATATCTTATTCACTTTCTAATTCCATTTCTTCTATTTTTGGTGATTTTTCAAAATCACATCACTGTTGAAATTCAAAAACTGTTCATTGCAAAATATTGTTAACTAGTTTATAACATCTTTACTCCATCTCATTTAAACTCTATACATGCCATATAAATCTTTAAACATATAACAAAAGCTACCGGAATTGATCTGGATAGTGAGCTTTGCTGTGATGATCCGATCTACCACTTCTCTTTAATTCAATTTACATAAAAATATCAAACACACACAAGTAAGCTTGATGAAGCTTAGTAAGTCCATAGGTTTAAAAGTAGCATATCACACATAATATTTCCACACAATAACAAAGTATTTACTAAAGTTCCCTGCCATTCACAACCATTGTTAAAGTCTCTTTCATTTGATTCACACCTTTTGTATTACTTATTATCAAATTAAGAAATGTCTTACGAATTTGAGTACGTCGTTACTCAGTGCCACGTTTCACAACTCAGTATGGTTAATACCATACCTACATTTCACAACTCAGTATGGATGATACCATACCTACATTTCATATCTCAGTATGGATGATACCATACCTACATTTCATAACTCAGTATGGATGATACCATACCTACATTTCACATTTTCCATGGATTAACCATGGTATTATCCGTCAATTCATCACATGTCACGACACGAACGTACTCAATTCTGCGTTTTTCCTAATTTGAATTACCGCCATTTATTCTTTCATTTTATTATATTCTTCACAATCCCACAGCAAATTCATATTTAACAGCACATTATATCATTCAATCTTTCACAAATAAACATATAAATTCAACCATATGAACTTACCCGGCTGATTTGTAGAAGATATTGAAATTTAGGAACTACTCTGCAACTTTTTCTTTTCCTCTTTCTTCTTTGGTTTCTTGATATGATGTAAAGATATGAATAACCAGCTTTCTCCGGAACTCCTATGGTGTTTTGGCTGAGATAATGTGAAGATTTCTCTAGATTATTTTCAATCTTATCTTAATAAACATGTTAAAATTACAAAAATTCCCATTTTGCCCTTATTTCACTTATCCTCTGCTGATTTCCTTGCCTTTGCCGTCCAGCCTTTTCACCTTTAGATTTAATTGCTCTTTAAATCCTTTTTATTTTAACACTTGAGCTATTTAGTTCTTCTAGCAATTTTGCATTTGTTACAATTTAGTCCTTTTTATTTAATTGACTATCCAAACATTTAAATTTCTCAACCAAACTTTAATACTAACTTAATAACACTCCATAAATATTTCTAAAAATATTTATGGTTCGTTTTCAAATTCGAGGTCTCGATACCTCGTTTTTGACCCATTTGACCTAATAAATTCTTTTAATTCACTAAATTCACCAATCCACAAATTCTTCTAAATTCTCACTTGACTCATAAATATTAAATTACTATCTTATTCAATCTTACCTGTCGGATTTAGTGAACTCATATCACCATTTCCGGCACTACTGAAAATTAGGCCGTTACAACTTGGAACTTTAAAACCCTACCCATGCTTTCTCTTCTTTCCTTCCTTTCCTTTCTGTTTCTTTATTTTTCGTCTGTTCTTTCTATTTCTTTTTCTTTCTTTATTTGTTTTATTATAATAATATAATATATTTATTTAACATTTAAGGTTTATTTTATAATATATATAATAAATTTTCACATGTTTTAAATCTTATGCGGCTTCATTTGATGACAATGGCATAATTTTTTCTTTAGTCCCTTTAGTTTTTCTTTAATCTATAATTTAAATTTTACCCTTTATGCAATTTAGTCATTTTACCTAACTACTCTTGATTCATGCAAATTAAACTAACCAAAACCTAATTAACGGTACAACTAACTTTGTAAATATTTATTAGAAATATTTACGAGTCTAATTTACGAAAATAGAGTCTCGAAAATGTATTTTCTAACACCAATAATTATCAGGTTGTTATAAAAATAACTTTAAATATATTTAATATAGAATTGTCAACATCAACAATTTGTTAATTTAATAATAAAGAGTTGTAAATTTTAAATATGTGACATCACGTTATGTATTTAAATAATGTGTGTAAATTTATTTTCTCATTTCCAATATAAAATATGTATGCTTATTTTAATTAAAAATGGTTTAAACTAAAAAGTTGATTAAAATTCTTTCCAAGTTGCAACCATTTGTATTGTTTGACACTTTAATATTTTTGAGCTGTCTCAATAATGCGAAGTGCATATACACAGCATTCTATACATATACTTCGTCGAATTTCATTATGATCATATATAATATATGAAATTCAAGTACCCACTATAACTCAACCTTTAAATAAAAAAATAATACGTTTTAATATACTTAATCAATACTCTTTCTTCATTTATATATTGGAAAATTGGTCGGTTTTCATTTTCCAATTCATGTGGTTATTGTATTAAGTACACTCTATCATTGTGAGCTGTCAGTAAGAATCTGACTGCGTCTTTAAATAATTGTTATCTGAACTATATTTGTGATACCAAACAGGCACACCCCAACAAAATTTTAGTTCAAAGCAGCAACAAGGTCCAGCCATCTTGCACCGCTAGCTGGTAGTCGAGCAGTATACCATTCGACATTGGATGTTAACTTTCACCCATCCGCAGACCTTAAAATCATCAATACTTCATGATAAAAAAACACCATTGGACCGACCTGTTAGGCTAAGATAAAAGAATGACAAATAACATCACCATGCTTTGAGCAAACTTTGACATATTTCTTATTTGTCAGTTTAACTTTTTTTCTTTTTCAATTGCAAAATCCTTTTTACTGATTTAAATATTAGAAAGCTTCAGAATGCCAAAGTTATATGCAAGGTTATCATGTTATAATAAAAAATAGAATAACCCAATTTTTATAAGTTTTTCATTTTAAACACCAAAGTTTAAATCTGTTTTCATTTTCGTCTTTTTTTTTTTTCTTCTTTCCACCTAACATTTGTGTAATTAATAAATAACTCTTTATAATTTCCTCCCAACTTAGAATTTCCAAATAGGCATTTGTTTTAAACCCAAAACAAAATTGAAATGGGTAGGATTTGGTAAATGGTTTCAGCCAAACCCTAAACTATGAATTGAAACAAGTTAACTGTTGATTTGTTTGTTGCTTTGGTGAAAACCAGTGCCTTCCTCAGATATTTTTCACTTGATTGTTCATTAAACTTGTTTGCTGGTAAACAAGAGCGGCACTCTAAATTTGAAAGCAGCCCAATCCCGTTTTCACCATGGTTGACATATTCTGACCAAGGGCCTTGACGCCTTGTATAACCTCGGTACCTATACTCCCCCCTCCCCTCATCGCTTGAAGACACTGTGCTAAACCTAGTGTGTTGGTCGAAGCTATATTTTCTTGGTACAAAAACTGAAGTTACCCTACTGGGTTTTGGGAGATGGAGTTGGGTATCACTACAGACTCATGTTGCCCTTGCGTTCTCCAAATTCTGCTTGTAATTGCTGTCTCTGCTATTGTTTCTCTTCTTCACTTGTTGAACAATTGGTTTTGGTAGTTTCTTGTGGGTATTGGGTTCGATTCCTTGGCTTAGGAGGTTGGGAGTTTTCTGCTCAGACGATTTAGGGTTCTTACCAAACAAATGAACTATTTACTAAATCTTATGTGGTTTCAGTTTTGTTTTGGGTTTACAGAAATGCTTACTTGGATAATAAAAGAAAAAAAAGGTTAAAATGGCAACATGGATTTCCGTTACCCATAATGACCAAAATGAAAATAGATCCAAACTTTAGTGCCCAAAATATAAACTTTTTATTTTAGGTACTTAAAATAAAAGTTATGTAAATTGGGTGACTTTTTGTGTAATTTACCCTAAAAATAATAATAAACAAAATCAACAAGTTTTAAATTAAATTAAAAGAATTCTTTTGAAAAGGATTTTAATTTTTAAAAAATATATTTTATCAATTTAATAATTAAAATTAAATCCATTAAATTTAGCTCGGTTTTTTTTATATATTTTTATCTATGAATACTAATTCTTTTCAAAATTTGTAGCGGCCCTTCCACTATTATAGGTTGGATATTTTGCATTAATGAAGGCTTCTGGAATTAAATGGTGGACCTTTCCATTTCTGTGTTTCCATCTTCAATTTATTGTACGGATAAATCAATAATTCATTAGATTTAATGTGGATAAGTAATTGGATAAGACCCATCTTCTCCTTATTTATTGTTAGTGTCTCTTAGAGAAAACTTTTCTCTCAGTCAATCGTTACGCTGACAATAACTTGATTCCTAAGTAACTTTAATTATAAAAAATATTCTTCCTAAGTTGGTACAACTTGTTATTATTAGTATTATTATTTTGTTTTGTTTGACGCATTAATCTTTTTGAGATGTCTGAATCATATGAAGCTGAAGTGCATGTTCGCCATCTATATATATCTACTCACACAAGAAAGTATATAAAAAAATCTGAGAAATATTTAAAGGTGTTCTCCAGAAGAGAAAGAAATAAAGATGGCATGTTATTACTATGTTCCATTCCAAGGGCATTGCTCCTTTCGAAATCCCACTCTCTCTTTCTCACTTAACTTTAATTTCATCAACACAACTCACCATCTTGCCTCTTCTTTCAAGGTTAGCAGCTCTCTTTCTTAAGACGAGAAAGTAATATATATAGATTATGTGACATTTCTGGTGACTGATATACAGCCATTTTTGAGAGAATTGGAACAACATGTTTTTGGAGTCGATGTACTGAAAGCTGCAGTGAAGAACACTTCTGTTAAGTTGCTTGATGCATTTGTAGATTCTGCTTTCCAGTTTGTTGACTACCCTTTGGACCCATCTCAGGTATATATAAATATGTATGTATATAGATAGACATATAATTGTATTTATGGAAGCTTTGAATGTTTAACTACGTTAGGAAATGTAAACTGGACAGACAAACGCTGCTCCAGTTGATGAAATAAAAGAAGCTGCAGTTATCACCAACATCCATGGCAATATTCCATCTGAATTTCCTCAAGGAGTCTACATAAGAAATGGTTGGTTTGACATAGCACAGCATGAGCTTTTTTTTATCATATATATCATATGTTATCAATGGTTGGTTATGATATAAATTTCCCTTTGTTTTGGAGTTCTGCTATTGTTTATGTAGTTTAAGATTTATTCTGTTTGCAATAGTTGAATGATAATATTGAGAAGGTGTATTTTGCTGAAAACAAAAAGTCAAAACGTAAGGTTTCGGTGCTTGAGACGTCACATGGAATGGGCAATGTTTTACATTTAATATATATTGTCATCAGCAAGAGGAAAACCATTAAAAACTGAGCGGTCAATGTTGACATATGATTTATATTTGCAGGACCAAATCCTTTGTTTGGAGTTCTGCTATTGTTTATGTAGTTTAAGATTATTCTGTTTGCAATAGTTGAATGATATTATTGAGAAGTTGTATTTTGCTGAAAACAAAAAGTCAAACGTAAGGTTTCGGTGCTTGAGACGTCACATGGAATGGGAAATGTTTTACATTTACATATATATTGTCATCAGCAAGAGGAAAACCATTAAAAACTGAGCGGTCAATGTTGACATATAATTTATATTTGCAGGACCAAATCCTTTGTTTGGGGGATTAAAGTCAACCAAATCTGTATTTGGAGAGTCAAGTCCTATATGGGTTGAAGGTGAAGGAATGCTTCACGCTTTGTATTTCAGTAAAGACATTAATGGGAATTGGACTGTTGTTTACAATAACAGACATGTTGAAACTGATACATTCAAGCTCGAAAAACTTCGAAACAAACCCTCTTTTCTTCCGACCATCCAAGGGGATCCTCTTGCTGTTTTCACTTCTTTCTTGCTCAATTTGGTTGGTTTGCTTATCCGAACTCCTTATATACTGACAGTGAACATCTCATTAAAATTCTTAAAACTTTTAATGGCATTGCCCAGGTGAGATTTGGAAAACCATTAAAAAATATAAGTAATACCAACGTTTTCGAGCATTCTGGGAAGTTGTATTCCATTGCAGAAAATAACTTGCCTCAAGAGATTGACATCTTAACACTAGAGGCTTTAGGTGACTGGGATGTCAATGGAGCATGGAACCGATCATTTACTGCCCATCCTAAGGTAATTCAAATATGTTAGTATTGATAAAGATTTTACTCAATAGTAATTAACTTCATTTTATATGTGACAGAGAGTTCCAGGTACTGGGGAGCTGGTTACTATGGGAATTGCAGCAACTAAACCTTTTGTTGAAGTGGGAGTAATTTCTGGTTAATTCTACTCCATAGAGGACAAATTAAGGGGTTGGAACCTACTGATTATGTCAATTCTGAAGCTTGTAATTTTAATTTTTCAGCTGATGGGAAGGAATTAGTTCACAAACTGGATCTTAAACTCGATAGATGCCCACTTAGCCATGAGATTGGAGTTACAAAGAGGTAAACTTAGTGTTTTTGTATGTGTTTGAAAACTACCAGCTGCAGGATCAAAATGATTACTTTCCATGGAGTTTTCGTTTGCAGATATATTGTCTTCATGGATTGCCCACTAACTGTTGATGTAAATAGACTTATTCATGGTGGCAAATGAGCTAATGTTCTTCATTTTTCTTTTACTTAATCAGAACATTTTCTTTGTTTGGGGGGGGGGGGGTTAACAAGAACATTTCTTTTACTTATTCATAGGTTAATAAAATATGAAAGTGAAGGAAATGCAAGAATTGGTATAATGCCTCGCTATGAAGATGCTGGTTCAATCCACTGGTTTAAAGTGAAGCCTAATTGCACTTTTCACATAATCAATTGCTTTGAGGATGATGATGAGGTAACTTAATTGGTCATGCTATATATTGTAGAATTCACCTATATTTGAAATTTGAGAGAGCTTTAAATGTGGATGTATGTATAGGTTGTTGTATGGGGGTGTAGAGCTCTTGCATCAGCCATACCAGGACCTGATCCGGGTTCAAAAGAATTTGCGTGGTTTCCAACAAAATTTAAGCCTGCCCCTGGTAAATCATTTGAAGATGCCATTTCAGAAGACCAGTTATTGTTTCATCGGCCGTATGAATGGAGATTGAACGTGCGCACCGGAGATGTGAAGGAGAGAAACCTGATAGGGGCTAATAATTTCCCCATGGAATTTCCCATGATCAACGGAGCTTTTACAGGTTTGAAAAACAAATATGGTTACACCCAAGTATGTCACTGCGACTCAATCTCTGCCACAGGTAGTACAAAAAATATAAATGCTCCCATAAATTCAGCTTCTTGTCATATTTCAAAGACCATAAGTCATAACATGGTGTTTGTTTGTTTTCTTACATCTGGTTATTTCAGGCATGGGAAGATTTGGTGGCCTTGCCAAGCTCTTCTTTGAAGAGCAAAATACTGAAGAAGGATCAATCAAAGTAGAATATCACATGTTTGAGAGAAGCACGTACTGTAGTGGAGCTGCCTTTGTCCGTAAGGAAGGAGGTGCTGCAGAAGATGATGGTTGGATTATCACGTTTGTTCATCACGAAGACACTAATATATGTCAAGTAAGTCAAACAAGTGCTTTGATAATTCAGAATAACAGGGGTTTCATCAGATTTGTATTTTTGCTTGCTTAATTTCCTTGGATTAATAAACACTACAGGCTTATATAATCGACACCAAGAACTTCCTCAATGAGCCAGTTGCTAAAATTACACTCCCATGCAGAGTTCCGGATGGTTTTCATGGAGCTTTTATGCCAATCCAACTGCTAAACAAAATCTGATGAAAATCCCATATACCTTTCTATCTATCTATTCAAGTGGTATTTTGGTTGTACTAATTTGTTGACCAGTTTGTCATAATATTAATTATCAAGTAGATTTGAAGCCTCAAACATGGAGGATATGCAACAACACATTAATCATAAATATTAGGGCAAGCGTGAGAGAGACCTGATCAACCTCTTTCTTCATTCTGAGTTTTCATTTTCCAATTCATGTGGTTGTTACACTCTTTCATTTGAGGCACTGATTTTTGTGGTCTGTCATTAAGAATCTCAGGGATTCATCATGGTGTGCAATATAAGGAATATGGTTAAGACTATATGCAAATTAATTTTAAATATCCATTTTAGGTAAAAAAGAAAGTCCCACATGATTTTTCCTCATTGTACCAAATAAACATAAAAATATATTTTAACAACCCAATAAATTTCAATCAAGAGAAGTTAAATTTACTTGTTTTTCAAAATTTTGAAATCTTTTGATTTTGCATCTAAGCTCTGCTTTATTATATATATGATTACAATAAATTCATTTATTAATTTAAAATAATTTTAAGTTATCTAACATTTGACAAATAAAATGATTAAAAATAAAATTCATGTAAATATGAATGCTTGATTTTTTTTATTTTTCATTTATGATATTATAATGATTGTAAAAATCCACATATATACACCAAAAAATTTTTTTAGGAAGGGTAGAAATTAAATAGTAATTTGTATGATAGTAAAATTAAATTTCACCATTTCAATACCCTATATCTTTATAATATTTAAAGGATTAAATTAATTTTTTTTATATTTTAGGGGGTCTAAGTGTAATTTTACCTTTACTAATTTAAAATTTTAAAAATTTTAAAAGACCTAAATGAAAATTTTTTTATTTTAAGGGGTCGAGGCCTTTACCAGCCCCTAATTTCACCCCTGATAATAACTTTAATACACAAAATTAAAATACATGACAAAATCATAAATAAACACAAAGTAAAAATTATAAAAACTATGAAAAAATCATAAAAACCATTGGATGTAATCATTTTAGTAGGTTATTTTCAAACCAATATCTACTTTTTTTTCTAGGCTATTATTTCAATATAATATATAAAAATTAATTTATAAATTTTCACTCATGAATTTCTTCAAACGAAGAAATTATAAAGAAACTCATGAAATTAAAAAAAAATTATTTATATAGTAAGCATGAGCTATGAAAATCTTCTTTAATTAATATGGGATTTATGACATTTCCCTAAAAATAAAATGATTTTTTTTTTAAATTTATGATTACCACTTAAATACAACTAATTCCTAAAATAAATTAAATTATATAATTGTAAACAAACTATATATTGAAAATGAGCCCACATCTCATATGAATATTCTTGAAAAATATTATATATAAAAAAGTATGTAGTGGAACTTATAATGTATTTAAAATATTTAATAATTAATTAAAATGAGTAAAATTATTAAATATAGACATATCATTTTATATATTGTTTAAATATTTTGATTAATTAGTATATAATTATATAAATTTATTTAATATTTTTAATACAATACTTAGAACTACCCGTAATCTCTTCCAAACTCGTAAATAAAAGGATAAAATAATTCAATCAACTTCATTTATTATTAAATGAATAAAAAAATATTGAAACCCTTTAAATTAAAATAATTAAAAAATAAAATAATAAATAATCAAAAAGCTTTTAATTTTAGAAAAAACTAAAATAAGATATATGTTGAAATTTGATAACGATGTGTGATATGTTAAATTAATTAACTTAAAAAATAAAATAAAATGAGAAAATAATGTATGGGCATAGTTGGTAAAAAAACACCCCATGGGTCTTGGGACTTGGGAGAGTATGAGCTATGTGGGATTTGTTACGCTTCCCTTTATTTTTAAAGAAATAAAATGATTTTTATTGAAATTTATTATTATCACATAATTACAACTAATTTCTAAAATAAATTTAATTATATAATTGTAAAGAAATTATACATTTTGTTTGTTAAAATGATGTTTTGAAATTATAATTGTAAAGATAATGAAAATTTTGAAAAATACGAATTTTTTTATAGAAATTACATAAAAAATTGTTACTTGTCATCGTTACATACTTTTGTAATTTTTTTGTATTAAATATATATTTTTGATATGCTAGGCTATCATTTTAAATAAAATAATAATAAAGAAGAATTAGTCAAGTTTTAATTTAAATTAAAAATCATGTTAAAAAGGATTTTAATATTATTTTTAAAAAATCTTAATATTTTATCAATTTAATAATTAAAAATAAATAATTATTTGCATTAATTTTAGATGTTGTATTGAATATATGCATATATATATATATATATATATTATGCAAGGCTATCATTTTAGATAAAATAATAATAAGTTTTAATTTAAAATAAAAATTATGTTAAAAAGGGTTTTAATATATAGTTTTTAAAACCTTAATATTTTATGAATTTAATAATTAAAAATAAAGCATTATTTGTATTGGATTTATATATTCTTTTATATATTTATATCGTTTTACATTCATTATTACTAATTCTTTTATGAGATTTGTGGTGATCCCTCGCAAAATATCTTGGGATAACAATGGAGAGACGTGAACTGAATGTTGTTAAATCCACCACCATTCTGTAATTGACATAATTTGCTCCACTACTCGCCCCATTCTAATATAGACATATAATCACTATTACTTTCATGGATAATAGATAAATTTAACTTCGCCTTGTCCCGCTCCGTTTCTATTTAATTTTAAAATCAAGTAAGTATTTTAACATAATTTTTCATAAAAACATTTAAACATCAAATAAATGAATTTTTATAATACATTATTATAATTTTATCTTTTTAATAAATTTATGTATACAAAATAAAAAATAATTTTATAAAGTGAAGGAGGGGCGTCGGTTTTATACCTCGTTCAAAAATAAATCCACCTCCCCCTGTTCTGCATTCGCTTTTCGGAAAAAAGAAAATCTATACCGCTTAAAACCTATGGATTTGAAATCCAAGGGATAGTTTGGGTTTTGCATTGACGAAGGCTGCTGCAATTAGGTGGTGAATCTTTCCATTTTTGTTTTTTCATCTTATTTCAGTATTTATCATGTTGAATTCAATACGGATATATCGATATGGGAATTCAAGAGTCAAAATCGATGTCTCCTGTTCGTGTCTGTGAGAGAAGTAGATCCGATTTTCTCAAGAAAGTGCAGAGAAAATCCATGAAAGAAGAAAGACAAAGAAAATGAAGTTCAAACTTTCTCCGAATCAATCAAATAATCTTTAATCTTTCTTTACACTGTATTTACAAATTCAATTATTAACTAATTTCTCACATTTCGTAGTTGGTTTTAGAGTTAAATTTTGATTAAAAAACAAGAAATATAACTTATTTAACTTCCTCCCAAGTTGGGGCGACTTGCTATTATTATTCTTATTTTCTTTTGTTCGACACATTAATGTTTTTGAGCTATCTATATGTATATTTTCTCAAATTTCATACATGAAATATTTATGGGTTTTTCCCAAGAGAGAAGGAAATAAAAATATGTCATGCTATTACTGTGTCCCATTTCAAGGTTTCAAGGACATTGCTCCTTTCGAAAGCCCACTCTTTCATTCTCAAACAATTAGCACAACTTTTGTTTCAAAAGTGCTTTTTTTAAGCACTACTGTTAATCTCATCAACACACCTCACCTCGTCTTGTCTCTTCTTTCAAGGTAAGCAACTGTCTCTTACTGATGAGAATGTAATAATGTGAGAGAGACAACGATTATGTGACATATCTCCTGACTGACATACAGCCATTTTTGAGAGAATTGGAACAACATGTTTTTAGAGTTGATGTACTGAAAGCTGCAGTGAAGAACACTTCTGCTAAGCTGCTTGATGCATTTGTAGATTCTACTTTCGAGTTTGTTGACTACCCATTGGATCCATCTCAGGTATATATATATAGAATTGCATTTAAGGAATGGAAGCTTTGAATGTTTAACTACGTTTGAAAATGATGTAAACTGGACAGACAAACGCTGCTACAGTTGATGAAATAAAAGAAGCTGCAGTTATAACCAACATCTATGGCAATATTCCATCTGAATTTCCTCAAGGAGTCTATATAAGAAATGGTTGGTTATGATACCGCACGGCTTGAGCTTTTTTTATTTTTGTCATATATATATGAAGACTATATGTTATCAATGGTCGGTTATATATGATATAAATTTTCCCATCAACTCAAAGGTAAGGAGGGTGTTATAAATTTCCCTTTCTTTCGGTGTTTTGCTGTTGTTTAAGATTTTCTGTTTGCATAGGTGAATATATGATATAATTTTATATTGTTTAATATTGGTTATGATTTTGAGGTCATTCCAAAGTAACTTACTGTATCAGCAAAAGGAAAATCATTAAAAGCTGAGCGGTCAATGGTGACATATAATTTATATTTGCAGGACCAAATCCTATGTTCGGGGGATTAAAGTCAACCAAATCTATATTTGGGGAGTCAAGTCCTCTGTGTATTGAAGGTGAAGGAATGCTCCACGCTTTGTATTTCAATAAAAACATTAATGGGAACTGGACTGTTGTTTACAATAACAGACATTGTCGAAACTGACACATTCAACCTCGAAAAACTTCGAAACAAACCCTCTTTTCTTCCGGTCATCCAAGGGATCCTCTTGCTGTTTGCACTTCTTTCTTGCTCAATTTGGTTGGTTTGCAATTGCTTATCCAAACTCCTAATTATATATATATAATTTTTAGGTTTGATATATTGACAATGAACGTCTCATTAAAAAAATATTAATGCAGGTGAGATTTGGAAAACCATTAAAAAATACAAGTAATACCAACGTTTTCTAGCATTCGGGGAAGTTGTATTCCATTACAGAAAATGACTTGCCTCAAGAGATTGACATCTTAACACTAGAAGCTTTAGGCGATTGGGATGTCAATGGAGCATGGAACCGATCATTTATTGCCCATCCTAAGGTAATTCAAATATGTTGTTATCGATAAAGATTTTACTCAATAGCAATTAACTTCATTTTATATACGACAGAGAGTTCCAAGTACTGGGAAGCTGGTTACTATGGGAATTGCAGCAACTAAACCTTTTGTTGAAGTGGGAGTAATTTCAGGTTAATTCTACAGCATAGAGAACAAATTCGGGGGTTGGAACCTACTGATTATGTCAATTCTGAAGCTTGTAGTTTTAATTTTTCAGCTGATGGGAAGGAATTATTCACAAGTTGGAACTTAAACTCGATAGATGCCCACTTTGCCATGAGATTGGAGTTACAAATAGGTAAAGTTAGTGTTCTTGCATGTGTGTGGTAAGTTGGAAAAATCAGCAGCTTCATAATCAAAATAATTTACTTACCTGGGGTATTGTTTTGCAGATATATTGTCTTCATGGATTGCCCACTAGCTGTTGATGTAAACAGATTTATTCGTGGTGGCCAGTGAGTTATAGTCTTCATTTTTCTTTTACTTAATCAGAACATTTGTTTTTTGGGTTAACAAGAAATGTTTATTTAGGTTAATAAAATATGAAAGTGAAGGAAATGCAAGAATTGGTATAATGCCTCGCTATGGAGATGCTGATTCAATTCAGTGGTTTAAAGTGAAACCAAATTGCACTTTTCACATAATCAATTGCTTTGAGGATGGTGATGAGGTAATAGTCAGTTAAATTATCTACAACATGATTCATGTACCATGAATTTTGAGAGAACTATATATATATATATATATATCTGTTGTGAATAGGTTGGTGTATCGGAGTGTAGAGCTCTTGCATCAGTCGTACCAGGACCTGATCAGGGTTCAAAAAAATTAGAGTGGTTTCCAACGAAATTTAAGCCTGGCCCTGGTAAACCAATTGAAGATGCCATTTTAGAAGACCACTTATTGTTTCCTCGTCCCTATGAATGGAGACTAAACGTGCAAACCGGGGATGTGAAGGAGAGAAACCTGACAGGGCCTAATCATTTCCCCATGGAATTTCCCATGATCAATGGAGCTTTTACAGGTTTGAAAAACAAATATGGTTACACCCAAGTAGGTCACTGCGACTCAAGCCCTGCCTCAGGTAGTAGAAAAAAATTAGCCCCCATCATTTTGTCATATGTTAAAGATAACATGATGTCTTTTTCATCTGGTTATTTCAGGCATGGGGAGATTTGGAGGCCTTGCCAAGGTCTACTTTGAAGAGCAAAATAATGAAGAAATATCAATGAAAGTAGAATATCAAATGTTTGAGAAGAACACGTACTGGAGTGGAGCTGCCTTTGTCCCTAAAGAAGGAGGTGTTGAAGAAGATGGTTGGATTATCACGTTTGGTCATCACGAAGACACCAGTATATCTGAAGTAAGTCAAACAAGTTCTTTTGGTTTTTGATGATTCAGAATAAGAGGGGTTAATCTGACATGTATTTTGCTTGAATTCCTTGGACAATATACAGGCTTATATAATTGACACCAAGAAACTTCCTCAACGAGCCAGTTACTAAAATTACACTCCCATTCAGAGTCCCGTATGGTTTTCACGGGGCATTTATGCCAATCCAACTGCAGAACACTGATTCCTCAAAACTGATAAAACTTCCATAGCTTTCGAAGTATCTATTCGATCAGAAACTCAACTGTTGGATTCAACTTGTTTCGTCAATTTGTCATAATATAATTGATTCTTAGTTGTTATTGAGAAAACTTGAAGCCAATTTAAAAGGCTCAAACAT
The DNA here is from genome assembly GCA_005393395.2 of Gossypium australe. NCBI lineage: Eukaryota > Viridiplantae > Streptophyta > Magnoliopsida > Malvales > Malvaceae > Gossypium > Gossypium australe. Next base: position 6,905,875 of record CM016626.1, read on the forward strand.
GGAACATTCCAATGACCTCCCTCAGCTTAGTATTTGGGGAATAATCATATATATATATATATATATATATATGCAATTTCAACATGATTACTTTACAGAAATGAAAATCGAGCATTTTTCCATCAAACCGAACCTAGTTTCTCTCAGAAATATGCAATGTTATTACAACAATTCAACATATGTTGAATCCCATCCGTCCACATCTGTTTGTCACCTTTACTCCTGCACTCGAATTCTATTATCCTCTCTGCAGTCTTAATCCCAAAATAAGCTCTCTGCTCTGCATTGTCTTTTTTCTCCCTTCTTGGCCATGCCGGGATGCCATCATGAACTCCAAAGATCACACCTGGAAACCACAGTGCAAACTCCATTAACACAACAGGGGTTAAATTAGTAAGAAAGTTTATTTATTTCAAGTATGAGCCAATGAGGCTTAAGCTTACACTTCTTCTTTTTAGTGTATGTGCCTCCCATATGCTTACTTTTCAGTTTAACCACCACCTGTTTTCATTAAAATGATTATGATCTTTCTCAGATAACAAGCTCAAAAGCATGCATTTGGAATATGTAGCTAAACAGGTGAGTCTTTTTACAAGGATTTTATACCTGCCAGTTAGAGTTTATGTAGAAAGAAACTTGCTTCCAATGTAAAGCTCCTGTAATCAACATAAATATGGTGATGAGATGTAATATTTCGTAACTGAATGATAAAGATTGAAGATTCGATTAATAAGGCTCGGGAAAATGTACCTTTTCTCGTGCGCTTGAGTAGTTCACCCCCAGTTGCAACAAAGTTCAATGCTGTTGTGATATTCAATCCATTACCGTCTTCACCCAAAGCTAAAGCCCCAGCCTTTTGCAGCCTTGCCCTTAAGGCAGCAGCTCCTCGCAAGGCTGCATTTATGCAGAACTGTTAACTATACGTCCTTGAAATCGATCTACAAATTCATTCCATTATCATGTTTCAGCTATGTTCCTATTAGCTATTCGTTTCCAATTTATGCTTGCAGCCATGGCAAATTAACATTAAAGTGAAAAAGGAGAATAGAAATATGTGAATTTTCTAGCTGGATGAATGAAATTACTTGGAGCAATTTAAACAACCTGTAGCTGCTCCAGCTGTTAGGGTCATTATATCTCCATTAGTTCTTGCATTAATTGCAGAGTTGACTACTGTTAAGATTTGGTCATGATCAGCTCCCATGTCCTCAGCAATCTCAATGCAGTGAGAAGCTACAAGAGCTGCCGCAGATGCCATAGCAGTCGGTACTTTAGACAATGTCTTAAGACCTGTAGTTTCCGTTTCCGGTAACATTGCGTTAGAGGCAGCAAGTGCTGCAACGGCAGCCGCAACACCGGCCACTGATACAGCTGCATGAAGTTGTGCATTATGGGCTCTAATCTCTTGTTTCTTCCTATCTTTCTGATCCTTCAACCATTTCCCCATTGTTCGCCCTCTTACAATGCTCTTGTATATCTTCAAATTGGTGATAAAGCCAATGATAGTAAGTATATATATGATGATACTGTTAGGTAGATTGAATATTATGACGAGGTTGAACAAGGAGATACCCCATTTTTAAGCAATTGTTGATTAGAAAGAAACTCTGGGTTCAGTGTTTGATGAAGCAAAAATAGTTCCTACACATTAGAAAAGGGGTAAATATCTTTTATATGAACATATAACAGACACTGCACATAACATCCACCATTGAAAGACCTGATGTTAAAGAGGATACCTTCAGATCTTCACTTTCCCTTGGGGAAATTATTGGAGGCCTATCATCACTAGGCTGCTGCTGAATTAGCTGTACAAAACAAACAAACAAACAAACAAACATGAATATTTTATACTATAGTTGTCGCTTTCTTCACTTGGAAGCAGCCAAAACCTATATATTTTATCAAAACTTTGGATTCTTTTTTTCTTCTTACGGATTGTCTTGAATCATGCGTTTCAATATTTCCAACAGAAGAAGCAGATGACGACTTAATGTCATCATCAACGCCATCGGAAGCAGCTATATTATTCTTGGCAAGAGCTTTGGAGAGTTCCATGGCTGACAAACTCCATGATCTGGCAAGAAACTCCATTGGTTCTGTAGGAGTTTCTGGAAGAGGACAAGACAATTGTAACCACCTTGGGGGACCATTCTCATCTATGTTTTCCAGCTTCTTTGATGAGCTTCTTACACTGCATGAGCTCACTAACACCAAAACCACCATGCAAATTAACAAAGTTAGAACTCTTATTTAGTTTTTTTTTTTTTTCATGAAACATTGGTAAAATCCATACTTTTAAACTTGTCCACTGCTTCACCTTCACTGAAGCTAAGACTTGGATTCCAACAAATACAGCAAGAACAAGCCAAGGAAGATAAAGAAACACTTTGACATTTATCATGGGAACTGAATCTAAAATGCATGATTTTTTTTTTTTCTTTATTGGGAAAAATAAAAGTGGAAGGGGATATATTCTATTGTACTGGAATCAGGAAAGGCTCCCCCCATTAAAGGCAATTCAGCTTTGTCCTCAGCTTCCTTTTTTTCAGCTTTACATATATTTTATTAAGAGATCAATGGAATTAAAGAAGAAATATTTTTTTTTCCTATTGAGCGGCGTTGGCACAAGTCATTATTACCTGGGTTCTCTTTTGTCACCATTATCAGTGGCTAAAGCTAGTGCCAAGGGCCCTCTCTCGCACGCCCATTGTATATCTTTAGGATTATAACCCAACACTGCCCAGGAACATATTTCTAGAAATTACAGAGGAGCCCAAACGTTTGATTTGTCATCAAAATGGAAAAGCAAATGATGCACTCAAAACTTTACGGGCTCAACTATGCAGTAACCACATTATTTCTTGTACTGATAAAGTTTTTTTTTGGGTACTAAAAGCTGTTAAGGAACCATGTATTGTATCCCACTAATATTTTCTTTTTACTGTTTTTCATTGTACTTAGTGAACAGGGTTTCTTTGTATCGTCTGAATCAAAAACATTTTGGACCAGATAGTTATATATTTTCCTGGAAAAACTGAATTAGGGTCTGACAAAGAACTTGTTTTTGTGCACGGTTGGAAACAAACCATGTGAAGTTCTGTTACTCCTGGAGTATTGAGTTTGATTACTTGTCTGACAATTATCTTTCCCAATACACTAATTATTATGGGAATAAAGTAACTGAAAATGGTCTCATTTCACCAAGGTTTCTGAATAAAGCTTGTGTGATAAAGAACCCTCAACAGGACTTAACCTCTGATGGCAATGCTTCAAACCCATGGAGTCTTTGTACAATAGGTCAAGTGGAAGAGCTGAAAGCGTTAATCAGAGTGATACCGGTCTGGTCTACGGGAATCATAACGGGAATCATAATCGCTGTGACATATTCTTTGGATACTTTTGCAGTAATGCAAGCAAGTACCATGGACCGACATATAACTCCAAAGTTTGATATTCCAGCAAGTACCATGGACCTGACATATCACTTTTGTAGTGGGGATTGCTTTGTATGATCGGATAATTCTTCCTTTAGCATTAAAAATGAAAGGGAAACCAGTTTGTCTTAGTTTTAAGCAAAGAATGGAGACCGGGCTTCTTCGCTCTTGTGCAGCCATGGTTTCATTAACAGTTGTGGAGTATATTCGACAAGAAATCGCAACCCAAGAAGGGCTTTCAGATAAACCACAAGCCATGGTGCACATTTCTGCACTATGGATTCTGCCATATGCTATCATGTCCGGCTGGGCTTCGGATTTCAATGGAATTGGACAGACAGAATTCTTTTACTCTGAAACACCAAAAACCATGTCTAGTGTTGCAGCCAATCTTCAAATGTTAGGAGCTTCTGCTGGAAGTCTGGTGGTGAGTTCTATAACAAGTACAGTCGATAACGTTACTAAAACAAGAGGTGAAAGTTGGATCTCAAGCAATATTAACAAGGGCCATTATGATTACCATTCCTGGGTTCTGGATGGCTTAAGTATTCTTAATTTTATCCATTCTCTAGCTTGCAGCAAGGCTTATGGTCCTTGTCAAGAAGATCATGAGACAATAGATGATTATTAGTTTCTCATAAGGCAATAGATGTAAAATGACAATTTAACATTCTCTACTTGGTTTGGGCTATCAAAATTCCTATGATCATATCTGGTTAGGGTTTGCACAAAGGAAGAACTGTTTTCAATCAAAAGGAGGATTTCTCATACAAATTGTTGTTATATACATAATAAAGTCAATGCATTGTTAATGTAGTGAATGATCTATCTCTTATCACAGTCCAGGGGGTTTGAAAAATGGAGCCAAACCAAAAATCCCTTCCACATCAACAGGCACCTGAAGAGCAGTTTTAAGGACCTCTGGTGTTGCGGTCTTCCCTTTCCAAGTGTTGAACCATGGCCCTCCTCCTACTTCTAGAGCTGCCATGTCACTTTTAACATCCAAGATTAGCTGCATATTGAAAAGATTGCAATTGTTAGTATATTGAGTTCAATGAAAATTTATTGAAAGCAACTTCAGAAGCCAAAATTAGCATCCAGGCTAAGGAACAAAAGCTATTGGATGGAACAAGATAAATACATCAGCATTCTCCAAAACAGAAAGCTATTGGATACATAGCATGTTTGGAATATATCCAATGGGGATTTGCCTAAAGAAAATATACCCCCCCTGCCAACAGCAGGCAAAAGTTAAAACCAAGAACAATATTAAAACTAACAAAGGCACTTCCGGAAAGGCAGCATGAAATATTGGTAAGGTTAAGATCTGTAAAAGTTTTGACATTATACTCAAATATGATATATCTTATTCCACTATTAGAAAAGCCAAAGATGTGAAAGTAATCATTGCTCAGTAAGAACTGAAGTAGATAGTTTGTTCTAACCCTAAAGCGATGGAGAGGTAAGTTCATAACTGTCAAAAAGGTATGAATAACAAACCTTCCCCTTAGTGCCACCATATTTTTTTTCCCAGATCTGCAATCTTAGATTACCAAAACAAGTGTCTTTACATGCAGGAGCAAGACCAGCCTCTATTGTTGGAGCACGCAATGTTGTACCTGAATCATTTGTTGTTGCCTCTAACTCAACCTGCTCAGAAGTAGGAACCAATTAGAGTTCATTAAAACACTATTAAACAGTACAGATGCTTTGCAATCATAACTGTCTACCTAGCATAATCTTTTTTGTTCTTGTTGTCTTAATAATATACCAGTTCCACATGTCATAGATATTATATTTGCAAAGTTAAAATTTTATTGTTTAAAACTCGAGTAGACTAGCACAATGAAGAGAAGGAAACATCACCAACAGATATAAAATTACCATATGTGTCTCGTTCTCTGCGGCGATGCACCAGTAACCCCAGGGAGCAATTTCCCAAGATAGAATACCGTTCCAAGGCACAAATTCATAGAAAATCCCATCATAATGCACTCCAATCTGCAGAAGCATTAAAAGGATCATTTATAGGTCAAGCTATAGAATCTACTAGTCTGAAACAAAAAATGTTTTTTTCTGAATAAAAGGCATATGAGACATGCCAATATCCAGTTCAATTCTTAAAACTTCTAAGGATGCCACCATATACGACTAGTAAAGCATGAAAAGAAAGATGTGGTTTTACTAGTTCTCTTGAAACATGAAAATATAACAACAATAATAACACTTTAGAACCAGTTTCTAGACATTGGAAATAACAGCAGACCCACAGAAACTCACATTGGCAATAAAGAAAGGGTACATCCTAAAAATATACATCCAAGATTCCTCTTTGCATAAAAATTGAGAAACAGATTTCACGGGAAGGAAATGGACCAAAATGGAAACACCGACAGGAGAATTATGAAAAAAGAAACCCTTGTGAACACATTTCCTCCTTTCTTTCCATTTTGTAGCTGATATATTATTTTCACGCTAAAAGCAATCATCAACCAAATCAAGAGAATCAAGGCAAACATAAGATTTGATAAAACTGAAGTACCAATGCAGCATTTTCAAAGGTCTCAGTCAAGCCAGGCAGTTGCCTCAATCCACCACCAGCAGTCAATGCAACTTCTCCGCTTGCACCTTCAAAGACATTGCATTGAGCCTGCAATAATATACAATTGCCATGATTAATACGAAAATGACTAAGCTTGAACCAATGGAAAACCTAATGCATCCAAAAATTTCTTGGGAGACAACATGATCAATAGTTAGATAAGCATTCAGGGAGATGCGAAGGAATGACGATTTACCCAAAACCATTTTCTAGGGAAGGCTCCACCCCAATTCTTTTCCGAGTATGAAGGAGCATCTTGAAACTCAAACCTTTCACCATCCCACTCTATCCAACCTGCAACCAAAAGTCATAACTGAGATAATATTCTCAATTGAAAACATGGATTTCTTAAGAAATCAAATCTTCAGCCAAGGCGATAGGAACTGATGGTGAACAACATAGCACACTGAGAAGAGATGCAGACTGTAGACTAATGAACAATTGGAGGAAATAAATTCAAAGTGTAATTGACAATAGGAAGGAGACAAGCAAGTGCCTGTTGAAAGTCCACCAGCCATGCAAATTTGCCAATGGGGTTCGAATATGGGAAAAGCTGCAAGCCAGCCAGCTGTTGACTTCTGCTTGGACCCAACATCACCCCATCCATAGGTGGGGCGAGTACTGTACTCCCAACGTGCAGTATTAACAGTTCTTGCATAAGATGTCCTGCAATTAAAACCTAAACCAAGTAAACAGGATTACCGAAATAACTGATAGCGACTGAGAAGTTTTGCTCAATTCTAATTTTAAGAACCTAAAAAGTAACAAATCACAACATAGACTTTTGAATGAAAATAGGAAATGGAACTTGCTAGAAGAACCACTTCTTTTCTGATGGCATGTTTGTTATGCCAACGGTTATACAAGGGAGATCACTATGCAGAAGGAATGCCTCAACAAGGAGGCATAGGAAAATCCTCAAAATAGCAATTTTTTTAATCTTCTCGTAAAGGAATAACACTATTAATTCTTCTGGGATATCAATAAAAGGATATTTTGTTTCTTCACACCATGACAAATAAGTCTAGTGCACATTCACTGCTAATTAAATGCTTTACTTTTCTGTAGAAAGGAGCAAAAATGACCATAGAATACAACAAAGTAAGGGTTTATTACATATGTTTATATTAAAATCATGCTTATGGATTCAATAAGAGGAGGCACCTGCCATCATCACGAATAAAGCCTTGATGCCAAAGTGGGCTAACTTGAAAGCCCTCCAAAACTTTTCTATTGAATTCCTACAAGGAACAGCCATAGATGATATGTAAAGTTAAAAAAGAATCAAAATTAACCAACATAAACTATCACATGGAAACCGTATTAAGGCTTGCTTTGCAGGCATTTTCCTTCAAAGAGTAGAATTCCAAAACTGCTTATTGACCTCAGGAGAGACCTCCTTACTTGGAGGTCGTGAGTTTTTGTTGGCTAAAAAAGTATTCCCCAATATCAGCTCATGCCTGCCTATGCATTAAAAAGTTATAAATTAGGCATAGAACATCACTCATTTATGCATTTCATCACTGCACTATTAAGGTATAAACTCGAGAAACACCAAAAGACATATGATGATAATAGTAAACTAACTATAGCTAATAACTAAATAGATACAACTGCACTCAGTAATAAACATGATGCTTGGAGAACCAAAGACTTTCTAACGAGAGGCCAAAATAAAATAAATTTGAATGGCCCAAAATTAGAAGTTTAAAACAACCGAAAAGGATCTTTGAAAACTGAGACAAACCAGATATCAGTAAGGTTTTGAATTGCTAAAGTCTAACAAGACCAAAAGATTAAGTGACGATGGTGCATAAAAATGAATGAAACATCATAGTGCAATAAAATGAAGAGGGTGAAGTGAATTAAAATCAAGTTAAATTAATGTATCAACATTTGCTTAGAAAGTTCAGGTTAAATGCCTGAGAACATATTCATATAGATTAACTGTCTAACTTGCTAGATATCCAAGAACAATTATAGGATGTAGCTTCCCACCATAAATGCTAGCTTCCTCAAAAGATAATATGATAAAATTTTCTACGATGAAGTCAACAAGTAGTTAATCGAGCAGCAACTATACAAAAATAAGTATCTTTTACACCCAGTAGATTGCAGTTTCATTACTACATAATCAATCAGGTGCAATGGGTGGCTGTAATAAGACCAGTCCTTAGATTAAAATCTGATGAAATCAATAAAGTAGAAAACTTACTTCCCCAAAAGTTCTGAGATTCATCACTGTATTGGCATATATACTTGTCATAAGCACCAAGGATTTGAGCCCCAACTCCTGTAAATCTAGGTCCGTGCTGCAGTGTTTCCAATTGGGTCAGTTTCCTCCTAAATACAGGATTCTCCACCGAGTACATGAAGCAAAAGCTCTGTTTTCGTTCTGGGATTGATACCTTAAAGTACCAACCCTCAAAAAATTGTCGAGTGGTTCCATCAAAGTGGTACCTATATACAACTAAAGCTTTTCATAATCATATAAAACACTCCAAGGAATCTGAATTTAGACTATAGCAAAAGTAAACTTCCTTTATACTCGATAAAGTAACCCAAAAATAAAAATTAGAAAAAAAACATAGAAAAGTCTATAAATGTAAGCTTTGAAATGCACTTACTAAAATTTTCCCTTTAAAATCTTAAGCTTTACTTTACTTCTAAATGAATGGTTCAGCTTTAAACCTATAATATTTTTTATATATAATCATGATGGATGAAATAATAGTAATACTAGCTCATTACTTCCACCTTTTTGGTTAGCTGGAAGCACTACTTTTTCACTTTCTAAACATTTTGAAGGAAACAAAAGGTGCTAACAAAAGCTAAGTCAAACTACGACTTCAATAGAAAATTTACCAAAATTCAATCGAAAATCATTCAAAATCATTGAACACAACTGAATAGAAGAACTACCCGCTGTGAGGAGTTCGAGTGTCTCGATTAGCCGGCGTGGGAACATAAACCGGATTGACGGAGACAGGTCTGTCGGATGCCGTAGAAGAAGCTTCGGTATCAGTCTCAGCGCTGGAGCTGGATGCGATGATCGGCGAGTTCGATCGAAACCCTAACCTGAGAGGGCGGAGGCGTAGAGGAAAGAGTCCATTGAAGTTAGAAGATTGGGATAATTTAACGGCGGTTTTGGAGTTTAGAGAACGAAGACCAATATAACAAGAAGAGAAATGGCGAAGCTCGTTAATAGAATAAGTGTTTAGCTCCATTGAAAGTTGCAAGAAAAATAATAAAAAGGAACAAAGCTTGTATTTTTTTAATCTGTTTTTTTGTTATATAAGAGTAGGATACGTGGCGGCGGCCCCAGAAGCAGAGATTAACTGCGAATGGGAAGTCAACTCATGGATACTCAATTTAATAAAAATTTTATATACTAAATAAATATTATATTTTCGTAAAAAATTGTTGAAATGCAAATCAATCATATATATATATATTTGGATAAAGTACCCGGAAGGTTCCTGGAGACGGATGATATTAGTTATTTTATTATTAAATAGATTAGTTTAGACTTTATGCTATTAAAAAGAATTAAATAAGTATAAATTGTAATAGAATTAATATATACTCTACAAAAAAATGTCTTGAAATTTAATTTTCTCAATTACAATTTAATTTTAAACAAAAAATTTCATTTAAAAAACCATAAACATTTTTAATATATTAATTTTATTAAACAATAAATGTTAACTTTATTATAATTTGACCTTATTTTATTTTTTTATAGTACATAGACTTAATTAAACCATTTAATGATAGATGGACTAATTTGAAATAATCTCAATAATACAAAAATCTTTTAGGTACTTTCACCTTTGTAAAATATCTATATATGACCAATTTTAGAATAAAAATTATAGATTAAAAAGATAATATTTTATAGATTAGTGTTGAAACCATTTTTAAAAGGGGTTTTAAAAAACGGGAATCGACTTTTAAAAATATGGAGTCGCCACCGATCCTTTTTATTTAGGTGTGATCGGGTCACCTATAAAAATATTTTGGTTTACGAAATTCGAGAAAACGGGTTCGGGAGTCGGTTACGTGCAAGGAAGGGTTAGCACCCTTGCAACGCCTAAAGTTGGTACCAAATTGATTAATGTTGTCCTAATGTCGAAAACTTGAAAATATTTAGGGTAAAACTTTCGAAGAAAAAAAACGGTTAATTGAATTAGGATTGAATCTCAAGATTAACTCGCTTCAAAGGAATAAAAGTATCATACCCAACACGTTAGGATATAACACCCTTATATTCTGACACCGAAATCGTCTTTGATCTTCAAAACATGTAAAAGAAGAGGGTATTTGAATATTTAGTCGAGCGAAAAGATCGACACCCAACACGTTAGAATGTAATTTTCCGGACTTCTAAACACACAAATATTACCTTTTTTTATATGAATTAAAAATGTCGAGTTGCGATTTAAAACTGTTGATCCACATGAAGTGACAAAAACGAGAAATTAACAATACTGATAATAAAAGATATAATAATATAAAAATATAAAAAAGGTAAAAAATGGCATTAAAATAGTAATAATAAAAAAAAAGCAAGAAGATGTTAGTAAAGATCAAGATAATAGGAAATATAATAATAATAATAATAATAATAACAATAGCAATAATAAATATAATAATAATAGTAATAATAAGATAACAATAATACTGACGCAAAATATGTACAATATATTAATATAAATATAGTAATGATAATAATAATAATAATAATAATAATAATAATAGTAGTAAGTATATACAAGTAATAGTACAATAATAGTAATATAGAAAGAATAATAACATAATAGTATAATAATAATAAAATAATAGTATAGTAATAATAATAATAATAATAGTATAGTAATAATAATAAAGTAGTAATGACGATACAAAATATGTACAATATAATAATATAAATATAGTAAATATAATAATAGTAATAGTAATATAATAATAATAGTAATAATAATAATAGTAAAGTTAGTTAAACAAAATAATAATAAAATATGAAAAAAATATAATAATAGTAATAACAATAATAATATAATGATAAAAAGACTAAAAAATTTTACAAAATAACTAAAAAATGATCAAATTGCATTTAAAACGAAAGTTCGGGGTCAATTCGAAATAAAATAAAAGGGGAAAGGGCCTATTCGAAACGCGTGGGAAGGGAAAGGGACCAAGATGGACAATAACCCCTTTTTTAAAATGCATAGCATCAGGGAGGACCCAATTGAAATCCGAAACAAATTGTTGGGCGAAATTAAAAATACCATAAACTTAATCGCAAAACCATAAAAATGTAGAATGACCAAAAGCGCAATAAACCCTTTAATAAAAAACACGCGGATCCTCCCTAACAGGTCGGGTCAAAAACGGGTTGGAGGCAAAACGACGTCGTTTTGGGGGGTTTAAGGCTAGCCCCAAAACTACGTCGTTTTGGGAGGCTATATAAGGCCTAAAACTCCCCAAAAAATTTCATTTCATCACTTGTAAAAAAAAACTCTCCCCCGTTTCTTTTTTTTCTCTGTAGGGGCCTCTATCTCCGGCGAAAGTCCGGCCTGTCGGCTGCAGCTCCCCGCCGTCGGTGGCACCGCGCACGGTGGCCAGAAAAGGTAAATTTTTTTATATATTTTAATATGTGTATATATATGTATATATATTTGCGACTAAAAAAGATTCGAAATAAAAAGAAATATAAAAAAATACATTCGAAAGTTACTATTTTGATTTTATGCGTTTTGAGTTTTTCTTTGTTTTGCTTGATCTCTGCTATTTCGTTTGTATTTTGAAACTATTGCTTTCTCTTTATTTCCAGAAAAAAAAAAGGTTCTCAATACATTGCTTTTTCGTGGCTTTATAGCCAAATAATCAAATAAAAAAAACAATATTTTTCCTTGTGGTGTTGCTGTTGCCTTGTCTTTTTCTGCAGGTCATGGGGGACAAATGCAAGTGGAGGTGATAGTGGCATGGGTGGTGGGTCAGTGGCAGGTACCCTAGGTGCGGCGGCTAGGGTTTTTCTTTGTTGTTTTCTTTTTGCTTTTTTTTTCACTGGGTTTGGGCTCATTATTTTGGGCTAGGTTAATTTTGGGTTTGGTAATTGGGCTTTGTGACATGGGTCGGGCAAATTATGGGTATTATAGCTGCCCCTCTTTGCTCATTGTTGTGAAACGAGAATAGAGCAAAGACTTTAAAAAAGACCCAAATTTGCCCGGACTTGCCGAGCCTTGATTTCTTTGGGTGCTCTGCTTTGTCAGGTAGCTTCAAACTCCACTGTAACTTGTTGCTTTGATTCACTCCACTGTAACCTTGAAAGATGATTATTGACTTTGATGTGCTCCTGAAATATCAGGAATGCCAGTCTTGCTATCTTCGATCTGCTCCTGCAACATCAGGAGTGCCAGACTCGCTATCTTCAACCTGCTCCTGCAACATCAGGAATGCCAGACTTGCTATCTTCAATCTGCTCCTGCAACATCAGGAATGCCAGACTCGCTATCTTCAATCTGCTCCTGCAACATCAGGAATGTCAGACTCGCTATCTTCAATCTGCTCCTGCAACATCAGGAATGCCAGACTTGCTATCTTCGATCTGCCCCTGCAACATCAGGAATGCCAGACTCGCTAACTTCAATCTACTCCTGCAAATCAGGAATGCCAGACTTGTTCTCCTCAATCTGCTCCTGCAACATCAGGAATGCCAGACTTGCTATCTTCAACCTGCTCCTGCAACATCAGGACTGCCAGACTTGCTATCTTCGATCTGCCCCTGCAACATCAGGAATACCAGACTTGTTCTCCTCAATCTGCCCCTGCAACATCAGGAATGCCAGACTTGTTCTCCTCAATCTGCTCCTGCAACATCAGGAATGCCAGACTTGCTATCTTCAATCTGCTCCTGCAACATCAGGACTGCCAGACTTGCTATCTTCAATCTGCTCCTGCAACATCAGGAATGCCAGACTTGTTCTCCTCAATCTGCTCTTGCAACATCAGGAATGCTAGACTTGCTATCCTCAATCTGCTCCTGCAACATCAGGACTGCCAGACTTGCTATCCCTAATTTGCCCCTGCCACTTCAGGGAGACAGGATTTGATGTCTTCGATCTGCTCCTACAACTTCAGGATTGCCAGATCTATTATCTTCAATCTGCTCCTGCAACTTCAGGATTGCCAGATTTGCTATCTTCAATCTGCCCCACTGCAAACTCAGGGAGACAAGATTTGACGTCTTCGATCTGCTATCTTCAATCTGCTCCTGCAACTTCAGGATTACCAGACTCGCTATCTTCAATCTGCTCCTGCAACATCAGGAATGCCAGGCTGCTATCTTCAATCTGCTCCTACAACTTCAGGATTGCCAGATCTGCTATCTTCAACCTGCTCCTGCAACATCAGGACTGCCAGACTTGCTATCTTCGATCTGCCCCTACAATATCAGGAATGTCAGACTTGTTCTCCTCAATCTGCTCTTGCAACATCAGGAATGCTAGACTTGCTATCCTCAATCTGCTCCTGCAACATCAGGAATGCCAGACTTGTTCTCCTCAATCTGCTCCTGCAACATCAGGACTGTAACACCCCCTACCCGTATTCATTATCGGAATAGGGAACGAGGCATTACCGGAGCTTACAATATTTATTTATTTATTTTTTACTCAATATAACTCCTTTATAAACAATCTAGTCTTCCCTGCAAAATTTTTTTTAAACCGAGACTAATTCATATCAACCAATCCAATCAACATACCTTCAAAATAGATCCATGCAAATTTATAAGATAACCTCATTACATACTGAAACTAGAAATTTGTTAGCCATACCAATGGCTAACCTTACATTCATTTCATATTAACATCTACTTTATTAGCTTATACATGCCATTGATTTCCAAAATAAAGTTTCTTTATATACCGAAATCTTGGGGTTGATAGTGTGATGTGTCTCCCACCGAATCCGACCTCCGAGCTCTTAATACTACAAAATAGAGAAAAGGAAACAGAGTAAGCACTTTGTGCTTAGTAAGCCCATGTAACAAGAATTATACTTACCTAACATTTTCAATATAATGTAATAACCATTTATATATCCATTCAATGCATTATTACCTTAACATTTACAAACTCAACATTCAAGTCAGTCCAATAATTTTCATATATCAATAATATATACTATCATTGATGAGCTCATCAATACCATAATTTCCATATTTTTTTTTTTATATTTATCCCATTGAATTACTCGGAATTTCGATGGATTTTCAGAGGTACACTTTAGTGTACAAATTCGGGTTCGTCAATTCATATTCATGTGCGCACATTTTCATTTCAGAGAGCACACTCCCGCGAACCTCATCTTTACAGCGGGATTACCAGTCCAGGCTAAATCCCCTGTAATATAAACTCATAGAGTATTGTCGGGATTACCAGTCCAGGCTAAATCCCCTGCAACGACAATTACTCTAATGAGTTTGGATCTGAATTACCAGTCCAGGCTAAATTCAGACCCTAATTCGGATTACCCGTCCGGGCTAAATCCATTTTCCACATATTCTTCGGGAGGGCTATATCAGGATAGGATCACCCGTCCGGGCTAGATCCTTTTTACCGTCAATTCCTTTTCAGAGATCCATCGAATTTTCCTTTCATTCAACCGGGATTTCTTTCCCTTTTTATCAAATATATCAATGTTTCATCAAATTTCATACAATGGACATTCAAATCATATTCATATCAATAACATACATTTCAAGCATTTAAGAATATAATTCAAGTTACACGAACTTACCTCGATTCTAGTTTGTATACAAAATCTACTAGTCCGGAACTTTTTCCTTTCCTCGATTTAGCTTTGTGTTTGAGTTTTCCGGATCTAAATAAATAAATTTAATTATCAATTCAATACATTTCATGTTCACATGTAGCATTCATTATAATTCTATTACTATTTATAGTTCATTCAAAGCTGTCTACTTGAGTCATAGTCACTAAATTATTTATTTTTCGAGCTACAGAACTCCAAATGAAGAACCGTTAATTTTCCTTGAAACTAGACTCACATATCTTCACACCATAAAATTTTCATAATTTTTGGCTTAGCCAATTAGTACAGTTTATTCGTTAAAGTTTCCCCTGTTTCATTGTTTGACAGTTCTGCTATCTCTTCACAAAATCTCAGATATCTCACTGTACAGAATTAAAATAATGTTTTCATTTGTACCATAAAAAAATAGACTCACTAAGGATTCTAAGAATATAAACCACTCCCAATAATTATTTTTATTCAATTTTTTATGATTTTTCAAAGTCAGAACAGGGGAACCCGAATTCATTCTGACCTTGTCTCACAAAACCTATTATATCTCATGATTTACAATTCTATTGCTTACAACGTTTCTTCCATAAGAAACTAGACTCAATAAGCTTTAATTTAATATTTTTTCCATCTTCTAATTCAACTTCTACAATTTATGGTGATTTTTCAAAGTTAGACTACTGCTGCTGTCAAAAACTGTTTTAGTGCAAGCTGGTTATTACCATTTTTCCCCTAAACTTTCAATGAATGATAATTTCGTCCCTGCTCAATTAACCTCTCAATTGAGCTTATTTTTCTCAATTAACACTTTATTATATCACTTTAAACTACTTTATAACCTTTGGAAATCATAATTTCAGTAATAGACTTTAATTCCAAACACTTTCATAATTAGGTCCCAAAAATCAATTTCTATTGAAATTACCTAATAAAATCATCTCTTAAACGAATTAAGGCTTAAATTTCATGCTATTTCATCATAAACTTACATAAACCAACCATGGTGGCTTTCAATTTCATCCATGAAATTAAAGACTAATGAATTTAATGATAGGACCTAGTTGTAAAAGTCTTTAAAAACACAAAATTACAAGAAATAGGCAAGGATTCACTTACTTGGTGCAAAAATTATGATATACCAGCTTAGATACCCCTCCTATGGCGTTTTTTGCTGATGAGAGTGAAGAAAAATGAAGAGATTTCTAGATATCCCTATTTAGTCCTAGTTTTATTTAGCAAATTTTGTTATTTTCCCATTTTACCCTTATTTCTCCTTATTTTCTTGCTGATTTCATACCTTTGCCGTCCAGCCCAATTAGACCTTGGGTCTATTTTCCTTTTAAGCCCTCTTTATTTTATCATTTAAACTATTTAATCATTTTTCATAATTTTGTATTTGTTACAATTTAGTCCTTTTCATTTAATTACATACTCAAACGTTAAAATTTTCTAACGAAATTTTAATACCACATTACTAACATTTTATAAATATTTATAAAAATATTTCCTACTCAATTTTATGAGATCAAGGTCTCGATACCTTGTTTTTACCCAATTCCTTCAATAATTCCTTTTTCTAACTAACCACTAAATCGGTAAAATTTTTCTATCGATATTTTAATACGATTTTCCTATCATATAAATATTCATGCAAAAATATTAAAATAAATTTCTCTTTAAATCGGATTTATGGTTACGAAACCATTGTTCCGATAACCTTGAATTTAGGCCATTACAAGGACTGCCAGACTTGCTATCTTCAATCTGCTCCTGCAACATCAGGAATGCCAGACTTGTTCTCCTCAATCTGCTCCTGCAACATCAGGAATACTAGACTTGCTATCTTCAATCTGCTCCTGCAACATCAGGACTGCCAGACTTGCTATCCCTAATCTGCCCCTGCCACTTCAGGGAGACAGGATTTGATGTCTTCGATCTGTTCTTACAACTTTAGGATTGTCAGATCTATTATCTTCAATTTGCTCCTGCAACTTCAGGATTGCCAGATTTGCTATCTTCAATCTGCTCCACTGCAAACTCAGGGAGACAAGATTTGACGTCTTCGATCTGCTATCTTCAATCTGCTCCTGCAACTTCAGGATTACCAGACTCGCTATATTCAATCTGCTCCTGCAACATCAGGAATGCTATACTGCTATCTTCAATCTGCTCCTGCAACTTCAGGATTGCCAAATCTGCTATCTTCAATCTGCTCCTGCAACTTCAGGATTGCCAGATTTGCTATCTTCAATTTGCCCCACTGCAAACTCAGGGAGACAAGATTTGACGTCTTCGATCTGCTATCTTCAATCTGCTCCTGCAACTTCAGGATTACCAAACTCGCTATCTTCAGTCTGCTCCTACAACATAATGAATGCTAGACTGCTATCTTCAATCTGCTCCTGCAACTTCAAGATTGCCAGATCTGCTATCTTCAATCTGCTCCTGCAACTTCAGGATTGCCAGATCTGCTATCTTCAATCTGCCCCACTGCAAACTCAGGGAGACAAGATTTGACGTCTTCGATCTGCTATCTTCAATCTACTCCTACAACTTCAGGATTACCAGACTCGCTATCTTCAATCAGCTCCTGCAACATCAGGAATGCCAGACTGCTATCTTCAATCTACTCCTGCAACTTCAGGAATGCCAGATCTGATATCTTCAATCTGCTCCTGCAACTTCAGGATTGCCAGATCTGCTATCTTCAATTTGCTCCTACAACTTCAGGATTGCCAGAATCTGAATCTTTTCCCAACCATCCCACTGTGATTTCAGAATGTGAGATTTGTTTCTTCTTCAATCCATCCCATTGCCATTCAAAGGTATAGTATCTGTATCTATCCAACTGTAACTCAATGGTATAGGATCTGCGGCTTGTTCTGATCACTTCCCGGGTGATCCAACCAGATATGTATGCATGATGTTCGTATAAACACAGAGTATCATCTTCTCTAGAGAATGATTCCCGTTTTACATTTGGGTTAACAATGCCCATTTTCGTCAGGATTGTGCCACTGACGCAATACCTTGTCATTTTGTTCAAGCGCCATTTTTGACAAAAACCCAAAGAGACAACCTTAATTTAAACTCAGATGTTTCCAACCCTTAAGCTTGGTGAATCTTAAACAATAATCCTATTTCAGACACCTGTATTGTTTAGAGGTTTTCAGAGTAATATGCGAAACTTCCTTCATGAAAGTATTATTAGTCCAATAATTGTTATTTCAATGTAAAAATGCTCGAACAAGATCATAATGCTGGACGAAATAGAAATTTATTGAGAGCATAGCTCGAACAAACAAGTTGATCAAAGCTAGCAAATGCAATGTAGAAGAAAGTTTATTTAGAGTGTATTTTGAAAAAAACAAAGATGGCAAACTCAAAAATGGGTAACATGGAAACTAGGTGCCCCAGATACCATAGCCTGAGCTTCTCCATTCAGACTTCTTAAAGAACATATTAAACTCAATATGTGTTTAGGGGATCCGGAGTACTTTGTCGATGCTCCAAGACGTAACATACCCCTTCATTGTTACTTCAGGCATGGCGAGACTACTGTACGCCCTATTTTTTTATCAAAATTTGCGCTGCCCATTTCGGGTTTTCAACTCAAACCCACCTTTGGTCTCAAAGCGCCCTTTGCGGGTTTTCGCCTTTGGCCTCTCCTTTTCTTTTTTTTGAGAATTTTTTCTTTTTCTCCTTTTTTATTTTTTTTGTTTTTTTGTTTTTTTGTTTTTTTGTTTTTTTTATCTCCTTTTTAGGTCGAATCTGAATTCACCGAATTGGTGTAGCAGCCCGATTTTGAGCCTAGTCGGAATAGTGGTTTCGGGACCACAAATCTGATAAAAAAAATTAAATTAATATTTTTATATTTTTATGATCTACAACTTTATGAAATGGTTTCGTAAAAATTTCGTTCGAAAATTTTGGTGTTTGAGCACTCAATTTAGTCAAAAGGACTAAATTATAAAAAGTGCAAAACTTGAGTTCTAGAAGCTAGAGGTATCTAATTGCTATAAAAGTTTATTATGATTAATTATTATGATTTATTGAGTGATTAAATACATGTGTTAGAGTATTGATAAGAAATTTTATTAATTTCATGCTTAAATTGCCTATTAGGACTTGTTTGCAAAAGTTGCTAAATAGGGGTTCTAATTTATAGAGTACTTGATTAAAATGGGGGTTTGAAGTAGGAGTCCTTAAATGGCAATTAGACCATTATATTTTCATGGACAAAAATGGACATATATAGGAAGAAAGAACCAAAGTTTTTAATGAAGGGTAATTTAGTCATTTGGTAATAAAAATGAATTAAAAGGGAAAAAGATGGCAAAATATGCTCATCTTCTTCATTAGGCCGAATTTTCAAGTGTTCACCATAGCTAGGGTTTGTTTCAAGCTTCCAAGCTCCATAGTAAGTGATTCCAAGCCCCGTTTTTAATGTTCTTTACATTTTTGAAGCCCCGGTAGCTCGATTTAGCTTATTCTATTAATAATTTATTCTAGGGTTCATATTTAGAAAAATACCCATAGGTGAAATGTGTTTATTTTGATGTTTTATGATAGAATATGAAGTCTAAAATTATGTTAAACAACTTTTGCTTAGTGATTTTAAGTGAAAACGAGTAAAACGGCTTAATCGGTAAAAATACCTAATGTTCATAAGTACAAGTTAGAGTGAGAATTTGATGTTGCCATAGAAGGGAAAAATGATCAGCATGCCATAAAACATAAGAATAAGGGATAAAGTTTAATTTCCGAGCTTTGGGGCAAATGTGTAAATATGTAAAAGTTTAAGGGGCAAAATTGTAATTTTGCCAAAGTTAAGAGTTAAGGACTGTTTTGATGAATGTGAGTATTAAATAAGCTAAATTTTCTATTATAGATCAAGAAGAACGAAATCCAGAGTTAGATCGAGGAAAGAAAAAGATAGAGGATTAAATCAATATAGTTGATCGTATTTCGTTTCGAGGTAAGTTTGCAGTAAATAAATGCAATATTCTATTATTTTACATTTAATATTGTTAAATTCCAGCATTTACATATTTATTCTGTAAATTTATTATTTAAAGACTCAAGTATGAATTGATGGAAAAACTATCTCAGAAAGCTCCGGTTGAACCTTAGGAATGTGTAGGATACAAATGTCATGACATTAGGGTTTAAGGAAATCATGTAAGACCATGTCAAGGCATGGCATTGATATGTTACTATAAGGCAAAGGTCCCATGTAAGACCATGCCAAGGCATGGCATTGGTGAGTTCATAAGGCAAGGATACCACGTAAGACCATGTCAAGACATGGCAATGGTTAAGTTTCATAAGGAAAGGTACCCGCGTATCCTTAGTATTCCAAGTGGTTCAACGGGAAAATTCAAGGAGTATTCTAAAGTAAAGGTAAGGCAAGTTCAAGCTAAAAAGGTAAGGTAAGATAAATTCATGTTAAAAGGTAAGGCAAGTATACAAGTTTTAAGTATATTGAGTTAAAAGCTTAAGTGATCTTGACAAGAAAAATATAAGATAATTCACTAAGAATGTTGTTATCTATTTACATGTAAACTTACTAAGCTTTATGCTTACACCTATTCTTTATTTTTTTTTATAGTATTACAAGCCAACTCGGGGATCGAAAGGACGTCGGAGATCGTTACACACTATCAAAGGATTATATTGGTATTTTGTGACTTTAACGTTTTAAGTTATGGCATGTATAGAGACTTAGCCATTTTATGTGTGTGACCTTATGATATGGTTTATTATGGACTTGTAAATGTTTGGTAATAATTAGCCATTAAAATGGTTAATTAAGAACATGCTTTGGAGGTTATGAAATGCCTAGTTGATAGTTATTTTAAAGAAATTATGTAATTATATGCAGGGAAATAGTTGGACAGCAGCAGTGACGTGATTTTGAAAAATCACCAAAAATAGTAGAAATTGAATTAGGTTGTGCATGAGATATATAATTAAAGCTTATTGAGTCTATTTTCATATGAAAGAAACAAGGAAAGCAAAGGAATTCTGTAATTTGAGATATTTATATTTTTGTAAGACTGGTTCAGAATAAATTCAGGTTCCCCTGTTCTAACTTGGAAAAATCATAAAAAAATGGAGAAAAATGATTAGGGGTTTAACTTTATATGTTTAGAATCCTGAATGAGTCTATTTTCAAATGAAATAAATAAGAAGGTCATATGAATTATGTACTAAGATTAATTTGATTCGTAGTGAAGAGAGGTCAGAATAGTCAAATAGTAAAACAGGGGAAACTTTAAGAAAAATCTGGTATTGATTGGCCATACCAAAAATTATGGAAAAATTACAGTGAGAAGGTATATGAGTCTAGTTTCAAGGAAAATTTACGGATCTAGATTTCGAGTTTCATAGCTCAAGTTATAATTAATTTAGTGAACATGACGCAGACGGACAGTTTCAATTTTTATACCCAGAACTAGTAAGTTAAGTCTAGTAATACCTCGTGCTCGACTCCGGCAACGGTCTCGGGTAAGGGGTGTTACAATTGGACAGGTCCTTGCCATCCATCTCCGTCCATATCCATGCTTCCATATAACAGGCCTTCTTTGCTGCATAAGGTCCTTCCTAGTTTGGCATTCACTTTCTTCTGAAGTCCCTTTTGCATGGGAGAATTTTCTTTCAAAGCCTTATCATGAAATTTTCTAAGGCGATCCTTTTTGTTGTAAACTCGCATCATCTGATCGTGACGAATAGCTCTCAACATTTTCCCTTCAAATTCACTTGATTACATCGGGATTGACTTTAATAGGCAAAACCTAAGGCGTTGCCCCGGCAGAGGTCCTGGCCGACGTTTGATGAGCATAAAGGGTAAACGTAACTTCTATATGCCAATCTTTACAAGTCTAAGTCATCTTCCTAACAATCCTTGTTTTGTTGCCCTCCATTTTTTTGTTTTTTTTTTTGCACTATGACGTGGCATTTGATCTTTGAACAGACCGCAAACTTTTGACATTGTGCGATTAAATGTAATCTTCCTGACATTTTTGTTGTCAGCATTCTTTCTTTTTTTTTTTTCTAATGACCATTGACTTTGCAATATTGGCCTACGAAGCTACTTCCACCCTCTTAGCGAATTATTGTTTGCTACAAGCTTCCGACGAGATCGTCCCAATAAACTCTATGCCCCATACAGATAAGGTTTATGAGACATATGAATCTTGTTTTGGCATTTATGGCATAACTGATGCAATCTCTTTCTATGATGGACCAGCAGAATCTGAAATTCATGATTAGCTTGGCTATCATAAAATCATTAGCATGTGATCTTTAAATATCCTGATGAACCTCTTCTAGGATTCCTTTAGCCTCAACAGCATATCCACGTTTCAGTAGCTCAGGCGTGTCACGTGAAAACATCCTTGAATCGGGAATAACTCAATGATGTCCTGCATTGTCTTTGTGGTGGGCTAGGCTTCGATATTCACCTTTCCCTCTTCTCCTAGGCTTACAATGATGCTTTATAAGGTAGTATCTGTTTTTCATCTTGCTCTGCCATCTTTAACAAATCAGGAGATAAGTTACAATCTCTATCGTTTCCAAAGCCCTGAGACCCCTCTAGACGCATATCTTCTCCAAAGTAGACTCTGAGTCAGTAATGACGTCGCTCATGTCATTGATATCTGAGGACCCATTGTGGGTGTAAGGCAGAAAATCCAAAGAATAAATGATTCTAAGGATGATTTTTTGTATGATATGGACATGAATGAAAAATAAAAAAATGTAAAGCCTGAAAATATTTACTTAGAAAGATGCATTTTATCGAAATGACAATTCTGGACACAAGCCTATTTCACAAAAAAGATTCTTATTGCTCCTAGGCTTTAGAGCAATAGGCGCGTTTTGGACATTACTCCGAGCTAGCTCTAAAAATACAGGGATCCCCTCCACAGTCCTATTGTTCAAAACACTACCAAATATGCACGGTCTTGGAAACTTTGATTCTTTGGTTCACTCATCAGATACGTCATTAATGCTCTAATTCCCCAGTATTAGGCTTTGCGCTAGTGTCCCCGACTTGATGCACTTCTGATCTCATGCCCCCGTTCATCATGGTACTCACAATTTTTATCCCTTTAACGGCATGGTCGGGTAATGGGTTCTCCGAACTAAGTGTATCATCGAGCTTCAAGACCCCCAACTTGATGAGCCTTTCAACTACCTTTTTGAAAGCAGTGCAGTTTTCTATCGTGTGACCCGTTACTCCCGTATGGTAGTCGCATTGAACACTCGGGTCATACCATTTAGGATATGGGGGCTGTAATGGCTTTAGATAAAAAGGGGCTACAACGTGCGCGTCAAACAAAATTTTGTACTGTTCTTTATACGAGATCGAGATGAGCATGAACCGAGGTTTTTCTGAGTTCGATTTTGGATTAGGCTCTCGTCTTTGGGAGACCTAATAGCTGGTAGCTGTTATTTTTGGCTGGTTTACTATAATCGGCTCCGAATGGCCCTTGTCATACCTACTTGTAATACCCACTTCCTTTTCCTTCTTCTTCGGGGTCTTCAAAGTCTGCTTCCTCCCTTCCTTTGTTCCTGCCTGAGCAATCGGTTTGGATCGATCCTCCCCAGGGTTAAGGCATAAGCTCATGGGGAAGTTAAACGGGGTCGAGGTATTAGTCTGACATTAGGGTCCGATAGTGATGGGTCCCCCATGCGACTGTACGCCTGGTTGAGTCAGGATATTTATCGGGGAATAAACGATTTCTTCGTCATCATCCGTACTGCCGACCACTGGGCCACTCCTTTTTCCAAGTCTTTCGACTAGTAATAGGGTTAACTGGCGCATCATATTCATTGGATCTTACATATCCTGCTGAATTTTGGCCAACTGTTCTTGCATCAATATTTGCCTTTGTTCTAATCCCTCCAACCTTCGGTCCATATCTTCTAGGTCACTGAAATAACTTCACCTAATTAGAGTCTTCCTACAAGTTTTAATGCATGTGATATGATGTAATGCAAAATGCATGGAATGAATGCAAGAAGAAAGAGATGCGTTGATTATGAATTCAATTCATATTAGAAGAACTTGTCTAGAAAATACGTTTATTTACATAAAATGGCCCACATATACGGCCTCCTCCTCATAATCCAGGTGAAAACACCAATCCTCTTCTTCGTATCTGGATATTATGGTCGTGTCCCCCTCTTCTAGCTTTTTGTTGCTTGATCCAAGTTGTTCCTCATCACTCACTTATCCTCTTTGATGCTCATAATCCCCTGATGACTCCCGAACAATCCTTGTCGGCTTGAATCTTCAGACAAATCCTCTTCTTCATATCCGGATGTTATGGTCACGTCCCGTGAACTTTCTTAATAGACGCCTCTTCTAGCTCTTTGTTGCTTGATCTAGGTCGTACCTCATCACTCACTTATCCCCCGTGGTGCTCATAATCTTCTGATGGCTTCCGAGCAATCTTTGTCAGCTTGAATCTTCAGGCAATGTCTTGTCTTGTTGCTCACCTAGACTATGTTCGGACGACCGTATTATAATCCACTTTATCAAGTAACACATTTTCTTATGACAAATTCTCCTATTTAGCAATCAAACGCGAATCAACACCTCCTTTCTAGGATGATGCAAAGCAATGCCAATGCATGGAATGAATGCAAAAAGAAAGAAATACGCTGATTATGAATTCAATTCCATTAGAAGAACTTTTCTAGAAAATAAAGCTCTTTACATAAAACGGATTGCATATGCGGTTTTGTCCTCATAGTCCAAGCAAAACACTAATCTTTTCCTTCATGATCGGATATCATGGCCATGTCTTGTGAACTTTCTTCGTAGATGCCTCTTCTAGCTCTTTGTAGCTTGGTTCGGGCCGTACCTCTTTACTTGTTTATCCTCTGTGATTGTTCATAAGCTTCGTGACGACTCGTGAATAATCATTGTTGACTTGAATCATCGAGCAAAGTCTTGTATTCTCCTGTGGACTATCAGCCTTCTCTCGTTGTTTATTTGGACTATATTTGGGCCACCGTATTATAATCCATTTTATCATGAAATTTAGTTCCTTATGACAAACTCCTCTATTTAGCAATCGAATATTAATCAACACCTCCTTTCTATGATGATGCAATGTAATGTAATAAAAACAGAAGAAAACACGTTAGTACAGGAGAAATAATCGATGAAATAGAACACCTATCTGGGTGACCACTAGGGTTTAATACAATTCTACCTAGGGTAGGCTTCTAGGTCTCTATATGGGGTTCGGTTCTAAAGGAGGGTACCTGAACCAGCAGATTCCTCAATCCTCACCCGTTATAGGCTCATATGGATCGAGTTCAGTTCAGGGGAACGCATTTCCCTATGGCCATGCGGAGGTGAAAACCTCACGAAGCACATAGGTACAGATGTGTCCCGGAAGTAGTCCACTAGCCCATGCGGAGGTGAAAACCTCACGAAAGCTTAGTTTCTCACTCCCACTTAAAGGTGAGACCGCGACGGTCATGCAATATGATGCACGTTAGTGAACTAAGTGTGATAAAAAATGTCTTTCAATAAAACAAGTCAATATTTCACATATAGCTTAAAACAAGCAAGAAATAAAACATTTACTCGGGTGACCACTAAGGTTTGGCGTGGCTCTACCTAAGATGGGCCTTTAAAGCTTGCTATATGAGGTTCGGTTCTAAAGAAAGGTACCTGAACCAGCAGATTCCTCGATCCTCACCCATTATAGGCTCATACAGACCGAGTTCAGTTCAGGGGAATACATTTCCCTATGGCCATGCGGAGGTGATAACCTCACGAAGCACGTAGGTACAGATGTATCCCGGAAGCAATCCACTAGCCCATGCGGAGGTGAAAACCTCACGAAAGCTTAGTTTCTCACTCCCACTTAAAGGTATGACCACAACGGTCGTGCAATGCAATGCCAAAGTATTTCATGAAACCTGACATTATAGCACAATCAAATGCGTTAAAAATGATTTTCCAAAATAATTTTCCAAGATTTCAATTAAAAGGACAACAATTAATCAATTTATGGCCTGACCCTCAAAGTCCCCAGTGGAGTCGCCAAGCTGTCGAAACCATTCTTAAAAGGGGTTTTAAAAAACGGGAATCGACTTTTAAAAATATGGAGTCGCCACCGATCCTTTTTATTTAGGTGTGATCGGGTTACCTATAAAATATTTTGGTTTGCGAAATTCGAGAAAACGGGTTCGAGAGTCGGTTACGTGCAAGGAAGGGTTAGCACCCTTGCAACGCCCAAAGTTGGTACCAAATTGATTAATATTGTCCTAATGTCGAAAACTTGAAAATATTTAGGGTAAAACTTTCGAAAAAAAAAACGGTTAATTGAATTAGGATTGAATCTCAAGATTAACTCGCTTCAAAGGAATAAAAGTATCATACCCAACACGTTAGGATATAACACCCTTATATTCTAACACCGAAATCGTCTTTGATCTTCAAAACATGTAAAAGAAGAGGGTATTTGAATATTTAGTCGAGCGAAAAGTTCGACACCCAACACGTTAGGATGTAATTTTCCGGACTTCTAAACACACAAATATTACCTCTTTTTATATGAATTAAAAATGTCGAGTTGCGATTTAAAACTGTTGATCCACATGAAGTGACGAAAACGAAAAATTAACAATACTGATAATAAAAGATACAATAATATAAAAATATAAAAAAGGTAAAAAATGGCATTAAAATAATAATAATAATAAAGTAAGAAGATGTTAGTAAAGATCAAGATAATAGGAAATATAATAATAATAACAATAGCAATAATAAATATAATAATAATAGTAATAATAAGATAACAATAATACTGACGCAAAATATGTACAATATATTAATATAAATATAGTAATGATAATAATAATAATAATAATTAATAATAATAATAGTAGAAGTATATACAAGTAATAGTACAATAATATAAAAAGAATAATAACATAATAGTATAATAATAATAAAATAGTATAGTAATAATAATAAAGTAGTAATGATGATACAAAATATGTACAATATAATATAAAATATAGTAAATATAATAATAATAGTAATAGTATAATAATAATAGTAATAATAATAGTAAAGTTAGTTAAACAAAATAATAATAAAATATGAAAAAATATAATAATAGTAATAACAATAATAATATAATGATAAAAAGACTAAAAAAATTTACAAAATAACTAAAAAAGGATCATATTGCATTTAAAACGAAAGTTCGGGGTCAATTCGAAATAAAATAAAAGGGGAAAGGGCCTATTCGAAACGCGTGGGAAGGGAAAGGGACCAAGATGGACAATAACCCCTTTTTTAAAATGCATAGCATCAGGGAGGACCCAATTGAAATCCGAAACAAATTGTTGGGCAAAATTAAAAATACCATAAACTTAATCGCAAAACCATAAAAATGTAGAAGGACCAAAAGCGCAATAAACCCTTTAATAAACACGCGGATCCTCCCTAACAGGTCGGGTCAAAAACGGATTGAAGGCAAAACGACGTCGTTTTGGGGGTTTAAGGCTAGCCCCAAAACTACGTCGTTTTGGGAGGCTATATAAGGCCTAAAACTCCCCAAAAAATTTCATTTCATCACTTGTAAAAAAAAAAACTCTCCCCCGTTTCTTTTTTTTCTCTGCAGGGGCCTCTATCTCCGGCGAAAGTCTGGCCTGTCAGCCGCCGCTCCCCGCCGTCGGTGCCACCGTCGGCCACCGCGCACGGTGGCCGGAAAATTTTAATTTTTTTATATATTTTAAATGTGTATATATATGTATATATATTTGCGACTAAAAAAGATTCAAAAAAAAGAAATATAAAAAATACATCGAAAGTTACTATTCTGATTTATGCGTTTGAGTTTTTCTTTGTTTTGCTTGATCTCTGCTATTTCGTTGTATTTTGAAACTATTGCTTTCTCTTTATTTCCAGAAAAAAAAAAAGATCCTCAATACATTGCTTTTTCGGGCTTTATAGCCAAATAATCAAATAAAAAAACAATATTTTTCCTTGTGGTGTTGCTGTTGCCTTGTCTTCTTCTGCAGGTCATGGGGGACAAATGCAAGTGGAGGTGATAGTGGCATGAGTGATGGGTCAGTGGCAGGTACCCTAGGTGCGGCGGCTAGGGTTTTTCTTTGTTGTTTCTTTTTGTTTTTTTTTTCACTGGGTTTGGGCTCATTATTTTGGGCTAGGTTAATTTTGGGTTTGATAATTGGGCTTTGTGACATGGGCCGGGCAAATTATGGGTATTACAATTAGTAATGTAATTTTTTTTTATTTCATAAATAATTATAAAAATTTTCATGTATTTTTTATATAAAACGAGAATTAAAATTCTTGTTAAACGGGTATTTTGAAATGAATTCAAATTCTCTTACATTATTTATGAGATTCCATAATTTTTAAAATCATTTTTTAAAAATATTTATTTTTTTATTTTTTTGATGATTTTTATGTCTGTTTTACTATTTATATTCAGGGTTTGAGATTGTTCCTTTTAATAATATCGTTTTCAAAATTTGAGCCTCATTTTCCCTTCAAGAATACAATAAATTTAGTTATGATGCATAATAAACTTTTGTTTTATTTTAAAAAATTAATTTTATATATATGGACAATAATTATTCAGAAAATAAAAAAATTAAAAATAAGAATTATTATAATATGAGTAAATAAAGGATAACAAATAGACATATCACCAAATAGAAGCAAGTAAAAAACAAAAAAATGAAAAAGATATAAATAGAGTGGTATAAAAATCCTTGAGGCTTCAATTACACTGAATAATCAATTAACCCCTTTTATCATTTTATTACCCTTAATTCAGCATTCAAATTATGCTGGATGAAAAAAAACCAAGGAATGGAAGGGGTGAGGTAAAAAATAGAAGGAAAATAAATTTTGAAGGTAAAGGAAAAAGAAAATAAGAGGATGAATAATTTCTGTCCTAATGTATAAAAATAAAAATTAAAGAAAAAAATTGAAAAAAAGTTATCCATTTTCAAATATTTTTTCCTTTCATTTATATTTTCTATCATTAATTTTCTGCCCTTTCGATTTTTCATATACCGTAATTTTTAAAATTTCATGGTATATTTGATTTTGATCAATGGTTTTATTGATTGCCCTAAAACAGAGAAATCTTAGCTATATTTGTTTAAAACTATCTATAATTGCATAACTCAAGTTAATCTTAAGAATTTAAGATTGTTTCAACTAAAGTTTTGAAGTCTTGCGAAGCACTTCCACTTGGTGCTACTGCTTTCAAAACGAGCTCTCTCAGTGCTTTACTCCTTTCTCCCATTTGCCTCCCTTGTTCATGTCCCAAAACCAGTTTCAAGCTCTCGAGTACCCCACTCTTAGTGAACACAAGCCCCTCAACTTTAACACCAACCCCCCATATTTCCTCCACCACACGTCCAATCATCCAGTGATCCCCAAACATCGGTCTACAGATCATTGGGACTCCATTTGCAATGCTTTCAAACACAGAGTTTGCCCCACAATGTGTCACGAACACACCTGCCGAAGCATGTCCCAACACCATAGCTTGGGGTGCCCACGGAACGAGTTTCCCTTGATTGTTTGTCCGTTGAAGGAACCCATTTGGTAAATGGTGCTTATGGTCGTTATTGATAGACCAAATAAACGGAATGTTACTCTCTTCAATTGCCTCTGCCAAGGCTTTTAACTCCTGGCCCGGTGGCGCTGCTGCTGTTCCAAAGCTAATATACACAACAGACTTAGAACTTTGTTTGTCTAACCATGATAAACAGCCCGTCGTATCTGAATCCGATAGTGGTAACGGTGACGGGGGAAGTTCTTGCGTTAAGAAACCAACATTCAACAAAGCTGGAAACATGGATTTGAGATCATCAAAGAGTGGCGTAGGATAAAGCTCCTGGCAGAAATTCATAACAATGGCGGTAGATCGAGGCAAAACACATCCGATTTTACTCAACGTGTAAGAAAAGAACGTTTCATTTGAATGTCTAGGCAATATTTCATCAGATAAATCTTTAACATGCATTGGAGACAACCCAGGAATAAGCTCTAAAGTTCGGTGTTGGCCACCATTTTTATCACCACCCACATGACTGAATAGCCTGCGAATGAGATCAGTGTAAACATGGGCTGACAGATTATGAGGAATCGAAACACAAAGAGGGATCCAAGTAGCCTTCATATCCTCAGCCATATCTGCAGCAAACGTCAAGAACATATCCGTGACTAAGCAGTTAACTTTCCTTCCCGTTTCCATTACTGCAACATCTAAGCCCTTTCGAAAATTTCCAGGAGTTGCTTTAAGGAAAAGGTCCAATCTCTCCACTGGGTTTCCACTAAAAACATGATTTACAGGCACACCATCCTCCACATCATAAGTTCTGATATTGTTGGGGACATCGAATTTAAAAGTGGAAAACTTAGAATGATTAGATTTTGGTATGGTGAAGAAAGAAAACTGCACATTCGGCGCTGCACGAGCCAACTTGCATGCCAGTCCTAGGATGGTTAGATCGTGACTGCCAAATGGGAAGGCCAAGACAGCAAACATGTTTGGTGAAGAAAGAAAACTGCACATTCGGCGCTGCACGAGCCAACTTGCATGCCAGTCCTAGGATGGTTAGATCGTGACTGCCAAATGGGAAGGCCAAGACAGCAACATGTTTTTCTTTTAAGCTTTGGGTCACTGACATTTAAGAACCCTATTTTGGTGATTGATTAGCGAAAGAGAAAATACAAATATATGAAGATTACGCTCATGGGTATTTACACAAAAAATAGAAACCAAAAGCTTTGAACGTGGAGTTATTGCGAGAGCGTTTGCTAAAAAATTTAAGGAAAAATTAATGTCGGTTTTAATTTACGTTAAGGAATTGTTGGTGGAGACTGGGGCCATTGAGCAATATATTTTACATTTATTAAATGGCTGGCCAAGATATTTTATGAACAACCATACCATACCCCTCCCCTAACATTTTCTACTTGTCTCACACATATATATTAATTTCGTAAACTAATTTAATTTATTAATGATTAATTAATTTTCATCAATCAATTTTAATGTCAAAACAAAAAGATTTTGATTTACTGAAAAGCTGAGTTTATATTGAATGATCAATATTATTTGCATTTTTATTATTTATTAATAATTATTATTTAAAATTTTTTTACTTAAATATTTTCAATTATTTTATTTTATTTCACTAATGTATGGTTCAATTAGTTTATGTCGATTTGAAAGTTATTTTGTGTGTCAATTTTTTTTTAATACAAGAGTAAATCAGATATAATTCACTTTCTTAAATGGAAGATAGTATGCGCAAATTGTTGTAACATTAATATTATCATCTAAGATATCGATTGAGTTTTAACTTGATTGATATGAGTATTGTTGTTAATATGGGAAGACGTAGATTCGAATACATTGAAGCGTATTATACTCCTATTTATAGGTTACGAAAGGATTTCAAATAATTCTTTTCATAAAATATTTTCAAATTAATGATTTAAAAGAAGTAATGTTGAATGTGATTGTTACAATAAACAAACTTTTATATTATTATTATTTAATAGTCACAATAATCAATCTTGGATGAATAACAATGAATCTCACCCAAACATTAGATGATTATAAATTATAAATCAATTCTTCTTTTATATATTGATTAGTTTTTGGTGAATAATTGGGATGAATTTACGGCTAAAATTTTCTGGTGTGGAGGAGCAACAGCCAGCCAAGCATGGATGCGATTCATGGTATCTTGGAGCTTTAATCTGAGTAGAAAAACCAGGCGATGGAATGAGGGCTTTAAAGCCGAAACACCAGAAATTCCATATTGCAAGAACATGCAGAGAAGCAGAACAAAACCCAGATCAACATCAGCCTTTATTGATCCAATCAACTGAGAAAACAAGGAAAAGATAGTAAATATATCGATGAAAACAACGGAGAAAGTTGAGAGAGAAAAAGTGAGCAAGAGGGTGATTAAGATGAGGCAGGAAGCCAGGAGAAGCACGCAAGCAATGTAGGAGCCATAGAGAGATGCCAGAAAGATCAACTCTAGGTTAGGAAACATCTAACTTTGGGAGAAATTAATTAAGCAAAGCAATGGTGATTGGTATGATAAAAAAAATGATTGATCGATAGTGAAGAAGAAAAAAACTCAATTTGAAGAAGAGAATGAAGTGACTTGCACTCATTCTCCAGATCAAATATTATAATTTACCTTGGTACCCTCTTGTTGTATAGATCTTTTAAGCATATATATATATATATATATATATATATATTCACGTTCAGCAACATAAAGAAGGAAAGAATCAAACCAAGAACAGGAGTTTTACTGAACATATTATATATATGTATATATATCAGTAGAATTTCAGCAATTTTCTTTCTATATTTATAGTATATGCTAAGTTCATTCATGCAATGCAATCTTGCTTAACTAATTAAGTTTTATGATAACTAAAAGAGAGAAACGCCCATGATTGTTCATTGTTCAGGATTCTTAGTTTTTACAGTCTCATTAGCATAACCTTAAACATGAGTTCAGAAAATTATCAAAAAAAGAAGAGTTGAGAAAAAAAATAAAAAAAATATCGTCGACAGCAGGATTCGAACCTGCGCAGGCGTAGCCCAACAGATTTCGAGTCTGTCTCCTTAACCACTCGGACATATCGACAGCCACCCGTTAACGATTTAAATTAAAAATATTTATAGGATATCGTTCTTTTGCCTCGAATAACATCCCATTACATTTACGACCCATTTGGTAAAGCTAAAACTAGCGTGACTTTTCGTTTTAAGATGAAGGATAAATAAAACAGACTTAAATCTGGTATCTAAATATAACTTGTATTGACAGTTTCTGTTTTATTTGATAGCAAACACAAGATAACAATAATAATAAATATTATGATTCTCATCGACCAAACACCTTGATATATCTTTTATCTTGAGTGGTATTGGAAATAATACTCCTCTTTTTACATCAAGCATACCAAAAGGGGGCCGTTAGAAGAAAATTTACTGTCAGGATTCCTAAATGTCTTTTAGTGGAGGGCTAACCAATACTGTAATTATAGATTTGAAGATGTCAAAGTCATAACATTTTATCTTGTAACAATAACCAATAATTGAACAAACCAATCATAGTAGCTAAACTGACCAAAATTTACAGGCAACTTCTAATAGGGTAGCCACTGTAGTTTAATGTAGTGAATCTGCAATTCTGTTCTAAACCAGTAGTTAAAAGTGCAATTTAGTCACCCAATCCACTTTGACATCGCATTTACAGCTGAATTCAAAGCTGCATTACAAATTAATTATAAAATACATGCAAGAAACATTGTACTAAAAAGACAGATATGGAGGTAACAAAATGTGATTGACGAAATTTGCTTTCAATTTTACTCCCCCAAAGAATAGCTATTAGCTAAAACGAGAATGAGAGTCAAAGTAACAACATTACAGTCAGCATTACACAAGGATGCTTTCCATTTGACCATCCTTCCCAACTAGTCTCACGAAATGCTCTCAACGGGCAATGCAGAAACGGGAAAACGAGATACCATACAAAGGTTTTGTTTACACTTGTCTGCAGATTACTCTGTTTTACTGCTACAAGGTAAGTACATCAACGATTGGTAATGCTCTTCCACTTGATTTAGGTATCAGTTGAGTTTCGAGTCTCCTTCGATGACAGTTAAATACAATTCTTGGCCATCTTTCCTACAATAATGAACATGAAAAATCTCAATGCACTTGTGCAATGTATTGTTAGATGAATAAGCCCCGGAGGCCAAAACATGGAAAAAGAAAATATGAAAGAGGTAATACAGCTAAAAGAGCTTGGTTTTTCATTATGTTGTTTGTTTTCCTGTATATTCTTTCTTCTCACTTCAATGATGAATAAACTGGAATTCAAGTTAATATAAAATTACTTTTATTTCCATGTAGATTTTTAGCATGTCATAGGCAAAACAAAAAAGAAAAAAATTTTAGCATTTACTTTGATTACTTGAAAAAGAAATTGACACTCACCTTGATGATCAAAATTAACTCCTTTGACATATTGAGTTTCATGCAAGTGGAGCAATGATGTCTAAATTATTCTTCATTGACCATTTTTTGGGATAGAAAGAATTAAATGATTCAACATTTAGTTCCCAAACCATGACACTTGAGCAGTCGTGTGGTAAGCCTTCCATCTGGCTTTCATCTTGCACAACTCGTTCAATAAATGAGCTTGCCTGCAAATTCAAATAAATAATCTTAAAATATTGAAGTGAAATCCATCACCAGTATGTAGCATTTCAATATAGGTTACAGTGCTAAATACTTTCTCAAGGGGTAAATTTTCCACACCAGGTTTGGGAGAATTCCATTCACATTTTTTTCCCACTCTTTGTTTCCAGCTTTTCAGTGCTCAAATATAAATATATATAATCTTATCTGAATTGCCAACATCCTTTTCTCTTTTATCCAGAAACAACAACAGCTGTGATCACTGTAGTAAGGTGAGACAATAAGACACTTAAAGACAATCAAAGAAGAGCCAATAAATACTAACATGGAAACCATCTTCGACCATGTGAAGCTGTCTTATCGGTTCAAGAGTAGGTCGGTGCCATGGCTTTGGATCCCATAGTATAGTACTGTTGAAGGCAAACCCTGACATTTCAGCATGGAATCTTTGGAATTGCTTACTTAATCCATTTAGGTGCCATCCAATGACTTGAGTTCCATTACAAACAGGGCCTTCCAATACAGCTCTACTTTTGTGCGATGTTTGTTTGGCCACAGGCCAAGTCCCAAATTGCCTATAAATATAAATGCCATAAAAAAGCTGCAGCACTAGGCACATATAAAAGGGAGAAGGGATATTGTGGCTATAACAAAAAAAAAGGATAAGCAAGGTGCTTCATTCACAGAATAAGAAACAGACAGAATATAAAAGCATAAAGGAGATACCTAATATGCCTCATTTGCTCAAAGAGATCAATTGAGTAGATGTTATGTTCATCGGCAAAGTAGACAATTCCATCAAGATGATGAGTTTCGATGTGAGATAGTGCCACATTTCTTTGGTGAACACTTCTGTCTTTTACATCAGTCAGATTTTTCTTGCAGACAAGATGCCTATACATAACACCGCTCCTTCTTAGGATGTCAGCTGTTTCATCAGATTGTAAGGTCATCTCTACAACAATCCACAATAGTGGAGGTTGGACCAGCTTTAATGTGTACGCCAAACGATTTAGATAATAGGCCTGAAACGATCGAGCATATGTTGGAGTCACAATTATCAAAAGCTTGCGAGATTCCAGATCTATATCTTGAGGGACCGATTGATTAGTTGAGGCATCATCTAAATTCCCTTCTGTCATTTCCTGTCTCTGCACCAATCCCTCTAATGTGAAATTATTTTCAATCCCAAGGTTGTTCATTGTTGATGCTACATTCCTTTGTGAATTGTTGAGTGATTGAAAATTCCCAGCAGTTGATACTACCTCAAAAGAAAATGCCTGATGCTTTGAAATCGGATTCATATATGAAAAGTCCATGGAAATGAATGGTGTAAATCCAATAAGAAAACCAATTATGAAACAAATGAAGAATTGAAAAACAACCCTCCTCCAAACTTGTCCTTTCTGTTTAGCCCTGTCAAGAGGCCTAAAGGATCTTGGTGAGAAAACTCCGAAAACTAAAGCTTGAGAATCCGATAAACCAAAAAGTGAAGATAGCAATCCACCAGTGGCTGGGGAACTCTGGCTACATGATGAAGACTTGGACAAAGGAGAAGGAACTGAACGCTCAGCCTCTCCGGTAATTAAAGTTCCTTGTCGAGGCACCGGAGACAGTGTTCTTCTAATGGATGCCATCACTACTAATCTGATTTGCTCCTTAACCAAATACTAAAACGAACCACCACAAGACAGCAACCAAATTCATGCATATGTACTCCTTACTGCATTGCACATTCATTTCTATATCTCTTTTTGCAACAATCTAGTGCTCATAATAACCAATAAATTATCAAATCAATCCTACCAGAAACATTCAGTTATATGAATCCACTTTCACAAAATATAATTTTCCCTTTCACCTTACTGATGCCTGTAAATACAACAAATCCAAACCAAAGTTGTTTAAGCAACTAAAGTAATTTCAAATCAGACAGGATGAATACAAAAATCCCATTTCTCAAAAACGAGAAAAATGGCACCGATTTGATTGAATAATCCAACCTTGATGAAATCAGCAGCCGAATTACCTTCCGATGGAAAATGGGTATTTGATTTTCCTTTCCAAAAGTCGCAGAGGAGAGAGAAGCAGCATCATCTTTGAGATTTGAGCTTTTTGTTCAACCGAAGAAAACGGAAAGCTTCAACATTTTTCAGATCTTCATTTGCCTTATGTAAAGGTCAAAATGGAGAGTAAAAAAATAGAGCTTAAAATAAATAAAAATAGATGTTCAAGGAATCTTTATAATGGCCTTGCTGTGCTTGAAAGCTTGCAGAAAAAAAAGAGACTTTAAAACAGTTCAGAGAAGACGGTCCCACGCTCTCTGTCACAAACATTCAGACACAAAGACAAAACAATAAACGAGATTTTTTTTTTTTTTTTCAATATGGATACTTTTTTAAGCTAAAGATTCATGTGATGAATGAAACCTTTAACGGGGTCATCTATTTTTTAAAATGTATTATTATTTAGTAATTAGTAGGTGCAGAAAGGCACCCAGAGTTGACTTAAGACAATGAATTTCCAACCCAAAATTTGCTGTTCATTCATCACCATCAGACAATTTAACGGGAAAAAAGAATCAGAATTAATTGCAGAAATTAACTAGATTCCATTAAAAAATACCAAATAGAAAGAAATGTGCATTTAATTAAGATAAGTTTAAAAGAAAAGCAAGTTACATCGGAAAAATAAAAAAATAAATCTTGGGCTGCTCCATTTGTCAGGATCCCGTAATCAAAAGTGACCATTTTCCTATCTTAAATCTTTGATTATGGCACTACACGATCTGTACCATCACCATTGGCTTCGAACTGTAGTCATCCATCTTCAAAAACATTCGACCAACTTACGGTGATCTTCCACTTGTTCAAAATCAACTTAGATTACCCCAAGGCATGGTTCTACAATTTCTGTTGCTTTTTTGTTTAGTATGTTTTTCCTAAGATTTCCACATTGAATGTGAAATGAAAAACTCTGGAGATAAAAGGAATGGAGCTTCGTTGTTTTCCTTTTTCAACTTTCGTCGAATCAAACAAAATAACTCTTGGTTTCCCCCTTCTTTACCTGAAACAATGTTACAATCGTGTATCCAAATTGAAACAGTGTTACATTTGTTTTGGGCCTTCCTTTGGGTATTAAAAGTTTTGGGCCTTTTCCTATTTTATTATTATAAAAAAAAAATAGTAGGTGGACAGAAAAGGCTGCTTCCCTCTTACCTGTCAATGCTGTTTACTATCACTTCCATAGCTTTTCTTTCTTAATTTCATCATATTATGCTTTACCTTTACTATCCCACACGTGCGAACCAACATACCGTAAACACCACTACCAGTTCCACATTGTAAACATGGGAAGCGAACAGAACGTTTGAAGCTGAATGGAACTGTAAAACTTGTGGTCCACCCCTCCACCGACCTCCTCATCCTTCAAGATTACATCGCCCGGTCAATGGAACTGTAAGCGAGGTAGACCCATTGTTTAGATAAGTTCAAGGTATGGAGTTGAATTTAAAGAACTCTTGAAAGCAAAGGTATTCAAGCTCCCATTGTTGCATGGGAAACCTAACACATCACCTAAAGATGGGCAGTGCGCCAGTGCCAAATATATCTTTCATGTGTGTATAGACACATTGCTGTGATGGTTGCAGGTTGCGTGTATACATGTTTGCCATCTTGGAATGCATGCTTTAGTATTTAAGATAGTTATCAGTTTTCAGCTCCACTACAGTTTTGATGGCTTTATATAGGGCATAAAATGACTCCATTAATGGTGAAAGAAGCAAGTGATTGGTTCGACCGGTTCCTCATCGAGTTACGATTTCTGTAATTGTTTTGTTGTAGCTGGAACTGTACTTTGAATGATGTAATGGAACTCTGATTGAGCAGGGGGTATTGAACTTTATTCCAATGGTCATTTTATTAGTTTTCCTTCTTGTTTTTCTTTTTTGGCCATACTGCCATAGTCGTTACTCGTTTTATTAGTTTAGAATCACGTTTATGTGCCAAAAAAATATACATTTAAAATTTTAAAAAAATCAATAGTAAAATAGACAAACTAACCCTACTTTAATAACAAGAGTAAATTTCAGCATAACAATATTACAACAGCCCTACAGTTCAAAATGCCAACAGAAAATTTATGCCTAAAAGCCTTAAAAGTTGAAAAGGAATTCCACATTTACATTTTATCACAATAAAATGTAATTTTACATAAGCCTGAGAAATTTTCTTTAAAGAGAGAAAATCCCAAATGTCAAAAAGTCATCCTAACCCAAAAAGAGTAGAGCTTTCCATTTTCTCTACAGGGAATGTACATGATTCCATTGCCAACCATGCAAAACAAAATATAAGAGACAGGTGAAGAACATCTTATATTATTTAAGAAGAAAGAAAGAAAATGAGAAAGGAAACAAGTTGGTTACCAAAAGAAATATGTAAAATGAAAAGCTGAAAGGAGGAAAAAAAAACAAATTCCAGGTTCACATGCTACCAAGCTCTTGGGGTGGTGTTTATTGATTTAATTCTTGCCATGTCAAGAAGGTCCCCAAACAGCTTATCCTCTGCTTTCGAAGCCTTGCCAGGTGGAACATAAGATGAAGTGGGAACCTGGTAGTAAGAGTTTCTCAGGCTATTATCATCTCTGATGGATAGCCCATCCATTTTCTGATCTATATACTGCAACTCTCCATAGCCATATGCTCCCATTTGGTTCCCGTACATTTGTTGAGGATGCATGGAAGCCATCTGGTTAGCTGACATTTGCTGTGGATGCATTCCCATATGCTGCGCTCCTTGGATCGGTTGGGGATGAAAACCAGAAAACTGGTTTTTGGGAACAACCTGGTTATTAATTGCTGACAAATTACCATTTGTGATTGGCTGAATATACATACCCACCACGTGATCACTTCCCATATGCTGAGGTCTTTGAGGAAGTGTATGTGTTACAACAACTTGAGTAACCACTGATTGGTGGGGGTACTGAGCACTTGCAACTGGGTTAGAGTCTGCTGCCTGTGCTTCCCATGGTGGTGGTGGTAGTGAACCACTAATCTGGGCACCTTCTCAACATGAAATAAGTATATATTAGCAGCAAGAATATAACTATTCACCCAGACAACTAAGCCTAGATATAATCCACATGAATTTGGTGAGAGAAAGACCACGATGTATATTAATGATTTGAAATGTGGCATGCTGTTATTATATCTCTCCCTAAACAAGAATGGTGTGTGAGTGTAACAAAAGTAAAATACTCCAGTTTGTAGAAAAAAGCCTATTACAAACAGAAACGAACCATAGACAGGTAAGTGGGCCTGCTGCTGCCGAATCAGCTGGCCATTCCAGGCAGGACCTGTGCCCTGAGCACATGACTGCTCATATCGAGGCGAGCCCATGTTTGATACACTTCCATTTCCGTAAAAGTTATTCTGATGATGCTGCTGAACCAGCTGACCATTCCAGGCAGGACCTGTGCCTTGAGCATATGTCTGCTCATATCGAGGTGATCCCATGTTCGATACAGTTCCGTTCACATGAAAATTCTGCTGCTGCTGAACCATCTGGCCATTTGAGGCAGGACCTGTCCCTTGAGCATACGAATGCTCATATCGAGGTGATCCCATGTTTGGAACAGTTCCATTCGCATGAAAATTCTGCTGCTGCTGAACCATCTGGCCATTCCAGGCATGACCCATCCCTTGAACATATGACTGCTCATATCGAGGTGATCCCATGTTAGGTACAGTTCCATTCGCATGAAAATTCTGCTGCTGCTGCTGCTGAATTTGAGGAGTCAAAGGATCGGTTTGTCCAGCCAAACCAGAAGATTGGATTTTTGGAGAACCAGAGGTACTATTACTATCAGAGAACATATCAATGAGAACAAGGGCATTCTGCTGTGATGCAGGAGTTGTTTGTTGTGGTTCTCCCAAAGGAACAAGGGCCAGTGTGTTATCTGCCTTGGGTGAATAGTCGTCACCACTAAGCAGATCCATTTTGGGATTCATTGCAGCTGGAAGAGTTGAACCATTAGTTTCAGGAGCCACAGGAAACGATAACTGATTAAATGGTTGAGAACTTGCACCATTGCTTGAGGTAGATCTGTGAAGAAATCCGGTTAGTTAGCTCAAGCTACTGCAAACATCTAATCAAGGGATTTAGATAACCCAGTATATAATGAACATCAATGTCAATCCTAGCAGCCTAAAATTGGATAAGCAATTTTAGTCACTCCCGACAGAGAGAAACAGACTACTAATAACTAGTTCTAAGAATGCTGAAAAGGTTTCCAACTTCAACTAGCCAAGCATCAACAATGAAAATCTAGTGTGATAATTCTACCGAGGACTCTACCAAACAAATAAATCAAATAGCAGAAAGAAACAGGTAATCCGAGTACCAGGATGCTGAGGACAAGAGCATGATTAGTTAGCACCAGTAAAGATCAGGACATGCAGCACATGCAATTTATTATTCTATCATTTCCTGTAGTAACACAAAAATCAATAATTCTAGTTACCACATTCCTGCATATAATAATCTAGACCAAAAAAGGCTAATTACCTCCCATCAGAGCGCTTGCTGCTATCACCTGTATTGAGTAGGGGACCATCAACATTCACAAGTTCTTTTGCAGGTTTAGGCTTAGGTTTGCCTACTTGAGAAGAAGTTGCTGAAGCTAATTCTTCATGTTTTGCCAGTACTCGCTGCAAATCATCATTCAATGCTAAACCTTGACATAGTAGTGACTCATCCCTAAAAGAGATAAAGAATCAAACCTGATATGTTTTGAATATAAAAACATTGCAATGAATTCCTTGTACTATTCCATAAAGGTAAAAAACAAAATAACAACGCAACTCATACGCCATACATGCCTGAATAAGTGACTATATCATACGGAAATTTAATTGGAATGAACATAAAGATATTCATTGAGGTACTCAAAGAGAGGTAAAAATCCTTCACAGACTGCTTTGGCATCTTGTCCCATGGAACCAAGAGATTATAAGTGAAAAAAAAAAAAACCAGTCCTTTGGTTTCAACACTCATCGTGAACTCACTCCTTCAATTTGGTCAAGCATTTTATCAAGCATATTGAAATAACACACTAAGTCTAGGCAGTACAAACAGAAATCATAAATGAACACACAGAACAAGAATGACAGGAACATGGAAATAGATGAGAACAAAGAGTCATCGACATATAACACAATTACTAAGTGCCACTGGGAAATTATAGTAAAAGAGAGTATCCTTACGATGTGGAATTAACAAGGTGTACAACTCTTAATTTGTAAGTACGGCACTGGTCCACTAAGTCAGCAATAACCTCCTGCCTAAGACCCTGAAATTGTAGACAAAATAAGCAAATCGAAAATGAATCTAAAAGAAACAGAAATTCATTAATGATTAGAAGAGGTTAAGCGACATGAAACTTCATGGACTTCATTAGCAGCTTTTAATCATAAGAGCTGGAAAAACATAAAGTTTACAGAGAAACAGGTTCACATACTGATGAATTTGAGCATTGACAACGAAATTATTACACAAATGCCAGTTATATCAAGACTTCAATAGTCACTTTAAATCGGTAAATCAGTTAATGACTTGTCACTTGGAAACTACATCATTATGCTTGTGGGAAGTGTCATTTTAGCAAGTAAACAAAATGCCTTCCTTTCTATTTCAAATTGTGGACAATACCTCCTTGTTCCCAGGAGCTAAAGCATTTAGCATTTCTGCAAGGACATCCATAATACCTCGTGCGTTCTGAATTTCTGTCAAACTAATAAATGAACTCCAGTTAAAAGAAGACCAGATGCATTATCAATGATAATATACCATGGACACAGTGAATTGGCAAAATAAAGTAACTATAAATAATGGAACAGAATAAGAGCAAACTGAGAAATTAAAACAAACAGGAAATTTTAACTGACAAGGCCCTTGTTCTCTCTAAAAAAGGTCCATTTAAGGGGTGAATAAGAGGTTTGTCTAGACAATTACTCCTACTTTAATACATTAGAAAATATTAAAAATTAGCCATACGAA
Organism: Gossypium australe; assembly: GCA_005393395.2. Taxonomy (NCBI): domain Eukaryota; kingdom Viridiplantae; phylum Streptophyta; class Magnoliopsida; order Malvales; family Malvaceae; genus Gossypium; species Gossypium australe. Next base: position 6,948,074 of record CM016626.1, read on the forward strand.
CTAAATAAAATGGAAGAGTCTCCTTATTAATGAAAACCCACTTTGACATATGTCAATAAGATTCGTAATTTATTTATTAGATAATGATAATAAGAATTTATTATGAGCATCAGACTTTCACTTAAACAGATTACTGTACCACAATTTCTAAACCAACATCATAAAGGGAAGGTTTTTTTTTCTTAAAAAAAACATAGGCCACGATAGAATTTAACACTAATAATGGAAAACACAAACAATCAACATGTTTTTACCACTCAAATGACTGAGGAACAACAAAATTACCTCAGGCTTAGGAACTCAGGCTTTGCAGAAGGCTCAGCCGTCTCTTGCTGACCAGAATTGCGAATGTTTTGGGGATAAGAAGACAAAGGTTGTGTCTGAGGAGGAGTAAATACAGGTGCAGACCTCTCGGATCTCGGGGGGAAAACTGCCCCAGCACGCTGAAACAATATATCAGTTAGGCTCAGAGAAGAAGTGAGGAAAAGGAAGGGATCCCAAGAATACAATGACAGGGCATGAATTTAAGGGATGGTATATGAGAAACAGATCCCAAGAAAGCATATCTCATACAGTTATAGGTGAGAGGCCTCAGCAGACATACCAACAACTCCTGGTACGCAACATAATATTGTGGATATCTTGCCCTCGCTCCTCCAAATGCTTCTTGCCAAGTGTCAATCAGAGTCAATATCTTCTCTTTCACATAAAAATCAGGCTACAGTTGAGCAGCACAAAAGCTAAGAACAAGTTTACTACAAGAAAATAAATAGAAAATGGGAGTTAAAATTATTTCCTACCTTTTTCTTGACTATTCTGACCATGTCGTGAAGAATACCTCTCTCTGCAACATGCATATGGACAATGTCCCCACAGTTTTTTATGATAGTCTCTAGTAGCTAGAACATAGGAAGTAAATAATTTAAACAAGTTTAATTCTATGCATGTACAAGGTGATAAAAAACGACGAAAGCAGCACTGATATATATCCAGGGATTAGAAGAAATCAATGCAAGAAGTTTTCAGGATCTTACAGTTAGTGCAAGAAGTTGAACTTTAGAATTTTTACTTCCAAGCTTCTTTTTTATGCCTTTAATGACATCTTTCGCTTGCCTGATAAATAATCATCATATTTAAACAGTCAACGTGATTAGGCACAATACTCCCCTGAGGGGAGAAAATTGGAAAAGAAAAGCCAACATTAACCAGTAAATGGAAACTATAAGTTTTGGCCCTTTGTGCTTGACAATAACTTACATTAACTAAAAATCAACCAGAAATAATTACCAAGATAGAACTTATTTTGAACATGTAATGAACAACCAGATAAAATGACCAACCAGTAAGCTGAACATGTAAATATGACTTCACTCTAGTTCATATTTGGGAAATGAAATTTAAGCATCAGGATAATCAGGACACAACCAACAAAATCTTTCAACGGAGAGCAAAGTAGTCGAGTCTCTAACACCAGTCTATATCGGCATGAAATTACGACCTCTATCGATAAAAAAAAGCCATATTAAAGTGCAGTGTTATCAATCAAATATGAACAAAGAAAAACGCAAAAGCACATTGATCAATCCTGATAAGCTTCCTAAACCAAATCTCTATAAATTTACAAGCGATAAAAGGGGAAAAAAAGTAAAATCAAATCGAGTACTGAAACAAGAAACAACACAAGAATCACAATCTTCAAATTTATCATTTATTATCGATTCAAAAGTGATCATCAATAGAGTCATAAGAGCAATAATAACTTCTCAAAAAATAGACGAGAGCTTGGAATCCAGGGTGACACATACCCAGGGTCCTGATTAAGCATGTCGCAGATCTCAATATTCCTCGCCCAATCAGGCCCTACCAGCAAGTCGTTCGTTGCTCTCTCCACCATAGAGTTCACCATCTTCGTTCCCGCCTTCTCACACACATGCAAAAAAAAAAACAAAGAAAAAAGAAAAGAAGGATGAATCCGATTCCAATCACCGTCTTGCGAGATTGCAACGAACTGCAAAATACTACGGAGAGTCCTTCGAAACACTTCTTTATGTAAAAAAAAATAAAAAATAAATCAAACAGTACAAAAATCGGCAGTTCTATCTTTCCCCGTCTCTCTCTTCCCTCCTTGCTTCTCTCGCCTTTCTCTCTCCCTATCTAAGATTAAATCAATTTTTTTTTTTTTGGCCGTTGAGAACAAATATTTTTTTCTCCATTTTTAAAATTATTTCAATTATTTGGGTGGTGAAGATAAAAAGGAAAGACCAACCCAAACCTGCCACGTGTTATTAAGTAGAAGCATGCTCTTGGCCAGTACACGTGTCGATACGGAGATACCGGTATTTTTGTTAACCGCTTACATCAAACAGTTTTTTTATCGTTTACTGGACTTCGTGTTTCGCGCGGGATATTTGTGCCAATGCACGATGTCGTTTTAAGCATATTAAACTTTGAAGGAAACTACCCTTATGTTACCTAGCGGGGATAGCTCGTTCTTCACCGACCAATTAAAAGACAGGTTGGTTTCTTGTAAGTTACAACTTAAGACTATAATTTTTTTCTTTTCAGTTTTTTTAATGATTGTGACAATAAAGTTTACATCACTACCAAATTCATAACTAGTTTTTTTTTTTTTTTTGCAGCAAAAATATAAATAAGCCCATCGAGTTGAATTCTGATATAAATAATTTTTTATTTCACATTCAACTGTTTCAAATAGGAGTTTTTTTTTTTTAATATGAATGCTTATACTGGAGCTTTAACTTAAGTGAGCTCCTTCTTGTTACTGGTATTGGACCCATATTATTTAAAAGCCATCTTGTTGGTAAATTCTATTGTGCTTAATGTTGGTTTTCACCTCGTTTGATGCTCGAAAATTAGGTGATTACAACATTCCTTTGTGTGGAATGCATACGTCGCCTCCATTGTGTAGGTTTCTTTTTGTTCCAAAGAGGATACCGCAACTGGATTATGAGGGAATTATGAACTTAAGATGTCATCAAAATTGGCACCTCTTTGTAGCCATGTACTCCCACGGTATGCTGATATGCTCAGTTGGTTGAGTGGTGATTTTAGGAATGGGACACCTTTAAAGATGGTGTTTACGGAAGCGGGGTATTGGGAGGAGATGTGTGGCCTTCGTAAGTTATTTGGATAGATAGCATATGACAATGCCTGACTATCTTTGGGCTTGATTTCATGAGACTAATACCCGTTGAGGCAGGGAACTTAACTGTTTTACTGCCATTGTCATGTGAGTTTTCTTCATTAGCGGCCCAAAAGCCTATTTTGAGCCTGAGCCAGATATAAAGAACAGGATAACACCACACTTAATTGTGTATATATAGTGAGATTCATTACCCCTAAATCTCCATTTTAACCATCAAACCGAATTCTCATTGGCTTTATTGCTGCAACACGCATCAATAATCTTTTTTTATCAAACCAAACCAAACCAAACCAAAATTTATCATTTATTACAATAAAAACATTTAAAATGATTTTTTTAATATTATAACCAAAAACTTTATTCTTCAAATTCGGTACCCATTGGGGAATGAAAAACAAACACGAATAAATTTATTTAAAAAAACACAAATATAAATTATTTCAGGAAAAAAAAACACAAATAAAATAATTTCACCCGCTGCGCCGAATTCCAGAAATGGCGTAAAATTGCTGCTCATAACTGACAGCTGAAGCAACGTAGCACCGCCACCCCCTCCTGAGCTCCTATTGAAGAACCCAAATTTAAAACCCTAGATCAGTGATTATTGCAATCAAGCTGTTCCCATCCCTTGGAAAATTAGCTCTATTTCTTGATTTCAAAATACACAAGTAGGGTTTGAACTTTGAACCCCTTACCTTTTACATTTCTCACATTTTGAGGAAATACCTAGAGATTGATAGAAACCCTAGATCAAATAACCGTAAATTTGAATTCCTACTGAGGTAGGGTTTTCAAAGAAAATATTCCATGGCGATTATAGGCAACGCGCTACGGCAAGCTTTTATGCCGAAGCACGAGTACGAGAGTCTACGGGAGGAAGACAAAATTTGGACGAGGCTACAGAAACCGACCTTAATAGGCTCCATTGGGACCATTTGCATCGCTATCTTTGTTTGCACAATTATAAGCTTGAAGATTGTGTTTCCGGAAGATGCTTTGAAGCGACCGTTTTGCGACGACTGGAGACTGCAGCCTTTGCCATTGAATGCGAAAGGAGGAGGCACTGGCGATTCAGATCTGTTTCCGGGAGCATTTTATTTGACTGATCAAGAGACTATTGATTACTATTGGATGGTTGTGTTTATTCCATCTGCGGTCATTTTCTTAGCTTCGGTTGCATATCTTGTAGCAGGTCAGTCAAAATTCTGCTATTTATGCTTCGTTTCCTTTAAGCGAAATATTGATTTTAGTATTATTCTCCTTTAGATCTTGTTTAGAAAAAGACAAAAAGGTAAAGAACTGTACATTGTGAAAAGGAAATATTTCTAAAGATGAAGACTGACTTTGAATCTTGAATGTAGATGATTATCATGGCTAGGAAATTTAAAGATGTCTTCCCTCTAGGCTGTAGTTTCAAATGGATAGGGAATATAGATGCAATTTAGTTGTTAGATAATTCCAATGAATTAAGCTTCTTATTTGACTTGCTCAATGGCATAGGGGATCTTATTGGTTGTCCGGTCTAGTTTTCCTTGTGGTAAATGGTTGATTTACAAATTCAGTTCCAATTTGGCCAGCTTCTTGAATTTTTCATTGCTTCTATGGTGTGTGCTTTGCATGAATCATGGTTAACCTGTATCTGGTCTTGTAATGTTGACTTTCTTTTCCTTTGTTATTACTAGGTTAAAAATGAATTTGGAATTGTTTACTTTTGTACATGTTCATTTGATGATTTTATGTTTGCTTTATTGAGGCTACTGTTTTTTTTTTTTTTTTTTTTGCTTGATGTTATTTGCCGGTTTATTTAGTGCTAAAAATTTAGTGGGAATTGCTTTGATGTTGGGTCTTCGGATTTTTTGTATATGTTTGATTCTCCTTATCATTTTTATTTATTTTTTGTTATGTTACTATCCTGGCTTGTTGATCTGTTATCTTGATATGACTATGCTTTCTGTTGTCTTACTCTCTAATGGCTTAGTCATGATTCAGGAATTACCGTTGCTTATTCTGCTCCAAATAGGCATGGATGTTTGAAGGTGGTTGAGAATAATTACTGTGCTTCAAAAAGAGGTATGCTGTATTTTTATTTATTTAATTTAATTTCTTACTGGTTTTGGAACTTTGGTCCTTTGTTATAATTCCTTAGAAAATAGAAATTGTTTTCTCACTTCTTGCATTTTGGAGGTTTCAAGTAAACCTCTTAATTGCAAAATGAAGTATAAGCTGTGTTGTGAAGCAAATGGTTCTACTTGTTGCAATCTGTTAAGAAGGAATTTGAATCTGTTCTAGGTGCTACTTCATAGTAAATAACCAGCAGCCTTTTTCTATTGTTCATCCTTTTGAAAGTTATTAACTATAAAGCTATTAACACATTAGCTGCTTGAATATACTTTCATTTGCTAGCCTAGTTTTCTTTGTAGTTACCTGACTGCTAGTTCATGCTGGTTTTCATCTCTCTATTTTATATATATTTATATGCGCATGTTACTTTTATTGATTGGAGTGGATGCTAAATTCCCATACTGAAATCTGCAGGTGGAGTTCGCTGCCTGTCTATTTTGAATGCGGTTTTTGCTGTCATCTTTGGACTTCTTGCTTTGTTTTTGGGTTCAAGCCTCCTAACGCTAGGGAGCAACTGCTCTTTGCCCTTGTTTTGGTGCTATGAGATTGCTGCATGGGGGCTGGTGGTTCTATATGGAGGAACTGCCTTCTTCCTAAGAAGGAGAGCAGCTATAATTCTCGATGAAGGAGAATTCGGTAGTCGAACTCTTGGTTTAGAAATGTCGGAGGCTAACCCCTTAGAAGTCACCCCTGATGTGGAAAGGTGTGTTAATGAAGGCTTCAAAGCATGGATGGGATCATCCCTCCTATCATCTGACGAAGAAGATGAAACTGAGTTATCACGAAGCGCCTCTTATAACACGCACAGGTTCTAACAGGCAGAGAGTGTGATCCTGTATCAGTTCACCAGTGTGGGGAAATTTTTCATTACTTCGCCATCATAGGAAGATGGGTTCAATTTCGGAGTATGAAAGTTCGAGCTTAAGGTTGCTCACCGAACCAGAAGAGTTTAACTACTGTGATAATTATGACGTTCGGTTGATTAAGCTGCCCATCGCATTTCTCTTCATAGGTGACTTTCATAGCTTGTGTGAATAATTAACCACAGTGAGGCATTGTCGTTTTATGTTTTGAGCTGTATGCGTTTTAACTTTTAACTACACTTTAATGTATAGCTCAGGCACTTCCTGAAATCAAACCAACCATTCAAAGTTATTCAGATGACAGTTTGGTGCTTATATCACACTTTATTGGTGTGAATTTCACTATCTTGGGACTTAATTAAGCAATATGTTATTATTGTGTGTCAATTGTCAAAACCCAAAATATAGAACGGGGCTGAGAGCTACTAATTGAGCCATATAACAGCTTTCTGACTCTTTGGGTTGGACTACGATTGGGCCTATGTATAAACCAAAATTTGAAAGCCCAAAATTCTAGCATGTCCTTTCTTCATTAAACCCTAATCTCTTTGTATGTTACTATACTATCCTTCACAGTCGAGGATCCATACTCCCATCCCAAATCTCTTTGTTGAGGTCCTCAGCTACTATTTCCTTAACATCTTCTAATCTAATTACAGCTAGCTTCAACGATGGCAGCCAACTACGATTACGACGAGGCTCCAGCCACCTACGACGATGCCAACCGCCAAGACCTCGGCTACGACCCAAACTTCGTTCCCGACTCCGTTAAGTCGTTCGTCGTCCACCTTTACCGTCACATTCGTGAGAAAAACGTGTATGAGATTCACCAGATGTACGAGATCTCGTTCCAAACACTCTCCGAGCGTCTATTCAAAGACACTCCTTGGCCTTCAGTTGACGCAGTTGCTCATTACGTCGACAACGACCAAGTTTTCTGCCTCCTTTACCGTGAGATGTGGTTTCGTCATCTCTATGCTCGCCTTTCTCCCACTCTCAAGCAGAGGATCGATTCTTGGGATAATTATTGTAGCCTCTTTCAGGTAATTAATTACCTTTAATTTGTATAAATAGCTTCGGTGGCATTGATTGATTTATTTGCTCTTCGGTTTTTGTTTAGGTGGTTTTGCATAGGGTAGTTAACATGCAATTACCAAATCAATGGCTATGGGACATGGTGGATGAGTTTGTATACCAATTCCAAAGTTTCTGTCAATACAGGGCTAAAATGAAGAACAAAACTGAGCAAGAAATTGCTCTTCTCCGCCAATTTGATCAGGTAATTCAATTCACCGCAATTATAAGAGCTAGGGAAATGTATTTTGGACGGTAGTTTTTGCTATTGTTGATTTATGGATGTTAACGTTGTGGGGGATCTGAAGTTACTTTTTTTCTCTCTGATAGGCATGGAATGTGTATGGGGTGCTCAATTACTTGCAAGCATTTGTCGAGAAGTCAAATATTATTCAGATATTGGAGCAGGAGAAAGAGGGTCTTGAACAATTTACTGCTACTGATGGGTATGATTACAGTGGTGGAAGCAATGTCTTGAAGGTGTTGGGATACTTCAGTATGGTGGGTTTGTTGCGAGTTCATTGTCTTTTGGGTGATTACCAAACTGGGCTGAAGTGCTTACTTCCTATTGACATTAGTCAACAAGGTGTTTACACCATTGTTATAGGAAGTCATATTACAACCATATATCATTATGGTTTTGCTAATCTAATGATGCGGAGGTATGTTTTCTTTTGCTTATATAATGATGTGATTTTTTCTACCTAAAGTTCAGTTCAATTCAATTCTGTTTTAACTGACCTTGATAATAATATATAAAAATTTAATTGAAGGTATGTGGAGGCTATTCGCGAATTCAATAAGATGCTCTTATATATTTACAAGACAAAGCAATATCATCATAAATCTCCACAGTATGAACAAATATTGAAAAAGAACGAACAGATGTATGCCCTGCTAGCTATTTGTCTTTCACTTTGTCCCCAAACAAAACTTGTTGAGGAGACTGTTAACTCTCAGTTGCGAGAGAAATATGGTGAAAAGATGGCTAGGATGCAAAGATATGACGACGAAGCTTTTGCCATCTATGATGAGCTCTTCTCATATGCATGTCCGAAGTTCATTACACCTTCAGCGCCTAGCTTTGAGGAGCCCCTTGTAAATTACAACCAGGTAATGGTTTTATCCTTTTTAGGCAAACTTAATAATGACTTTGGGGGAAGTACAGTAATTAAAGTACAGAAAGTAAAGTCCTCTAGTTATCCAACATATATAATCGTGTCACATAAACTTGATGTAATCAAGCTTGTTCATATTTCTTTTATTGTTAATAGTTGCCTAGTAAACAATAAATTAATTCTTTGAACTGAGAGGTTCCACGGTTTTTGAATGAAAAGAACACATCTGCAATTTCATGTTAGGATTCATAGTAATTTGGATCTTTTAGCTTAGGTCCATTAGTAAATGGTTAATTTTCCATAATCAGTGTGTCTGTTGTAGCAATAAGCAATTACTGTGCCTTTACGGTTTTCGAATGAAAAGCTCTATGCCCGTCTCCTAGACTGTGCTTATGTTTGTAGGCTTATTTATTGTTGAGGAAGGGAAGTAAAAAAGGCCATTTGGCATGAGCTTAAGCTTGGTCTTCTCATCTTAGCCTTTTTTTGTCTGTGTGTGTGTTTTACCACGCAGGATGCCTATCGACTTCAGTTGAAGCTGTTTCTCTATGAAGTGAAGCAGCAGCAGTTGTTATCAGGTGTCCGGACTTTTCTTAAAGTGTATTCAACTATATCCCTAGGAAAGCTTGCAAATTACATGGAAGTGGATGAGCCCACTCTGAGGTTGACATTTCTTTTCATCTTCTTCTCCTGCCTTTTTGTTTTTGGATATTCATTTAGTGCACAGGTGGGGAAGTTTTTCTAATTCCACAAACGGAGTTAAGAAACTGCAACGTGTTATTAATTGATATTTAAAAAGAATAAAAAATAAATAAGACATAAGATGGTTTCTTAGCCCCAGTTGTGGAGTTGAACAATTCCGCTGCTAATAATAATTCTTTTATTTAGATGTATGCTTCATTTGTTGTATACTGACCTTGTGTCATATTTTATAGGACAATCTTGTTTTCGTACAAGCACAAAACCCATGCAGTTGATTCTGATGGAAAGATTATCTCTAATGCTGATGTGGACTTCTACATTGATGATGTAAGTTAAATTTTCAGCTTATGCAATGTGCTGTAGACTACAGAGAAAATATGCTTACTACCAATTTTTTGTTGACATGCTCTCATGGAAAACAAATATATGGATCAATCTCAAGCTATAGCTAAAATATGGTTTTGGATAAATATTATTTTAGGCATTTAAATATTTGGTCCTTGGAGGGTCATTTGGAAAGAATATCCCTATTCTTGAGCCACATTGCAAATAACGGTTTGCTGTTGATGCAGGATATGATTCATGTAGTTGAATCCAAGCCAGTTAAAAGATTCGGTGATTACTTCCTGCGACAGATTGTCAAGGTATGGTATATATACAGTGAGCACACGCGTGCACACACACACACACACACACACACACACACACACACACACACGCATATATATGTTTGTAGGACCAATGTTATTTGGAGATATGTATCTTGTTGTCTTACTTCTTGAGTAATCGTATTTGGTACAGCTTGAAGGAGTGATAAATGATATGGATCGGATACGTCTGGAGTAGACTTGGCTGCCTACGGATCTTTGCTTTGGATTGATTTTTTACTTTTACTCGGCAGAAATTTATGCGATATGTATGGCATTTTAATTCCCCTTTTGTCAATTAATGGAATTTTGGTAGCTTCAGATCTTATGTAGTCTTTTAAGCTAAATGATATTTAAGTAAAGCGGCGTATCCTGGTTATGCATTGCCTCCCCTTTACGGTTACTGTACTCAATATCGCATACGAAAGTAATCAAACAATGTGGCACGTTCATATTGGATGATGCAAGTAGAGGCAGAGAAAAAAAAAATAGTTAGTTCAGATGACCAGTCTTATTTGATAATCTTAATTCAATTTGAGAATTTTGATCTAGTTTTGACTCTTATTTTATTCGAAATTAGATTATTTAAATTTGAATCGTCATTAAATTTGTTAACAATATAATTAAAATTTCTTCTTAGAATATATTCAATAACGCTTTCAAAATAAAATAAAATAATTTTCATTTAAGGTTTTAAATCTGTTATTTTGAAAGAATTTTAAAATCTTTATAATTTAACAATTTTATAGCCTTTGAGTTTTATATAACTTTTTAATTTTTAAAATTTTGAAATTTTTTTTTTTTTAAATGATTGGATTGGATTGGATCCGAAAGTCAAGTCATGCTCACTTCTATGAACCCTGCCTGTCATGGTTAAGGCAACAGACAAAAGGAAGATTTATTTGCTTCACGTAATGCATTGTTGCATTTAACATCCCTCCTTTGACTATTATGTTCGTTGTTACCTGAACCGTCTAACTTTCGACAATAAAAAGGAAAAGAAAGAAAAAGAACAGTAATTTTCTTTCAGGACTGGCAAAGGCTACGTTTCTTAATCCCCAGGTACAACAGTACGTGTCTAAGAAAGTTAGTGATTCAAGATAACCACCTAAGGAGATGTTTCCATGAAATAATCTTCTTTTATTTAGGATTTGCTTATATAAAAGCACGAATTAAAAAAAAGAATTTAAATTAAAAATCATATTACTAAATTTATATTTAAAAATAAAAATTATAATAATTACGCATTTAAAATTTTATAATTAAATCACCTTTTTTAATTAATTATACTAAAGCATAAATTAGAGTTATTTGTTTAAATAGAATTTTAAGATAAAATATATAAAAAAAAATTGTGATAATTATAATTATCTGTAATATATATATATATATATATATATATATAAAAGCACGAGTTTTCAAAAATGAGAAACCATTTATTTTTCTTCATACTACTAACTCATTTAAAAATAAAAATAGAAATTGTAATAATTATTGTACATTTTAAAAATATTTATAATTTAATAGTTGTAATAGTTACACATTTAAAAAATTATAATTAAAATTAGCATAACTTTTTAACTAATAATTATAAATTTATAATAGTTAGAAAAATTATGCTAATTTCAAATAAAGTTATTACTTGAATAAAACTCTAAGCAAAAAAATAAGAAAAAAGTGTGATAATTAATTATTAATTAAAAATTATATAAAAATAAGTTATACTAATTTTATTTAAGAAAAATAGAGTTATTACATGAATATAATTCTAAACATAAATTATCACTTAATTAATACTAGATTTAATTATATTAATTAGTTATTGTTTTAAATAATGTTACTTTGCATTATTTATATCTATATTACAGGTTGAATATGTTAAAAGTGATTTAACTATATTGAAAATTTCCTATTATAATAATTGAATTGAAAGTTAATATTTGTTTACTTATATTCAATAATTTAAATAAAAATATTATTTGACGTTAATTACTGTAATTATAATATAATATTTAAAAAATTTAAATATTTAATGGGTAAAATCACATTCACAACATTTTTTTAATCAATAATTCAGTAAATCCTTCCGTCTTTTGACAACAAATTGAAAAAACTCTGCAAACCACCAAACAAAAATAAGAGAAAAAAAATGACCTATATATATAAATATAAATATATAAATGTATATGAACTAGAAACATTGAAGGCTTTTTTAACTAAAAGAAAACACTATCTCAAACCTTTAAGAAGATAAGAAGAGGGGCTTGAGTAACTAATGGCTGTTGAGGACTTCCCATTTTCTGTTCCCTTTCCTGGTGTTCCACATTCACTGAAATCAAGGACCCGGCGCTCTACCTGAAAGAAAACCGCCATGCTAGTTTCAATGGATTGCACTAAGAAGAGGGGCTTGAGTAACTAATGGCTGTTGAGGACTTCCCATTTTCTGTTCCCTTTCCTGGTGTTCCACATTCACTGAAATCAAGGACCCGGCGCTCTACCTGAAAGAAAACCGCCATGCTAGTTTCAATGGATTGCACTTAGGATGATTTATGTTAAGCAGGGTTTTTTAATAAGTAATACCATGATATTTGAAGCCAAATGTGAATGATTCTCCAACTGATTATTCTCTTTGTCAATATTATTAGGATTGTTGGAGCCTCTTCCTTTTATAATTGATTGTGGAGTTTCATTTCCCAAAACCTCCAAGGCATCAGCATAAGCAGCTGCGCTATGCTCACTTAATTGTTTCATCAACCCGATGGCATCGTAGCTTCTCTCCGCGGGGCTTGTTAGATATCCTATGTCCTGGAAACAAATTCCGATTATCAGGAACCGGGAACAAGAAGTTTACGTGTTCTAAAATCTAACTAAAGTTTTACCTCAATTGTTATATCTGTGTCAATTCTTGGACCAGGTACAAAGGAGTTAATAAACCAAGGAGATTTCCAAGCTGATGGCGATTCGATACTTCTTTTGAATGGAGTTCCACCAAATCTGCCCATCCACATCCAGCAAGCAATACTTATAAGTGACCAATCAATTTATACTAGCATTTGAAATGCAGGCAAACTTGGTAGAAATATGATAACAAACAGGGAGCAGTTCGAATCTCACATATTGTAATTTTCAATAGCAGCATTGCTTCCAGAATTATCAACCGAATTCTCTAGGGTTGTTGATGAATTGGAACATTGTACTGTAGTATCAGCAATGGAGGGGCCTTCACTCTTCTTCATTTTCAGAGTAGGAGAGCTAACAATTATGCATGCATTTCCAGATAAGCATTCAGAAGCAAGACCCTGATTTGATATAACTCCAAGGCTTTTATGATACTGATTTTTTGGAGTTCGCGTGCTTGAAAACCGTAATGGTAGGCCTGCCTTAAGACCAACATCATCAGGAGAAAACAACAATATATCATTTATATCATGCTCAACAAGCACTGCTGGAGGCCGTTGAACCTGTCAAAAGTATAAAGGGGAAAGATTAGTGGATATAACAGTAACAAAGAAAGAATAATTAAGACTAAGATCTCCAACAAAGACTGCAATATATATGAACTCACAGTTCTGTAAGAAGCATTAATATCAGTTTTGTCCTTGGTATCAATTTCGCAGACTCCCTTTTCTATGTTTCCTAGGGAATTAGTTCCATCAGAACCCTTCGGAGTTTCATCTTCTAAAGGTTGAGTGTGAACTCCCCCATTGTCGCATTCTTCATCAAGTGCTTGAGATATGTTTTCTTTTTCTTTAATGGAGACACTGGAATTGGTTATATGTTCAGATGGAGACAGTTGAGTTGTGTTGCCAATCCCACTCTCATCAAACATAACATCCAAGCGAGAGAAACCTTTGGTCAAATTGGATGCCATATCAGTTCCCATCTTTTTCTCCCTTCGCCTCTCTGATAAAGGTGACAAAAGGTCTCGGTGGCGTTTCTTCAATATGGATGGTGTACCAGTAAAAGTTTTCGCAGCACTTTTCAGCACAACATCAGGGCTATTGTCCCGTGATGGTGAATCCCACAACCTAAATGGACTGATGCAGTTCGTTGACATCATCAGCTGGCGAATACCAAGGGGACTATATTCTTGCTGCATGTCACTGCCAGAGGGGATAAGGTCACAGTTAAAAAATGGAATATCCAAGCTCAGAAATCGAGGAGGCTCATAACATAGACCGCAAAAATCTTGTTCTGCAGGCAAGGTTGGCTTATCATCCTCAGCAGGACAAGTTTGTGCTACATTTGATTCTAAACCGAAAGTATTCACTGGAACCAACTTCCGAGAATCCTTGTCAAGATATGATCGCTCTTGCAGATCTGTATTATCTGTATGGTCATCAATAGTATAGATAAAGCCATCATGTCTATTCATAGTAAATTCTTGATCTTGAGTTCCAAAAGGTTGACCATTTAATGGACGAGACTCTCCTCCGAACGTAAGTGTACCATCTTCAACTGCAAGACGTGAAGGAGACACAAAAGCTTGTGAGCTTGGCAATACTTCAGACCTTGAAAGACAACTAGATTGTGAGGCTGGAATTCTTCCAGTTTCAGTTATTTGCATGCCTGAAGCCTGAGAAAGTGATGCATTTGTGAAGCCACCCAATTCAACCATATTAGATCCTTGTGTAAAATTTTCAGAGAATAGAACACTACAACATTCATCATCAGGTATCAATGTTTGCTCTGGTTTGTCTGAAGTCGTAAACATATTAATGAAAGATACAGGAGCATTTAATCCTACAGATGACTGAAATGCAATGTTCATCACTTCACAGCCTTCGGTAGTCTCTAAACAGTTATTTGGCAACCCTGATGATTCTTTTCCCAAATCCAGAGAAGAAATATTAGGTAGATCTAGTAAACCAAACTGGTAATTCCCACCTGTAGAGTTCCCTTCACTAGATATTTCTGGCATGGAGAAGTTGACATCTTCCAAAGATGGGTAATACTCTTCTGAACAAGGTGCTGGACTGGAACTCTTCTCCTTTGCCACACCGAGCTTTTCAGTCACGTAGAATTGCTCTCTTGTATGTACAGCAGCATTAGCCAAATCACTTGTAGACTGAGAGCAGCTAACCATAGCTGATTCTTGGCTGCATTCTGATATATCCTCTGCTTCTGTCCTACATTTGGAAGCACTATCATCTACATTGCTTGGTATGGTCGAATAAGATGAAGGTGTAGGCTGGCTTTGATTTGCAAGAAGTGAGAATTGAAATTGTTCTAGAAGGCCTGATGCTATATAAGAGTCTAATTTCTTTTTGATCGAACTGTTCCAGTGATTTTTTATTGCATTGTCTGTCCTGTTATGGATACAAAGATGGAAATAAAGCACGTTCAAATACAAAAAATATTAGCTTCCAACTAACAAAGCATTAGAGTTTAGACAGATACCAGCTGATGACAGGCGGTCATAGGAGGAAGTAAAAAGAATAAGAGACAAATATAGGTAACCTCGAAATAACATTGATGGAAAGGTGTGGCCTCTCTGAATAATAAGTTGACATACCTTCCTGGCAAGAACTTTGAGAGCTCTGCCCATCTATTCCCAAAAATCTGATGAGCTCGAATTAGAGCCAACTCTTCTTCCTGAGTCCAGGCCTGTTTGTTTATGGAAGGATTGAGATGATTGTGCCACCTACATCAGAACTTAGTTGTATTAGCAAAAATGTAAAACAGGAGAAGTTCGTTTTTCTTATATTTTGAGAAAGGGGAGCATTGCAACAACAAAATACTTTCATAAAATACAAGAGATGTTTGCCATGACATCCCTGAGTGAAAACCTCCCACAAATTGTTAACATCAACAGCTTAAATCAATTTGACCAGGCATAGGACAGCTGTTGTTACCGTCCTAAGAAATGTAACATTCTAAAGTTCAAATACCGCTCCCTGCCCTATTACAAAGTCCCAAATGTAAATGGAACACAAATATCAAAGTTAAACAGTTCTACATCACACCTTTCTCTGCATTGCTTTCCGATTCGTCCAGGTAGGTGCTGAGCAATGGTTGACCACTTTTTTGGCCCAAATTTGTTCACCAACTCTATTATTAGTTCATCCTCCTGTTTAAATTTCTCAAGCAACTCAGAATGGTTGTCAAGAAAAAAAGCTCTTTGTTCTGACATGAGCAATCTAATTCAAAGAATTGTGAGAAAAATAAGAAGTAGCAAAAACAATCACCTCTTTTGACCATGGCCCTTTAACAAGCTCAGGATTCAAGACCTTTTGCCACCTATGTAAGCACTGTACATCAGTCCGATCCTTGAAACACTCAGCTGCAGATGAACCAGCTTACAATTAGACCATGTAAAATGATGTGCAAAGAGCTATCATGCCTCTTCAATTAAAAAATGATACCTATTTTTTTCCAATTTTTTCCTTTGAAATGTTGAACAGCTTTGCGCAGAATCTCATCCTGGAAGTCAATATAATTTAGCCAAATTGAAAATTCATTAAATATTAGTGTTACTAAATTACAGATGTCAAGATGGAACTAAATTTGTGAACGCAGTAACACATGACTGAACAAGATCAATTAAGTTATAGACAGAAAGGCAATGTCTTAAAACACAAGAGAGCAGCCATAGACTTGGAAGAATACCTCTTCAGCTGTCCATTGCCCTTTTGTAGAACGTCTTGTAGGACCAGTAGTCCTCCTACGGAAGGATTGCAAAGTCAGCAAAACTCAGCAGTTCATAAAACAATCAATTTCTTGTAAGAGAAAATAAAGAACTAAACATAGTAAAGGGAGGAGAACAACGCCCAGGAACACCAATACTGGATTTTAATTTTCAGGAAGAGGTGCTAAAAGAAACAATCATATCGGGTTTTAAAGGAAATACCCATGAAGAGCTCGCATTCTCTGAGCATCATCGCTGATGCTGAGCCCAACCGAAGGGGTCGATACTGTTCTGTCACTTTCCATAGTTCCATACGGCAATTCCAACTCTACAACGCTTCTCTCCGCAATCTACTCTCCAAATCATTATAAATCAACCTCCTAACTATAAAGTCCCAGCTCACCAAACTACAGAATAAACAAACATAAAAGGAAAAAAGCAATCAGAAAATACATATATCAATACCAGCAACTAATAAGTCAGAACGCAGAAGTCAACAATCTGAAAAATTAGTAAAGAATTCGAGTAAAAGGTGTAGATCATGACGGAAAATCTAAATTCATTCAATTTTAAACAATTACTGAAATTGGATAAAGAACCGATAGTTACCAAAGAAAATTTTTAAGCATGATCAAGATCCATGGGGGAAAATTCCTTAAAAAGAAAGTACTCACCGAACTGAGCTTCGAAACCCGATAAATGAAGAAGCTGAGGAGAGAAAAAGTAGAAACGATGCGCATTTGCAGATCCAAGCGAAGATTGGTAGAGAAATTAAATATAGGGATCTGCAAATGCACTGCGAAGATTATAGAAGACGATGAATTGAAAAAAAAAAATCAGAGAAAGAGCAAAGGAATCGAGGCAGCAAACCGAGAGAGAGAAAATGAAACGGTCTGCTAAGCTATTCAAACATAAAGGGGCGGACTAATAGAGTTTCAAACCTATAGTTAAAGACCGAACGTTTTCTAGATTTGATGGTCGCGATCTATCCATGTTGGAATCGCGGCCGTCCGTGGGCTTCTATTTTTCAAACTCCCAACGATCAAATTTTTTACTTCATTATTATTTTGGTGAAAAGACTTCTGCTTTCCCTCTCCATTTTAATATTCAGCAAATTGATCAGTCTCAATTTAATCTTCACAAAGTTTGAAAGTAAGCATATACAACAACTAATCACAATATTAATTTTTTGTCACCTTTACATATTTAATATAATAATAAATTTAGTCATTAAAATTTATAAATTATATATATATATTTGAAGTTAAAGTTTTCATATATTTTTTTAAATTTTTTAAAATTTATACATTTTTAAAATATATATTTTTTAAATTAAGACCAAATATATAGAATACGTAAACACTAAAAGCTTAATTTGTTATATACAATTGACGAAAATATTAATTTTTGTGATTAATTATCTTTTAATTATTCACTTTTGAAATTGATAGTAATCAACTAATATCAATTATTTAGTTGAGCCAATTTGCTCAATATTAAAATTGGAAGGGACAGGAGGTGTTTTTACCTAATATTATTGTTTTTTATATTATAATTATAATTGCTCACTTGTTTTTTTTTTCATTTTTTCTTAGGATGCTCACTTGTTAAGTACTGTAAAATTAAAACATTTATACACGCAAACTAAAAGCAAATCACATGTTAGTTGCTACAGTGTATTACGTATAAAATATTAAAAAACAAAAAAAATAGATCAATTACGTTATATCCAAATAGATAAAACCAATGGAATAAGTTGTGGACGATTTTAAATTTAAAGTTTATTTTTCCTTTTCATTAAATTAATGTCCCCAAAACCAATTATTTTCCATATTTCCTATTTTTTTTCCGAAACAGAACAAGTTCTTCGTTTAAAAGTAGGATAATTTTAAAAATAAAATAATACTATATTAACTAATTATTCTTGACTTAATTTCTTTTACTAGTCAGTAAATAAATAAATATAGTAAAAATATTCCAAATGAAACTTACCTTTGTTCTAAAATTTACTGCCGGTCATGCACTAAAAAGGGCAAACGATCAATGGTTTTAAAAGAGACTGCCAACTCGTATATTAAAATTTTAAAGGGAATGAAAATATGACTGTTAAAATCATATGGCTACCGATCTAAACTAAGCAAAAGGCATAAACCAGGAAATAAACAAGCACCCATGGCTTATTGTGTGGCCGCTCTCCCCATAAATCCCTCAGGCTATAGCTGCTCTCCAAATCCATCTAACGTGCATAGATGGATCACTTTCATGTCCCTCAACTTCTTCTAGCTTTGTTTGGTGAATAGTTTTCTCTTCCCCGGCCACGCTTACCGCCTCTGAAGTGCTTTCCTCCCCTATTAAAAGGAGTAACAGTTGAATTTAAACAGAAAAATGAACAACATTGAAAGGGGATTTGCTTATCCAAACTAAATAACAAAAGCTGTAGAATACGTTTATCAGCACTGACCTTCCTTGGAAGCGCTTGTTTCCACGGTGCTTTTCTTGGTTACCGCGAAGTAAACTCCAATATTCTCTCTCGGCATCACCTAAACATATTACCCGGCACTTTATCAGTTGCTCATCTAATATATCAGGTTCATATCATTGACCTAAAGTCATTAGTTCCTCTTGTATTACATAATATTCTCTCTCAGCATCACCTAAACATATTACCCAGCACTTTATCAGTTGCACATCTAATATATCAGGTTCATATTATTGACCTAAAGTCATTAGTTCCTCTTGTATTACATATTATTCCTTATATGCAAGATGAATGTTAGTCAATATTGAGATCAACATGCAACAAAAATGGGAAATTAAATCCAATGGAAAATTTTTTTTCTTTCCTCACCGGTAACTGGTTCTAAAGTGGCAATGAAATTTTTGACAACCAGACCACCTTCATTAGCCAGAACAGCAGCAGCACGAGCTTTCTGGGCTGCTTCAGGTTCATCAAACCGAATGTAACCCTTCTCCTCACCAGCTTTGAAGTCAACATACTTCACATGTAAAGAATATATGTCATGAGTAAGAACGTTAAGATACAACTGCCTAGTACAATGTCAAATTTTTAAGAAAAAAGTGAGATATCTACCTTCACAGTGCCAAATTTTTGGAAGGCCGCCTTCAAATCTTCCCGTAAAACAACATTCATATCGTCTTTGAAAACAGATGCAGTGTTTTTATGTTCTGTTCCCTCATCCTTCTGGACGGGACTTTTGTTCTCCATTTCGTCACCCGACACAGGTTGTTTATCATCAACCTTATCCTTGTTATCTTCGTCATTTTCTGTAGCCTTCTCTTCATTCATCTCAGTAGCACCGTCCTTTGCAGGTTCATCAGAACCATTTTTCTCTGCAGAGTCCCCACCTGAAATGTTCTTCAATGCAAATGCAACAACCAAGCCCTTGGGGTATCTGTGACAAACCATTACATGGACTTTAATTACAAACATTATGGCAATAAAAAAACTAATGCCAGTTAAAGATTATGATTAATTACTTACTTATCCTCTGCATTCGAACGGTTATCTCCATTCGAACCTGTGACTGGATGATTATCCTCATATTCTTCTGCTTCTTCTTCTCTTATAGCATCAAAATCCTTCCTGAAAAGAACATTGTACGAACGGTCACATCAGAACATACAATTGTAAAAGCAACAACCCTACACTAAAAATCAACAGTGCTTTCTATCCATTTCACAGTATAACACAATTACCAAAACAAATTGCAACAGAATGCACGGCGGCGAGTAATACTTACTTAGGTTTCAGTTCCAGTTCAGCGCCTGCATAAACCAAGCTTTGCTCCAAAACCTTTTGTGCATCTTCCTCAGCTGAGAATTCAATTAAAGCAGTGCCACAAAAATACTTTTTGTTTGCTACATGACGAGGTAACCTCACACTATTTACCTACAAGAAAAGTAAGAAGGCAATCAGTTTACATTGAACCGCAAACATATTTATAACCCTTAAAACACATAATCAGTTATCAAATGTGCAAAATAACAATAGATAAGAAAACAGCCATTGAGTAAATACCTTAGCATATTGACCAAAAAAGGCTTCTACATCTTCCATCTTGACATTAAACTCAAATGGTGATGCAGCAATTGTTCTACTGTCTAATTGCTCTAACAATTCTTCAGGCTCTAATAGTGCAGTGCTTCTACCAACTTTCTTCCCTGAAAGATCGAAACCCGCATTTAAAATTATATGGGAAAAAAAATCTTTGTTTGGCTTAGCTTATGAGAAAAGAGAAAAGAAATTCTCCTTTTTATCTTCATTTTCGATTTTGATAAAACTTACCATCTTCAGAAATCCTGAGGGAAGAGGAAGTTCTGAGAGTTTCAGCAACGGCATTCAAAGTAGCCTCTGGCACTTCTTCCGCCTTCACATCCCTTAAATTCAAATGGCTTCTCATCTTTGAAAATGAACAAATCAATGCCAAACTGACCACTTTTTTGGTAATTCACGGTCAAGAACAAACAACAAGAAGCAGCAGCATAAAATAAGTAAATAAAATATTACACAAACAGCGGGAAATAGTTTAAAAAAAGACAAAAGGATACTGCCATCATCGTTTTCGTTAATTTTTTTCTTGAGAAAGTTATCTCTCGGAATATTGCTATCACTGAAGTAAAACTCTACCTGTAAAATTACAGAAACAAAATTTCAAAAAATGATAATAAGGGATTCAAAGGTAAAAGGGAAATTAAACCCAAAAATAAAAGATGGGGGCAAGGAAGGGGGGAATATTGACCTGGCGAAGAACAGCCTTGGCAGTATCTTCGCTTAAAGAAGGCGACGCCATTATTGTACGGTAAGTGAGAGAGAGAGACAAATTTAGAGAGAAGAGAAAAGAAACAAAGGTTTGAAGATGTTTAGGGTTTTGGGAGAGGAGTTCCGCTGTTGGGTCGGGACTTGGGAGTTGTTTATATGGTATGGTATGGGTATGGGTATGGTGGGCTTTTTATTTTCTTAAGCAATAATGTTATGTTTTTGTTTCTATAATCCAACTGATTCCAACAAAAAAATATATATACCGTAAACTGAAATTAACTCCCAACTTCTAACTGACAAGACCGTAACTTGGGTTAATCCTTGTCCCGTTGCCATGTCGATACGAAATTTCCCCACCCAAGTCAAAAATACAATTATATTTCGATGATGAAATAATGATATGATAGATTCACTAATAAATATATACTACTTGGATTATACTTCTAAATTATAAAATTATAGATTCATCACACAATCTAAACAAAAAAAAAAAAAAAAGTTGCATTTAATCCACAAACAATTAGTACAGGGATGATTTTTATATCTTGTTATTAGTGTAATTACGTGATTTTCTCTACAACTGAATCTTTAGTTTTCAAATAACCCCAAGTTATTTAACCATATAATTTTTTGAATCATAAAAATTCAATTCCTAATAATTAATATGCTACATTGTGATTGAAAAAATTTTTGTAATCATATCTTTATTGAAATCACATATTTGAAGTCAATGAAATTTTAGCTAAAAGGATAAAAATAACATTTAAAAGTTGACTTTAAATCTCATCATGTATTTTTTTTTATTAATTTTATATAAATAAAAATAAAAATACTCATAATAATTGAATTTTATTATAATTACTTAGTGTTTGCAATGTTGAAATCTTAAAATTTCGAACACCATGTCCGATTAACTGGAGTCGTTTTTCTTTTCCTTTTTTAATTTTTTTTTTTTGGACAACCAATCCTTGTCATCCCTGGACCGGATAGCACCAATGAATGGGTTTACGTGGTAAAACATAAGCAAAATTTGCAATCAAAACCATGGTAATATGGCATATGCAAATTTGCAATCCAAATTTATGATGTTAAATCGAAAAACGACGATTTTATTAATCAGCAATAGAAATATGAATTATGTTTTATTATCATGTACTAAGACCATAACAGAAGTTCATCTCACTCACCCTCAATCTTTGAATTTATTCTACTCCTTGAAGCCTGCAAATGACAAACAATTACATAGATTTCTCATAATATGTCAGTTTCCATTCCATGTTATCTCTTTCCTTATCCAAATCATCGAAAGTAAGATATTCAAAACCGAGGTGACTTTTTCACAAGGCACATAACATCAATCGTAAACCAACAATAAACCACCTTCTTTGAAGGGCAGCAGGTTTTTTGGCACCCATCATCATCTTTAATTGCCATATGAATACCAGTATCTTCTACATAAAACCCTCTTCAAGTTCCTGCAAAGATTTGCTCGTCTCAGCAATTTGTTTGTTGGATGTCATCTTTTCAGATACCATGAGACCCTTGTAGCTTCTTATCTCCGCTTGTCTTTCCTTTTCAAGCCTTTCTAGCTCCTCTCGTCGTTTCTGCCAGATAAATCAATTGGGTTTTCAGTTTAGATATCCAAAAAAGAATATGAATGTTTGTACATATGTGTACATGAATAGAGAGGAAAACACCATAATCTGTAGATTTTCTGACTACAATCCATGAATTCTAAAATATGTTCCAATATTTAGCACCTATCCGTATGAGTATTGATAATTCATATCAACACAGCCACAGGAAGTTCAGATTTTCAAAGCAAATATCTGAATTAGTAGCAGCAAAACAAAGCTGGAAACAAATCCATTCAAACATGTGCCATTGTGACTGTAGTTTCAAGTCATTTTACCAATTTTATTATCACATATACATAATTGGTCCAGGAAACTGAACAAGAAAAAAATTCAAGTATATTAAGATCATGTGATGCATATAGAAATAGAACTACAACAGTATATGCATATTTAAATAAATGACAGCTTATATTCTTTAATCTTCGTAGTTTGTCTTGTTCCTGTCTCAGCTTCATGAACCTACTATGGTAAAATTGTTCTTATCCTAAGCGAAATCGAACAGGATAACTTATCTTGATCCTGCCTCAACTTCAAGAATCTGCTATCATATAAACTAATTCTTTACCCTAGGTAAAAAAGAGTAGGATAAGTTTCATTTTCATGATACAACCATTTAGGATATTCATGTTCTATAGCACACCCATTTAAATAAAACACAACCTGAGGTAGCCAATATCACATTGACAAAAAAGAAAAGGAAAAAAAAAGAACAGTAAGGAAAGAAAAAGAAACTCACTTTTTCCCTCATATGTTGCTTTCTCTCAGCTCTTTCCGCTGCATTGACTGCTTCTCTCTCAGCTGCAACAATGTATTGTATTATGTGGTGTCAGTTACATCAAGATTAAATAAAATATTTCAACTGAAGTAGGATGGAGAATAAGATAAAAGAAAGAACAAGGATAACATAAACCAAACCAAATTTCTTAATAAACAACGACAATACTATCTTTAGTGCTAAGTCGGAGCATAAAACGGAACCGCAGGAATGTTTATACCTTTCAAATCAGGTGTCCGTTCTACTTTAGTTTTGTTCAACCTGTTAACTATCTCATTTATTCGCTTCTCCACTCTCAGGGTCCGGACCTAAATCAATTGATATACATCATCCACTTATGAAGCAAATACAAGAACAAATAAATAGTAATAAAGAAGTTTACCATCTTAGAATTGTGAAAGCCAACTTGACCAACATCCATAGAAGGGGTTTTCTTCAAATTGGACCATGGAGTGTAAACAACGTCAATATTGTTCACCTTGTTGCCTAGCCTCGCATAATAATTAAAACAAAACATTAAAAATGCGGCTTGGTTTATATCAAAAGAATGTTTCACTAACATTTTACAAAACTGGAAACTGATGAAATTAAAATAAACCTTGAATGGAGTTAGCTTTAACAAGCTGAGCACAATCTTCGAGCAAGCCTTCGCTTATATCATCGATGGTTTGACCTTTTTGAAGTCTTAAATAAACATGGGCAGAAGACATTTTATCCACATGGAACCTGTAATGAAAAACTAAATTCAATTTCTATTTATATATAGAAAAGAAAAATTAAAGACCTTCCATTTGGAATACAAATAATGAAATTCCAATAAGAAAATACACGAAGGAAGAATTTTAAAAGATTACCAAATGTCTTCGGGGAAGCCATATTTGATGAGTTCCTCGTTCTCGTACTTGTCGAGACCCATGAAAATGGTGTAATCGCCAGCCTCTGGTCGAGCTTTGAAGTAAAACACCATCCTTTTTTCCTTTCGAAATTTCGTTATTTCTTGGTTTTCTTTTCCTTCCTTGGGAGATCAGAGACAAAAATTAGGGTTTTTGCCCTTTTCCAAATAATTGGAAGTGTGGATAGCGTGGAAACTTGATATGAAGAAATTCCCTGTTGTTTTGATGCTTCCGTTTTTCCAAATGAAAGCGTTTTAACTAAGTATCACCGCCTAACCCATTTTTTTTCTTTTTCGCCTTTTTTCCGTTTTTGCGAAAGAAAAATATAATCAATGTTAGAAACGTACCAACGATTACACCAATAAACTCATCGGTTGAATGAATTAAAATTTTATAAAAAATTTAGTTAAACTATCAATTTAATCCATTTTTGTATTGATTTGTATTTTAATTAATTTATGTTGATTCTTTATTCAACTATATTTATATCTTAATCGAATTTTGATTCAATCACTCTGGTTCAACCATCATTTAATGACAAATTTATTATTAAAGTTGAAAAATATGATAGAGTTTTTTGAAATTTTTAATGTTGTTTATCATTGCTTCCAAATGAGATAAATGTATATATTAAAAATAATGTTTTAAAGTAGAAAATAAGTATTTAAATTCAATGAAGTGTATATAAACTTAAATTATAATAAAATTAAAAACAATCAATTAAGTTAATATTTTGATAATAAAAAACTTAATTCATAAATATATCTTTTTTTTCCACATTGATACTTATTTTTTTCCCAAATAAATACATAAAGTTACAGAAAGTTGGCTAAACTATTAAAATAGTCACTTTTATTTATTTTAGGTTGCATTTTAGTTATTTACGTTTGAAATGTTATATTTTAGTCATTAACATTATTGTTTTGTTACAAAATGGTCACTCTATCGTTAATATCTATTACCTCCCAAACAGCAGTTCGATGTGACAGTTAAAATGAATTTTAAATGCCAACGTAGATGTCCAATTGAGGTGAGAAAAGTTCAAATTTTTTTATTATGAAAATAAAATACAAAATTTAATTTTGTTACCATTAGAGAAGAGAATAGCATAACAATAGATAATAATAAGAAGAAGAAAACTCATTACCTACTGTAATCCATGATATTTGATGCATTGAATTGATTACTTACTGCAATATTTGAACCTAAAACCCAGTTAAAGAACAAAAAAAAAACCTCATTACTTACTGTAATCCATGCTTGGACCCTCCATTAAATCGATCCTTTGTTATTTCATTTTGAATAAAAAAATCCAATCAATTGATAGAGCACTCAACTTTATTTCTATTGTTTCGATTCAGTAGAGATAATTGTGAAAATGGGTTGTCTTTTCAATCAAAATGGAAACGAAAACTAAAAGAAAAATGAGACCATGGGTTTTTTTTTTTCAATTCAAGGATTAATATGATGTATTGATTTTGATTATTTCAAGAATCCCAATTAATTTTTTAAATTTATTTAGAAAATTCAATTAATTAAATTTATTTAATTAAAAATCAATTAATTTACTTGGCTGGACATTCAAGTTGGCATTTAAAACCCATTTTAACTATCATGTCAGAGTGTCATTTGGGAGGTAACAGATCTTAATGACAGAGTGATCATTTCATAACAAAACGGTAACGTAAGTGACAAAAACGTAACATTTCAAGCATAAATGACTAAAATGTAATATAAGGCAAATAAAAGTAACTATTTTGCCGATTTATTTATTAAAAAAAGAAAAGAAAATTTTGAATTTTATTTTTATTTATTAAATTATTTGTAATTTTTATGATTGGTTTGGGTTGGATACTTGGGTTTGGATTGCGTTTAGGTGAATAGTGGGCCTATTTATATATTATAATTTTATTTATTAATTTTTTCGGTTAAACAGAAAAAATTCAGTTAACCGACCGGTTTCGAAACGAATTAACTGTTAGCCAAAAAATCAAAAAATAATTAACCGACCCCCGACCGAAAAAATTCGATTAACCGACCGATTAACTGAATTCGGTCGATTAACCAAATTTTTTCAGTTTTACCCGAATTTTGCACACCCTAGTGAGCGGTGCTGGCCAAATAGCCGGACAGGTGACAAAAATCTGTTTCTGTCTCTGGTGGCAAAGGAGAAGGAAAATAAATCTCAATATTAGGTTGATTATCGTTCGGGATTAATAAGATGGTAAGAATGGTGGTGAGTTGAATCAACTAGTCTTTGTCCAGTTTTGCCGATTTTAATTAGTTATTGTTAGGATGATTTTATAAGGTCACTTTTTAGACTTTCAATAATAATAATGTGTGACTTCATATTTCTTAACAGAATTTTTAATTAATATCATACATATACGTTCTCTAATATTAGATTATTTCTTCTTAATTAGTGTTGATTATTTAGATAAAATTTATGTAAAAAAACTTAATAAAATTAATAAATATAAGGTTTATGAGTTTTCTTAAACTAGAATTTTAAGATTTATAATTTAGGGAAAGGGTTAGACTAGAATTTAGGATCTAATGGGTTTAAAGTTAGAAGTTAGGGTCTAGAATTTAAGGTATTAGACTTTTATATGAAGAATAAATTAATTTTAGAGTTAAAAATAGTAATAAAAGATAATTTGATAATTTTTTTTATGTATGATATTATTCATGCACTTTAAAAAATTATAAATGTGGCATGTTATTATTGGGTGTCTAAAAAGTGAGGATAATCCTAATCTTAAAATTTTTCTTTAAATTTAAATTTCATTAAATAAAATATTTTACCTTGAGAATTAATTTGTAAGATTTCAAGCATTATTTTATCTTTGATAAGTTTCAGCACTTGTATTATAATTACTATTTATATTTTAAATAATATATGATCCATTTATCAATATTAAACTTTTTTCTCCTATTATCCATAACACGAAAATTCCAAGAGATCAAATTAGAGATGCACTTGCACATATTTTTTATTTATATTAAATTAAATAATTATTAATCACTTTAGAAATGACTCTCAGTACTCAGTTGACTATGTTTTAGTATATAAATTAATTTCAATTGAAAATATATCATTTTCTTACAAAAGTTTTACTTAGTTTTCTAATTTAAAACTACTACTTGTTTAATAACCAAAGCAGGCACAAATGTTGGAGTGCGAAGTTTGAATCATAGTAATTGATATCGCATTGATACTGCTGGTGCAGCATTGTAGGATTTAAATTTTCGATATGTTTGGGCTGTTTTTGATCCATTAGCATTTCCATCTCATGCTCATATTGTATTCAAAATAGTCGAATCAGCAGGGAGGATGATGAACCAGAAATAAACAGCCAAATAACAGGAAGCTATAATTCCATTCATCTAGACAATTTCTGAATATTGTCGTAAATGTGTCTCACAAATATAAAACGTAACGGAAAGTGAAAATTGGGAATTGTGTAAAGAATGGAAATTATTGACCATCTTCTTTCTTCCCCAACGCAACAAATGGAACAAGTAAAAGTCTAGCCTAGTTTACAGGAGACTTAAGGGGGTGGATCAATTGAGAGATAAAATAACCTGAGATATCAGCTTTCGTACTTGCACAGGTTCTCGAATCCCATGTACTCGTGCCGCTCGATTTTCCCGATCATGTTTGATATGCCAACACCACCTACCAAAAGTAAGCCAAGAATTGTTTTTGACAAGTTTGAAGCCAAAAAAAAAAAAAAAAAGTCTTGTCAAAACAATTGGAGGAATACCAAAGCTCACCTAGTGATATTGCACTGACAAATAGTGTGGAGGCTAGAATGAAGATGATCAAAGATGCCCTTCCAAATAAAATTATCAGCTTTCGGACAACATGCTGTCCGATAAAGGCAGCAACTGTAGCTACCCCAGTGAAGTAGAGAGCTGCAAAATAAAGTACGGAATACGTAATGTAACTCCTGGGAAAATGTGGAACAACGATATGTTCGTGTAGACGCAACATCCCTTGCAGCTTTCAATGTTCCCTTTTATTTTAATCAATAAAATTATCGCACTGTTGAGATACCAACTTACCGTAAGGTACTGGAAAACGCTTCAGAAGGTAATATTCTACAACAGACATGGATGAGGAAAATGTCATGGCAAAGGTAGCCGTAGCACTTGATACCTGCATGGAAGTTGGTAAGAAGCCAAAAGAACAAAAATAACAAATACTGGATCATCTTCAAGGTCATAATGAGACAAGAACTGACTTTCCCTCCAATGTGATCATCATTCCAATTAACATATGAAGGATAAACTTCAAGGTTATGACTACACATTCAAAGGCCACAAAGAAACTCACTTGAGGAGGGACACCCAACTCCAAGAATAGTGGACCCATGATAAATCCTCCTCCTAGGCCAAGTAGACCGCCGACAACTCCAGCTAGTACTCCAAAAGCACAGTAGGTAACAAGCTGGGCTACTCGAAAACTTGTACCATGTTCTCCCTTGGATGCAATAACTCTATATCCTTTATAAAGACTAACTGCCTCGTATAGAGATACCCCAACTGAAACTGGGATCTGGACAGAAAAAGGGTACATTCAACCAGGTCTCAAAGAAATCATTGTGATGAGGATCAATGATGATCCTCAATATTAAACAATTATATCTAGATCATGCCAGTCAGCATTGCAAAGAGGCAAAAGAGATAGAATGTACCTGCAGCAAGTTCAACACCCAATACAATGCTGAACAAGTAGTTGTATTATTCTGTTGCCAAAAGTCTTGTTCATCAGTTATGCCTCAATGATTCATATTCTGTTAAATATTTGAACCATAAAAAAAGGCAGAGGAAATATAACCTTGGTAATCTGCAGTACAAGGAATGCAATCCAAACGAAACAAAGGAGTCCAAGTTCTTTCCAACAAACGTTCTTCAAAATAGAGACCTGCAATGGCGGCGTTATTAATATTGAAAAAAAAAAGGAACTTGGTAACAGCAGATTACAAAGTAAACCTACTTCTTTATCTGAGTTGTCCTTAGGAGGATCACTGCTTGGGCCACTAGGAAGAGGCTTGTATTCCACATCTGCACTACCAGTTTCTGATATCATATGACAAGTATATGGGCTCAGGTCAGAACGAAAAGCATGAGGAAAGGATCACCAAATGATCTTAAGAACCAACTAAAGGAAAAAAAAACAAAGAAAGTAAACAACTGACCATTTGGTTCCAAACGCCTAGCGGCCTCCTAAAATCCAAGAGGAGAAGCTTTCAGATGGTTAGCAATTAATTTTAATAATATAAACACAACACACACTGAATGAGAAAGTCAATTCATTGTTTTTAGTAGATTAAGCAGCACAAAGATGAAATTCTGAATGAAATTATCGACGAGTTGTCAGCGCTTATGATATTCTGAAATAAAAAATCCTTGAAATCTTTCAACTGGCCATCGATGAAAACAGAAATAAATTATTTTAAAAGTTTTGACAATTGCTGCACATCAGTATGAGTGAATGAGTTAAAAGAAATCACCTTTTTCAGTATGGTTTCCTTTTTCCACGTTTCTACACCCTTGAAGAATGCCTTTGTTGATGTTCCTGCAAACCATCCGATTGATTGAAATTAAAGATCATTCTACAAGAACATTATGCCCAGCAAACGCAACACTAAATGAGCCAACCATTACCTAGAAAGAGAATAATAAGTAAAACTGTGACCATCCAATCTGCAAAGAGCACATTAAAAGTGACTCCAATGCTAATTCCCATCATGAGCATTGGCTGGATAAGAAGAGCCAAATCATAATCAATGATAGGCATATCCAGTGTAGGATGCCTTAGCTTAAGGTTGTAGTAAACAGTTGAAGCTGCTGCACCCATGATCATACCTAGGAAAATGCCAAAAACACAGAAAGCATAAACTCATCTATATTATATCAGGCTCATTCGTTTTGGTAATGACTGATTAATAGGATTCAGAATTCTCACATTAATGCATTTATAACTCGTATAATTTTTGGAAGCATCAAATCAAAACACACCTATTTATTTCCCTTGTTAGTGTTGGCTAGGAAATTCCAAAATATAGGAATCGAAGTTAGCTTACAAGCAAAACTGTAACTACGATTTTCAATTACTGAAGTATGGATCAACACAAAACAAGATGAGTAGATTCCTTTCTTTTATTTTCTTTAAAACCAAACTCAATGTTCTGATACAGCAACAAAATCTTTTAATAAATTCCCATTCTTTTTATATTTCAAGGGACCTCCTGCACCTGAGCTATACGCTTAAGCTCAAGAACAAATCAAACCAGATAAGAAAGAGTGTTTAAATATATACATACATATATACTGAGAGAGAGAGAGAGAGAGAGAGAGAGAGAGAGAGAGAGAGAGAGAGAGAGAGAGAGAGAGAGAGAGAGAGAGAGAGAGAGAGAGAGAGAGAGAGAGAGAGAGAATGATAAGAAAGAGTTAGTTAAAAATAACATATTGAGGAAATCCTTTTCTCTTGATTCTTGAAAAGTGAAATTGGTAAAGGAACACTTTAGGTGTGCAAAATTCAGATAAAACTGAAAAAATTTGGTTAATCGATTGATTAGTTCGATCGGAGTTTGATTAATTATTTTGTGATTTTTTGGTTAACGGTTAATTCGGTTCGAAACGGGTCGGTTAACCAAATTTTTTCGATTTAATTGAAAAATTAATAAATAAATTTATAACATATAAGTAGGCCTACTATTCCCCAAACCCAAATATCTAACCCAACCCAATTATTCAATCATAAAAATTACAAATAATTTAATAAATAAAAATAAAATTTTAAAATTAAAATTATGTAATCTTTGATTCATTTCGAGTAATTCGGTTAATTCGAGTAATTCAGATAATTCGGTTAATTTGATTAATTCGGTTAATTTTTAACCAAAAATAAAAAATATATTATTTTCGATTAACCAACCGAATTAACCGAAAAAATTTCGGTTCGGTTAATATTTTTGAAAAAATTTCAGTTAGGTAATAATTACAAATTTAAAAAAAGTCGGTTAATTCGATTAATATTATTTCGAGTCGGTTAAACGACGGAGACCCCTATTTAACCAGGAGAAACACGTTACTCTTTTTTTTTTCTCCAATTTTTCGTTATTATTTGCTTCATAAAAAATTTCACCATCTTCTTTATCTCTCCTAAACATTAAAAAAGGAAGAAGAAGAAGCTTATTTGAACATAAACATCAGATTCAAAAAACTTACATTTTGAAATAGCTGTGGCTGATTTTGCATCAAACCCAATAATAAGGCTAAGCATAGGAACCAAAATGCCACCTCCACCAGCTCCACCTACACTTCCAAACGCTGCTCCAAAGAATCCAATTATACTTCCCAGCACAATTTGCCAATTAAATTCCATTTCCTATTCCCCAAAAAACATGAATCAAAAAGGTTAAAAAAAACTATAAATTAAGGTAAAAAAAACAATCAAAGACGTTAAAACAAGAGGAAAACATTTAAATGATTTGTAAAAAGGAATTCTACTGGTGTGTATATACTTACAGGCCAAACATGTTGATAACCTGATTCATTAGATTGCCACAAGAAGTTAATAGCTTTGAGGAAATAATTATTGTTTGTTTCAGACTCCTTGACAGATTCTCCATTCCTCAAGCTTCTCTCAGCTGAAACTAGCATAAAAGCTACACCAAAATTGAAGAAATTCAACATTGTCGACCTCAAAACACTCGGTTTTACACCAAATTTCACCATCTTGATAGTAAAACTCGACCAACTTTTTGTTTTTGACTCTCTCACTCTTCTAACAAAACAAATAAGACACCTTTTTTGGTATCAGAATCTCTCCTTTTCTACCGTTAGCTGACAAAGAACAACGTCAAAAAGGCGTTCAGTTTCCAAGGATGCAAAATGGATGAAAACAAACAAGACTAGATTTAGGGATTCAAAACCAAAAATAAAAACGATTGTAGAAAGATGATTTTTTCGGATTTGAGATTTGGAAAAAACGAACGTGAACGCAGAAAATGAAGAAAAGAATCACAATTCTTCGGCACTACGACTCACGTCTCTGTTTTTCTCTGTGAAAAAAGAGAAAACGACTTTCTTTAGATGGCACACTGAGAAAATAAAGTGGATAACAACAAAACTCAGATCTTTCTCTTTAAATTTTTATCATTAATTTTCTTTGTTTTGACGCGGTTTGTTTGTGGTTAGGTAGGAACTTGGATAGGTTGACTATTTGCGCCATTAACTATTTGGTGGATTCAACTGCCCATCCAAACCTACTCGTATTTTTATAATTTGATTTTTTAAATTTATGTACTTTTCAATTCAAATGATTAATTTTAAGCTCATTAAGTTAAGTTTTATTTCCAAAATTTAATGCAGTAAGTGTAATACCATATCGGCTTGTTATTTTACATATTATTCAAAATTTCAGTTAATAAATTAATGAATGTTATTTGTACTAAGATTAAAATTTTAAAATTCAAAAAATATATAGACTTAGAATGATCTTATTAGAGAATATGAACTAAATCTATATTTGTACAGATAGTACGAATTAAATTTAACCGAATACTGTTGTTGTTTGAGCTAGGGCTATAAATTTATATTTTGAAAAGAATATGGACTAAAATTGACCAATTTAAAAAGTATAAAAACTAAATTTAATCAAATGAAAAGTATAATGAATATATCTATAATTTTTATCGTAATTTTATTAATAAATAAAACTCAGATCTTTCTCTTTAAATTTTTATCATTAATTTTTTTTGTTTTGACGCAGTTGGTTTGTGGCTAGGTAGGAACTTGGATAGGTTGACTATTTGCCCCATTCACTATTCGGGTGGGCCTCCATATCCACCTCGCCCGTTCATACAACATTTTCCTTTTCGTGTTAATACCTCGCCCGTAGATTTATATACTAAATGATTAATTCTAAGTTTATTAAGTTAAGTTTTATTTCCAAAATTTAATGCAGTAAGTGTAATACCACATCGGCTTGTTATTTTTACATATTATTCAAAATTTTAGCTAATAGTTGATGAGTGTTATTTGCATCAAGATTAAAATTTTAAAATTCAAAAATTATATAGATTTGTAATGATTCTATTAGAGAATATAAACTAATTCTATATTTGTACAGATAGTACGAGACTGAATTTAACCGGATATTGATGTTGTTTGGGCTAAGGCTATAAATTCATATTTCGAAAAGAATATGGACTAAAATTGACCAAGTTAAAAAATATAGAAACTAAATTTAATCAAATTAAAAGTATAATGAATATATCTAGGATTTTTATAAAGTACGGGGACTAATTCATAATTTAACCTGTTAATCTCTTTTTCTGGAGGGGCCTGTTGATATCTTTTTATAAGTAGAAAATTGGAGAAAAGGGCTGAATCTGAGGAAAATAAAATAAAATAAAAGCAATAAGTAATTGAATATTCGTGGACAAAAGGAAGGTACAAAGTTCCAAATCTCAATTTAAAATTTTCATCCTTCTAATTTCCCCTCGTCAATTTTACATATTCCACCTACTTTCTTTTTATTATTTTTTAATAATTCAATGTTATATCTATCCAGTTTAAGTTAAAGAAACAAAAATTATCTATTTATTTTATAAGTCATCCAAATATATAAGTAAATTTCTCTCTATCTAAAAAAATTAGTTATATTAAATATACTAATAATCAATATTTTAGATCGATATAGTAAAAATATTGTATTAACTCAAATTTATTAATAAATAAAATTATTAAATTATTACAAGATTTATTATAATCAATTTATATTGATATAAATAAATCTCTACTTAATATTGTTTCGCGATCATAATAATAAATTTCTATAATACAAAAATTAATAACAAATTCCACGCAAATCGCTTATAATAATAAAATTTAACTATTATTATTTAAATTATTACTAAAATTTTAAATTTAAAAACATGCATAAAATACAAAAATTAATAATCGAATTTTCGCTCCAAATTCCATCTTCACCGAAAAGAAGCCTTTGCTTTTACAAAAATGAAATCATGGCACATGCATTTTGTTGTTATAAATCAAGCGGTAGGTTGTCATTACCCAAAAAAAGGGGAAATATTTAGGTTTTGACTTTAAATGAGAGTGTGGGAAAAGAGTCTACGTTAGTTTTTTATTTAACCATTTCGTTGACATTAAAGTTTTTGAGCAAATCTAATCTTTGCGTAGAAAATTAAATTGAGGAGATGTATAAGTGCACGTAATTATAAATAGGTGGGCAGGTAGGGACATTGATTTGACTTGTAAAATTAAGTGCAGAGCCCCATTCTATAGCATATAATTGGGTCTGACTGTGCCTTGACTCATATAGCCACAAACTCACATCAACTTGTTCATAAAAATATCATAAAAATTTAAATATTCCAAATATAAAAATTACAATTTTATAACAAGTATAAAACTATGAAAATGCATATAATTATAACAACCTGAATGAACATGAACATGAATAACTGCACATCTAGATTCATCCCATCAATATTCAAAAATTAAAAATTTATTTTAAAATTATAAAAAATATATAATTTTTTTAAAAAAATCACATCTAAAATGAATTTAGACAATAAATATAAAAAAAAAATCACTATACATTTATGATTTTGAAAATATTTACTAGTTAACAATATTTTAATTAAAATATTACTTACATATATCTAATTTATTATTTTGATACATATATTTAACCGAAATTCAATATACATTTTAATGAAAAAAAATTGGTACTTATTTTTCATAATAAAACATTATTAAAGACACCATTAAATAAATTCATATACAAAATAATTTCGATTTTAAAATTATTAAACGTAAATCGACTCAATCAATAAACTCTCAATTGATTCTTACCAATTTATGGTATAAATGTAGACTCTGAATTTTATTTGATTTTTAATAAATATTGACTCTTACTAAAATATTAATGGTAAGATAATATAAAGCAGGCATAAATGTTGGAGTGCGAAGTTTGAATCATAGTAATTGATATCGCATTGATACTGCTGGTGCAGCATGGTAGGATTTAAATTTTCGATATGTTTGGGCTGTTTTTGATCCATTAGCATTTCCATCTCATGCTCATATTGGATTCAAAATAGCCAAATCAGCAGGGAGGATGATGAACCAGAAATAAACAGCCAAATAACAGGAAGCTATAATTCCATTCATCTAGACAATTTCTGAATATTGTCGTAAATGTGTCTCACAAATATAAAACGTAACGGAAAGTGAAAATTGGGAATTGTGTAAAGAATGGAAATTATTGACCATCTTCTTTCTTCCCCAACGCAACAAATGGAACAAGTAAAAGTCTAGCCTAGTTTACAGGAGACTTAAGGGGGTGGATCAATTGAGAGATAAAATAACCTGAGATATCAGCTTTCGTACTTGCACAGGTTCTCGAATCCCATGTACTCGTGCCGCTCGATTTTCCCGATCATGTTTGATATGCCAACACCACCTACCAAAAGTAAGCCAAGAATTGTTTTTGACAAGTTGGAAGCCAAAAAAAAAATAAAGTCTTGTCAAAACAATTGGAGGAATACCAAAGCTCACCTAGTGATATTGCACTGACAAATATTGTGGAGGCTAGAATGAAGATGATCAAAGATGCCCTTCCAAATAAAATTATCAGCTTTCGGACAACATGCTGTCCGATAAAGGCAGCAACTGTAGCTACCCCAGTGAAGTAGAGAGCTGCAAAATAAAGTACGGAATACGTAATGTAACTCCTGGGAAAATGTGGAACAACGATATGTTCGTGTAGACGCAACATCCCTTGCAGCTTTCAATGTACCCTTTTATTTTAATCAATAAAATTATCGCACTGTTGAGATACCAACTTACCGTAAGGTACTGGAAAACGCTTCAGAAGGTAATATTCTACAACAGACATGGATGAGGAAAATGTCATGGCAAAGGTAGCTGTAGCACTTGATACCTGCATGGAAGTTGGTAAGAAGCCAAAAGAACAAAAATAACAAATATTGGATCATCTTCAAGGTCAAAATGAGACAAGAACTGACTTTCCCTCCAATGTGATCATCATTCCAATTAACATATGAAGGATAAACTTCAAGGTTATGACTACACATTCAAAGGGCACAAAGAAACTCACTTGAGGAGGGACACCCAACTCCAAGAATAGTGGACCCATGATAAATCCTCCTCCTAGGCCAAGTAGACCGCCGACAACTCCAGCTAGTACTCCAAAAGCACAGTAGGTAACAAGCTGGGCTACTCGAAAACTTGTGCCATGTTCTCCCTTGGATGCAATAACTCTATATCCTTTATAAAGACTAACAGCCTCGTATAGAGATACCCCAACTGAAACTGGGATCTGGACAGAAAAAGGATACATTCAACCAGGTCTCAAAGAAATCATTGTGACGAGGATCAATGATAATCCTCAATATTAAACAATTATATCTAGATCATGCCAGTCAGCATTGCAAAGAGGCAAAAGAGATAGAATGTACCTGCAGCAAGTTCAACACCCAATACAATGCTGAACAAGTAGTTGTATTATTCTGTTGCCAAATGTCTTGTTCATCAGTTATGCCTCAATGATTCATATTCTGTTAAATATTTGAACCATAAAAAAAGGCAGAGGAAATATAACCTTGGTAATCTGCAGTACAAGGAATGCAATCCAAACGAAACAAAGGAGTCCAAGTTCTTTCCAACAAACGTTCTCCAAAATAGAGACCTGCAATGGCGGTGTTATTAATATTGGAAAAAAAAAGGAACTTGGTAACAGCAGATTACAAAGTAAACCTACTTCTTTATCTGAGTTGTCCTTAGGAGGATCACTGCTTGGGCCACTAGGAAGAGGCTTGTATTCCACATCTGCACTACCAGTTTCTGATATCATATGACAAGTATATGGGCTCAGGTCAGAACGAAAAGCATGAGGAAAGGATCACCAAATGATCTTAAGAACCAACTAAAGGAAAAAAAAAACAAAGAAAGTAAACAACTGACCATTTGGTTCCAAACGCCTAGCGGCCTCCTAAAATCCAAGAGGAGAAGCTTTCAGATGGCTAGCAATTAATTTTAATAATATAAACACAACACACACTGAATGAGAAAGTCACTTCATTGTTTTTAGTAGATTAAGCAGCACAAAGATGAAATTCTGAATGAAATTGTCGACGAGTTGTCAGCGCTTATGATATTCTGAAATAAAAAATCCTTGAAATCTTTCAACTGGCCATCGATGAAAACAGAAATAAATTATTTTAAAAGGTTTGACAATTGCTGCACATCAATATGAGTGAATGAGTTAAAAGAAATCACCTTTTTCAGTATGGTTTCCTTTTTCCACGTTTCTACACCCTTGAAGAATGCCTTTGTTGATGTTCCTGCAAACCATCCGATTGATTGAAATTAAAGATCATTCTACAAGAACATTATGCCCAGCGAACGCAACACTAAATGAGCCAACCATTACCTAGAAAGAGAATAATAAGTAAAACTGTGACCATCCAATCTGCAAAGAGCACATTAAAAGTGACTCCAATGCTAATTCCCATCATGAGCATTGGCTGGATAAGAAGAGCCAAATCATAATCAATGATAGGCATATCCAGTGTAGGATGCCTTAGCTTAAGGTTGTAGTAAACAGTTGAAGCTGCTGCACCCATGATCATACCTAGGAAAATGCCAAAAACACAGAAAGCATAAACTCATCTATATTATATCAGGCTCATTCGTTTTGGTAATGACTAATTAATAGGATTCAGAATTCTCACATTAATGCATTTATAACTCGTATAATTTTTGGAAGCATCAAATCAAAACACACCTATTTATTTCCCTTGTTAGTGTTGGCAGGGAAATTCCAAAATCTAGGAATCGAAGTTAGCTTACAAGCAAAACTGTAACTACGATTTTCAATTACTGAAGTATGGATCAACACAAAACAAGATGAGTAGATTCCTTTCTTTTATTTTCTTTAAAACCAAACTCAATGTTCTGATACAGCAACAAAATCTTTTAATAAATTCCCATTCTTTTTATATTTCAAGGGACCTCCTGCACCTGAGCTATACGCTTAAGCCCAAGAACAAATCAAACCAAATAAGAAAGAGTGTTTAAATATATACATACATATATACAGAGAGAGAGAGAGAGAGAGAGAGAATGATAAGAAAGAGTTAGTTAAAAATAACATATTGAGGAAATCCTTTTGATTCTTTAAAAGTGAAATTCGTAAGCATATTAACTAAAAGGAACACTTTACCCAGGAGAAACACGATACTCCTTTTTTTGTTTTTTTCTCCAATTTTTCGTTATTATTTGCTTCATAAAAAATTTCACCATCTTCTTTATCTCTCCTAAACATTAAAAAAGGAAGAAGAAGAAGCTTATTTGAACATAAACATCAGATTCAAAAAACTTACATTTTGAAATAGCTGTGGCTGATTTTGCATCAAACCCAATAATAAGGCTAAGCATAGGAACAAAAATGCCACCTCCACCAACTCCACCTACACTTCCAAACGCTGCTCCAAAGAATCCAATTATACTTCCCAGCACAATTTGCCAATTAAATTCCATTTCCTATTCCCCAAAAAACATGAATCAAAAAGGTTAAAAAAAACTATAAATTAAGGTAAAAAAAACAATCAAAGACGTTAAAACAAGAGGAAAACATTTAAATGATTTGTAAAAAGGAATTCTACTGGTGTGTATATACTTACAGGCCAAACATGTTGATAACCTGATTCATTAGATTGCCACAAGAAGTTAATAGCTTTGAGGAAATAATTATTGTTTGTTTCAGACTCCTTGACAGATTCTCCATTCCTCAAGCTTCTCTCAGCTGAAACTAGCATAAAAGCTACACCAAAATTGAAGAAATTCAACATTATCGACCTCAAAACACTCGGTTTTACACCAAAATTCGCCATCTTGATAGTAAAACTCGACCAATTTTTTGTTTTTGACTCTCTCACTCTTCTAACAAAACAAATAAGACACCTTTTTTGGTATCAGAATCTCTCCTTTTCTACCGTTAGCTGACAAAGAACAACGTCAAAAAGGCGTTCAGTTTCCAAGAACGCAAAATGGATGAAAACAAACAAGATTAGATTTAGGGATTCAAAACCAAAAATAAAAACGATTGTAGAGAGATGATTTTTTCGGATTTGAGATTTGGAAAAAACAAACGTGAACGCAGAAAATGAAGAAAAGAATCACAATTCTTCGGCACAACGACTCACGTCTCTGTTTTTCTCTGTGAAAAAAGAGAAAATGACTTTCTTTAGATGGCACACTGAGAAAATAAATAGAGAATAAAGTGGATAACAATAAAACTCAGATCTTTCTCTTTAAATTTTTATCATTAATTTTTTTTGTTTTGACGCAGTTTGTTTGTGGCTAGGTAGGAACTTGGATAGGTTGACTATTTGCCCCATTCACTATTCGGGTGGGCCTCCATATCCACCTCGCCCGTTCATACAACATTTTCCTTTTCGTGTTAATACCTCGCCCGTAGATTTATATACTAAATGATTAATTTTAAGTTTATTAAGTTTTATTTCCAAAATTTAATGCAGTAAGTATAATACCACATCGGCTTGTTATTTTTACATATTATTCAAAATTTTAGCTAATAGTTGATGAGTGTTATTTGCATCAAGATTAAAATTTTAAAATTCAAAAATTATATAGATTTATAATGATTCTATTAGAGAATATAAACTAATTCTATATTTGTACAGATAGTACGAGACTGAATTTAATCGGATATTGATGTTGTTTGGGCTAGGGCTATAAATTCATATTTTGAAAAGAATATGGACTAAAATTGACCAAGTTAAAAAATATAGAAACTAAATTTAATCAAATTAAAAGTATAATGAATATATCTAGAATTTTTATAAAGTACGGGGACTAATTCATAATTTAACCTGTTAATCTCTTTTTTTGGAGGGGCCTGTTGATATCTTTTTATAAGTAGAAAATTGGAGAAAAGGGCTGAATCTGAGGAAAATAAAATAAAATAAAAGCAATAAGTAATTGAATATTCGTGGACAAAAGGAAGGTACAAAGTTCCAAATCTCAATTTAAAATTTTCATCCTTCTAATTTCCCCTCGTCAATTTTACATATTCCACCTACTTTCTTTTTATAGATTAATTTCGTAATTAAATTGTGAATAAAATCTTAACTTAATTAATACAAAATTTGAACAAATCATATAGTACAGTATAATTAATATATATTCATAGCCGCACCGGTAAAAAATTAGTTTCTTTTCTAAATCAAAATTACCGTTTAAGTTAAAATGGAATTGTACTTTGAAAATATTGGTACCGCTCAGCATGATGCATGAAAGCATGAGAAATCAATATTTAATCATTTATTTTATTGTATAAAAAAAAAAACCGTTTATTTTATTGCCTTAGCGTCTGTAATAAAATCTCAACAACTATCCATAGTTGTATTTAGTTGAACACTTAAATCAGTTGTGATATGTACATTGTACAGTCCACATAACCAAATAAACAATATTACTACTACCAGTACCGTCATTCAACCCCATGTTAGATCACGTGTAAATGTCCCCGATATTAAACGAATAGCAGTAAATGTCTGACCATTTCCATTTCCATTTTGATATTAATTTTCGATATTCTGATAAGGCTTTATGTCTACTACTTCGTGGAGAATAAGATTTATTATTATAAAAATAAAAATATCAGATTCATTATTGTTACTATATTATGAGATACTATAATTGATATGTTTAAAATTACAAAATTATATTTATTGTTTTAATAGAATATTAAATTTTTATCGATAATTTCACAGATTCAATTATAATTTTAAATAAGAGAGGAATATTAAAAGGGTATATATTTTTAAGAATGTTTGATTTTAATAAATATATAATAATATAATCAATAGAGTGTGATGGGTACTTTTAAAATCTTTCTAAATTTAATATTTTATACATCAGTTGCATGTGTCATCATCACATTCACAAATCTCTAATGTTTTTTTTTTTTTTTTTACTCTAAGACAATCCAATTTATTGATTTATATTATAAAACTAGATTTCAATAAAAAAAATATAATTATACAGCAATAAGTTAGATAAAGCCAAGTCTTGAAATCCATATCAAGGAGACGACGACGTCTAATAAATTTTAACATTATTAGTACGATTTACATAAATATTTAATCGGGCAGCTGATCTCAGTCTGAGTTGTAATTTGTAACTACATATTAGTCCTTACCTAATTGATAATAAAAAACATATAAATTGGCTATTATAGTTGTACCAGTGTTTTCACTTAATATATTAGGAACGGACATTTCTGTATATGATTTGTGAATATGAACAAAGGCTTTGCAAGTTGGATATAAAGTTAATGAAAATATAAATAATGCAGCATGCCATGGGCATGGGAGATTCAACCAGCATCTTATTACATTAATGAATATTCTATCTATAAAAAAAATATTATAAATGCATTTTTTTCTTTAAATTCAATAAAAAAATTAACACGCCAAGTGCAATTCCTTTAAAATCTTTGTAAAATCAGAATATGAACCTTAAAATTCAAAACAGACTTTAGCATAAATTTTACAATAATAATAATAATTAGCTACCAGTGGTTGAACAACTTGACATTAATATCAGTTTTTAATACCCAGAAATAAAATAAGAGTGACGTTTGAGAGTGGATTAAATAGGATGAGTGAGGACAGTGGCAGATTATTGCAGTTGATAAATTAATTAACCTTTTTTAAAGAAGTAATTATCTAAATACGCCAACGAAGCTCGTTGGTTAGCGAATGTCATGCATGCTACTTCACCAAACTGATATTAAATTATCATAAATTAAAAGACCTTTGGTGGAAGTTATAAGAAGGAAAATTTATAGTCAAAATAACATATATTTGAAATAATTTATAGTCATATTTAAATGTTACAATTACTTGAACATGTATATAAATTCAAACCAAACCTACCCACCTAGTCTTAAAAAA
Source organism: Gossypium australe (assembly GCA_005393395.2). Taxonomy (NCBI): domain Eukaryota; kingdom Viridiplantae; phylum Streptophyta; class Magnoliopsida; order Malvales; family Malvaceae; genus Gossypium; species Gossypium australe. The sequence continues at coordinate 6,990,525 of CM016626.1, forward strand.
AATGCATTATTCTTACTGCTAAACAGAAAAAGCTGGATCATTGGTCATGTTAATTAAAACTATCTTAAACATGCAAATTTATGTCATTTGAATACAGTGTGTATCAGATGCATATTTATATGTCTCACTAAAAATATGAAACTATTAATTAATTAATTTAATGGTTACATTTTTTAGATAATTATAAAAATGATTAAAGACTGAAACAGCTGAAATGAAACATAGAGATGAATAGTAAATAAGATAATCGACCACGTGGTGAGGTTAATAATTGAGATCCTATCAAAATTAAATCGCGTGATAAAAATGTGAGTACTTATCGGACCCACCACTGTACGAATACTGTCGAGTACCATCAACCACGGCTTTGCGTTTGATGCCTCCGTCTCCGTTGGACGATTGCTGTGACACACGTACTCATATTCCTCTCCTTTTTATTCCAAAAAAGAAAATTCCTATCCTTTTCTTTCTTCAGTAGGCGGTCGCTTTCAAAATGACCTGGAATCCATTTTTATTTGTTCCACAGTTCCACTTGTGGGTTTCCCAATTTTCACTCCCACACGATAAATTCCTTTTAAGAAACGATATCTAATCAATTTAACCTTTCTGTCTTCGAGTAAAACCATTCTCCGTACAAATGAAAAAGTCAAAAAAGATAAAAAGTAAAAAATTGTAATATTTCAACTACAAAATGGATAACATTCCACGTAAAATAATTATAAGTTGGATTAAGGATAATTATTACGATAGTAATTATGTCTGTTTTTTTTTTTTTTAAATTTTAAAGAACTCGACTTATATAATTATAATATATAAAATTTAAAAATAATAGTTATAAAAATATTAATAATCTTTTAAAAAATCTACTAAAGTAACAGAGCTTAAAATAAAATTATCATATATATATACAATTACTCTAGCATTCCAAATATTACTCTCTAGCATTGAACACATATTTATTGTCATAATTAGTTGGTTATTGATCAAGTATGAATAACTAAAAATAAATATTATATACTAATTAAATCTTAATCTAATTAGTATGAATATTATTATTAATACATGAACACATAAATATTTTAAAATTATTCAAATGATATTAACAAAATGACATTAATTAATAAAATTTGAATGTTTATTTATAATTATCTCACCTATCTTAAAAATTAGGGAGGTATAATTGATATCATCCAATAAAGTGACGAGTTATTCTAAAAAAGTGCATCTAAGATAAATTATTGGATGAATTTCCCAACTCACCGTAATGTTTCAAGTACTTAGGGATAGTCCATTTTTGACTACCTTATCATCTCTTCACTTCAGTGTTTCTACAATATTAAACTCGTGTGCATTACTGTTCCCCTATTTTAATCCAAACTTTATATAGATATGATGTGTGCAAAATTTTGAACTGATCCGCCATTTTTGAATTCTCTTTCAATGGGTTCACCACGTGAAATTAAAAAAAAAAAACAACAACAAAAGAATCTATGGTCCCACGTGTCTTTAAAGAAATGTTTATAAAACAATGTTTGGTCTTATAGTGGAAAAGAAGGGTTAAAGTTTTCAGAGTTTTACAATATTGTTTTGATATTTTTAGTAGTAATTTGATTGATTTGACCTGGGCTAAATTTGCTGAAAATATCGAAAAGAAAAAGGGATTTAGGTCCTTTTTTTTGGATATTTAACAAAATATTTAGGCTAAATTTATAAGACTTGTTTCTACCTTCTCTCTTTAAAATTAAATTATCTTTTTAAATATCTCAAAAAAATAATTCTTTTTCCGATATATGTAGTTGAAAAGGTAGTGACCAAGTATTTGTGCAGTCCCAGCTAATGATGAACCAGACTTACATTAATTAAGATGATGATCCAAAACACTAATCAAACAGACTTAATCAGATTATTTTAACATTACATGTGGGATTTAGTGATGGCTCACGGACGTTGGCAGTTCATGTCGTATGTATAATCCCTTTCTTTCAGGACAGTGAAGATGGTCCTTTATATCAAGCGGTCCAATAATAAACCTTTTGCAACTTGTTCATTAAATAATAAGATTAAATAATCTGTGATGATAATTTGCCCCAGTTGGATCCAATTCAACATTCCCTTTTCCCTTTTGTGATTTTGATTAAAGCACATGCGAGGGAGGAGCCAGAGTCAAAGGAAATAGACGGATTCCTTTTTGGCTTTACTGTGAGATTTATGAGTTATAAACGAAAACTCAAACAAATACTTAATCTTTAACAGGTTGTTTAAACGAGTACTTATTGTTTCCAAACAGTCGAATAAGGGTTTAATGTTTTTGAATTTGATCAAACTAGTACCTATCTGAGTATTTGGATTGTATATATGCAGGGGGGAGCTAAAAAATTTTTTATGGGTTGAAATTAAATTTTAAATTTTAATATTTATATCTATATAATTTTTAAATAATTAAATTAATTTTTTATTATTTTTAAGAGACAAAAATTTAATTTTACCTTTACTAACTTAAATTTTTAAAATTTTTAAAAGACCTAAATAAATAATTTTCCATTTTAAGAGGCGGGCTGCATACACAAATATATTTGTGGTATTGAAAAGTTTACTAATGTAGCAGTCATAAAATAATGTAATTTTTAAATATATTAATCCAACGTGTATTTTATATATATATAAAAACACACATTATTTGATGAACTCTTTACACATTATTACAGCCTATTCCTAAATTTTATAAGAATCTTAAAATTCAGAAATTTCTCAAATTTCTCATAGTTTTTTTTGAATCCAAAGAAAAAAAAACTAAATTATTAACTTATATTGTTATCTTAGACAACCCATAACATCAATGCCTCAAAAAACCTAATGTTTTGGTTCTTCATCTTCAAGGTTAGTTAGCTTATTTGTTTTGAAGTTATGAATTTAGAAAAATAGTTTTTTTAAGTATTGGGTTGTAATTGGCTCTCTTTGTTTGTTTATGTTGTCGGTTCAAACATAAATAAAACAAACCAAATTGCTTAAGGTAAAAAAAACGCGACTCTTTGCATCTTCAATGCCACTCGAGTACACACCCTCAAGATTTTTGCGGAGAAGCAAAATTCATGGTTGATTGAAGAGAAATTTGGATGCTAAGCTTTTACAATGTGTTTAGTAAATGTTAGCTTTGTGAAATTGGGGTCCTTCAAATCTAAAAGGGAGGAGTAGAAAGAAAGCGCAAATGCAATGGATTAAAATTGGTTTGAGGTTTGCAATAATGTCGTGACTGTAATTTGAGTTTTCCCTTCCCATGGCCGAATTAGAAAGGACAAGAACAAAGGTGTGGAGATTAGAGCTAAGGCTTATCAGTGGCATGATCCCAATGAAAATTTCCCTGAGAGGAAAATCAGACAATCACGGGATCCTGCTTATTTTGGTGTGTGGAGAGTAGTACTAGTACCGATGCTTGATGCCCCCACCAGGCAAGGAACTCCTCCATTATCTGACTAATTACGAAAACCGATGATCCGTATTCTCTTTGGGCCTGGTCTTGTAGGCAGATTAACGATTGTGTTTGCGCCTACACCAATTCTAGCAGGCAAGGTCCAGATGAAACGAGAAAAGCCCATTCGGTCTGATTCGGCTCTTAAATCTTTAAACTAACCCAGTAAAGACTTGGTTAGAGTCACTACTGCCTTCTTTTCAACTACGGTGTTTTTTTTTTCAAAGAAATGGGGCAGTTTCAGCTTCAACAACAGGTCATGGCACTGAAGCCATATCCATGCACATTCATGTCTTTAGCTTCTTGTTATAACCCCCCTAAACTTTTCAGAATTCGTTTTTATCCCGCTTTTCCCACACTCAATGAATCCATCAAGTTTCATCATCTTCATTCTCTGCCCCCCGTTCAACCCCGTTTGATATGCAAGATGAATGGCTCAGGTTATTTTCTACTTTACTAAGCCTAGTTCTACGAAAATATCTATTTGTAATTTGAAATGTACTTCGATTGTTGTTTCAGTTTTCTAGGAAAATCATTTACGTGCTGACTTCTAAACGAACTCTGTCTGCTCGGCATTTTCCCGAGCATTTAATGTGCAACTGCTGATAAAACTTTGTGTTCCGAGAAAGGGATAATAATTTATCAACCCAATGTTCTTTTTAGATATTATTTCGGATCTAGAACTTGGAAAGCCAGGGGATAGACGAAAACCCGAGAAGCGCGTTAATGGAGTGTTTTGGATTATACTTCTGAATCTTGGAATATATGTAGCTGATCACTTGTTTAAGGTACTCATTTACTTTCTTTTTGGTTGCCCTTTGTTTATTATCGATGGGGATTGTTCCTAATAACATCAGTAATACGTAAAAGCTTTCTGCACTAAATTTTGCCTACTGAAAAAAATGAAGTTTTGAATGGTTCAATTATTAATCTTCTTGACCCCCAAAGTTTCCCTTTCAATAGGTTCAGGGCATTCAGTCTCTATACTTGTACCATAATTGGCCTGCTTGGTACCAATTTATAACGTCAACGTTTTGCCATGCTAACTGGTAAGTTCTATATATGAATGCCGTGGAAGAGCAAGTGTGAAAATCCTTAAATCTTTTGATAAATGAATTGCTGTTATTTTATGTGTCTGCCTTCTCATTTAGATGTTCATTGTTCTGCTTATCATCCTTATTTAGGAAGCATCTTTCGAGCAACCTTTTCTTCTTGTACATTTTTGGTAAGCATTTTGCTCTTCTTTGACTTGAGAATGCTTGTAATTTTGTACCCTTTTTACTTTGGAAGTTTGATTGTATCCTTTTTTGTAAAACAGGGAAACTCATCGAAGAAGAGGAAGGAAGTTTCGCATTGTGGCTGTCCTACATTTTCACAGGTGCTGGAGCTAACATCGTCTCGTGGCTGGTTTTACCAAGAAACGTAGTCTCCGTTGGTGCTTCCGGTGCAGTTTTCGGGTTATTTGCAATCAGTGTCCTTGTAAAGGTAAGCTAAATTTATCCACAAATATAGAGAACCATACGAATGAATACTTTAAATTTTTATTGTTTCAAGGAAAAATAAGTTGTCTAAACATTGGAACAAATGGAATGACTCGACCCCTTTTGCTTGTTGTAAGATGTCCTGGGACTGGAGAAAGATCCTCGAGGTTCTCATATTGGGCCAATTTGTTATCGACAAGGTCTGAAATTTTTAATTGACTAGTTTTTATTTCTTGTTCCTAAAAGATTATATTGAATCAACAGTTTCCTAATAACGTTTGTGATGTTGGTTTGGGGCAGGTGATGGAAGCAGCCCAAGCTTCAACAGGCCTGCCTGGATTTTCCTATCCCTTGCAAAATGTCAATCACATTGCACATCTCTCTGGTGCTCTTATTGGTGTTCTTCTAGTATGGCTTCTCAGAAAAATTCCTTCTGAGCCTCTTGATAATGAAATATCAAATTCTCCTAGAAAGAGAAGTTGAGGTTCTTAAGAGTTTCTAAAAAGTTGCATCAAATTGTGAGTTAACGTATCATTATGGAATGGTGATTGAATGGCAGAGGAGATGAAATGTGGCCCAATTGCTTTATACATGTAAAAAATTTAATGGTTCAATGAATTTTGAATACCTCCCATATATGTATACTGTCATCTTCAGAGAAAACTAAAGCAAGTAGACGTTTCTAAAGCTAAGCATGACAGAGTAGTAAACCCATGTTTTGTTAATATTTCAAGTACTGGGTTGCATATCTAAATACGATATTTGGGTTTTCCCAAGATATGATAATAGACCCTGTAAGAGCCCAAATTTGTCCTGGCCCATTAACTAAATTTAAACCAAAAAAGAAAAACCAAAATTAAAAAAACCAATTGATAAACTAACCCAATAACAGTCCATTTTACAGTTTTTACAAAACCCAAAAAAATAATAATTTAAAATGACCCATTAATTAAACCCGAGCTCAAATACTAAACCTGAATTAACCACTGTCCAAATCCTAGCCCACTAAGCTCAAAACAAAAAATCAGAAAGGAAACCCTAGCATCCAAGGTGCGCCACAACAGCCTTCCATGCCTGCACGCCCCACGCGCCTCCGTACGCCACGTCCGCGTCTTCCGTACTTGCAAACAAGGCCATCAATAGCAGAGAAACAACAAAAAATATATACAAAATAAAATAATTGAATTTCGATTCGGCTATAAAAAAGGGCCATCAAACATATGTTTTTTTTTTTCACGATTCATGAATATACAAAAAAATAAAGAAAATAGAGAGATGTTCGAAGGTATTTTATCATTGTTTTTATGCCTATTCGTTTCTAATATCAAACAAATATAGAGAGAGGAAGCGAATGTAAACCCTTACTCTTTTTTCGTTGATCGGAGAATCTGAATCTTAAGGGTTTCTTGCTGTTTTTTATTTTGGTGAAGGTTACGGGTCTTTAGAGTTTAGATCTGGCTTGGGGTGCCTGAAGGGTCTGAAATGGTCGACTTTTGGGGGTCTCCGACCACCGCTCACGATGGCGGACGGTGGCGGAGCATGGTGGCTCGATGACGGGGCTAGGTCGGAGCTCCAGAGAGCTTTCTGAGCTTTTTTTCTTTTTTTTTTAAAGCGGTTAAAAATGATTTTTGCTAAGTTTTTTTTTTCGCTATTTAAAGCTAAGCAATACGACATCGTTTAGAGGGCGGGGTATTAAGCCTTAAAACGGCGTCGTTTCTGGCCAAAACTCGCGTGCTGACCCGACCCGAGGGAAGGATCCGCGTGTTTTTGACTAAGGGGCTTTTTGCTCCTTTAGTCTTTCCGTATTTTTAGTTTTTTTAATTAAGTTTTTTCTTTTATTTTAATTTTGCCCAATAATTTTTCGCAGTTTTAATTTAGTCCCTATCTAAACGCTACGTTCAACACCGTGGGTAAATTGCGCTTTTAATCCTTTGTGATTTACGCGCATTGTATTTTAGTCCTTAATTTTGTTCCAATGTTTTATATTTATTTAATGACCCATTTTAGTTTATATTTATTTTAATTGAGTCTTTTTATTTCGATTTCTTTTATTCTTTTGAATTTATTTATTATTCATATTTTTTGAAATTGTCTTAATATATTATTTTGAGTTACTATTTTGACTTGCTATCTTTATACCTTCACTTGTATTTTTTATTTGTTCAATTATATAGCTATTTATTTTAAAATCCTTTTTATATATCTCTTTGTTTTAAAGATTTGTATAATATTTAATTTAAATACTCTTATATAATATTAATTTATACACACATATATCTAATTTGTATTAAAATTATCTTATTTTATGTACATATTGTTGATTTCATAATATTTTATGTATGTATTTTTTTTAAATCTATCTACATATATATTTTATCTTAAATCTATATAAATATATAATTGTTCGTTTAAAGATCTTATTTTAAACTATATTTTATTTATTTCAAATACTTTTTATATCACTTTTATATATACATTATTATTAAATTTCTTTAAATAAGTATATTTGATTTTAAATTATTTTGAACATTACATTTTAAATTTCTTCTTATATAATAGTCATTTCATAAACTCATTTATAAATGATTATATTAATTGTAATTTATTTTCTAAATTGTTTCATAAATTGTTGATTTCAAACCCTTTTTTAGTTTTTTTTTTTAAACTTATTTGTTGTCATTCAAAATTGGTTTTTATACTAATGTGCCTTATAAATTTTGTAAGATTACTCTCTTTTTAGTTCATTGGTCATCGATTAAATGGAGCATGTTGTAAGATAATTGCTATCGTGTATTTGTATGTTTAAATTGTTTGTGTCATTACCATTCATTTGTATAAGGTTGAGTTCATATATTACTTCATGTTTGATGTTATGCTTGTGTTTCTCGGTATTATTTTGTGATTCAAATTCCAATGTACTTAAATTCTTACTAGAAGTTTTCATCCCAAGTAAATTGAATAAATGCATTATGAGTCGATTTTAAAATCACGCGTTTAAAAAATTTTATCCATGTTTTCTAAAAAACAAGACAGTATTTCGTGTTAGAAAATTCGAGAAAATCGTGCCCTAACTTACTGAGTTTCGATTTTTCTCGTTAAATCCTAGCAATCGAGTACCCTTTTCTCTTTTAAATCAAAATGCATAAAAAATTTTAAATAAAAAAAAACTTATTGTTGAGATTTCGAGATGTTGCGTCTTATTATTTCGAGGTAAGAATTTCTAAAAAAAAAACAAAAACAATATTCCATACTCGAAATAAAATCAAAAGATAAGTTCAGTTTTGAGAATATAAGTCGTCGTACCCTAACTCACTGAGTATGACATTTTATTTATTCGAAATAAAAAGTTTCTGGCATCCAATATAATTCTGTTCAAATATATTTTAAATAAACGGATCGTAATCCAAAATCTTTTCAAGCTTTCGGCATTAAGACATTAAATAATTAATTAGGTACCAATTTTTGGACGCTACGAAAGTGTTCTAAACCTTCCTCGTACGTAACCGACTCCCGAACCTGTTTTCTCGAATTTTCGTAGACCAAAATTATAATTTTAATAAATCAAAATATTTTACTAAAATAATCCATCTCAAGGTGATCCGATCACACCTTGAATAAAGGATCGGTGGCAACTCCATTTATCCCCGTTTTTCAAAACAGAAAAAATGGTTTCGACAGACCCTTTGGTAAATAACATTTCAACTGCAGAAAATAGAAAACATGACATGTAGATGGGGCTGACCGCTATCCTCAGTGTTGAGCTAGTATAAGATCACCCATGGGTTGCATATCACTATTTCATACAACACAAAGGGATAGAAGGAAATTGTTCTGCATAATGAAAAAAAAGTCGTGAAACTTCATAATATAAAACAAAACTTCCCGTTTGTAGACATTAGTTGAAAAATAAAAAAGTAACACACAGTTGAAAGAAACCCAAAACCTATTGTTTCTAAATTCAGGAATCTCTTTGAACAAAACAAAACATCACAAATTAACTTATGAAGCAGCAACAGCTCCCTTCTTCCTTGGAGTTGCTTGAGTTCCTGACAGACACACAATTCAACACCACCCCATCACTATATGCTATCTACCAAACATGTTTTCATTTTAACCAACCATGATTGAATACGAAATAATCATAAATACCTTCTCTAAAGCCAGTCTTGAACCTTCGGGGAACATGTCGGAGGTACCTCATGCGGCCAGTCCCGGTGGTCTTTCTTCTAATAGCCTTCACACTCCAGTTATCTTAAAACCAATAAAACAACACAACACAACCCAATCAAATTAATTAAACAAGAAGATATTACAAACAAAAGCCAATGTTCAGCAGACAAAATGCCTTTAAAAAGAACAAACACATAAACCATATTTTCAGGATTCTATCTTTCAACCAAGCAATGACACTCAAAGATAACGGAAAATGGTTTATGATCTGTTAAACCTAAATCAAGAAAATATCTAACTTATAAGTTTCATTGGATATCGTCACTTCTCCTGAAAATTTTCATTTGCTAAATTTATCTAAGTTCAGCTAAGCAACTACAAAGAGAGCTAGAATGACTAAAAATATACGTCAGATTTGGAAAATCTAAAAGAAAAGAAAAGATCTTACATTTTCGGATGCGACTGGCCGGGTAGCCACAAGCACCGCAACGGCTCTTCTGGAGATGGAAGCTTCGGCGACCACATCGAACGCAGAGCGTGTGAGTCTTGTTCCTTCTCTTTCCAAAGCTTCCAGTTCCTTTTCCCTATCCAAAAAAAGAAAACCTTTACAGTCATTTTCAATTTCTTCATAAATGGCACGAATAATAAGAAGGAATTCGAATAATGATAATGATGATACCATTTTCTTTTGTTCTTCGAGCTGCAAAAACACCAGAAAAGTTTTGACAAAATGTAGGTTAAGGTATTTATATAGAGATGAAATAAATTAGGGTTTTGCTCATTTTCGACAACCAAGACGCCAGCGAGAGAGTCCAAGACAATTCTAATGGCGTTCTTTTCTGAGCCCATTTACCGATAAAGTCCACTAATAAAGGTAAAGGCCTTGGGTTCGGCTTCAATGGGCTTTTGTTAAATTTCTTTTATTTTTTTGTTCAGAGGCTTATGTTCAATTTATTCATATTTTCTCAAGTATGTGAATTCTTTCAGGCCCAAAAAACCTGGAAGAGGAAAATAAAATTTATTCATGACTAAAACCAATAAAAGTTTGGCTGAAATTTTGAGTTTTGAGTAATTAGGTTTGAGTTTTGTTATGTGTAATTGGTATGAACGGTTCTTCAATTTTATCATGTATAATAATACATATTCGGGTTTTAGTTTAAATCATTTTTTATTATTCATCCATTTGAGTATTGTAATGATTTAACTGTACTTTTCAATTATGCATATTAAAATTCTATTTATGTATTAATTTTTTTTTTTACAAAATTTTCTCCATCACTTATATCATACAATGGGTTCTTTGGATGCTCGTATCTTCCTTAAGATTTTGTCTCTCTTAAGTGGGCTTTCATATATTCGAACTTAGAATATAACACATATTTAAGTACTCTACAGAATATATACATAAGAGTGTACAGAAAAGACAATTTCAAATTATACTATCAAAATATGGCCAAGTGACTAGACGAGCCATAAGATATATTATAAGTATGTATTTTTTCAATAATTTTACTTGGGGAAGATACAAACCTTCAAATGTGTGTGTGTATATATATATATATATATATATATATATATGAGATATCATCAGATTTGCTTTCCTGAAAAATTGTACATATTTGGTGCTTCGTCATAAAAGGAAAGTTGAAAGCTCCCTTACTATGGGGTTATATATTAACTACGAAGTGTGTGTTTTGAAGATCCTTTATCAATCATCATATTCATATCCTTTCTGCATTATTACTATTTATCATTATTATTGGGAAAGTTAATGCTTTTCAAAGTTGGATTTAAAGAATGCATTGCATCAACTTTTTAGTAATCTTCACAAGAAAACAAAAGGGTTAGTCCTTGTCCAGAATACAAATGCAAACGGACTAGCCTTAGTGTTCCCATGATTACTTTGAATTGAATACGAATTTGACAACCCTATCACAATGAAAGTCAGAGAGAAGCAATAATATGTAATGGTCCATGTTTATTTTTAATGGAAAGTTTAATTTAATAAAGCTTAAAAAAGATTCATGTACTCAATTTATCCGTTGATATAAATTTCAGCATATACAAAAGTGTACTTTGGAAATTCCCACTCGATCCTGCAAGGTACAAAGAACCATGCAAAAGGCCCAATATTTTATATATATATATATATATATGAATTCATGAGCATGCTTGAATAATGGGAAAGTAATATGCAAAAAGGGCAAAGTTAAAGAAGATAATAGGGCAACCTAAGCTGGGGAAGAATCATAGCTGGCAATATCCAATACTCAATGTTAAGAGAAAGAGCAAAGTGGAGAGGGGGAGAAAGTGGACAAGTGGGTTTTGAAGCTTAGCTTTCACCAAGCACATAGATATATAAAAACAATACGCCTCTCGTAATTTCTCTCAATAATTACTTGTCACTTACATGGAGAAAGAAACCCCTTGGAGACTGACATAAAGCTACCTATACATTAACAACACATCACCCCTCCATCTGAATATGTGAAAGACAGATGGAGTGTGTGCTGGAAAAAGCTAGCTTAAGGGTTGAGATTCAGCAAAGGAAGCTTTTTCTTTTCCCCTGCTGGCTGAGTTTTGAATTCTGAATGTTGATGATGAAAGGGGAAAAGAAAAAGTACACGAAGATGGACCCTGTGAGTAAATTAACACCTTCACGGAGCATGTGAGGATTAGAAAGGTGGTGGTGGTATGTATGGTGTAAAGATTGAGGGAGTGGCGGTCCCTCCCAATATGAAGAAAAAGAGTGGAACAGTTCTCTGCATGAACTGGATATCTCTCCACTCTCTCCCTTAGTGCAACATTATCTTCTTCTACTTCTTCTTCTTCCTATTATTGTTATGATGATATTCAAAGTCTGTCAATTTCATCTCTATGCATGCGCTTGCTTGCTCGTCTTGCCCTTTTCTTCCATCCAACTTCCCTCATGCATATTCATCTTTCTTTGTTTTTTTCTTTCAATAATTCTTTTAGTAACATTTATTTTATTCCTTATGGAGTTGAATTTAAGGCGGTGAATATTTCATATTTTTAAACAATATATATATATACATGAAAAATATACTTAAACTTATACTATAACCAATGGAGGAGACTGTTAATGAAGAATTTGGAGGTCCGTCAAAAGTTAAAATCCCAATTAAATCAGATTCAGTAGGCAAATCAACATCCGCTAATGGAGACAATGAATAAGTTGGCGGCATATGCAGCTAAAATAGCATTCAATTCCCCTTTATTTTTCAATAAAGAATAATTAAATTGGAGCCATCAGAAACTATGAAATATCAGCAAGCCAGCACTATCAACATTTCTTCTATACTTCAACATCGCCATTTCGATCATTCTAAATACAAATCAATAAAATAATGTTACGTGATTCAATTTTGAAGATAATAAAATATTATTATAGATTTAACTTCAATTAAATTACTTAAAATAATTATTTTTTTAAATTATAAGCAAACATCTTTTCTTCTTTTACAAATTTTAATAATTTTATTTTTTTTCCGTAAGTTTATATTTTTTATTTTTGTGCAATTTTTTCATATTATTGATACATAATTTTGGTAATTTTTTATCCGAACCTCAAATTTTAAACTCAAACTTTAAATCATGAACTCCAAACACTGAGGTTCAGAGTTTGGGTTTGGAATTTAAGGTTCAGGATCCTAGTTTGGATTTTAGGTTTGAGTTTGGGTTTGGAGTTGAAGAAAAAAATAATTACCAAAATTATGTGTCAATGAGATCAAAAAATTATTGAAGTGACATTAAATAATTGGAAATGAATCATGAATAATATGGTGGGAAGATTCCATAAAATAATTCTTCTATGGGCAAGTGTATAATAATTTTAAGTCTTTAAAATTTGAAAATGTGTCAAAATTTTATTGGTACATACAAACTTTTATTTTTAGGATCGTTTTAATGTAATTTATTCCTTTAATTTTTTTTTTTATGTAATTGTATTTTTTTTATATATGTTGCAATAAGTGGAAGATAATAAAAATAAAGTTTGAATTCTGATTTTTCTTTTATAAAATGTCTAAAGAAGCCTTCTTAAGCTGTTGGCTATAGTTATAATTTTAAAATTATATATTTGTCTGTTTGTTCGAAAAAGAAACATATATTATTGGTAGATGATTAATGGTTTTGGCATTTTTTTTTTCTATTTGGTTTAGAAGTGTATCCAGTTTCGTGACAGTGGACAACATTCAAAGGAAATATTAATGATGAAATTCATGGATTCCAATCACGAGTTGTATTATTGTTAGATGAATAAGCATTTAGTTGACTGATTACTTCCACCATCCCATCTGATGCTGACTTCATGTTGCTAGCAGTCCATTTTTAGGCCTTTGGAAATTAACTATCCATCATAATAAACCTTTTTAAAAAAATAAAAGAAAATTTGCATAAAACACTTCGATTAATCAATTTTAATGGACCACCCATTCAATATCATCCAACAGAATAAATTAAATAAATAAAATCAAACCATTAAACTATTAGATTATGCGAAACTCAGATTATGAATGAAAGAAAATAATCATTCAATTATTTTGAGATTTTTTTTTGTCTATTTTTCAGTTTTATTTTTGTGGGTGATTTCAGGTTAATTTTGTTGTCGTCCTTTCTAGTTTGGTAGATATTCGGTTCTTTTTTTGATGTATGCCTGCCACTTTGGACCATGAGGCTGATTTTTTAATTGTATTAAGTGTTTGCAATCACTCCAAATATGTCGTGCTTGAGTTGTGACAGAGCCAATTGTCAATGTGTCATAATGTTCTATTGATGCTGAGACTAAAACCTTTGTTGTGTTAATGATGGAGCTTGTCCTACATCGCCTACAATGGGTGTCTGTTATTCTTTCTCCAATTGTATGGTTTCATTCATTAAATGAATTAATGAATTTTCCTTTAAAAAAAATATTTTGAGATTTTCTTTTAAGTTGTACTCTACTCTATTTAATTTAAAATCAAATTATGAAATTATTTAAAGATAAAAAATTTTGTTATTTTTGAAATTATGATTTTTTAAAGTTTTTTTCCAATTTAATTAATACTCGTTAACTCATGACACTATTTCAATTAAGTCAGCTGAGCTTTTTAATTTTGGATTATTTATTGATATTTAAAAAATATTTTTTATTTTTACTCTTTGTTTTCTAAATTTAAAGAATTAGTCAACACCTTCACTCGAAGTTCGATTTAGGATTCAAATTTAATTTTTTTTTTTAAAAAGTTTGAATCATTTTTAAATATTGTATTTAAAAGTCTTCATCCACATGATGAGTAGCTAATGGTTTAAAATTTAGTAAAGCTTAAAGTTGTTATAAATTGATTTTTTTTTCATAATTGTATAAATATCAATATTATCAAAATTTAAAAACGAATAATTATTCAATTAACTTTTTTGAAAAAAAGGGAAACATTTTTAGTTTGGTGGGATTGTGATTGATATAATATACACTTGACCATTATAGTGAAAATAAAAACAAATTTAATGATTAAAATGTGATATTCTCGAAATTCAAGTTTTCCTTTTGTCGAAGAACAAAGCCAGCTAAGAGATATTTAGGTCATTGTCAAGCTTCGGAAACAGCCCTTAAATTGGATTTATAGTACAGTAGTGAGATAATTATTAATGTATTTATTATCACCATTGACGACTACTTTGCAAGACAAGAATCCCAATCAAGGAAATTGTTGATTTGGTTCATTTTAAAACACGCTTAAAAAAAAAAAAAACCATTTCATTTCATGTATATTGTTGGTGCCACAATTAATGAAGAGTGGACCATTTTGATGTAGTGATGTAGCAAAATTACAATAATTTATTTATCATTTTTATAACCAGTCATGCATAACTTAAAATAAAGCGAGAAACTACTGATTAGAATTAGATAAGTTCAAATTGCATAAATAGCTTCATATGTGTAATATTTTATTCTTTTTGTGTTTACTTATCGATATACCATTTGGTATATCACTTAGTGTATCCACATCTCTTGACACGCCTTAATTAGTATCAAATTTTACATTTTCATATATATATATATATGTACATATATAATGATTTCTTAAACATGCCTTGACCATAATCTTCTTTGATGGAAATGGTGAAGTGGGGATGAAATTACAATAAATAGAAATTTCTATATTAAATATGTAAAAAGAGCTTTAATTAAGGTCAAGCACAATATAACATCGCCAAATATTTTAGTTAAATGTGTTAGATTATGTGATGTAATCACAAAATTTTGTTTTAGGTAATGTAAAGTTAATGATGTACAAACTAAAGAAATTTATTTATAGTAGTAAGTAGACTTTTTATCAATGATATTATAAATTTCACCAAGTAATTATCTCATTTTTTTTTAACGAATTTGGTTGATGATTACATAAATAATAAGTAAGAGTAAGCATATTTTCTTTTGTTTTATATGTTGACGACATAACGCTTGTCAATAATATTATAAACTTGTTGCATGAAACCAAGAAACTTTTAGTAAAAAAAAATTGTGAAGAAAGATTTTCGTTATACAACTTTTTTATTAAGGATTAGATATGTTACGATCGGTCTCAAGGAACCCTTAAATTATTGTAAATGGATTATATAAAAAAATGTATTTAAGAAATTTGAGACGTAGGATTGTTAACCATGTGACACCTATGTTTTTAGTAATTAATTTTGGTGAATATGTGACATATATTTTTATTTGTATATATTATTTCTAGAAAAGAGAAAATTTCGTTCTTTTAATTATGTATATTGTAATCTGAAAGATGAAAACTAATATCAAAATCCACACGAATTCAAGTTCATTCTTCATATGATCAGACTAGATTGCTCTTTGTTGATTAAGTTTTACATGAGATTTATTTAGATTCTAACCGAAGGAGTTTGAAGTCGAGGATTGATATGTGTGATGCATGATTTGCTTACTGTTTGTGTAATGGGAAGAGAAGTAGCAACAAAGGCCCAAACGGGGTCCAATGCAGATGGCCATATGGGATCCATCTTATGAGCCATACTCACCTCCCATCATCCCATCCCCATTCATTGCTTTAAATAAAGCTTGCACCAAAGGACATGAATGAAATAAAATAAAATGAGATTGAGATTTTTATTAAGGAATTTACAATTTGAGAATTGGATAAAATTGAACTTTTTATTATTATTATAAGTTTATTGTATGAATCGATTAAGTTAGATGATAATGGGAAGCATGCGGTGAATGTTGCGGGCTTATATGAATCATATATTATTTACTAGATTCATGCATGCATGTATGCATAACAAGGAGACATTTCTACATTTCGACGTAGGAGAAAAGTGGCCCACGTGTGATTCGATGGTGAGATAAAAACCATGTGCAAAAGTGTTTGATGCTAGCTTCTAAATATACAATATCTATTTATTACTAAGATTCCGGTTCATCAATATACAAATAATGCCCCTTAATTAAAGTGTTTTCTGAAATAAAAATAATAATTTTCAAAATATTTATCTTCGGCTGATTTGACTTGACATTATATTTGTAAGTGGACATGCTTTAATTTTCGAATTTATTAAATAACATAATAATAAAAAACTCTCTCGTATTAAAAAATTAAATAATAATTTTTTGGTTGCATCTATTTGTAATTTTTATAAATAAATAAAAATAATCAGGTTGTCTTATCGATAAGAATAAAAGACAAACATAATTTAAAAAAATCTGAGTGATCCTTTGAACATGGTTTCTGATTTGGAAATAAAAGAGATGTATACAGCAAGAAATTGTATAATCTCTTTTAGGGAAAATGTTTTTTTATTGTTGAGTGGTGGAGAAAAATAAAAATTAAGATTGGAAATTGGAAATATAGGATAAATGGTCCATGCAATATTGCAAAGCTATATGTTACCAACAAATATATGTAACACATGTTAATTAGGCTAGGCTCCCAGCCTTGAATTGAAATTGAAAACGACCAATTATTCCGCGGTTCCTTCTCTTTTATCTCCTGCAAAAGCTGCTTTTCTTTCACCTAATCTTTTTGTACGTTGATAATTTTTTAAGCTATAATTGGGGGAAGGATCCGTTTAATTGTTCTTTTATATATAGTTGAATTACTTTTCTTTATGACAGCCTATCTATCAAATCCAACTGAATTGTCAAACCAGCTCAACTTTTGCAGATGACAAACAATGGGTTTCATACAGTTATAGCCAGGTCGACCCTTTTTCCTTTGTTTAAAAATGAATTGATTGGTCCCTTCATTTTCCTAAAGTGACACATAAGTTCCCTTCATTTTTGTTGAAGCATGTTTGCTCTACTTGCAGCAAAAATGGGACTTTCTTTTAATAAATGTAATCTCCATCTACATGTAATTTATTCTGCTCATTTTTAAATGCACACGATGAGGTGGTCGAAAACATTCTATTTGGAAGGAAATCATTTTGACAGCGATATTGCCGGTGTTTGATATGAAGCCAAGCACAACAACAGCAAAAAGCCAAACAAATAATAAATGCTTTAATGGAAGCTGCATCTGATGGTTACTATTGATTATGGTAATAAATCACAATCTCCAAAGCCTTATGGAAAGTATAGGTCAAAAAACACAATCATATGCTATGCAAAACACTTACCAGATAGAATCCATAGCTCCAGTTTTTTCCTTTTTATCTCTTTATAAATATATATATATATTCAATCAAATACTCAAATTTCAGCTTCATCTGAATCTCTGTGTCTCACCCTAAAAACGAAAAAGTATGATGCCTAATTAGGGAAAAATGGTAATGTACAAGATGTACAGATATAATCTCAGGTCCCCCACACAATCCAAACTAAAAACCGACCCGTTTTCTTAAACACTTTGAAATTCAACTTCCTTCCATATACGTCCCCAAGGCTTGCCATGGCAGCTGGCTTTGGTGTCATCTTGAAAAAGGAGACAAGGGTTCACTGAGACAACTCTCTTCCTTAATTTTGCTCATGTGCCTTTGGCTTTGGCTATGAATCAATCGATATCCACTGCTGCATGTTCACGTGCAGACGCAGTATATTATGTAGTATATCTTCCATCTTCAACCAAAAAAAACTCTCGCTCTCTGACGATTTTAATTCAAAAAACCCAAGAAAAATAAAGCTAAGGGAAAAATGAATCAATCACGGAGATTATGATGATGAATCTGAGGAAGGTTGCTGCAAAAGTGAACGAGTGAAAGCCATACGGTGTTTTGCTTCATGTTTCCAACACCGTTCAATGTCTTCTGCAATCCTCCTAGCATCCATTGATGTACCAAGTAACCCACGTTTTGTGAACCCCACGGCGTATAGCCCACTTTCACCTTTCCACCCATTAGGGAATGGCCTTCGAGGGTACCCATCTTTCTCTGAGAACATCTCTCTTTCCTGTCAATATTTTCAATTTCCTCTTTTCTTTTAGCCTTTTTTTTTGGGTAAAGGAAATAAAGATAAAAGGGCAAGTATATATATACCTTTAGCCAAGAGGGTACATTGCTTTTATAACCAGTTGCTAAGATGATTGCATCAAAGTTCTCAGTTTTGCCATTAACAAACTCCACGGCATGTCGTTTTAGGCGTTTAATGCTTGGACATACCTATAGTATAACAATATTTATAAGTTAAAGGATTTCGAAAATTAACAAAAAAAATGGTATGGGAATTATTGGGAAACTATGTTTGTGGCAAAAAAGAAAAGCATGTGGGTACGATTGTGGAAACACAGTTCGTTAGTTGTCATCAATGAATGAAAAAAAAGGGGAGGTGTGATGTGATTTCAATGAGAAAAGGCAAAGTACCTTAATGTCTCCACTTTTGATATTGGCAAGCGTGCCAACATCTAAGATGGGGGTCTTTCCAGACAGATTCTTCAGTTCCAAGGGACCCAATCGTGGCCGGTCCAATCCGATGCGAGCGGTGTCACCCAGCATCAACCACGATACAATCAGCAATAAGCGATCGACGAACCGAATGGGTAGCCACTTGAGCAACCACATGGACAACCCGAAAGTTGATCGCCCCAGCATCTCTCGTGGAAGGACGTGCACCTTCAGTTCCATAAAACAAAAAAGCCAGGTTTTTTAGTGGACTCAAAACTAAAAAAGCAAAAACATGAGTTGATATAGTATGGGTTAATTGCCTCCAGGCCATTCCTCCATAACTTTGGAGTTAGTTTTCTTTAGTCTTTTCCAGGGGGAAAAAACACTTAATCATAGGGACAAAAAAAAAAGGTGTAGATTCATGATGATTACGACAACACAAGATCTTAGCGATGATGAGCATGCTTGAGAATCTCAAGAAAGTGAAAGATCAAAGATTTGATCTTCTCTTTAAATTTTGATTTATATAATTATGTTCAATATTTTTTTCCCATTCTATCCCAATTAAGATCTCTTTTTTGGACCCAAAAGAGATCTCTTTGTTCTCCTGAAATTATTACTTAGTAATAGATTGGTTTGAAGCGACACAAACTATGGCAGTTGTGCCATTTATGGTGAAACATAAGCAAAAAGATTGAAAAAACTTGTTCAATTAAAAACCATCTTTTATTCCTCACAAAACAAAGAGGGGGCTTCAGAAACCCTTTTTTTTTTTTGGTAGTGAACTTTACCATTAAAACAATGAAAAAGATAAAAGAAAAACCCTTTAGTGGATGTGATTTTGGGTTAAATATGTTTAGTGGGAAAGAGAATAAATTTTATATCGAAGAAAAGGGAAGAGAGATGGTGAAGAAGTACTTACTGTATCTCTGACCACAAGTGAAGGCCTAGCATTATGATTGCAAAGATCCAAACACACCTCCATTCCTGAATTCCCACACCCCACCACTAAAACCCTTTTTCCTCTGAACTCTTCTCCACTTTTATACAAACTTGTATGCCTTATGTCCCCACCAAACTCTCCCATTCCGTCCATCTCCGGCATCACCGCCTCCGCATTCTCTCCCGTCGCCACCACCAACCACCGGCACACGTATTCCGTCCCTTTCCCATTTACTCCAACGCTTTTCACCCGCCAAAACCCCAGCGTCGAGTCGTACTCGGCTTGGGAAACCGTCTCATTGAACCGTGGTTTAATATCGAACTCCCTTGCGTATGCTTCCAAATAGTCCACGAATTGTTGCTTAGTAGGGTAAGTAGGGAAATCAGTAGGGAACCCCATCAGAGGAAGTTCGCAGAACTGTTTAGGCAAGTGAAGGCGTAGACGATCGTAGGTCTTGAGTTGCCACAAAGATGCTATGCAGTTGGATCTCTCTAGGACTACACTTGGCACCCCTTTCTCTTTTAAGCAAGCTGCTGTGGCTAGACCCGAAGGCCCTGCACCAACGATAAGTGGCCCTGGAACACATATGCAACGCCACGACGCCGACGTATTCATCTTCTCTATGAATATGGGATCGTGAGCTTGTTTTCCTTGTATTTCTCTCAAGCAATCCATGAACAGACAGCAATTTGAGACTAATTTTTTTGGTATATATATATATATCCTTTTTGTTAGCTATACGTAGCTAGCTACTACGCAACTAAATAGCTACCGCTAGCTAAGGTTCGTTCAGGTTGAGGTTTTGATGAGTTTCCAAAGGGAAGGAAAGGGAAAATGAAACTAAAAAGGGCAAGAAATTGCTGTACTTCGAGGCTTAAGATAGAGGGAGAGACAGATGGTGATGTACTGATATAATATATATATATAACTCTCTTCTATGTATATATTTCTTTGGAGAATGTTCTGTGAAGAATTCAACTCATATTCATATATGAGGTAAATTAAGAAGCAACTAAAAAAAAAAAAAAGAGGAAAATTTAAAGTGGTGACAATGTCTTCTTTTTTTTTCACAAAATAGACAGACAGACAGTATTGAAATTTAGAGATGCTGGTAGGATAGAGTGTGTTCCGTGTATATAAATGGTAAAAGAAATTGGAATTAACTCTTTTTTTTTTTTACAAAAAAACCCCTAAACTAATAATCCCAAAAAATAGGATTATATGTTAAAATTATGATTAATGTAGAAAAGATGGTGGTAGGATTCTCACAGGATATTGAGTTTTGATTATGGTTGGCAATCATAGGACCAAGTTGGGGCGTGGTGGGTTGTGAATAATAGCCGAGATGCCTCCACATCCAATGGTGTTGAAATTGGAGTATTACTATTGGGATATTTTTTGGATTCTAGGGGCCGATTCTGTAATCATGGGATTTTAGATTCAAGTGTTTTAGAACAACAAAAAAGCAGGATGGCATGTGCATTTGGTTCAGTTTTATGCATGAGTTGCCTCCCATCAATATTTGCAGCTTCAGTTTGACACAGACTAGTTTTATGTTTCAATGTTGCGAACTTGATTTGGAATTTGAATTCAATACAGCAAAAATATATATATTGTGAAGTGGGATTCGGCTTGTCATAAGGCAATGGTGGTGATGATTAGAGTGAGAATGGCATGGCGGTTAGGGTGGGGATGGATCAGTGGCCATTGTCACATTGGTGCATGACGGTCCCAACATTTAATATTTGAAGTAATTTCGTGTTTGCAGGGAAGGCCCTACCAATTTTCTTTTGCCCACAGCAACTTCAACAAACTGGATACTTAAAATATCATCACATCCCAATAAGGGATGGTTGCCTTTCATTTAATTCCATTATATATATATATATATATATATTTGATCAAGCTGAAAGTTAGTCCTTGATGTTTTATATTTTTATTCCAAGTAACTGGTTTGATTTTACAGTTTTCGGTTTGATGGAATTAATTGCGGAATAAAAAGTTGTGGTCTAGTCCATAGCTGGTTGAGGTCGTGCCATTGTTTGGTTTAAATCATGTTCAGACCCAAGTTACACTCAGTTTGACCACCAAGTTTCATTTGGTTTTAGGAAACTGGTGTTATTTTTATTTTAGTTTTTGAAAATGATAAAGCAGTAACCAATAAAAAGTTATTCTATTGTTTTACCTAAAATTGATTTGTGATATTGAGGGTATTTATCTTTAAATAATTACAACACCATTTAAATTTATATAAACAGTTTTTAAATATCAAATTTATTAATTACTGATTACATATCAATTTTTTATTTTATTTACTATGTTTCTATTATAAGAAATATGAACCAAATATTTCTTGCAATTTACAAAATATATTTTTGAATGTCCAAAAATAAAAAATATAAATAAAATATTTTTAAAAGTCAAACATAGCCCAAGTATTTTTTTTAATGCTAGGTAGCATCAATAAGTAATTTTATTATTTAAATATTATAAAATATTCTTTAAAATGAATTTGCAAATATGATTACTCATATGAAAAGCCTAATTTATTAAAAATTAGAATAAGTCTACACATGGTTTGTACATATCAATATTTGAACTCAAAATAATTTAAAAGAAAAGTGGCACGTGACATTTATGTATACTTAATATCTTAATGACTCATTTATTATTATAAAATATTATAATTAAATTTAAATAAAAGTATAATTTTTTTTGGGAAATTACAATAACATGGCAAAGCTTAAACAACAAACATGATTAGCACGAGTTAAACTTAAACCACACTTGCGACAGTAAACAGTCTTAATCATCAAACCATCAAATAAAGTTCAATAACTAAAATTTAATTATCTTGTTGAATCCCGACCGGAGCCAATACTAGTGTTGAACTTTGTTGTGTGATAAAATTTTAATCTAACTTACAAACCATAATTTATTGGTATTTAATTACAATAAAATAAATTGATTTTTGTATTAACTTTACCATTAAGTGATAGTGCGTCAGCCGGAGAAGTCTCTAGCACATGCACATGAATGATATTTTTCAACGTCTTTCAAGTATTTCCAAATTTGTAAGTTTATTTTTGGATTTTTTCAGAATTGTATACTTGATTTCGAATGATTTTCAATTTTTCACTCTTTAAATCTTGTTGAAATAAATTCAAAAGAATTATGTTTAAATTTCTGATGTCTATAACATTAAATTAAATTTTATTTCAATTAGTCCTATTGTGCATCGATGCATTTCTTTAAACGATTATAATTGCAATAAAAAAAGTGAGTATAATATTAGTTATAGGCTTAGTATATTCTTGGGTATTTCTGATTTTTTTTCCAATACTATATTTGTGTTTTTTTTAATTTAATGTGATATTTATATTTGGAAAAGTTATACATTTTGGTATCTATAGGTATCGGTAGTAATTTTTTGGTATTTAATTCGGGTTTTAATGTTGATTTAATGAAAATTAATTACTAATATAATTTTATTTGAAATTTCATGATTTTGTTAATAGAATAAATTTAGTTTTATTGGATAAAAAATGTATAGCTTTTGCTAAATACAATTGCCACATCGGACCAAAAAAACTAGTTTTATTGGAATCTCACTAGACCGATTTAACTAAAATTGACTATTAAACCAATATAGACATAGAAGTTGAACTAGTCTTTGAGCGAATTGCTCAAAATCGGTAAAAAACTAGAAACCAAGACAAAAACCTACAGTTGAACTAGTTTTTATAATTATTCTAATATTTTATTAATTTTTATGATTTTTAGTTATTTATTTAGTTATTTTATATTGATGGTTGAATCAATTGTATCGCTAACTAATGGTCTGACCGATTCAATTACCAAGTCTGGTTATTAAAACATTGAAGAAAACATTTATACCACATTAGAGAAAAGTGTCAAACTCAAGTACCAAATAATATATTAAGCATTAGTTATGAACTCACACACAATAAATCATATATTGTCAACTCTCTTTATAATAGAGACACCTATAATGTCAACATTTGACTAGAGGTGTGCATGGGTCAGACCGGACTTAACTAAAAATTTAGGCCCGTTTGCTAGGCCTAGCCTGGCTCGAAAAATGGATCTAAAATTTTTGCTAAGCTTGACCTAAATAAAAATGTTAAAACCCGGGCCCGCCCATATTAATTTTTATATAATTTTTAAAATATATATAATACATCAAAAAAATACTAAAAACATCAAAATAAATATTTGCCAACAAATTGAAAATAAATTTTAAAAAATATGTATACTTAAATAACACTACGATAGATGCAACTTAACAAGCAAATGCCTTTAAAATAATAATAAAATTAACAATAAAATAAGTTTTATATAATATCCAAAATAGTAGCAACATAATAGCAAAATGGTAGCAAAATAGAGAGAAAACAATAATAAAATAATATTTATAAAAAAATAGATTGTTTTTGTCATTTAATGAATTCGGGTCGGGCCTGGGCCAAAAATGTCTTACCCGAGGCCTTACCCATTTTTTAAACGGGCCTTATTTTTTTGTCCAATCCCATTTTTCGGGCCTATATTTTTGCCCAAACCCTCCCACATTTCGAGTGGGCCTTCGAGCCGGGCCGGGTGGCCCAACCTATAAAATTATTTGAGATTTAGATATTTTTTTTAAATTTCAAATTATAATATATTAATAACAATATTAATTAGTGAAATTTAGATTCTACCTTTAATAAAATTTAGAAATGTAATTTTATTTTTTAAAATTTATTTTTATCTAATGGTTATTATATTTTTGTATACAAAATTTAAATATTTTATTTAAATAATACATTAAATAAAATTTATTTTTTATTTTACTTAGGAAAATAACTAATTTTACTAAACTTTATGAAAAAAATATTATTTATTATGAAAAAATAATTTAATAAAAAATCTATGTATTCTTATTTTCTCTTCTTATTATTTTGCAATCATTTTACTACTATTATTATAACATAATAAAATATAAATAATGGGCTCAACAACAAATTTGAACTTTAGAATTCCAAAATCGCTTATTGGCGTCAAATCCTATATGCCATGTCCCCTAATTAACTTGTGTGTACGTTGTAATGCTTGAACTAAACATAAATTATGAAGTTATATAATAAGTGAAAGCTTTGTTTTTCACGAAAAAATAAATAAACTTTAGAAGAATTTTAATACTAAAGGTTAATCATTCAACATAAATAATTTTTAGTCAAAGAAAATTATTAAAATATTTCCTTACAAAATTTATATAATGAAATGCGAAAAGTACATAGTCCTTAGCACGTGATTATATTTTACATTTTAATCATGTTGTCTCATCTACTCAAATTCATCATTTGACTTCCCATGAATCATTTTTATTTTAAACTTTCTGATAAACCATTATCCTTACCTGTCACATTTTGCTAAGACTAAAAAACTTTGTATTTTTCCTTCAACCACTTTGCCATGTTCATAGTTGTTTTTTTTTTTTTTGCCAAAACGTTTATAAATGTATAGGATAGCCTTTCAATCACAAATAATTTTTTTTTATTTTTTATTCTTAGACACTAGTGAGCATACAAATGATATGATGGTAAAATAATAAGATAATCATCACATATAAGTATGTAAATCAATTGGACTAATTAATGCTATTGTAAAAGTAAAGGACCAATTTATGTAAATTTAAAAATATAAATATTAAATATCATATGTGAGCATAGTAGAAAAATCGAAACTACAATATTTTTACTATTATCTTATAATGACTAAAAATAGAGGGGAAATTCATGTCATTAGTTAGTCCAAATAATTAACGCTGTTAATAATTCTGGTAACTAATATGGATTTAAAAAAAAAAACTTATTCCAATTTAACATATCAAAATATTTTTTTGTTAAATTAATATTTTGTTTAAAAAAAACATGTCAAAAAATTTATCAGAGTAATTAACAATATTAGTTATTTAGAAAAATATTATAAAAAAAAACAGGACCAAATATTATTGTTGAATTATTGTAGAAATTCAAGTATAAAGATTAAAATTTATTTTTAGCGCTAGTAGAGGGGCCAAAAGTGATATTAGACCAGTTCTCTGTAAAATGCAAAGAAAGAAAAGAGAAAAGACTGAACATGTGTCAAGTATAGCAAGTAAAAGTGATAGTTGACCAATATTGTATAAAAAAAAAAAAAAAAGGAGGATAGAGAGACTGAACGCGTGTGAAGTAGGAAGGATATGTTTAGCCACTAAACAGTAATTACAATAAAGTATAACTGTCAAGTAATAATTATAAAAAATATATATATGTTGATTGGGATTTTTTTAAAAAAAATATCATACCTAATTCCCTTATGTGATTTCTCTCTAACTCTCAATCCTTCATAAAAATTAGAGCCAGAGGTGAATTTAAGAAGCTGGAAAATTATTATTTAGATCTTTTAAAATTTTTAAATTAATAAAAATAAAATTATTATTAGTTTACTTAAAATTATTAAAAATTAATTTAATTATTTAAAATTATAAATATATTAAATTTAAAATTTTTTAAAATTTTTTAATTCTGTAACATGGTGTGAATCAATCAATAAATTTCAAAACATACCCTAACGGAAATAATTGACAAGAGTCACTGTAAGTACAAAATTCTCAAAAAAGAAGAAATTAACCTTATGCCATATCTGTCTTATCATGATCTTATCATGGTAGTAGTAAAAAAAGCAAGAGATCTATATTATAAATAAATAAGTAGGGAACTGTTTGATAGCCATGCATGGAGTGGATATATAGTAAACTAGGCATTTAGGCAAAGGCTAAACAATAATAAAAAAGTATAGGATGAGTCATGAGATGAAATTACAGTTGATTTATGAAGAAAAATAATAATAATAATCAATCAATAAGATTGTATCAAAGACCAGCAAATTCATCTAGCAAACTTGAGTCTTGTCACACTTCAATTCCCCAATCAATCATTGATTTTCTGTTCTAAAAAACAAAAAAAAAAGAACCCTCTTGTAATACACCTAGCTAGCCTCATACATTGTCACCAGTATTTTCTTTTTGTAAAAAGAAAAAAAAAAAAAAGGTGATAAAAGAGTCCAGTTTTGACTTCCCATCCAATCAGAGTGAAGCAGGTAAATAGAAACATGTGAAAATGAAGCAGTTCCAGTCAAACCTAATTACCGTTTGATCCCTCTCCTGTCCTCACTTAATTTGTCTCTCTCATCCCTTTATCACGGCGTAATAAATGTCTAATTACAGGAATGTGTCACTCATTCTTACCCATTTCATAATATGAGATGACATGCATATTCAGAATTTTACTACATTTACTCTTTTATGTTGTATTTTCAATAATATTATTATCCATGTTAACATAGTTGCGTTTTTTTTGTTAATTTGCTTGATATAAAAATAACCAAATAAATGAAAGGTGTTAGTAGGTGAGAAACAGATTGAGGAAGCCGTACTTAGGAAATTGTTGTCCTTTGCGTTATCCCTATCCCTATCCCATGCATGCCCTGTTACAATAATTTCATCGTTTCTGATTTTTTCTTTAAGAATATTGTAGGTATGTATGTAAACTTTCAATTTTTAAACTTACGTGTGTACAACGTTCCAATTATTGTCTCCAAAAATTAAAAATAAAAATGTAAGCTACTAATTAAGTATTAAAGATGAGATTGCGGATCATATGATTAAGTATGTTGCAATTAATAATTTAATTTTGCAGCAGTTTGAAGAATTTCTAATTTCGATGCAAGATTTATTACTTGTTAATCGTAATGTGTTGTTATCTGATTAACGTTAACAAGTTTTAACAAGTTGACGTAGTTTCTTTTTTACTAACAAAAGAAAAGATGTTGTCAACACTCAATCAATTAACATTAATAAAGGAGATAATAATATCTTAATTTAACCTAAAGGAAATTCTTACGTATAAAATTTATATCTAGATTCTGTTTAAAAGACTGATTAAGTTAGTGTTGTTTATTAATCCGGTAATTGAATAATTATTGAAAACCATTCTTTTTATAAATAACAAGTATTGTTATGAGAATAGTTTTGTCATATTAAAAAGCACTAATAAACAATAATTTGGAATTCTGATTAAAAGAATTCTAATATTTGTATTTATATATTTTAGGTAGTAACATGGTTGATGGGCCTACTTCAGAAACCCAAACTTTGCCCAATGATATCAGCTTTCTGTAAAGAATCACCTCTGTGGGTTAAGAGGAGAATGGGGTATTAATTATCATGTCTTCGTTTTGACGAGACAGCTTTAATGGAAATTAAAGGGGCGAAATATTGTGAAATAACAAAGCGCTTAAAATGCTTTTGAATTTATATTATTCAAAATTTTATAATAGTAAAATTAAGATTTAGACGAGTCTTTTTAAATTCAGGTACGATTATTACACGTATAATCATTTATTCCTAATTTAATTTTTTTTTTAAAATGAAATTTTAAACTTTAATCAGTATTTCATATCCCTTAAATTGATTTTTGAAATATTACATTTATAAAGTTAAAAAATATGTATTATGACGTAAAATTTAAAATTTGCTATGTGATAACATATCTATAGTATATAATTAAGTGATTTTTAACCTAAATTACTTTTGTTATCTAAACAAACCCTAATTTACCACTATCCTTGTATGCTGAAATGTGAAATGACTTATTCTAATTTGTCAACAAAGTTAATTATCTAAACGTGAATGTTGGTTTGCCCATTAATTAAAAGTGGAGGTTTCATCATAATTTTGGGGCATGAGATATTGTGCTAATAAGAAAGGTGTTTTAACCTAATAAAAAATCTTCATCTAGAAATCAACAAATGGAAGGATCATTAATTAGCTAAGTTTACGCAAACCCCCCCCCCCAAACAAAACTTTCAGTCAAAATTTCCATCATCTTAATTGATGATCATGAGATTTATAAGATGTTTATCCTGTTTAAAGTGAATTTAGAGGTGTCACACTTTGAAAGTTTGCAGCAGTTTTTGAAGTTAAATTATGGGGCATTCTTAATGGTTTAACGCTCATTTAAATCATGAGTTATTATGGTTTGAGGATTCAATCTGATAGTGTGAAGGTGATCAAAAACCATTCAGGATTCTTCTTTGATGAGTTCCAACTCTAACTTCATTAGACATATTCATCACCTCTCGGTGAACGCAAAAGATGAAGGCATTCAACATCTTCCTAGAGAATGTAATAAAATTATTGACTGCTTGGCCAAAATGGGTTTAAAAACAAACCAAGAATTAAAGACATTTGAGGAGATTTCAAGGGAGGTACTAGCACTTTTTTCTATTGCCTATCCAAGTGACAACCTCACACATAGAAGCATTATGTAATTAGTTTTATTTGATTATTTTACCTACCAAACAAAATGTTTTTGACTTCAAAAAAAAAAAAAAATCCTTAAATCATCATGGATGCTTGAATATTAATTTGGTTTGTTTTAGTTTTTGTCTCTTTTGTTGGGCAGCTAAATCAATTAATATGATAATAAAAAGGTAATAATGCCCATTATTATATGTAGAAAATAGTGATTCGCGTGCTCATATATAAAAGTATAAAATTATTAATTATGTACTTCAACTTGTAAAAGTATTCACAATGGTTATAGTTGACAATTCTTTTAGTATTAGAGAAATATTAAAATCGAAAGCAAAATGTAACCATCTTCTAAATTTGTCATTAGCATCAAATCATGATGATATTTAGTGGGGTAGGAAAGATGTAAAATTAAAGTAAAGTGAACTACTGTGAAAGCTAACCAACGAAAATAAGTCATACATATATATATATATATATCAGAGTAACTATGAACATCAATCATTCAATATCATTAATTTATCTTTTAATTTAATGAAAAAAATGTGCTGTCTAGCATTGTTAAGAACAGTAATGGTTGATTTATACTCACCAAACAAATTAAGAAAAAATCAGATGCCTTCTTCTTGTAATTTATTATTTTAGCACCATATATATAGTTTCATTGCTCAAGCATTTTTTTTAAACAGTTGTTAAAAATATATGTTTTTTTAACTTACATTTTATATATAGCTTCATATGATTTAGTTTATAGTAATGAAAATCCATGAATTAAAGCCTATTAAATTATTAATCAACATACTTTTTCATTAATTCATCCTCTAAAATTTCATTATTTTAAGGGTTTATATGTGATGCGCTAATAGTATATAATTTTATGCATTATCTATTGATGAACAAATAATAACACACCATCAAAATTGAAGTTAAGTAAGTCTTAATTATCAGCCCCTTTAAAATGAAAAAAAAAATCCTAAACCCTTTAAAAAATTTAAAATTAGTAACGTAAAATTACACTTTGACCTCCCTTAAAAATGATAAAATTTAATTTAATCCTTTAAAATTTATAAAAATATAGACTATTAAAATGATGAAATTACATTTTACTATCGTAAACATTATAATTTAATTTTGGCCCCTAAAATATCTGACTTTTACCCCTAAGTAAATCATAATAATAACAATTTTTTATATTGTGTAATCATCTACATTAAATATAGATATTAATTTTAATATTATGAGAGAAAAAATAAAGTATTTAGATAATCATAATTAAATTAGGTCATAAATTTGTCAAAGTGGACCTTTAATTTGCCCACATGGAAGTTGTTTAATGGGATTGTTCTCACTCTCTTATGATTGCAATCTCTCATTATATATATATATAATAAAAGTTCAAATGTGAGCTTTTTAAGCCCTTTTTTAAACCAAAAACACAAAAGAAACAGTTTTGGGTTCCATCAAAATATCATTGGCTACATTTGATGTATCTATTTTGATAAAGACGTATTGATGAAGAGATCAAAAAAAAAAAAAAAAACCAAAAAAAGAAGCTAAGAAAATAAAACAATAGCAAAGCAAAATTCCATGGATTTAATTTTGGGGAGAAGAATCTCAACTTTGTGAGAATCATTACTTCCGCTCCCTTGTTAGGGCAACTTGATAATAACACAGAATCTTTGTAGGGCATGTCTTTATATTATATACATGTATGTATGTCTATGTATTATATATATTAAACTTTCCCAGTTTTTTTTTTTTTTTTACCCAAAGAGGCTGAGAATTTATGTTTTTAAATCACTAACAATGCTTGATTAGACAGTCGTGGGGACTTGTCTTTTTTTTTTCCCTAAGATTTAAAGTGCATTTGTCCAATAATCAAGTTGTAGTTCCTAAAGAATATATATAGTAAAACATTTTTTTTGGTATAATTTAACTTTTGTCAAGTGGTTATATCACTTCTTTTGATTTTTAAATTTTTTTTTTAGACTTCATTTATTATGTATCAGTGTTTTATGTTCCTTTCTGTGAAATGTTTTACATATGAATGAAAATTATGTTGAATATTAACATAGGGAAAGTTTAGAAATGGAGAAAAATAGGGTATATATTATTTATATGAAGGAATGAGAAATTTGGAAAGCACCAAACATCTTATCATTAATCTCATCCACACACATAATTTAGAATTATCTTATTAAAAATTTCCTGTTATCCTTTCTAAATTTGGGAGATTCCCTTCCCCTTTTCAAAAACCATTTAATATATATTATGATTGCAATATGATTATAGTTCATGAACCTAGTTCTTTGGGAATTGTTTCAATAATTTTATTAGGGAAAAAATGAAAATATGACTAATAAACAACTTGAAATATTATAATTGAAATTGCCTTTAAAGAGTAATACATTTTTATGTGTTTATGTATCTGGTTGCCTGTATGTCAAGAAGCTTGTCCACAATGTCAAACTCTAAATACTAACATAGTTTAAGTATATAATGTTGAAAAATATGGACATCACATATATATTAATGGTAATTATATGTTATTATTTACTATAATGATAGGTTAGCCCAAATTAAAATGGTCTAATTTTGTTAGAATTTTATTGGAATTTAATTATTAAATAAAGTAGGGGTCAAATATGTGTAGATATTCTAGTAATTGAGTTCTAATCAAATTCTAATTAATGATTGGGCTAATTAAAATTTGATTAGAAATAATATGCTAAGGTTATAAATATTAGGGTTATGGTCCCAAATTATATACAAGATATCTTTTCTAATATTCTATCATGAGGGTTATGAATTCAAGTACGCTTCCGCATCTAGTTTTATTTTTGATTTATTCTTAATGATTTGACATGATAGATACTAATTTATTCAGTTTTATCTTAGATATATTTTACAATACAAATCTAACATATGAGTTTTGCTCATAATTTAGAATGAATATCTGACTCATATAACTTTTATGTGTAAAAAAATTATTAGGTTTTAAGTTTAATTAGTGGGGATTAATTATGAGAGCTGAGCGTGTAGATTGGAATTTTGGATCAAAATTATGTGAATAAGACAAAATAATAAAAAAAAATAGGGAAGAACTGGTTTAGGGTTCTAAGTATTTCTATATATAGATATATAAATACGATATAATGGGGAACTGAGTTTCGAGGGAAGAAAGTGTGGTTGAGCATAAATGCCCAAAAATGTTTTATAATTAGAAATGCCTGGAGGAACAAACAAAACCTATTGGTTACTTATGTGATATAATTATATATGTGTATATGTATATATAGGAACATGATTCATGAGGTTGCTTTAATCATTTTCTTCCCCAATAATCTGAGTTTTACTGCTCTCTAATGATTATTACTATCCAATAAAGAAAAATGACATCTTAAACCGCCCCACCAGTGTTGGTTTGCCAAAAAAAATAAAAATCCAACAACAATATTGGTTTTTTGATCACCAAATAGCAGTGCTGAGAATTTTTTTTTAACGAGTGGATGACACAAATCCCCACCAAAGCAAATGGTTATGAAACAAACGGGGTCTTGATGAGGTGGGGGCAAGGGGTGTTTTCAGATACATAAGAATTTGGTTTACAGGCGAGATAGATCACAAATATTATATTGATACAAAGAAATAGATATGGTTCGTGAAAAACCATTAGTGGAATGAAGGAGTTAAGTTGGCATGGTGTTGATAGAGTGACTTTGGAGTTTTGAGACAAAATTTTAGAAAAATAATAAGTGGAGTGTGCTTGTCTTTCTAAATTATTGGAAGATATGTACGTAATTATGCACATCTTATGAATAAGTGTTTTATATGTGTAATATGTTCGCTAAGTTATGATGAATCTTTTTATGTGTAATTTGTTAAGTCATATAAAGTCTTATTTTTATAAAAAGTTTTAAGTCAATGTTAATGTGACTGGACAATGTCCACATATTAATCATATGGTAGACAAATATCAATAACTATACAAACAAAATGTTTGCAAAAGGTGAATTTTTTTAATCAAAATAGATTAACTTGACGAAAATTTTTAAGGTGAAATAATTACGGATATTTATTTATGCCTGCAATACATAAAAGTACTCTTAGCCCACCATAAGAGAGATGATTGGATGTGGGTTCATAAATGTTAAGAATTACGGCAAAGTCAATTGCCAAAACTTTCTTACCCTAGATGGCCAACCAAAACCAAGGTAACTAACCAGGGCCTACAAACCATATGTTTATATAGGTTTGGGGGTTGAATTCTGGTATGTTGTTCGCATAAGCATATAGATTAGATGCAGGACTAAGGGCTACTTTGGATGGGCGGTGTGTTTACCTCCGGTGAGTTTAAAAACAACGGTGGCGGTGAGATTAGTTACTGTAGCGGTGAGATTGGACACTGTAGCAGCGAGATTAAAAACAGCGGTAGAGTGTGTGTTTGGATTCAAACGCAGCTGTAGCGGTGAGGTGGAGATAAAAAATGGCCATTAAGGACATCATATTAGAATTGATATATAATAGTTTTTTTAAATTATTTTACTTTTATAAAATTATTAAAATATATGAATTTATAAATTCATTTAATAAAATATTAAAATATATTTTTAATATTTTATTTATTATCCTATAAATAATTATATTGTATTTATTTAAATGATAATTATAACATTAAAATACCTCAATTGTTATTCACTTATTATCCTATAAATAAAAAACCTAACAAATAAATAAATTTACATCAAATGCCCCATAAAAATCTGAAAAAGAAAATGAAAGGACGTAATAAATAAATTAACCTAATCCTATAACCCATCTTCTTTATTTCTTTCTTTTTATCAGGCTCTTTGACTCTTCTTCAACCCATCTTCTTTATTTCTTTCTTTTCATCAGACTCTTTTACTCTTCTTCCATTTTCGAAATTTCTTCTTTTACTTCAAAGGACGTTTCTTCTTCACTAGCATTTCAAACTGCTCCAAACTTTCTTCTTCCTTCTCAGTCTAAAAATCTCCTGCTTAACTGTTCCATCTGTCGCCGAATGGAATCTGCAATCTCTCCCTCCAGGTAAAACTCCTCTCTTTTATAAAGCATTTCTCTTGCTATTAAATCGGCACAAGTATTTTCTTTCCTTGGATAAACCGAAATCTGATTTCTTGAGACATTAAAAGGGAAAGAAAAAAAAAATAGAAAGGGCCATGGGTAAAATTGGAAAAAATGGTTGTGGTGAGTGCACTGAAGCAAAAACCATCAGTGAGCAACTGGAGGTGCAGCACGGTGGGAATCAGTCCATTGAGCAACTGGAGGTATTATCCAAACACCCCATCAGTGAGATTGAGTTAAAAAAAGTGGTTTAAACGTACTGAAATGGAGCTCACTGGTCATCCAAAGGAAGCCTAAGAATGTATAAGAAGTAGAAGCCACAACCTATAAGGCTAAAACTTGCCACATGCCCACATGACATCTGACTCTCAGAAAAGAAAAAACTTGACATGTTCAACTAGTCTATACATATTTGGTCAAAAAACCTACCCTAAGGAGGCTACAACTATCAGATTTTGAAGTTTTTATAAAATCCGCCATAAACTTTTGGACATTCAACTCAAATTGTATACAAACACCTATGTTTGTAAGAAAAAATTATCTCATTTATCGACTGTAATTATTAAACTTTACAAGTAAAATTAACAAAGTGGTACATAGATATTAGTCCAATGATACATCTGCCATATAAATGAAAAGTATAAATTTATATATAAAAAATATATATTTTTCTTTTAAATGAATGCTAATTGTAAAAAAAAAAAAAACAATGATATGGCTGATTGATTTTATTGTATTTTTAAAAAGTTAAGTGAGTAGTTTATGGGGGAGTGAGTAGTTTTTTTTTTTTTTTAGATCTGAATTTTTTTAAAGGTTGGAATTAATGAATGTAAAAGTAAAAAACAAAAAAAAGGGTAAAAATTGATTAATTACTGTTTTGTTTTGCATTTTCTTGATTTATATTAACTTTTAAAGAGATTTTAGTAATGTCAGTTAAGACTATAAATTTAATCAGAATTTAATATTAATATAAATAGTAAAAAACCTTCTGGCAGAAAAAGAAAAAAAAATGATAACCTCTTAATCCACTAATGAAGTAAAAAATTCCGGTATTTACTATCTACTTTCCCTTTTCCGGGCTAGTGTTTCAAACTAGAAACTTCTTTGGGTTATCTTCATATTAGATTGAAGCCCAATTTTAGGTTTATGTACCACAGGTTTAGACGTAGAACCCTGTCGGTCCAAATCTATTTTCAAAAGCCGAAACCTGAAAATTAAATATGAAGTTGCTTCTAGGGACTAGAATTAAATAGATTGACTAAAAATGGCTTCTAGATTGTAACCTCCACCTTCCAACTCCGATAAACAAGGGCGGTGCACGTGGTCGGGAAAGATTTATTAGAGCATATTATAATAATATTTTCTATAAGATTTCATTGTTGCAATCCTTTGTTGGGTGTTAAGTATTTGAAACAGAATTTCTAAGCAAACAATTCTCCAAGGCAAATCATAACTTCGGCCTATTAGATTTAGCTTCCAAATTTTGAGGCGATTATCGTTACTTGAGCCCAATGATAATATTATGTTTAAAGGCATTTTCACCTTGCATGATACAGAAATATATTTTTATAAATATAAAAATGAGTAGTATATAATAAACACCACAATGACAAAACACGTACAAACAAGACTGATATAATTAACACCAAAAGTTTAATATCTAGATTTTGTTCTTCTTACCATATTTATGTTAACGTAGTAAAGAAAAAAATATGAGATAAAACATGTCGTAACCACCCCTCTTGAAAAGGCGGGAATCGAACTTGGGTTTTTAAAAATGAATAAAAATGGGAGTCGCCACCGATCTTTTATTAGGTGTGATCGGATCACCTTTGTTTTAATAAAACATTTTGATTTACTAAAATAATGCTTTTGATCTACGAAAATTTGAGAAAATGGGTTCGGGAGTCGGTTACGTGCGAGGAAGGGTTAGCACCCTCGTCACGCCCAAAATTGGTACCAAATTGATTAGTTAATGTCCTAATGTCGAAAGTTTGAAAATTTTGAAGGAAATCTGACCCTTTTTAGAAATATTCGTGTTTTCCTTGAACTAAATCGAGATTTTCTCGTTTCGAAGAAATAAAGTGTCACATCCAATACTTTAGGACATGATAGTTTAAATCTTCGATCCTAAGATCATCTCATAGTTTTCCGGAATTGCAAATCAAGGTTTTCTCGTTTCCGAGGGTTAAAATATCACATCCAATACTTTAGGACACGATAATTTAAATCTTCGAATCGGAGATTATCCCATAGTTTTTTTTCGAATTAAAAACCAAGATCTTCTTGTTCCAAAAGAATAAAGTATCACATCCAATACTTTAGGACACGATAATTTAAATCCTTGAATCCAAGACCATCTCAAAACGGTTGGTTTACATAAACGACGCGAATAAAAATAATCATAAGAATATCGGAACAAAAACAAGGGAATAAAATACAAAGATTAAAAATAAAGCGAGGGATAAAAAAAACGATGCCGAAAATGATAGAATTAGTAACCATGAGGATAGTAAATGTCATAATATGAGTGCAAATAATAATAATAATAATAATAATAATAATATAGTAATAGTAATAAAAACAAAAATGATACAAAATATATATAACATAGTAGTATAGTAATAATAATAGCCAAATACTAAAATAATAGCATATAATAATAATAGAAATGATAGGAAATATATACAATGTAATATAAATATAATAGCGATAATAATAATCTGATAATATGGTGATAAAGATGGTAGTATAATAGTAGTAAGAATAATAAAAATGTATATACAGTATACTAATATGATAATATAATAACAATGTAACAATGGTAATAAGAAATGTAATAATGAAGATGATAATGATAAGTAGTAATAATAATAATAATACTGTATGTACAATATAATAACATAAATATAATAAAAATAATAATACTATGTATGTGCAATAATATAATAATAGTAATAGTAGGTATAATAATATAATAGTAATAATAATGCTAATACTAATGATAATATTAATATACAAGTAACGATAATAATAAATATGTACAAAGTAATATTATTAACAATAGTATATAATAATAGAAAAATAATGACCATAAAAGTAATACTAATAATGATAATATAATGATAATACATGAAATGAGTATAATAATAATATAGTATTAAATGATTAATAGCGATTAAAATAAAAATGGTAAAAATAAACGATATAAATTAAAAATGGACTAAATTGCATGAAAGATAGAAGTTTCGGGTTAAATCATACAAAACAGATAACGGGAGGACTGAATTGCAACATGCGCTAAAGGAGAAGGGACTAAAACGGATAATAACCCCTTTCTCCAAAACGAATAGCACATAAGGGACGAGATTGTGAAGGAATGAAGTTCATGGGCAAGATTTGGAAATAAAAAGAACTTGATTGTAAAACACAGAGGAAGCGGAAGGACCGCGCGCGTAAATAACCCAAAAAGCAAAAACACGCGGATCCCCTGGAGCGGGTCGGGTTGAATTCAGGTCGGCCCCCCAAACGACGCCGTTTTGGGCGTCTGGGGCCCAAATGAAACGGCGCCGTTTAGCTTAGGCTTTAAAAGCCTCATTTTTTTGCCAAAACCTCATTTTTCCTTTAGCTTTCAAAAAAAAAAACTTCACTCTCTCTCACTCTCTCTGCAGATACGAAAAGGAGGGGGCACACCGGCGGTCTTCCGTCGCTGTCAGTCACCGGCGACCGCCGTATACGGCGGCGCCGATGTAAGATTCTTCTCCCTTTTTTTTATTTTATTTTATATATGTGTATTTGCAAAAAAGGAAGAGAATAATAAAAAAAATACCTTTGAATGCCTTGTATTACTTTTGTGCTTGTTTTTTTTTTGAATCTGTTTCTTTTTCTTTTTCGTTTCTTTTTGATTGATTGAAAAAAAAAAGCCCTTTGTTCAGTACAATAATCGGCCTTTTATAGCCGAGAAATGAGAATATAAATCTTTGCTGTTGTGGTTTTCCTTGCTGTTCTCTTGTCCTCTTTTGCAGGTCGTGGGGCGCGAGTGGAGGCCATGGTGGCGTTGTGGCCGACAGTGGCTAGTGGAGCGGCGCACCAGGGGAGGGTTTGCGGCGCTTAGGCCAGGGTTTCCAGAAACCCTAGCAAATCCTTCTATTTTTTTTGAGGCTTTTTGTATTTTGGGCCAATTGGGTTTGTAACAGAACATTGGACATTTAATTTGGTTTTGGGCTTAATTGGGCCGGGTAAAAATTTGGGTATTACAGCTGCCCCTCTTTGCTCATTGTCGTGAAACGAGAATAGAGCAAAGACAACAAAGAACCAAATTTGCCCGGGCCTAGCTAAGCCTTGGCTTCTTGATCTGCGTCTCTTCCAACAGCTTCAAACTTCATTGTAACTTTTCGCTTCGATTCATTCTGCTGGAGGCTTGGGGTGATAAGAAGGAGAGATCCGTAACTTTGATTTTTTTCGCTGAATCTTCTCGGAAACGAACGGTGATAGGAATCCAGAAGAGACCCTTAACTTAGATCTTCTTGCTGAAACTTCTCGAAAATATAGTTGGTGATAGGAATCCAGAAGAGACCCGCAACTTGGATCTTCTTGCTGAAACTTCTCGAAAATATAGTTGGTGATAGGAATCCAGAAGAGACCCGCGACTTGGATCTTCTTGCTGAAACTTCTCGAAAATATAGTTGGTGATAGGAATCCAGAAGAGACCCGCAACTTGGATCTTCTTGCTGAAACTTCTCTAAAATATAGTTGGTGATAGGAATCCAGAAGAGACCCGCAACTTGGATCTTCTTACTGAAACTTCTCGAAAATATAGTTGGTGATAGGAATCCAGAAGAGACCCGCAACTTGGATCTTCTTACTGAAACTTCTCAAAAATATGATTGATCCTCAGTACACTCAGGAAGGAGGGATTAGCAGCTTCAACCTGCTCCATTGGAACATCAAGGAAATGAATCTGAACTTTTCAATTTGCTTCCTCACTATGTTCAGCCCGTTCCATGGGAGCAGTGTCCTCTTCAATGCTGCTATGCTGTTCTCCGAGGAACCTGTTCTGCAGAACGTGCTTATTCTCATGCAAATGATGAGGGTGTTACGGTGGAGGTGATTCAAATGCTTCTAACCATATGCGCCATTTACATGAATGCTGAATGTTATGCCAATGATGATTTTTCACAGCGTAAAAATGTCTAGGATGCAATAACTCGAATGCTCCTAACTGGATGCGTGTGAATGCATGAGAAGGACCCTATTTATGGTTTGGGTTGTTATTTCTCATAGCGAGATTCACTGAGGCACTATGATTGTGGCAGACATAGGAAATCCACAGAAATGATTTCGCCCCGCGGCAATGTCATTGTCTCTTCCATGGTACTCTTTGAGGCATGAAGTTCGTATCTCTTATTACCGCCTTAGGAGAGTAACATTTGTCTTCTTTCAACCCTCTTACTGCGACCTTAAGGCGTAGAATCAATAATGGTATTACGACTTCATTATATGCCAAGACTGACATTGCTCGTTATTTACGAAGGGCATACCACCGACGAGGTGTCTGGTTTTTGTTTAGATAGACGATCATTTGTCAATTTTCAACACTTCTGAACCTTAGGTGGGATGAATTTTGAACAATAGCTACGTTTCATGTCCTTGTATTATTCAGAGGCTTTCAGGATAATATGTAGGACTCCTTTTATGAAAATATTATTAGTTCCGTAATCGTTATTTCAATGTAAAATGCCTAAGAAGGATTGTAAGGAAGTGAGTGATTGGGAGTACATTCCGAAATAAGACATGTTAATCCAAATTTGGCAAATGTAATCAAGGAAGAAATTCATTGAATAAGATGGTCACAAACTGAAAATGGGTAGAACA
Organism: Gossypium australe; assembly: GCA_005393395.2. Lineage (NCBI taxonomy): Eukaryota > Viridiplantae > Streptophyta > Magnoliopsida > Malvales > Malvaceae > Gossypium > Gossypium australe. The sequence goes on from CM016626.1 coordinate 7,030,754, forward strand.
AAAAATTGGATGCCCCTAGATATCGCAGCCTAAACTTCTTTGCCTGAGCCTTTGAAAGACCATTTCGAGTTTGACATGTGCTCAGAAGATCTTGGATATTTTGTTGATGCATCGGGGTGCAACATGCCCCTTCCTTGTCTATTCGAGTGCAGCGGGATTCTTCCTTCTCAGTTCAAGCCGTCCCTTTTGGGTTTTTGACTTAAATCCTTTTGGTCTCAAAACGCCCGTTACGGGTTTTCACCTTGGCTTCTCCCTCCTTCTTTTTTTTTTTGTTTTTTTCACGCGAAGTATTTTTTGACTGAATCCGAGTTCACAGGGTTGGGCAGACTTTTCCCATCCATTTCCATTAAAATCAGTGCGCCTCCGGAGAAAGCCTTCTTCACCACGTACGGCCCTTCCCAATTCGGCGTCCATTTTCCTCTAAAATCCTTTTGTATGGGGAAGATTCTTTTCAGTACCAAGTCTCCCTCGTGAAACTCTCTTGGGCGAACCTTTTTGTTGTAGGCTCGCATCATGCGCTTTTGATACATTTGACCGTGACGAATAGCCTTTAGCCTCTTTTCTTCGATTAGGTTCAGTTGATCGTATCGAGCCTGAATCCACTCAGCTTCATCCAGTTTTACTTCTGTTAAAACCCGAAGAGAAGGTATTTCCACCTCAATGGGTAGGACTGCCTCCATCCCATAAACCAGTGAGAAAGGTGTTGCCCCGGTAGAGGTTCTGACGGACGTTCGATAAGCGTAAATAGCAAATGGTAATTTCTCGTGCCAATCTTTGTAAGTTTCTGTCATATTTCCCACTATCTTTTTGATGTTCTTATTCGCTGCTTCCACTGCCCCATTCATTTTTGGACGGTATGGGGATGAGTTATGATGTTTAATGTTAAACTGACGACAAATATCTGCTATCACGCTGTTGTTCAAATTCAATGCATTGTCTGATATGATCCTTTCGGGCATCCCATATCGGCAAATAATTTCCTTCTTCAAAAATCGACTAACTGCTGATTTAGTGACGTTAGCGTATGAAGCAGTTTCTACCCACTTTGTGAAGTAATCAATGACTACGAAGATAAATCGATGTCCGTTTGAAGCTTTTGGTGAGATTGGTCCGATAACATCCATACCCCACATAGAAAAGGGCCATGGTGAAGTCATAACGTGTAGGGGAGACGGAGGCACATGGATCTTATCTCCATAGATCTGGCATTTATGACATCTCTTGGCATAGTCGATACAGTCTCCCTCCATGGTGGACCAGTAATATCCAAATCTCATTATTTGCCTGGCCATTGTGAATCCGTTAGCATGCGTTCCACAAACACCCTCATGGACCTCCTCTAGGATCATCTTGGCTTCTAAGGCATCGACGCATCTCAACAGTACTTGATCTTTTCCTTTTTTGTACAAGATGTCTCCATCTAACACATATCCGAGGGCCAATCTCCTGAGTGTCTTTTTCTCATTCTCCGTAGCATGATTTGGGTATTCGCGATTTCTCACATATCGCAATATATCTTGGTACCAGGGGTGATCGTTTCTTTCTTCCTCTTCTACGTTGCAGCAATAAGCTGGAGCCTCGTAAATACTCATCTGAATAGGCTTTACATCTTCTTGCTTACTCGCTTTAATCATGGAAGCTAAAGTAGCCAGAGCATCTGCCATTTGATTTTCTTCTCGTGGGAGATAATTAAAGGTGATATCGTCGAACTCCCCGATTAATCCCATGACTATCCTTCGATAGTTGATCAATTTGGGGTCTCTTGTTTCCCATTCGCCCCTTAGTTGGTAGATCACTAATGCGGAGTCTCCATATACTTCCAGCGTTCTAACTCTACGTTCTATAGCAGCGTGGAGTCCCATGATACAGGCTTCGTATTCTGCCATATTGTTTGTACAATCAAAATCCAGCCTGACTGTGAATGGGTAGTGTTCTCCTTTTGGAGATACTAAGACTGCCCCAACCCCATTTCCTATGGCGTTTGATGCTCCGTCGAAATACAATTTCCAAAGGCAATCTTTCGCAGTGTCCTCTTCCGCTGTTGCCACATACATTAGATCCTTATTTGGGAAATCAAAATTCAACGGCTCGTAATCTTCTAAAGCTCTGCTGGCTAGGAAGTCGGCTATCGCACTCCCTTTTATAGCCTTCTGGCTCACATATACAATATCGAATTCAGAAAGTAGGATTTGCCATCTAGCCATCCTCCCATTCAAAGCGGTCGTCTCCATCATATACTTTAGGGGGTCTAACTTTGAGATTAGCCAGGTCGTGTGGTACAGCATGTATTGTCTCAATCTCCGAGTGGTCCAAATCAGCGCACAACATAGTTTTTCAATTGGTGAATATCTCATTTCACAATCAGTGAATTTTTTACTGAGATAGTATATTGCCTTCTCCTTTCTTCCTGTATCATCATGTTGACCTAGCACACATCCCATTGAGCGATTAAGCACCGTCAGATATAGGATTAGTGGCTTATTGGGGCACGGAGGTGACAGTACTGGAGGGTTTGACAAGCACTGTTTGACCCTATCGAAAGCTTCTTGACATTCATCGTTCCATACGCCTGGGTTATGTTTCTTCAAAAGACGAAATATGGGATCGTATTTCTCAGTTAACTGTGAAATAAACCGAGCAATGTAGTTTAGTCTTCCTAGGAAGCCTCGAACTTCTTTTTGAGTGCGCGGTGGCGGTAATTCTTGTATAGCCCGGACTTTATCTGAGTCGATTTCGATCCCTTTCTTGCTAACTATGAAGCCCAACAGCTTGCCAGACCTGGCTCCAAAGGTACATTTGGCGGGATTGAGCCTCAATTGAAATTTCCTTAACCTCAGAAACAACTTCTGCAAAACTTGGATATGTTCTTCTTCTGTTCTAGACTTTGCAATCATGTCATCCACGTAAACCTCGATTTCCTTATGCATCATATCGTGGAATAGGGTCACCATGACCCTTTGGTATGTTGCTCCTGCGTTTTTCAACCCAAATGGCATTACTTTGTAACAGAATGTGCCCCACAATGTTATAAAGGTGGTCTTTCCCATATCTTCAGGGTGCATCTTTATCTGATTGTATCCGGAAAAACCATCCATAAAGGAAAACAGCGAAAAGCCTGCTGTATTGTCTACTAGAGTATCAATATGAGGCAGAGGAAAGTTATCTTTTGGGCTAGCCTTATTTAAGTCTCTATAATCCACGCACATTCGCACCTTCCCGTCTTTTTTAGGGACAGGCACGATATTGGCTACCCATTCTGAATATTTGATCTCTTGCAAAAATCCAGCATCGAACTGCTTTTGGACCTCCTCTTTTATTTTCAGCACAATATCCGATCTCATCCTTCTGAGCTTCTGCTGTACTGGCTTGCACTCTCTCCTTGTAGGTAAGCGGTGTTCTGCTACATCGGTGCTTAAGCCGGGCATATCTTCATAAGACCATGCGAAGACGTCCTTGAATTCTTGCAACAGTTTGATAAGATTCTGCCTTGTTTTTTCGGCTATCCCCGTTCCAATATTTATCACTTTCCCTTCTTCCAACGTCACAGTCTCTACTGCTCTTTATGAGGTCGAATTTATCTCTCCTCCTGCTCTACCATTCTTATCAGATCAGGGTATAGGTCCTCGTCTGCGTCATCTTCAAAATTCTGTAGTCCTTCTAAGCATATGTCTTGCTCAAAAGGATATTTCGAATCCGAGACAGAGTTGCTCAAGTCATTGATATCTAGGGACCTGTTGCAGTTTAAGAAAATGCAGGCGGTATGAATGAATTTGTAAACGAATGATTATATGTATGACAGTGCTGAAAGAATGATAAAAAACGAAGAAAGAGATGTTTGCTTCAAGTAAGGATGAAAATGCATTTTATTGATATAACGATATTCGAAACATGCGCCTATTTCACAAAAAAAATCTTGCTGCTCCTAGGCTTAGAGCAACAAGTGGGTCCCGGACATTACTCTGAATGAGCCCTAAATACTACAGGGACTTCTTCCGCAGTCCAATTGTTCAAGATGCTTCCCGATTCATAAGGCTGAATATTTGGCAAAATTTCTCCGTCAGTTGCCTCCTCAGATATGGCACTAATGTAGATGTTGCCTAACATTGATGCGATGTCCCCTCCCTTCGGTATCTTCAGCTCAGAGTGGATTACCCCTCCTGACACAAAGGTCTTGCATATGTGCGGGATTATCATGGGTTCCCACTTGGTTTCTTCTCCATTCAAACGAGCGCGTCTTCTTTCCTGTCTCATTTCTAGCTCCTTCTTCTTTTGCCTTGCATCGGGTCTGAATCCCAGGCCGAAGCGATCTTGTTTCTCTCTCAGCACCGGGGCCACTATTCTCCCCTGAAGGTACTTTCCAAACCCTTTTCCCGGTAAAGCGCCTTTTCCCACGGGCATTTTCAATCCCATCCTTGTAGTCTCAGAGATTCTTGGCTTCAAGATTTTATTTCCTTCCATAACGAAAGTTGCATTCACAAACTCGAGAGATCGGAAGGAACATTCAGTTGCCTCGTCGTTTATCTCCAAGTAGGGCATGTCACTGGTCACGGTGGCGATGATGTCTTCCTCAGCTTTTATTGTTACCAATTGGCCATCCGCTATTAACTTCACCTTCTGATGTAATGACGAAGGTACTGCCCCGGATGAATGTATCCATGGTCTCCCCAACAGGCAGTTGTAGGACGGTTCGATATCCATCACCAAGAAGTCTATTTCGTAAGTGGCTGGGCCAATTAGCAAGGGTACCTCAATCCTTCCCGTGACTCTTCTTTGGGTGCCATCAAAGGCCTTCACCACGCTCTGGCATTCCTTCATATGCGAACTGTCCACCGGTAATCTGTTGAGGGTGGACAAAGGCAACACATTTAATGCAGACCCGTTGTCTATCAAGACTCCTGGTAATATTTGCCCTTTGCACCTAGCGGTAATGTGCAAGGCCTTGGTGGACCCTCTACCACCTGGTGGTATTTCATCATCGTTAAAATGGATGAAGTTGTCTGCACTTATATGGCCAATCAGTTGATCCAACTTGTTAACCGAGATGTCACTGGCGACGTAGGCTTCGTTTAAAGCTTTCATCAATGCGTTCCTGTGTACTTCTGAGTATTGATGAAGTAGGCCAATATGGATATACGCGTTGGCTGTTTGTGCAGTTGTTCTACCACACAATATTCACTATGTTTCAGAAATTTCAGGAATTCTTTGGCCTCTTCCTCAGTCACTGGCTCCTTGATCCTTGACTCGGGCTCAACGGGCTTTCCTTTTTCTTGTTCCGCCATTGGGGCTTTTCCTTTTATTAAGTCGTAGCGTCTCCCGCTTCGAGTGTGGAAGCCTTCGTCCGAATCTCCTTTTGTTGCATCAGTCGAGCTCTTCGTGACCGTGACATTACACTCATAGTTCCAGGGAACTTCCTTACTATCTTTGTAAGCGAAAGCCGTGGGCTTCCGTATTATTACCTTCGGTGTCACCCGTGTTCTCGCCCCGTCGTTAGCTGAATTCTCTCCTTTGGAGACTGTTACACGATTTTGGGGGGAGTCCTCGTTACCTTCAACAATAGTAGGCCTCCGTATTATCACTTTCGGTGCTAACTGTGCCCCTACTTCATCACTTCTGGGACGTGAAATAATGATCCTTGGAAGGCTAACCTTTGTGCTTTTTGTTATCGACTCCGACGCGCATATGCTCCTGTCTTCTGTGCCTTCCTCATAAAATTCGACTTCTTTGTTGTTCATTAGGTTTTGCACCAGAGTTCTGAATTCTCCGCAAGTCTGAATCTCATGTCCCAACTCTTGATGGTGTTCACAGTAGTTTGTCAGTTCTCCTTGACTTTCTTCCGCAAAGATTAGTCCATGTTTAGCCATTTCTTTCCGGACCCATCTCAAGGGAGTCTTGACCTCTGCAACATTCATTTTGACCCTTTTTTCTAGGCTTTCACTGATTGCGTTGACCTCACTTTTAGCATGATTGGGTAAAGGATTTGTTGCGTTTGGCATGTCATCCAACTCGACCACGCCCATGTTAATAAATTTCTCCACCAATTTCTTGAAAGCCAGGCAATTCTCGATTGAGTGCCCCGTGATTCCCGCGTGGTATTCACATTGCGCGTTCGAGTTATACCACTTAGGATACGGAGGTTGCATTGGTTTTAGGTGGTGAGGGGACACAATATGCTCATCGAACAGGGTTTGGTACATCTCCTTGTATGTTATTGGAATCGGTGTGAATTGGGGTTTCTCACTAGGTTCTTTCTTGAGTAACCCTTGCCGGTCCGTGGTTGTTATTTTTGGCTGATTTATGGTGATTGACTTCGAGTGTCCTATGCTCGTGTTATTTACCTCGCCTTCTTTCCTTCTTGGGGGAATTTTTTTTGGTACTCTCTCCGGTCTCGATCCCTCCGCTTTTTATAATATTCTCGATCATCTCTCCAGTGGTTATGATATCTGAGAAGCTCCGGGTTGCACTTCCTATCATGTGCATGAGGAATGGGGCTTTCAACGTGCGGAGGAAGAGCATGGTGGTCTCTTTCTCCATAAGTGGCGGCTGGACCTGAATGGCAACTTCCCTCCACCTCTGCGCATATTGCCTAAAGCTTTCGTTCCCTTTCTTTTCCATGTTTTGCAGAGTGATCCTATCGGGGGGTCATGTCCGTTACGTGACTGTATTGCTCCAAGAATGCTTGAGCCAAATCATCCCATGACCCAATTTTGGCACGACTCAACTGATTGTACCATCTGGCCGCAGCTCCTATCAGGCTGTCTTGGAAGCAGTGGATCAGCAGTGGATCATTGTTAGTGTAGCCTGCCATCCTTCTACAGAACATAGTGATGTGGGCCTCTGGGCAACTTGTTCCATTGTACTTTTCGAACTCGGGCATCTTAAAATTATATGGGAGCACCAAGTCGGGGACTAAGCTTAAGTCATTGGCCTTTATTCCTCGACGCTTACCGGCGTTTTCCAGAGCCTTGAATCTTTCCTCCACCCATTTTGGCAGTTCTTGTTTTGCCTTCTCAGCCATCTCATCCAGATCTGGGACGTTGGGATTGACCAGATTTTCTCCTGGGTTGGTACCTAAACCCGTCGGGAGATGCGTCGGTATTGCGATATCAGCATGATATTGTGGCCTGATAGTGACAGACGCCCTTTGGGGATACGTGTCTGGTGGCGTTTGGGCCTCTAGTGGGGGAAGAGGGGGATTATCACTGTCGTTTCCTAAGCTAGTGGCGATGCCTCGTTCCTTAGCCATCAATTGCCTTAGTTGTTTCATCATATCGTCCTGGGATTTTTGCATCCGCTCCATCATGTCCTGCTGGGTTTTGGCCCGTTGCTCTTGTAACTGCACTTGTTCTTTCATTTGATCCTGAATTTCTTTTTGCACTTGTTCTAGCTTTTCCATTTTTTGATCCATTATCCTCGTTTTTCCTCTCGTACCGTAGTGATGTTCCAGAGTAACTGCCATAATTTTAGGGTCCTTTTGTGAGATCCTATGTGTATGATGCAATGTAATGCTGATGTATGGAAAAATGTTGATTCCAATTCTATTTCCATTAGAATAGCTTTTTCTAGAAAACAAGTTTCTTTACATAAGATGGATTACACGAATGGCCGGGCCCTAGCACCTAACGCCTTGACCTTCTCAAGAAGCCAACTTAATTTTTGACCCTTTTCTGACCCTGATTCGTACATCAAACCTAATGCATCAGCTTGAACTGCCAAAGTCTGCAAGTGATCCGCCATTCCTCGCATTTGAGTTACGGCTTCTCCCATAACATAATCCCGGCTTCTAACTTGGTTCTGGGAGTCATGCAATTGCTGCTTCCATCGCTCCTCATTAGCTTGGAAAAGTTCTTCCCGTAGCTAGTAGCCATGCACGACGGATTCTAGCTCTTCAATTCTTGCCTTCATTTCTTCAATTTTGCTCAGACTAGCCTTTAATTCGGCCATGGAATGGCGGCTTCGATACTGATGTAGCAATCTCTCCAGTTCTGACACTCGCATTTTCAATTTCTCTTTCTCATCTCGGCCTTCCATCATATTCCGTTTTAGGGCATCTTCTCGTTCATGGGCGTCTTGGAGTTCTCTTTCCCACTGGCTCACTCTGTTCTTCTCCTCTTTAATCTCCTGACGCCATTGCTCTGACGTTTTTCCCAGTCCCGCCATTCTTATCGATCTTCGTAGCTTCTTATAATCGGTCTTCAAATCGCTCAAATCTTCTTCGGCTTTAGTTTTCCCTTTCCTCCACTTATCGGCTTCCAATTTTTGAATATCGACGTCCAAACCTAGCTGCATTTTCTCTTCCTCTAGTTGCTATATTCTTTTCCTTAATTCCCGATTCCTTTCTTCGAAGTCTTGTTTGATGATTTCAAGCTCGGAAGGGATCACCCGTAGGTGCTCGTCTAGTGATCGGGTGTCTTCTTGGTCTGATGTGGGGAGGTTATCATTGATTCTTTGACTTCGCCATTGGTCATACTCAGGGGTCGTCATGGGGTTGGCGTCGAACCTTTTCATTCTATGAAGTTGGCCCCAGGCATTCGATATCTCACGAACTCTCCTCTTGCAATTCTCCCCTTTATATTCGAACTCGCACTGGGCTGTAATGGCCTAAATTCAAGGTTATCGGAACAATGGTTTCGTAACCATAAATCCGATTTAAAGAGAAATTTATTTTAATATTTTTGCATGAATATTTATATGATAGGAAAATCGTATTAAAATATCGATAGAAAAATTTTACCGATTTAGTGGTTAGTTAGAAAAAGGAATTATTGAAGGAATTGGGTAAAAACAAGGTATCGAGACCTACATCTCATAAAATTGAGTAGGAAATATTTTTATAAATATTTATAAAATGTTAGTAATGTGGTATTAAAATTTCGTTAGAAAATTTTAACGTTTGAGTATGTAATTAAATGAAAGGACTAAATTGTAACAAATACAAAATTATGAAAAATGATTAAATAGTTTAAATGATAAAATAAAGAGGGCTTAAAAGGAAAATAGACCCAAGGTCTAATTGGGCTGGACGGCAATGGTATGAAATCAGCAAGAAATAAGGAGAAATAAGGGTAAAATGGGAAAATAACAAAATTTGCTAAATAAAACTAGGACTAAATAGGGATATCTAGAAATCTCTTCATTTTTCTTCACTCTCATCAGCAAAAAAACGCCATAGGAGGGGTATCTAAGCTGGTATATCATAATTTTTGCACCAAGTAAGTGAATCCTTGCCTATTTCTTGTAATTTTGTGTTTTTAAAGACTTTTACAACTAGGTCCTATCATTAAATTCATTAGTCTTTGATTTCATGGATGAAATTGAAAGCCACCATGGTTGGTTTATGTAAGTTTATGATGAAATAGCATGAAATTTAAGCCTTAATTCGTTTAAGAGATGATTTTATTAGGTAATTTCAATAGAAATTGATTTTTGGGACCTAATTATGAAAGTGTTTGGAATTAAAGTCTATTACTGAAATTATGATTTCCAAAGGTTATAAAGTAGTTTAAAGTGATATAATAAAGTGTTAATTGAGAAAAATAAGCTCAATTGAGAGGTTAATTGAGCAGGGACGAAATTATCATTCATTGAAAGTTTAGGGGAAAAATGGTAATAACCAGCTTGCACTAAAACAGTTTTTGACAGCAGCAGTAGTCTAACTTTGAAAAATCACCATAAATTGTAGAAGTTGAATTAGAAGATGGAAAAAATATTAAATTAAAGCTTATTGAGTCTAGTTTCTTATGGAAGAAACGTTGTAAGCAATAGAATTGTAAATCATGAGATATAATAGGTTTTGTGAGACAAGGTCAGAATGAATTCGGGTTCCCCTGTTCTGACTTTGAAAAATCATAAAAAATTGAATAAAAATAATTATGGGGAGTGGTTTATATTCTTAGAATCCTTAGTGAGTCTATTGTTTTATGGTACAAATGAAAACATTATTTTAATTCTGTACATTGAGATATCTGAGATTTTGTGAAGAGATAGCAGAACTGTCAAACAATGAAACAGGGGAAACTTTAACGAATAAACTGTACTAATTGGCTAAGCCAAAAATTATGAAAATTTTATGGTGTGAAGATATGTGAGTCTAGTTTCAAGGAAAATTAACGGTTCTTCATTTGGAGTTCTGTAACTCGAAAAATAAATAATTTAGTGACTATGACTCAAGTAGACAGCTTTGAATGAACTATAAATAGTAATAGAATTATAATGAATGCTACATGTGAACATGAAATGTATTGAATTGATAATTAAATTTATTTATTTAGATCCGGAAAACTCAAACACAAAGCTAAATCGAGGAAAGGAAAAAGTTCCGGACTAGTAGATTTTGTATACAAACTAGAATCGAGGTAAGTTCGTGTAACTTGAATTGTACTCTTAAATGCTTGAAATGTATGTTATTGATGTGAATATAATTTGAATGTTCATTGTATGAAAATTGATGAAACATTGATATATTTGGTAAAAAGGGGAAGAAATCCCGGTTGATTGAAAGGAAAATTCGATGGATCTCTGAAAAGGAATTGACGGTAAAAAGGATCTAGCCCGGACGAGTGATCCTATCCTGATATAGCCCTCCCGAAGAATATGTGGAAAATGGATTTAGCCCGGACGGGTAATCCGAATTAGGGTCTGAATTTAGCCTGGACTGGTAATTCAGATCCAAGCTCATTAGAGTAATTGTCGTTGCAGGGGATTTAGCCTGGACTGGTAATCCCGACAATACTCTGTGAGTTTATATTACAGGGGATTTAGCCTGGACTGGTAATCCCGCTGTAAGGACGAGGTTCGCGGGAGTGTGCTCTCTGAAATGGAAATGTGCGCACATGAATATGAATTGACGGACCCGAATTTGTACACTAAAGTGTACCTCTGAAAATCCATCGAAATTCCGAGTAATTCAATGGGATAAATATAAAATATATATATATATATATATATGGAAATCATGGTATTGATGAGCTCATCAATGATAGTATATATTATTGATATATGAAAATTATTGGACTGACTTGAATGTTGAGTTGTAAATGTTAAGGTAATAATGCATTGAATGGATATATAAATGGTTATTACATTATATTGAAAATGTTAGGTAAGTATAATTCTTGTTACATGGGCTTACTAAGCACAAAGTGCTTACTCTGTTTCCTTTTCTCTATTTTGTAGCATTAAGAGCTCGGAGGTCGGATTCGGTGGGAGACACATCACACTATCAACCCCAAGATTTCGGTATATAAAGAAACTTTATTTTGGAAATCAATGGCATGTATAAGCTAATAAAGTAGATGTTAATATGAAATGAATGTAAGGTTAGCCATTGGTATGGCTAACAAATTTCTAGTTTCAGTATGTAATGAGGTTATCTTATAAATTTGCATGGATCTATTTTGAAGGTATGTTGATTGGATTGGTTGATATGAATTAGTCTCGGTTTAAAAAAAAAAATTTTGCAGGGAAGACTAGATTGTTTATAAAGGAGTTATATTGAGTAAAAAAAAAATAAATAAATATTGTAAGCTCCGGTAATGCCTCGTTCCCTATTCCGATAATGAATACGGGTAGGGGGTGTTACATGGGCTAACCCTTGTGTTGGTGGTATAAATTGTCTCGACCTGTACTGCCTCAACACGAGGAGGGGAGTGTACCCGGCCGCTCCCCATATCCCGAGTACAGGGACATAATCGAGGTCTCCACATTTATATAAGATTTCATCGGGAATCATCCAAGGAGATCTCCATTCCACATCTTTCTCTTGCAGGTTCCGTAAAATCATCATCCATCTTTCTTCCGTAATATTATCTCGTCTAGGCGTAGTTACCGCGTTCTTCAACGGAGAATAGTCCTCGGTGTAAATTAGACACGATACTTTTCCCATTTTCCAAAAATGCCCGTGAAACCATGCTAGTAAGAGTTGGGCGCAACCGATGAATCTCCCTTCGCCCGCCCTTCGGCACGCGCTTATGGACCTAAAGGTTTCGGCGAGGATCGCCGGAATAGGTGTAATCCCCCTTTCTAACTTGTCAAACAGGTCTGACACCGCCTCATCCATATATCCTAGGGCCTTGGGGAAGATGACCAATCCGTAAATGCTCAAGGCTAAAACATCGACCCTCTTCTTTTCCTCAGGGTGCGCTATGATCAAATCTCTTAGGTTTCTCCAAGGTATGCATTTGCAATCTCCCTTTTGTTTTGCTCGAGCCGTAACCCACTGCTCGCTCATCCCTGTTATGTTCATCAGCTTTTTTGTGAATGGGGGTACATTAATGGCTCTCAAGTAAGCTTTATCAGTTTGAATTCTCGGGCAGCGGATCAGGGCCGTGTATTCCTCTATGGTAGGAACTAAATCCACTTTCCCAAAAGTGAAGCAACCGTACGCAGGATTCCAAAACTGGGTCATTGCTCGGAACAAGTGTTGGTCTATCTTGACGTCAAGCAGATAAGGCAAGTCGCCGTAATGATGGTAGAATAACTGCTTGATCTTGTCGTCCCACTGATCCCATATTTCCTTCATTTCTCGAAGATTATTTTGAGTCACACTGATGTGTGTATAATCCCACAACTCTGATATATATCCCTCCGTGAGGCTATCCCCCTTCTCTCGCTGTACTGTCTCAGCCCATATCCGGACGGCCGCATTGTCTTCCACTCTATCAAGAAACCCCTTTTCCATGATAAGCTACCTATTCAGAAATCGAATGGGAATCAACATCTTTTTGATGCATATGCTATGCGAAGAGATGAAGATAAAGCAAGTCATTATTTCGTAAACAGTAAGCAGCAAATGCAAAACTTAATCGGGTAACCACTAGAGTTTGGTATAGCTCTATCTAGGGTGGTTCTTATGGCTTGCTATATGGGGTTCGAGTCTAGAGTAAAGGTACCTGAACCAGCAGATTCCTCAATCCTCACCCATTATAGGCTCATACGGACCGAGTTCAGTTCAGGGGAATACATTTCCCTATGGCTGCACGGAGATGAAAATCTCACGAAGACATAGGTACGGATGTATCCCGAAAGTGATCCACTATCTTGCACGAAGGTGAAAACCTCACGAAAGAGTAGCTTCTCACTCACACTTAAAAGGGTGCGACTCAACGGTCATGCAATATGATGGAACACTATTATTCGAGACTCGAACCACATGATCAGATAAGATGATGCAAGCAAATACAATAAAAGGAAAACCAAATTTTCAACTTTCGACAAAAGGACAGAAATTAATCAATTTTACGGCCTGACTCTCTTATTTAGGTCCCCAGCAGAGTCGCCAAGCTGTCGTAACCACCCCTCTTGAAAAGGCGGGAATCGAACTTGGGTTTTTAAAAATGAATAAAAACGGGAGTCGCCACCGATCTTTTATTAGGTGTGATCGGATCACCTTTGTTTTAATAAAACATTTTGATTTACTAAAACAATGCTTTTGATCTACGAAAATTTGAGAAAATGGGTTCGGGAGTCGGTTACGTGCGAGGAAGGGTTAGCACCCTCGTCACGCCCAAAATTGGTACCAAATTGATTAGTTAATGTCCTAATGTCGAAAGTTTGAAAATTTTGAAGGAAATCTGACCCTTTTTAGAAATATTCGTGTTTTCCTTGAACTAAATCGAGATTTTCTCGTTTCGAAGAAATAAAGTGTCACATCCAATACTTTAGGACATGATAGTTTAAATCTTCGATCCTAAGATCATCTCATAGTTTTCCGGAATTGCAAATCAAGGTTTTCTCGTTTCCGAGGGGTTAAAATATCACATCCAATACTTTAGGACACGATAATTTAAATCTTCGAATCGGAGATTATCCCATAGTTTTTTTTTCGAATTAAAAACCAAGATCTTCTTGTTCCAAAAGAATAAAGTATCACATCCAATACTTTAGGACACGATAATTTAAATCCTTGAATCCAAGACCATCTCAAAACGGTCGGTTTACATAAACGACGCGAATAAAAATAATCATAAGAATATCGGAACAAAAACAAGGGAATAAAATACAAAGATTAAAAATAAAGCGAGGGATAAAAAAAACGATGCCGAAAATGATAGAATTAGTAACCATGAGGATAGTAAATGTCATAATATGAGTGCAAATAATAATAATAATAATAATAATAATAATATAGTAATAGTAATAAAAACAAAAATGATACAAAATATATATAACATAGTAGTATAGTAATAATAATAGCCAAATACTAAAATAATAGCATAGTAATAATAATAATAGAAATGATAGGAAATATATATACAATGTAATATAAATATAATAGCGATAATAATAATCTGATAATATGGTGATAAAGATGGTAGTATAATAGTAGTAAGAATAATAAAAAATGGTAATAAGAAATGTAATATGAAGATGATAATGATAAGTAGTAATAATAATAATACTATGTATGTACAATATAATAACATAAATATAATAAAAATAATAATACTATGTATGTGCAATAATATAATAATAGTAATAGTAGGTATAATAATATAATAGTAATAATAATGCTAATACTAATGATAATATTAATATACAAGTAACGATAATAATAAATATGTACAAAGTAATATTATTAACAATAGTATATAATAATAATAGAAAAATAATGACCATAAAAGTAATACTAATAATGATAATAATATAATGATAATACATGAAATGAGTATAATAATAATATAGTATTAAATGATTAATAGCGATTAAAATAAAAATGGTAAAAATAAATGATATAAATTAAAAATGGACTAAATTGCATGAAAGATAGAAGTTTCGGGTTAAATCATACAAAACAGATAACGGGAGGACTGAATTGCAACATGCGCTAAAGGAGAAGGGACTAAAACGGATAATAACCCCTTTCTCCAAAACGCATAGCACATAAGGGACGAGATTGTGAAGGAATGAAGTTCATGGGCAAGATTTGGAAATAAAAAGAACTTGATTGTAAAACACAGAGGAAGCGGAAGGACCGCGCGCGTAAATAACCCAAAAAGCAAAAACACGCGGATCCCCTGGAGCGGGTCGGGTTGAATTCGGGTCGGCCCCCAAAACGACGCCGTTTTGGGCGTCTGGGGCCCAAATGAAACGGCGCCGTTTAGCTTAGGCTTTAAAAGCCCCATTTTTTTGCCAAAACCTCATTTTTCCTTTAGCTTTCAAAAAAAAAAAACTTCACTCTCTCTCACTCTCTCTGCAGATACGAAAAGGAGGGGGGCACACCGGCGGTCTTCCGTCGCTGTCAGTCGCCGGCGACCGCCGTATACGGCGGCGCCGATGTAAGATTCTTCTCCCTTTTTTTTATTTTATTTTATATATGTGTATTTGCAAAAAAGGAAGAGAATAATAAAAAAAAATACCTTTGAATGCCTTGTATTACTTTTGTGCTTGTTTTTTTTTTGAATCTGTTTCTTTTTCTTTTTTGTTTCTTTTTGATTGATTGAAAAAAAAAAGCCCTTTGTTCAGTACAATAATCGGCCTTTTATAGCCGAGAAATGAGAATATAAATCTTTGCTGTTGTGGTTTTCCTTGCTGTTCTCTTGTCCTCTTTTGCAGGTCGTGGGGCGCGAGTGGAGGCCATGGTGGCGTTGTGGCCGACAGTGGCTAGTGGAGCGGCGCACCAGGGGAGGGTTTGCGGCGCTTAGGCTAGGGTTTCCAGAAACCCTAGCAAATCCTTCTATTTTTTTTTGGGGCTTTTTGTATTTTGGGCCAATTGGGTTTGTAACAGAACATTGGACATTTAATTTGGTTTTGGGCTTAATTGGGCCGGGTAAGAATTTGGGTATTACAAAACACACATGTTATCCAGATCTATTTTCACATGAAATATTCCTTTAAATGTACTAGAAGTCACGAAATTCAAATATGGTGGTTCCTATATCATCTAATAATATCTCCCAACAATTTATCATAAATGGGTGGCACTGATGGGCAGTTAATGAGCTACCGTTCTTAGTTCCAGTCTAAAAGACAATGGCGTCTATGTAGGCAGAGGAGAAAACGGAAAAAACTCTAAACAATCATTGCTCACCTCAGTGCCTCCCAACAGTCTACATTGTAGCCATAGTTTTGACACTACTAATTGAATGGCTAAAACCAAAGTTGAATACGAAATTATCTGAAAGGAACGCATACTAAACCCTCATAAATTGGGTAGTTGTTAGTTTAGTAAATCTCATAAAAAGTCCAAAAAGAAATTAAAACAGATTATTGTCGAGACTGTTGATGTCACAAAAATTAAAGGCCATAACCAAGTGACGAATGGCCCAATCAATTATGTTTGGCAAATGAATTTGAATACACGCACCACCACCCTCAAAGCTCATCCACCTAAGCCCATGTCATAAACTGCATTTAAGTGAACCAGTGGCAGTTGGAGCCATTATGTTGGTTGGAAAATATTGTTGGCAGTGTTATTCGGCGGTACTTGTCCTAAGGCTCCTACTACATTTCTCATTATAAATGTGGAGAATTCTTGCTCTACTTTCCATTCCATGCAACACTAACTTTTAGATTCCCTTTCCACTGCACTGCTCTTTCTTTCTTTAGAATTAGTCACTCCTGTTCTAGATGAAGGTTCTCTCCCCAATTCTTGCTTGCCTAGCGGTAAGTTTTTCGATTTCATGTGATTATTCGTTGTTGAATGCAAAGAACTATGAGGGTTTTTTTTTACCTCAACTTCTCTTGTTTGCTATTTGTTGTTGCAGCTTGCTGTGGTGGCAAGTCATGCTGCTCTCTCACCCGAGCAATATTGGAGCTATAAGCTGCCAAATACTCCAATGCCAAAGGCTGTCAAAGAAATTCTACATCCAGGTGAGTGTTTAATATCCCGAGAATTCTTTTTTTTTTTTTTTTGAATCGTGTTTACTCACCGACAAAACAGGACTACTGTGATATAAGCTCTTAACTTGAGATGGTCAGGAAAGTGAGGACAGTAGAATATCAGACCCTGGTTTCCCATAGAATTGAATTGAGCCTAATACAGCAAACAATCATGTAATCATGGAAGCAGGGTAATAATCAGATATGAGGTGCTTAACATAGTTCTGTTCCTGCAATTTATTGAAAGAGAAAAAGCAGGATACGTTCTGTTTAGCAATATATTTCACAAAACATAGGAATAGGATCTACTCTGCACATGTTGACTTATTATGAAAAAAAAAATTGGAATCATGCATGCATCAGCATGTATCTGAGCTCTCTAGCCCATTTTGGTGTATTTGCAGAACTGATAGAGGAGAAAAGTACCTCTGTAAATGTAGGAGGTGGTGGTGTAAACGTTAATACAGGAAAAGGGAAGCCAGGGGGTGGCACTCATGTGAACGTTGGGCGCAAAGGAGTTGGAGTGAACACGGGAAAGCCAGGGGGTGGCACTCATGTGAATGTTGGAGGCAAAGGAGTTGGGGTGAACACTGGAAAGCCAGGAGGTGGCACCCATGTGAACGTTGGAGGCAAAGGTGGAGGAGTATCTGTACACACCGGACACAAGGGAAAGCCAGTAAATGTTAATGTGAGTCCGTTTATTTACAATTATGCAGCCAGTGAAACTCAAATCCATGACGATCCGAATGTGGCTCTTTTCTTTCTGGAAAAGCATATACACCCCGGCGCAACAATGAGCCTGCATTTCACTGAAAATACAGAGAAATCAGCTTTCTTACCTTATCAAACTGCCCAAAAAATACCGTTTTCATCTCACAAGTTGCCAGAAATTTTCAACAAGTTTTCAGTGAAACCTGGATCACTGAAGGCAGAGACGATGAAGAACACAATTAAGGAGTGCGAACAGCCAGCGATTGAAGGAGAGGAAAAATATTGTGCAACCTCACTGGAGTCAATGATTGACTATAGCATTTCCAAACTAGGGAAAGTTGATCAGGCAGTCTCAGCAGAAGTGGAAAAACAAACCCCAACGCAGAAGTATACAATAACAGCTGGAGTGCAGAAGATGACAAATGACAAAGCTGTAGTGTGCCACAAGCAGAATTATGCATATGCTGTCTTCTATTGTCATAAATCAGAAACAACAAGGGCTTACACGGTTCCTTTAGAGGGTGCTGACGGAACAAAAGCCAAAGCAATAGCAGTCTGCCACACAGATACATCAGCATGGAACCCAAAGCATTTGGCTTTTCAAGTCCTAAAAGTTGAGCCAGGAACCATTCCTGTCTGCCATTTCCTCCCTCGGGATCACATTGTTTGGGTCCCTAAGTAAAAGTCCTGACGAGTAGGCTCATACACTGTAGTTTCATCATAGTGTGCATTAAGACAGCTTAAAGCAATATCCAGTTTGTTCTATAATAATATACCCACGAGTTTAGTCATGTAAAATCTATCCATGAATCATGTTCTTAGTAATGGATAAAATGATATTACTTTCTGTATCACAAGGGTTCGGTGATAAATGTATTAGTATTTTAAGTAACTTTTCAGACATCGTATTCCAAGTAACTTTAAGGACATTATGTTTCTTCATTAGATTACTAATTCTCTTTCATCTCAGATTAGCCATCTCCACAGGAAAATTCTCTGAAGGTAAACTATCATGTTCATCACTCGATTGCAATCTGAGAAGAAATTGTTTTTCCTATGTCCCAACAGCAGTAAATTTGACCAATTTACATGGTACATACGAGAATTTTCTAAACAGAGTGTCATGTCATGTATCTCGAAGGATGCTAACTTAATATAGTAAGACCAGCATTAAAATCTTTTCAGATAAGAGTAGGTTCCCAAGTACACAAATTTGAGCACCTGTACGGAACAAATCATTGTGTGCACTGTGCAGCTCTTTGTGTCTGATTCCTCCACCACTGTGATTAGCAGCTGCAGCATCCTCAGTGGCTAACCTCAGGCCCTTGAAAGACTTATTCAACAGATTATGGTGATAAGTCAAATAATTATACATGATGTCGGCTCCACAGATCCTTTTATTCCTGCAATGCGGATAAATGCCCAAGAATGTTTTATAATTAGAAATGCCTGGAGAAAGAAACAAAACCTATTGGTTACTTGTGTAATATAATTATATATGTGTATATGTATATATAGAAACATGATTCATGAGGTTGCTTTAATCATTTTCTTCCCCAATAATCTGAGTTTTACTGCTCTCTAATGATTATTACTATCCAAGAAAGAAAAATGACATCTTAAACTGCCCCACCAGTGTTGGTTTGCCAGAAAAAAAAATCCAACAACAATATTGGTTTTCTGATCACCAAATAGCAGTGCTGAGAATTTTTTTAACGAGTGGGTGATTCAAATCCCCACCAAAGCAAATGGTTATGAAACAAACGGGGTCTTAATGAAGTGGGGGCAAGGGGTGTTTTCCGATACATATGAATTTGGTTTACAGGCGAGATAGATCAGAAATATTATATTGATACAAAGAAATAGATATGGTTCGTGGAAAATCATTAGTGGAATGAAGGAGTTAAGTTCGCATGGTGTTCGTAGCGTGGCTTTGGAGTTTTGAGAGAAAATTTTAGAAAAATAATAATAAGTGAAGTGTGAATGCCTTTCTAGATTATTGGAAGATATGTACGTAATTATGCATATCTTATGGAATATAAGTGTGTAATATATTTAACCTTACTTCTTTTCAAACGTTACTTTTAAAGTTATGTAAAATATTATTTTTATAAGTAATTTTAAGTTAGTATTGATATGATTGGACGAAATCCACATATTAAATATGTAGAGAACAAATATCAATAATCATGCAAAATAAGATGTAGCCTTCAAACAAGATAATCTTAGTAAATGAATTTTTTTAATCAAAATAGATTGACTTGACCAAAATTTTCAAAACTAAATAAATAAATATCATCTCACATATATTTATACATGTGGATGTGGGTTCATATTACGGCAAAATCAATTACCAAAACTTTCTTCCGCAAATTTTCGACCGCGAACCAAAACCAAGGTACCTAACCACGACCTACAAACCAGATATTTCATATAGGTTAGATGCAGGATTAAGAAGCCACAACCTATAAGGCTAAAACTTGCCACATGCCCATATGACATCTTACTCTCAAAAAAAAAAGAAAAAACTTGACATGTTCAACTGGACTTAAAATACAAATATACATATTTGGTCAAAAAAACCTACCCTAAAGAGGCTAAAACTCTCGGATTTTAAAGTTTTTAAAAAATTCGTTATAAGATTTTTGACATTCAACTCAAATCCTATACAAATACCTTTATTTGTAAGAAGAAATTATCTCATTTATCGACTATAATTATTAAATTTTACAAGTAAAATTAACAAAGTGGCACATATATTAGTCCAATGATAAATCCGCTATATAGATGAAAAGTATAAAAAATTATATATTTTTCTTTTAAATGAATGCTAAATTAAAAAAAAAACAATTATATGGCAGATTGTTTTTATTGTATTTTAAAAAAAGTTAAGTGAGTAGTTTTTTACGCTGTGATTCCCAAAAAAAATGTTGTTATTGGGGATTGTTACCTATACAGAGATAAATTAAAGGAAAACTATTTCATGCAAGCTAATCATATTTAAAAGCAAGCAAAGGGTCGTAAACATTGTAGATTGGAGCATTTTATGAAACATAGTTACAAGCTAGAGTATCATCCCATGACCCATAGCAGTCTTCTATATTATTGGGTTTTTGCAAACTTGGGCTTGAATACACAAATAGATCAGTAGTGCAGAAGGAATATAATTACTAAGAACTTTGTTTTTTGTGTATTGAATTTGGATTTATGCTTCATTTTATTATCGACAATGATATCAGAACCTATTTTAAATCCAACATCATGACGATTTGATTTTTTATTTGTACCCTAACTAATTGGTGATTGAAAACTTCTACCCTTTGTATGCATGATTACTTTAGAAATTTTGTGAATAATTATCAAGCAATGTCGTGGTTATAATTCTTGAACTCGATTTCATGATAAGGAGTTTAAACTTGCAATTTAGTATCTTTCACTCTTTTAACATATATTTCCAAGTTCTCATATAAACATTTATTTATACTCTTGGTTTAGAAACAGGGCTGAAAAAACTCTCTTGAAAACAGATACCATTGGCGGCAGCCATGGGTTTATGTGAAGAAGAAAAGATGCCTCTATCCTATGAGTAGAATTATTGCAGTGGGTCACATCGCTTTCATTTACTTCAACTTCTCAGGTAATATTCAGCGTTGAATTGTTTGCAAAATTATTTACCTCATATTCCCACTTTCTTTGATCTCTCCCTGTCCCAACCACGTTGGATTTTTAACCATTTGGTCTTATATTACATAACATACAAATGAAAAGAAAAGAAAAACATTTGCGATTCCGACCATAAATAAATAACGTTCTGTTCTGTAACGAGAAACAGCCAAAGCTTCCAGCACTTACAATAATAATTATAATAATAATAATAAAAGTAATGAGGGTAAAGGCTTAAAAGTTTTTTTTTTTTTTCAAATAAAGGATGAGGAGTAAGGATTATCTTATGATCCAACTTAAATTTATTATCTTATGATCCAACTTAAATTTAGTGTTTAATTGAAAATTTAAATATAATAACTTCAAGATTGAGTACAGTGTCCGTGTGGTGTTTGTTTTTCTACCTTCCCTGCAGGATCCGAAACTTCCAATTCAAGTTTCTTGCTATTCATAAGGTGTTTCGTAAGAAAAAGTAAGTGTCTTCAAAAGAGTTACAAGACAGCACCAGTTATATGGCCCTTGCTAGATTTAGTCATTTTCCCATGTACCGACTCTAAAGTGAATGACCTTTTTTTTTTCTTTGCTTACTTTGAGCATGATGTAGCATAACACTTATTTCTAAACTAGTTAATTTTTTTTTTCTAAAAGGATAGGTATCAAAATGATATATTTATTTTAGGGATTTTACAAGCCAACACTTAAAGAACCACTTTTTGATCACTTATAGTTTATTTAAAATCAAATTTTGTTTTTTTGTCTTTTGACACATTGTTTTTTCTGTCTTTTGACACGTTCTTCTGCCGTTGTTAGCACGCTTTCATCTCTTGTTTTGCTGCTTGTTTATTTTCTTTGATTTAGTCATTATTGTAGTTAAGAACATTGAGGATTCTATAGTAGACCTGTCACTCAAGGATGATGAAGATGAAACCATTCAATTTGGGGTCGAATCTTCATAGAGTGAAACCTTGTATGCCAATTGTTTTGTGGGAATGTTTCTTACCTCCAATGTAGTTAATTTCCAAGCGATAAGATCAACTTTGGCTAATTTTTGGCATCCAATAGGGGGAGTCTCAATCTCGGATCTAGGCAATGAAAGATTCTTATTCCAATTTTATTTTGAAGTCGATGTGGACAAAGTTGAAAAAAATGGGCCATGGAATTTCAGTTCTCATCTATTGGTGCTACATCGGTTAAAGGAAGGGGAAGACCCTTTATCTGTTCAATCAAATTGGGTAGACTTTTGGATGCTTATTCATGATCTTCCCCTTGGTTTCATGTCTGAAGTGGTTGCTAGACAGTTGGGTAGTTTTATTGGTGTTTTCCTTGAATATGATGCTTCAACAACTCAATTGGGTTATAAAAGAATAATGAGGTTAAAGGTGTGAACTGATGTTAGAAAACCATTGAAAAAGAAGAAAAAGCTCACCCTCCCGAATAGTGAGTCGATTTATGTTCGATTTGAATATGAAAAACTCACTTTTTTTTGTTTCCTTTATGGTAAACTAAGGCATGGTGAAAGTTTTTGCCCGATCAAAGTTCACAATCCGCTACAAGAGTATGTTTTCCATTGGGATATATCTTTACGTGCTCAGTTAAGGAAAAATTTGGCTTGGAAGAGTAGATGGTTGGTGGAGAATGACGGTGGTGGTGCTTCAATTTGTGGAAAATCCATAAAAAACATGGAAAAGAGAAATTTTAGGGTTTTACAATCTGTTCACATGAATCAAGGGGCAAATTTGAGATTTATTTCCAATTATTCCCTCTCAACAAAAGGAATGGTGAATGTCCAGTTGGCTTCAAGCCCAATGAAAATGGGTGAAATGTATCCATCACTGGAACAGGGTTATGGAGCATTACCAAAGATTACAGATCAAATAAATTGACATTTCATATAATATAGCATCCATGTTAGAAACTAATCAAAAGCAAACATATTGTCCTTATATGAGCCATCGAGGCCCAAATTACGTATTAAAAACAAGTCGGGACTAAATTGAGTACTCAAATAATTTTTCAGAAAACATTGAAACTTTCAAAGCTGCAAGGGACACACGACCATGTGTCTTACACGGTCAAGAGACACGTCCGTGTCTCAGGCCGTGTGGGCATTCGAAATAGGAACACACGGCCGTGTCCTAGCCCGTGTCTGTGCCGTATAACTCTCTAACTTGGGCCATACGGCTAAGCCACAGCCCGTGTACTAGGTTGTGTGTACATACTGACTTGTGCAATTTAAAAGATATAGGGGACACACAGCCGTGTCACTTGACCGTGTGTCACACACGGATGAGACGCACACCCATGTCTTTGCCCGTGTGGAGTCCACCAATATCCAAACTTACCTATTTAATTTACCTAAGTTACCAAAGTTCATTTTAACTCAATTATATATATATATATATATATATCAATTATACTAACATCACACTCATACTTTAAATTCATATCAATATGAATGTTGGTTTTATAAACAAAATATTATTCATAACATTTACATAAGCTAAATTTTGACCAAAATCGAACAAAAGTCTATACATGCCATAGAAACCGTATTTAATGTTTCAAAAACTACCGAGATAAGCCGAATAGTGTGACTTGGGTGCTGATCTGATCGTCCAACCTTCTGAAAATCTACAAAGACATTAAAAAATACAAATAAGCTTAATGAAGCTTAGTAAGTTCGACGATTTAAACAAAAATCTTACCAAGCCTACTAAACAAGTCAAATAAATAAAATCATTCATGACAATTTCCTGTCATTCACCGACAATATCCTGTCATTCATCTATTAATAAATACATCCGTTTTCAAATCAATATAAAAATGAATAACATGTCTTTCAAATTCATTAGATAAATCATCTTACTGAAATTTTTCCATTCGAAAAACCACTTACGGATAAGAGTACATCGTTAACAGAAGCTCATAAGAGCTAGTCTTCCTGAATACACCAACAGAAGCTTGTAAAAGCTGAACAGAAGCTCGAAAGCTAAACAGAAGCTCGTAAGAGCTAAACAGAAACTCATAAGAGTTGAACAGAAGTTCATAAGAGCTGAACAAAAAGTAAAATACGAGAGTTCGCAACAAATGTTAAACCTCGATTTACTTGGGAAAAATGCCATTTGTAATACCCCGAAAATTACTACAGTAAGAAAGTAAGATATTATCCTTGATATAGTTAAGTAAGGAAATAAAGTGACAAAAAGGGAAATTTTGGATTATGTCAACATTGGGAAGTATATTATGATATATTACATTATGAATTCAATAAAGAACTAAATTGTAAAAGTGAGAAAAGTTTTGTTACTCAAGAGTAAATACTCAAAATTTGAGGGGTTAAAGTGTAAATATAAAAAAGTTGAAGGACCAATAGTGTAAATATTTTAGGGGTGGAATAATCTAGAAACTAAGGAAAATGGATGAATTAGGACCAAATTGAATAGTTGAAGAATTATGAGGGACTAAATTGTAATTTTTCCAAATTAAGTAATGACTCAATGATGGAATTTTAAAAGATCATGAAGGGCAAAATGATCAATTAGCAAGAGAGAGAGTTTTAGAATGTAATGATTATATTGATGATATTTTTATTTTATTAATATTTTAATAAGATATTTATTATTTTATTATTTTATTTAGTATATATATGTGGGGGGAAGAAAAAAAAGAAGAAAAACCAATAACAACACACCATCCATCATCTTTCTCATGCACCAACGTGAGAAGAAGAGAGAAAGAAAGAAAGTTTTACTTTCTTTACAATTTGGTCCTTTCACCAAAAATCCACCATTTTTACTTAGAATTCAAAAGAATTTCCATAGCCATCAAAAGAGAAAGATGACAAGGAGACTATGGGGAGCAAGAATATCAAGTTAAATTTAAGACATAGAAGCTGGAGGAGAGAGAAAATCAAGTTAAAGATTGAAATCAATAAGACAAGGTAAGAACATCAAGATTTCAATATATTTTTAAGTTTGTTATTATTGAAAAAGTATGGAAATGATGTTATAGTAGAGTTTTCTTATATGTGGTCCTATGTTCTTGATATGTTAGTGAAGGAAAATGAGAGAAAGTGATGGGAAATATTGTAGAGAAAGTAAATAAAGGTGCTACAAACTTGGTAATTAACACTTTGCACTTAAACAGTTTTGGATAGCAGCAGTAGTCTAACTTTGAAAAATCACCAAAAATTATAGAAATTTAATTAGAGGATGAATAAAAAATGGAATTAAATATTATTGAGTCTAGTTTCTTATAGAAGAAACGTTGTAAGCAATGGAATTTTAAATCATGAGATATAATAAGTTATATGAGACAAGGTTAGAATGATTTCGGGTTCCCCTGACTTTGGAAAATCATCAAAAATTAGAGAAAAATAATTAGGGGCTTAAATCTATATGTTTAAAATCCTGAATGAGTCTATTTTCAATAGAAACAAGTGTAAACCTCATCCGAATCCCGTATGATGAGATAATTAATTTTTAGTGAAGAAGGGTCGAAATCGTCAGATAGCAGAACATGGGTGACTTTAAAGAATAAACTGTACTTGTTGGATAAACCAAAAATTCTGAAAATTTTATGGTAAAAATATATGTGAGTCTAGTTTCATGGAAAATTAACGGATCTTCATTTGGAGTTCTGTAACTCAATATAAAAATAATTTAGTGACTATAACTCAAGTGGACAAATTGATATGAATACATAAGTAAATAATGGAATTATATACATTAATGATGTGGAATGGAGAGGAGGAGGAAAAATATGAATATGAATAATCATCTAGCATGGATTTATGTTAAATGGATAATTTGCATGTTCTAGAATCAGGGACTAAATTGAATAAAAGTAAAATTTTAGGGGCAATTTTTGTAAAAATATAAAAATGACCAAATTGAGTGAAATGGATTATTTTATTGTCTAAAGTAATAAATTGAATAAGATTATTAATTTAGATCAAGATCGGTTGAAAAATTGATGAAAATAGAAATTACCAAAATACCCCCTAAATCTTGGTATATCTACAATTTAGCCAAGTAAGTTCGTGTAACTTAATTATGCGATATAAGGAAATACGAGTTGATGGTACATGAAATATTAATATAATGAATTAATTGATTTATGTTTATGAAGAAACAGCAAGAGAATGATATTTATCACGACATGTAAATATGTGATTATCTTTGATACATTGATACAAGGAAATTAAGTATGTTGAGACGAGTAATAAATTCAAGTAAGACATGTCGAGAAAAATAAATATGTTTAAGGGACAATATGTTTGATTTTGATTGGTTCCAAATATGAATGCTAGATGAAATAAAATGTCTGATAAATAAATTTGTAACTCCGGTAATGCTCCGTAACTCTATTCCGGTGACGGATGCGGGTTAGGGACGTTACATAGTCATTTGTATGTGTCATAATTGGTTTGGCCTAAAATGTTGGCCTTTAATATTTAGTAGTTCATTTTGTATAAGGCCATTGATGTTGGCTAGTATTATTCAAGTTATATGTTTGTGATGATGAAATCTATGAGGTGCATAATTTGGGTGAATGAGTGTATGATGATTAAATAAGAAAAAGTGTGGCATGTGAATGGTTGTGAGAAGAACACTACTTTGGACACGAGCGTGTGCCCCTATTTTTCAAGAAGTTTTTTTAATGTTTTTCAAAGTTCTCGGTTTAGTCCCGGACCGCTTCCAAAGTATGTTTTGGGCCTCGTAGGTCCATATTAGGGACTTTGTAATGAAAATTGAAAAGTGTTAATTTGGATGAAATTTTATGACTCGGTTTAATGCGTTTACAAGTATATGTGTTCCGGTAATACCTCGTACCCTATTTCGGCGTCGAATACGAGTAAGGGATGTTACACCATTGTCTCCTTCCAATACCATTATACACCAAAATACGAATGTACTCAAATCCTGCGTTCCATTCAAATCGAATTTCAATTCAATATTATAATTCCAAAATAATTCAATTCCAACAATAGAATAAATAAATAATATCATTCATCAATTTATACAAAATATTAAATTTTAACCGTACAAACTTACTTGGATTGAATGGTAATAATTGTAGAAGTTCAGAGACTATTCTGCTGTTTTTCCTTTTTCACAAGTATCTATAGGATCTTGATCTAAAATATAAAATTATTCATTTATTAGCATATATTCCATTTCCAATTCATTTTACAATTAATACCCTTTTATTTTTAAAATTTACACAATTACCCCAAACTTTTACAATTTTTGATATTAACTTATTTTCTCAATCAATAATCTATCCAAATATTCTAGGCCTTCATACAGCCCCTAAAAAACCCAAAATTTACTATCAAACCCTAATATTTTAACCTTTTCACAATTTAATCCTAAAATCAATATTTAACAAAATCACTTTATAAAATCATCATACAACAAAATCAAGGCTCTAAATCCATGTTATTCATAAAAAACATCCAATATTCATCAATGGCAACTTACAAATTTTTTAATAAAATCAAAAACTAAGGTAAGGTTTAGTTGGACCTAATTGTAACAATCTCAAAAACATAAAAATGACAAGAAATGGGTAAGAATTGAACTCACGTGAAGCCAAAATATGAAGAACTAGCTTAAACTCTTTCTCCTATGGATGTTTTGGCCGAATTTGAAGAGGAAATGTCCAGAAAACTATCCAAATTCAATTTGTTTTATTTTTAATTTAACCAAAATTACAATTTTGCAATTGAATGACTTTACTTTATGATTTTTTTCTCTTATGACGCCTCATCCATTTTCGTTGAAACAACTGTTTTCGACACCACTGAAAAATTGGGTTGTTACACTAGGAACATCTTTGATGCAGATATGACAATTTATGATGAGGAGAACAACCCAATAAAAGAAAGTGATGGGCTAAAAAGACCTCGTTTTTAGTCCAATACTTCAGGAGTTTCTAATAAGGAAGATTTGAATGAAGTTTCGGGTACTCTATTACAAGTACCAAATTCTAGTAGATCGGCAAGCCCTACTAAGTGGGCTAGTCGGATGCAATGAAGCTGTTGAGTTGGAAAGTTCAAGTCTCGGATAGTTTGTTGTCTCTAGCATATGCTGAGAGATATAAATCTCTCTATAGTGTTCCTACCTGAGACGAAACTTAGGGTTCTAGTATGGGATTTCATAATAGGATAGATGTTGATTCATATGGTAGAAGTGGGGGTTTATCACTGGGTTGGAGTAGCGATTGTAAGGTTTCTCTTCTTTCTTTTTAGAGAAGGCACATTAACCTTATGATTGATAAGGATACTGATGGTAAAATTGTAATAGCCCAAATTTCAGTGATGTCGAAAATAGTGGTTCGAGACCACCAAATCTGACAAATGAACTCGTAGATTATATTATTTAATTTTTACGAGCCAAATGTAGCTTTTAAAAGATTTTTGAAATAGTAAATTGTGTTTGATAAAGATTTATTTTGTCAAGAAATTGAGAAAAAGAGGTATCAATATCTCAGTGTTATAAATCGAGTCATAAATATTTTTATAAATATTTACGGAATATCAATAAGGTAGTATTAAAATTTCGTTAGAAAATTTTGACGTTTGGGTGGTTAATTAAATAAAAAGGACTAAAGTGAAAAAGGTGTAAAAGTTGTTAGAAGGATTAAATAGCTTAATTGTCAAATGAGGAAGGACCCAAAGTGCAAATAAACCTAAAGAAGATATTTTGGGCAGTAATAGCTGAGAAAAATCAGGAAATGGGTGAAATAAGAGCAAAATTGGAAAATTGCCAAAATTAGCTAAATAAAAATGGGACCAAATTGGAATATATAGAATTCTCTTCATTTTCATCAGCTGAAAAACAGCCATGGAAGAGGGTTCAAGCTGATTTTCATACTCTAGCTTCATGTAAGTTTAATTCTTGCTTTCTCCTTAAAATTTCTATGTTTTTGGACTTTTACAATTGGGTCCAACTTACTATGTCATTAGTTTTTTATTCTATAACTATTTTTTAAAGTTGTTATGGATTAGTGCTGGAATCATATGATGAATAAAATATAAATGAAGCTTCAATTTTGATATATGATGATTTTATCAAGTAAAATTGATGGAAATTATTTTTAGGACCTAATTGTAAAAGAGTTTGGAAATAATGTTTAATGCTAAAGTTCTGATTTTCAAGGGTTAGTAAGTTGTTTAAAATGATAGAATACGGTATTAATTGAGAAAAATTAGCCCAATTGAGGGGTTAATTGGACAAGGACTGAATTGTATGAACTGTGAAATTTGGGGTAAAATGGAAATCAATACTTTTTACTAAAACAGTTTTGGACAGCAGCAGTAGTCTAACTTTGAAAAATCACCAAAAATTTTAGAAATGAAATTAGAGGATGAATAAAATATGGAATTAAAGCTTATTAAGTCTAGTTTCTTATAGAAGAAATGATGTAAGCAATGGAATTGTAAATCATGAGATATAATAGGTTTTGTGAGACAAGGTCAGAATGATGTCGGGTTCCTCTGTTCTGAATTTGGAAATCATAAAAAATTGTTGAAAAATAATTATGGGTTATAATTTATATGCTTAAAATCCTTAATGAGTCTATTTTTAAAAAGAAACAAACGATAACATTATCGAAATTCTGTACAATGAGATAATTAATTTTTAGTGAAGAGGGGTCGGAACTGTCGAACAGTGGAATATGAGTGACTTTAAAGAATAAACTGTACTTATTGGCTAAACAAAAAATTCTGAAAATTTTATGGTAAGAATATATGTGAGTCTAATTTTAGGGAAAATTAGCATATCTTAATTTGGAGTTTTGTAGCTCAAGATAAAAATAATTTAGTGACTATGACACGGATGAATAGCTTGAATATTCACATAAATAAATAGTGAAAAATTATAGATAATGTTACTTACAAATGTGTTATTTATACTAAGGATGTGGAATGGAGAGGAGGAGAAGGAAAATATATGAATGACTTATGTATAAATTGATCACATGCCCGATTATAATCGATAAACTTTGAAATAGAAAAGATATAATGTTTTTTTTTTTTTTTGAAAATAACATATTGATTGGGCTTTAGATTAATAGGAAACAAATTACAAAACAAAATCAAAACAGAAATAACAAAGCAGGAAAAAGGAGCCCAAAGCAAAGGCTTGTAAGTTGAAGAAAAAAACAAAACAGAAAAGAAGTATCTAGATATTTTAGAGACTGTAACAGACTAATTTTGAAAAATAAAAAGCCACCGACACTACTACCCAATCAAAACGCTGGAAACCTGTCAATACTCTCTGTCATCATAATTGATTTTCTTTAATGACGATTTCCTTCCCTGAAAAGCCATTTCCTCTCAAAAAGATTTTCATTTCTTTAGCTTTCCTTCCCAAATCCTCTGTCTGAGTTCCTTTTTCAGTCTGGTTCAGGCACCGATTCCCGCAGGCTTTAGATCTCAGCATAGTCCGGAACTCTCCCTTCCAGATAAATCTCTTATTTGTTCCTTAAAGTCTCTATCGCAATTTTGTGGGCTAGAATATTCGCAGTTCTTAGTATGTGCTTGAATACGAAATGTCTAGATCTGGTTGCCATCCGTTTTATATCCAGAATGTAGGCTCCTATCATAGATTTGTCCTGATATCCGCTGTTGAATTTTTTGATAATTGTTAGGGAATCCCCTTTAATAATAATATCTAACCATGTATTCTCCATTGTTTTTTTAACCGCTGTTCGGCAGCAAAAGCCCAGTGAACCCCTTTATGAATTTCAGAGCGTGATAAGAGAGTGATCCCTTCATTATTCCTTATAACAACTTCGGAGGCTGAAACATTGTTGTGCCCATCAAAAGCTCCATCAAAGTTGACCTTAACAAATTCTCGAGGTGGGTATCTCCAACACTGCATTTCTTCTATTTTCGTTGATTTTATGTTTTCCAGACCATCAAGTTCTGCAATATAACTGCTTATGAAGTTTCCTATTTCTTTTCCAGTGCTGACCTTTTTGTCATGTATTTTTGAGTTTCTGTCTCCCCATGTTGCCCAGAGAGCGCAGCAGAATATATGACATATTTGCGAGTTGAAATGTTCGAAAGCCCAGATAAGCCACTGCTCAAAATCCCTATTCTCAGTTGATAGTACATTCTGTAATTGCAATGCTGACCACATTTCTACTGTTACAGGACATTCTCGGAAGAGATGGTCGATTGTTTCGGCTCGTTCCCCACACCGCGGGCAACTTGAATCAGTGACTAGCTTCTTATGTTGCATATTTGATAAAAGGGGAAGAAATCCCGGTTGAATGAAAGAAAAATTTGATGGATCTATGAAAAGGAATTGACGGTAAAAAGGATCAAATGTGGGTGAAGAATAAGGATCAAATGAGTGAGAAATATAGTTTGGAAAATAGTCTTATTTGTGAAAATTAAATTTACCACACGGCCTAACAACACGGGCGTGGGACTCTTGTAAATGAAATAAATTTGGGATTTTGCAAAAAATTTCATACGATTCTGATTTAGTCTCGACCCGATCCTAATGCATGATTTGGACCTCGAGGGTCCGTTAAAGAAACTTTTATAATCAATTTCGATATTTGAGCGATAAATGGTTTAAATTTTCTGTAAGTGTTCCATACTCTTAGGTAATGCCTCGTACTTTATTCTGGCAACGGATACGGGTATGGGGTGTTACAAAAACTTGGGGTTTTATGGAGTGCCCAAGGAGAATCTGAGGGAGGCATCATGAAATTTATTGCGTTCTTTGGATGACTGCCCACATATCCCTTGGTTTGTAGTAGGGGATTTTAATGAAATAGCTTATTCATCTAGAAAGAAAGGTGGATTACCTGGAAATTGCTCTCTTACAGATTTGGGCATAAAGGACAATGGTTTACTTGGGAAAAAGGTCGTACTCGAGCAAACAATATTAGGAAACATTTGAATCGAAGGGTAACTAATGCAATTTCATGAGATTTATTTCAAAATTACAAAATGCATCATCTCACGCATTCTTTTTTAAATCACAGCCCCTTATTGTTTCAAACAGATTTTGGAAATAATCATGCAAAACAATGGCACTTCAAGTTCAAGGTTGCGTGGCTTTTGGAAAAAACATGTGAGTTAGAGGTTTTGAAATTATGGACTGAAAATTTGGGTGATGTCCCTAATAGATTAAAGGCGGTTGGTGTGGGCCTTGAAGTGTGGTTCAAAAGGATTAAAAAGAGAGGGGTTTGTTGAAAAAATATCTTGAGAAGCAATTTATTAAGTTGAACAAATCATACCCAACCTTATGAGGTGTTGGGCAATATTGTTGAGATAAAATTAGCCCTTAATATGGAGGCCGATAAGAAGGAACTTACTAGGAACAAAGAGCTAGAACTAATTGGATGAAAAATGGTTACTGAAACACAAAAATTGCAACAAAAAGAAGACGAAGGAATATGGTGGATAAACTATTGGATTCTGATGGAAATTATTATGAGAGCAATGAGGAGCAGTTGTCACTTTCCACTGACTACTTTGCCTCTCTATTCATGTAACACCTCTTACCCATATCTGACGCTGGAATAGAGTACGAGGCATTATCGGACTTATTCACAAGCAAACATTCAAAACCGAGATATTAGTTTCCACTCAAATTTAAAACTTTTCAAAAACATACATATTGTCCCTACTACGAGCCTTCGAGGCCCAAAACATGCATCGGAAGTGGTTCGAGACTAAACCGAGAACTTCAAAAACTTTTTGGAAAACTAGAAAAAAAATTATGTAAAAGGGGTCACACGCCCGTGTGGATTCGGGACACGCCCGTGCTTCAGGCTGTGTTCAAATTAGGGTGCATTCTATTTATGACATCATCATCAAATTGAGGTCACACGGCCAAGTCACACGCCATCATCAAATTAAGGTCACACAGCCAAGTCACACGCTTGTGTGCTTAGGCCATGTGATCGATTAAATTTTCATAATTTTTCATAAAATAGATGCAGACTTCACACGGCCACGGCACACGCCCGTGTTCAAGGCCGTGCTGTCCACACGGCTGAGACACACGCCCATGTCTCTGACCGTGTATCAAATTTCGAGCATTTTGTTTCAAATTTTTAAGGTGCAGGGGACACACGATTTCAATACACGCCCATGAGGCAGGCAGTGTGTCACACACGGCCTAGACACACGCCCGTGTCTC
Organism: Gossypium australe; assembly: GCA_005393395.2. Lineage (NCBI taxonomy): Eukaryota > Viridiplantae > Streptophyta > Magnoliopsida > Malvales > Malvaceae > Gossypium > Gossypium australe. The sequence goes on from CM016626.1 coordinate 7,064,119, forward strand.
CTCCTGTGTAGACAAAAATTGACCATTTTAGACCAATTTTCTCACCCATACACCTTTAACCTGCACTTAACACTTTCATTTACCAATATAGTCCAATCCAATCAACCAAATCCAAACCAAAACATGTATCATTTCCATATATTTTAACATATTCATCACACTAGGTTATAATACATATTTTATCATTTAAATCATACCATTACTATTTAATCTATATCATTTTTACAAAACTCCTATACATGTCATAAATCAAAATATTATTAACAAAAGCTACCGGAAATAATCTGGATAATGTGATCCTTCGTGCTGATCCGATCCTCCTTATCTATGTTAATTTACAAGAACATTAAACACACGAATATAAGCTTATGAAAGCTTGGCAAGCTCATAGGCATAGAAAATAATTCTTACCGAACATCTTATAACAATTATACAATATATAATTTCACTAATCCATCCTGTCAATCACTAAATCAATGATAAAATTTACTTGATTTAGCTCAATATCAATGATCAATCGATTTCAATCTCTTGGGTCCATTTATCGCTTACTTTTCTTAATCAAAGTAAGGAACGGTTCAGAATTGAGTACTTCGTTTTCACAATGCCATAGTATAACTATGGTCTTGCACATAGTCACATATCACACACCGAAGCCATAGCCCCTGTATGGTCTTATACGGAAAACCATATCACACAGATGTCATAGCCCAGCTATGGTCTTATACGGAAATCACATATCACACAGATACTATATTTCAGATATGGTCTTATACGAAAATCACATATCACATATTGCCATGGTCCAACCATGGTCTTTTTCGTCAATGTGTATTAGTCGCTGAACGAAAGTAATTAATCCGATGTTCCACTAAATTAACATTCATAATTTCACAATTATCTTAGTTTAATAACATTCATATACAATAACATACCATAGCATTCATGAAATTTTCATAGCAATTCATTAAATTTAGCCATATGAACTTACCTGGGCTAATTTGCAAAAGTCGTAGAAATTCAATGACTATTCTGGCAATTTTTCCTTTCCACGATTCGCTTTGAGTTCTTAATCTATAATTATAAAATCATGTGTTCATTAACATTTATCTCAATTTCACTCTACTTCATAATTTATGCATTTTAATTTTTGAAATCACACTTCTACCCCAAAGTTTGCAATTTTTTACAAATCAGTCCCTGCGTAATTAACCCATCAGTTGAGTTAATTCTACTTAATTAACACTTTATCTAACTATTTAAACTACTAAAAAGCCTTTAAAATTTATAATTTCAGCACAAAACCCTAATTCATAATATTTTCACAATTAGGTCCTAAAAATCATTTTCTATTAGAATCACTTAATAAAATCATCATTTAATGAAATTAAAGCTTCAAATCCATGTAAATTCATCATAAACATACAGAAATTATTCATGGTAACTTTTAAAGTCACCCATAAAATAAAAAACTAATGAATTAGATTGTTGGACCTAATTGTAAAAGTCTTAAAAACACAAAAATTACAAGAAAAAGACAAGAAATAAACTCACATGGAGCAAAATTATAAAAAAAAAACAGCTTGGAGGAACTCTTCTATGGTGTTTTTGGTTGTAAATTTTGAAGAAATATCTAGATTTCTCTTTTAATTGATATTTTAATTGTTTAATTTTGCAAAATTTACAATTTTGCCCTTATTTCAACTAATTTTAGATTTGTTTTCTTGCTTATGCCATCTCAGCCAATCCCTTTAGGCTAATTTGGCTTTTTAACCCTCCCTCATCTGATACTTAAGCTATTTAATCATTTTAGAAAATTTTGCACCTTTTACAATTTAGTCCTTTTTAATTAATTAACTATCAAAACGTTAATATTTCCTAACAAAACTTTAATACTAACTAAATAACACTCCATAAATATTTCTAAAAATATTTGTGGCTCGGTTTATAAATTCGAGGTCTCGAATACCTCGTTCTTGACTCATTTGACCTAATAATTTCTTTTAATTCACAAAATTCCCTAATTCAAATATATTTCTAAATTCAAACTTGACCCATAATTATTAATTACTAAAATTTTCAAACTTACTTGTTGAATTTAGTGATCTCGAATCACTGTTTCCCGGCACCACTGAAATTTAAACTGTTACAATTCACTTCGACTGGAATCGAAAATCCGAGTTCTATATTAGAAGGGGTTGAGCTATGCATTACTCGAGCATTGAACGAGGACCTTGCAAAGGATTTTTCTTACGAGGATGTTTGTATGGAGTTAAAATCCATAAATACATTGAAGGCTTCTAGTGAGGATGACTTGGGTGCAGTTTTTTATCAACGGTTTTGGCATATTATGGGTAAAGAGGTAGCGAATTATTGTATTAAGATTTTAAATAGGGGCACAATATCGCTGAAATCAACCAAACACGGATTGTTTTAATCCATAAAGTTAGCTGTCCACGACTTATGGCTCGATTTAAACCGATTAGCCTTTTAACATCCCTTATAAAATTATTGCAAAAATGCTAGTGAATAGGTTTTAAAAAGTCTTTCACTGTTGTATAGATGAGGTACAAAGTGCATTTGTACCAGGAAGGCTTATTACTGATAATATTTTAGTTGTCTATGAAGTTTTACATTCCACGAAAATGAAAAAGATAGGGAAGAAAGGGTCTTTTGCTTTGACGCTTGACATGAGTAAAGCGTATAACAGAGTAGAGTGTGCGCTCATTAATGTCATGCTTAGAAGAATGAGTTTCTCGGAGTTGTAGGTTCAAAAAATTATGAGCTGAATTGAAACGATTTATTGTTCTGTGGTTATGAACGAAGAGTTGAGTAATTTGTTTCTTCCTTATCAGGGGCTTAAACAAGGGGGCCCACTTAATCCTTATTTATTTCTCATTTGGGGGAGGGTTTATAAGCTCTTCTTAGAATAGCTTCTACAAGTGAGGATCTCAAGGGTGCTTGCATTAAGAGACACGTTCCACTTATCACCCACTTGTTTTTTGCAAATGACAGTTGTAGAAGGCCCAATTCGCCCGGACCCGTTTAAACCAAATAAAACCAATGAAAAAAAAAAAATAATAATAAGCAGTTTTTTTACAAGCCCACACCAACCCAACATCTGGCCCAAATCCAACGGCCCAAAAAATTTTTTGATTCCAGAAAGCTAGGGTTCTGAAGCCCTAGCCCCTGGTGCGCCGCAACTCCATTCAGCCACCAGCCCCACGACCTTTTGTCTGCCACTACCACTAGCGCCATTCATGCCTCCTCCACTACCCACTGCTCCTCACGGCCTGCAAAAAAGAACAAAAGAACAGCAAGACCACAATGCAAAACAGATGGTACTGATTTATTCAGCTATAAAGGCTGAGGAAAAGAATGTATTCGGGGCTTTTTTTTTCGCAATCAATATACAAGAGCAACAGTTTCAAAAAAAACACAAAATAGCAGTAGAGATCTGACGGAAATCCTAAACGCAAAAACCAAACTAGTAACGTTCGAAGGTATCTTTTTTACTTAGAAATTTTTTTTCATTTTTTTTTTGCAAATATATATATACGCATATAAAAAGTAAAAAAAAAATTACCTTTTCCGGCCACTGCGTGCGGTGGCTGGCGCGACAGAGCCCGCGGCGGCGCCACGCTGAAATTCCCACCGGCGCTCGGACCCGCAGAGAAAAAAAAAAGAGAAAGAAAGATTTTTTTTTAAAGAAACAGCACAAATGAAAAAAAAAAGAGGAAAAAGTGTTTTTATACTGGATCAAAACGGCGCCGTTTTGAGGTTGGGAGCCCAGGCGCCAAAACGACGCCGTTTAGGCCCCAACCCGCGCGCGTGACCCGTCCCGGCAAGAGGGTCCGCGTGTTTTTGTTAAATGGGCTAATTGCCCCATCGGTCCCTCCGCTGCTTCCCAGTTTTGCAATCAAGTTTTTTTGTTTTTAAATTTTGGCCCCTTTAATTTTCCCTTCATTTGAGTTTGGTCCTTATTCGAATGCTGCGCTTCAGAGTGTGGGATTTATTGCCATTTTGGTCCCTCTAGCTTACGCGCGTGTTACAGTTAACCCTTTCATTCTTCTTTTATCTTAAATTGACCCCAAAATCATTTCAAATTCAGTTTGACCCTTTTTAGCATTTTGTAATTATTATTACTATTATTTACTTTATTTTTGTATCATTATTAATATATTACTATTATTAATAATACTATTATCACTATACTATTATTATTACTATTATTATTATATTTATATTTATATTTGTATATTGTATATATGCGTATTATTATTATTATTATTATTATTATTATTATTATTATTATTATTATTATTATTATCTTGTACATATTTTGTATTGTTATTATTATTATTATCATTATCACTATATTACTATTATTATTATTGTTAGCATTATTATTATTATTGGTAGTATTCATATTATAATGTTTATTATCCTCATTACTAATAATTCCATCATTATTGACATCGTTTTGTTTTCTTTTAATTTTTTTTTATTTTCAATATTTTGTTTTTTATTTATTTTTTGTCTTGACACTTTTATGATTATTTTCGTTTGTGTCATTTTTATGTAAATCGGTAGTTTTGAGCTGATCTTGAATTCGAAGATTTAAATTATCGTGTCCTAAAGTATTGGATATGATATTTTATTCTTTTGGAACGAAAAGATCTTGATTTTCAAAAAAAAACTATAGGATGACCTCGGGTTCGAGGATTTAAATTATCGTGTCCTAAAGTATTGGATGTGATATTTTGATTCCTTTGGAACGAGAAAGTCTTGATTTGCACTCGGGAAAACCATGAGATGATCTTAGGATCGAGGATTTAAACTATCGTGTCCTAAAGTATTGGATGTGATATTTTATTCCTTCGAAACGAGAAAATCTTGATTGAATTCAAGAAAACTCAAATATTTCCAAAAGAGGTCAGATTTTTAAATTCTTTTAAAATTTTCAACTTTCGACATGAGGACATTAATTGATCAAATCGGTACCAATTTTGGGCGTGACGAGGGTGCTAACCCTTCCTCGCACGTAACCGACTCTCGAACTCGATTTCTCAAAACCTCGCGGACCAAAAATATTGTTTTAGTAAACCAAATCATTTTATTAAAACAAAAGGTGATCCGATCACACCTAATAAAGATCGATGGCGACTCCCGTTTTTATTCGTTTTTAAAACCCAAGGTCGGTTCCCGCCTTTTCCAAAAAAAGGGATGGTTTCGACAGCTTGGCGACTCCACTGGGGACTAATAAAAAGAGTCAGGCCGTAAATTGATTATGTTCTGTCCTCTATCGGACGTTTGAAAGTTTGATTTGAAAATTACTACCCTTTTTGTTGCATTTGCTTGTGTCATTGCATATGATTCCTATTTTCTTGTGCACATCGCATTGCATGACCGTTGTGGGCGCACCCTTAAGTGGGAGTGAGAAGCTACTCTTTCGTGAGGTTTTCACCTCCGTGCAAGATAGTGGATCACTTTCGAGATACATCTGTACCTATGTCTTCGTGATATTTTCATCTCCGTGCAGCCATAAGGGAATGTATTCCCCTGAACCGAACTCGTTCTGTATGAGCCTATAATGGGTGAGGATCGAGGAATCTGTTGGTTCGGGTACCTCTCTTTAGAGCCGAACCCCATGTAATGAGCCTTAAAGAACCAATCCTAGTTAGCACCACGCCAGACCTTGGTGGTTACCCGAATAAGTGTCTGATTATTTCTTGTTTATCTTGAGGTTTTTCGTACATAGTACTAACTCGTGGTATTTTGTTGTAATTGCATGGCATTTCATCTTAAAAAGGTGTTGATTTACATTCGGTTACTAGGTAGAAGAACTTAACATGGAAAAGGGATTTCTTGATAGAGTGGAGGATAATGCGGTCGTTCGAACATGGTCTGAGAGGATACAACGAGAGAAAGGAGATAGTCTGATTGTGGGATACGAATCAGAGTTGTGGGACTTCACCCGTGTCAGCGTGAATCAGAATAGCCTGCAAGAACTGAAGGGATATGGGATTCATGGGGCGACGACATGAAACAACTATGCTACTGTAGTTATGGTGATCTGCCCTATTTGCTTGATATCAAGGTGGATGAGCGCCTATTTCGGGCTATTACTCAATTTTGGAACTCCGCTTATAGTTGCTTTACTTTCGGGAAAGTAGATATGGTGCCTACCATAGAAGAATACACGACTTTACTCCGGTGCCCAAGTACTCAAGCAGGCAAGGCTTATTCGAGGGCTGTTAATGTACCGACATTCGTAAGAAAGCTGATGAACATTACAAGGATGAGTGAGCAGTGGATTACGGCTCGAATCAAGCAAAAAGGGGATTGTAAATGTATCCCTTGGATGCATTTAAGGGACTTAATCCTAGCGCATTCTGATATGAAAAAGAAGGTTGACATTTTTGCCTTAAGCATCTATGGTTTGGTTGTCTTTCCCAAGGCGTTAGGATATGTGGAGGAAGCTGTCTCAGACCTATTTGATAAACTGGATAAAGGAGTCACACCTGTCCCCGTAATCTTAGCCGAAACATTCCGATCATTGAGCGCTAGCCGAAGAGTAGGTGAAGAGAGATTCATAGGGTGCGCGCAGCTTTTGCTATCATGGTTTCATAGCCACTTTTGGAAGGTGGAAAATGTCTCGTGTAAAGTCTTCTCCAAGAACTACTCTCCTTTAGAGGAATTAGTAACTACGCCAAGACGGGACGACCTTTCTGAAGAGAAATGGATAGCAATTCTCCAAAATTTACAAGTAGAAGATGTTGAATTGAGAGCTCCGTGGATGATCCTTGACGAGATTTTGTATCGGTGTGGAGAGTTTGATTGGGTTCCTTTACTCGGGATATGGGGAGCTATTGGGTACGCTCCACTACTCGTAGCGAGGCAATATCGATCAAGACGGTTCATACCTGCAACGCATGGGCTAGCTCAGAGTGAGTTTTCATACAAATGTGATAATTATAAGAAGAGAATTCGTGAGATAACGAGTGCGTGGACCCAAACCCGACGAATGAAGGGACTTGCCGTAGGACCAATGACAACCCCCGAATATAACGAGTGGAGGAATACAAGAATCAACGACAATGTCCCGATGCCAAGCCAGGGGGATGCTTTACCCATAGAAGAGCATTTACGAGTTGTCCCATCTGAATTAGAGATCATCAGAGGAGATTTCGAGAACAAGAGTCGGGAATTGGAAAAGATGCAGTTAGGGCTGGACATCGACATCTATAAGTTAGAAGCCGAGAAGTTAAGGAAAGAAAAAAACAAGGCTAAAGAAGATCTGGATAGCTTAAAAATGGATTACAAGAAACTACGCACGTCAATCAGAACTGCTGGATTGGGCAAGACATCAGAGCAATGGCGGCAAGAGAATAGAGAAGAAAAGACTAGGGCTGACCAATGGGAAAAGAAGTGCCAAAATGCTCGAGTACGTGAAGACATTTTGAAAAAGAGCCTGTTGGAGAGTCAAAGTGAGAAAGAACAATTACGGGTCCGAACGGTGGAATTGGAAAGATCACTGCACCTGTATCGAAATCGTAATTCGGTATGTAAATTAAGAGCCAGCCAAAGCAAGGTCGAGGAGTTGAAAAGAAAGATAGAAGAGCTTGAAACTGCATTACAAAATGGTGAACGTCAAGTTGAGCTTCTTAATGAACATTGGAAAGAGCAACTCCACCATTCTCAAGAGCAGGTCAGGAATAGAGATTATGTAATGGGCGAAGCTGTGGCTCAAGTCCGAGAAGTGGCCGCTCATTTGCAAACTTTGGCAGTTCAGGCTGATGTATTAAGTCTAATGTATGAGTCAGGATCAGATCGAGGCCAAAGTCTAGCTTGGTTTCTTAAAGAAGTCAAAGATTTAGGTGTTAAGGCGAAGCCGTATGTATAATCGTCCGCTTTATGTAAAGAACTTTATTTTCCAATAAAGTTGATCTAATAGAACTGAATCAAAATCAACACATTTCGATCTTTTTACATTCATTTCATACATTTGCATTTCATACACTCGTATCACATCACATCACATGCATTGAGAGAATCTGACTAGTTGGAATTATACAACAGAGAGAGAGAAAGGGGAAACCTGGAAGCTGAACATCCGTACGGCACCCGCACTAAGATAAAGAAAATAGATCAGAGACTAGAGCAATTCCAAAAGGAGATGCAGGACTAAGTGCAAGCACAGGTGCAAGAGCAGCTAGCCAAAATCCAGCAAGACATGGTGGAGTCCCAGAGGGACATGAGGTCTCAGATAACTCAAATGACCCAACTGTTGAACGGGCTTATGGAGAGAGGAAAAGGCTCCATGGCTATTACTGGAGGGGAGAATGAATATATTCCCTCAGGATCTACCCTGCCGCAAGTGCCTTCACAGCACGAAGAATATCCCCAGAGGCCGTCCGTCACAATTAGGCCTCAACAAGGGTAAGCTAACATTGGATCCCCCATGAATTTCCAAGTGGGCTCAGGATCCAACCCGGGAGATGACCCTATTAACCCTATGGTACCGGATTTTGATGAAATGGAGAAAGAAATAATGAAAGCTGAACCCTCAAGGCAGATGGAAGATCACTATAGATGGTTGGAGGAGAGAGTCAAAGCGATAGAAAAGACTGAAACTCGTTGCGGAATTGATATCAAAGAGCTAAGTCTGGTCCCAAACTTAGTACCCCCACCAAAGTTCAAGACTCCGGATTTTGAAAAATACAATGGGACTAGCTCCTTGAAGCACACTTGAAGATGTTCAGTCGACGAATGGCGGGACACGCCAATAATGAAAAATTATTGATTCACTGCTTTCAGGATAGTCTGGTTGGGTCTGCGGCCAAATGGTACGATCGGCTCAGTAGTACCCAAATCAAGACATGGAAGGACCTGGCCCAAGCCTTCATGAAACATTACGGCCACATAGCAGACATAGCCCCCGACAGAGTCACTCTCCAAACTATGGAGAAAAGGCCAAGTGAAAGCTTCAGGCAATATGCTCAACGATGGAGAGAGCTAGCCACGTAGGTTTAGCCACCTCTTTTGGAAGAGTAAACAGCCACACTCTTCATCCATACTTTGAAAACTCCTTTAATCAATCACATGTTGGGGAGTTCTACGACAAATTTTTCAGAAATCGTGAGATGCGGAGAAAAGATAGAACAAGCAGTTAGGTGCGGTAAGCTAGAAGCGGGAGAGGGTACTAGAAGGACAGTCCCAAAGAAAAGAGAGGGTGACGTGAATAGCATAAGTGCCCGTGACAAGTCAGTCACTCTGAGCCAACCCAGTACCGTAATTACCGACCGCCCAAGCTCACACAGACAGGAATCCAATACAAAGCCGAATGTGGAGAAACTCTAGTTCACTTCGATCTACATGACATACGGGCAACTGTACCAAAAATTATACGACACACATGCCGTTGCCCCCCATTACCTGCAGCCCCTACAGCCCCCATACCCTAAATGGTATGATGCGAATGCACAATGCGAATACCATACGGGGACTGCTGGACATTCAATAGAAAATTGTCTCGCCTTCAAGAAGTTGGTAGAAAAACTCATTCAAATGGGCGTCGTGAAAATTAACGATACGAGACACCCGTTACCTAATCACGCTAATAATGGGGTAAACATGATAGGTGAGAATGTAGGAAAAAGAGTGAAAACGAACGTTGCGGAGATAAAAACTCCATTAAGATGGGTTTGGAAGCAAATGATGAACAGAGGCTTAATCACGCAAAAATCGGGAGAGGAGCTTGAAGGAGTAGGGAGGTACTGCGAGTTCCATGCTGAAATGGGTCACGATATTCAAGAATGCCTCAAGTTCAGGGACATAGTTCAAAGTTTCATGGATAACAAAGAAGTGGAATTCTACGAAAAGATTGGAGAACCAGAAGAAGGAGAAGTCCACATGTCAGAAGAAGGATCATCTAGGAGAATCTATGGGGGCAACCGCCCTGCGGTGATTATATCACGACCCAGAACGGTTGAAATCACGCCGGAAGGAGAGGTCCACTCGTCAGAAGAAGGATCATCTACGAGAATCTATGGGGGCAACCATCCTACGGTGATTATATCACGACCAAGAACGGTTGAAACTGGAGTATCAATCACGCCGAAGGTCATAATTCAAAAGCCCGTAGCTTCCCCTCATAGGGACAATAAAAAGGTTCCGTGGAGTTACGATTGTAAGGTAGTAATCCCGGGAAAAGAGAATCCAGTTAATGCTATAGAGAAAGACCAAGATGAGGGCTTTTTCACGCGTAGTGGAAGGTGTTATACCCCAAACACGAGGGCTGAACTGGTTAAAGGGAAATCCATGATAACCGAGCAAAATGAAGAAGGGACGATGAGACCCGAAGCACTTGTCAATGAGCCCGTGACAGAGAACGAGGCTAAGGAGTTCTTAAAATTCCTTAAGCACAGCGAGTACAGTATTGTGGAGCAACTACACAAACAACCAGCTCGCATATCGGTACTAGCCTTGCTCATAAGCTCAAAAACTCATCGAAACGCGTTGATGAAGGTATTAAACGAAACATACGTAGCGAGCGATATATCTGTCAGTAAACTGGACCGTCTAGTTGGAAATCTAAGTGCCGATAACTTTATTTTCTTCAACGATGATGAGATACCTCCGGAGGGTATGGGATCCACCAAGGCCCTACACATAACCACACACTGCAAGGGGTATATATTGCCCGGGGTGTTGGTCGATAACGGGTCAGCCCTGAATGTATTACCTTTATCCACATTGAACAGGTTGCCTGTAGATAGCTCCCACATGAAAACATGCCATAATGTTGTGAGAGCATTTGATGGTACGGAGAGAAGAGTCATAGGAAGAATCGATATACCCCTTCGGGTCAGCCCAAATACGTACGAGGTGGACTTCTTAGTGATGGACATCAAACCTTCCTACAATTGCCTGTTAGGAAGACCCTGGATCCATTCAGCTGGGGCAATACCGTCATCACTGCACCAGAGGTTGAAGTTAGTAACGGAAGGAAGGTTGATCACAATCAACGCTGAAGAGGATATCATAGCATCCGTTACTAGTGACGCTCCATACATTGGGATAGACAAAGATGTGATGGAATGTTCTTTCCGATCATTGGAATTTATCAACGCAACTTTCCTTGCCGAGGGCAGCAAGATCCCCATACCCAGAATATCCAAGTATACAAAGATGGGCCTCCAGATGATAGTTGGGAAGGGAGCCTTACCAGGGAAAGGACTCGGAAAATACCTTCAGGGAAGGGCCGAAGTACTGATGCAAAGAGAAAAACGAGACCGCTTTGGCTTAAGATTCAGGCCAAATGCAGAACAAAGGAGGAGAGAGGAGGAGAAAAGAAAGGAAAAAAGAAGGGCGCGCCTAGGCGAATAAGAAATCAAATGGGAGCCAATGACCTTTCCTCATTTATCCAAAACATTTGTTTCGGGGGGAATCATATACCCTGGACAAGACATGGCGATAGGAGAAGAAACCAAAAAAAGACTGGGAAACTTGAGCATCAACGCCGTATCCGAGGAAAGGGCTGAAGAAAGAGATTTATCTGGGATTTGCCCTTATGCTCCTGGAAGTGTTCTGAACAATTGGACCATGGAAGAGATTCCTGTAGCTTTTAGAATCAATTCAGAGTAATGTTCGGGACACACTCATTGCTCCGAGCCTAGGAGCAATGAGAAACCCTTTGTTGAATAGGCATATGTCCAAGCATCTTTATTTCAATAAAATGCATCTTTCGAGCAAATTTTTTTCACTCTTTACATTCCATTCATAATCATTCACAGAAATGGTCATTCTTAGATTATTTTGTTTTTGCATTTTTCTTTGTCCTTTCCAACAGGTCCCCAGATATCAATGGCATTAGTGACACTGTTATTAACTCAGAATCTCCTTTTGAACAAGATATGGGTATGAAGGATTCCCGAAATTTTGAAGATGACCGAGACAGTAGCATATCTCTTGAATTATTAAGGATGGTAGAGCAAGAGGAGAAACAAATCTTGCCCCACAAAGAGTCAGTGGAAATTGTGAGCTTGGGAGAAGGGAAAGAGTTGAAAATTGGGGCTAACATCACTGCGGAGACAAAGCAAGACCTCATCAAGTTACTCCAAAAATTCAAGGACGTCTTCGCTTGGTCATACCAGGACATGCCCGCATTGAACACGGATATAGTGGTATACCGCCTCCCCATAAAGGGGGAATATAGACCCGTTCAACAGAAGCTTCGAAGAATGAGGCCTGATGTTTTGTTAAAGATAAAAGAAGAAGTCAGGAAGCAGTTCGATGCTGGTTTTTTGCAAATGGTCAAATACTCGGAATGGGTAGCAAACATAGTGCCTGTTCCTAAGAAAGATGGAAAGGTACGAATGTGTGTGGACTATAGAGATTTGAACAAGGCTAGCCCAAAAGATAACTTTCTGTTGCCTCACATCGATACTTTAGTAGATAACACGGCTGGTTATTCACTTTTCTCCTTCATGGACGGCTTCTCTAGGTACAACCAGATTAAGATGCACCCTGAGGATATGGGGAAAACCACATTCGTGACCATGTTGGGACCATTCTGTTATAAGGTAATCCCGTTCGGACTGAAAAATGCAAGGGCAACGTATCAAAGAGCCATGGTTACCCTCTTCCACGACATGATGCACAAGGAGATTGAAGTTTATGTGGACGACATGATTGCAAAGTCCAGGACTGAGAAAGAGTATGTACAAGTCTTGAGGAAACTATTCCTAAGGTTGAGAAAATTTCAACTGAAACTCAATCCAGCAAAATGTACCTTTGAGGCTAGGTCGGGAAAGTTGTTAGGATTTGTAGTCAGTGAAAAAGGAATTGAGGTGGATCCTGATAAAGTAAAAGCTATACATGAGTTGTCTCCACCACGTACCCAAAAGGAAGTTCGAGGTTTCCTGGGGAGATTAAACTATATCGCTCGGTTCATTGCACAATTAATGGAGAAATGTGACCCTATATTCCGTCTTCTTAGGAAACACAACTTAGGTGAATGGAATGAGAAGTGCCAGGGAGCTTTTGATAAGATCAAGCATTACTTGTCTGAACCCCCAGTACTAATGCCCCCTTGCCCAGATAGGCCACTGATATTGTATTTGTCAGTATTTGAAAATTCTATAGGATGTGTGCTAGGCCAACATGATGAGTCAGGAAGAAAGGAAAGAGCGATATACTATCTCAGTAAGAAGTTTACAGAATGCGAGACAAGATATTCGCCAATTGAGAAACTGTGTTGCGCTTTGATTTGGACGACCCGGAGACTGAGACAGTACATGCTATATCACACCACTTGGCTTATCTCAAAGCTAGACCCTCTCAAGTACATGATGGAATCGACTGCGCTAAATGGAAGAATGGCCCGATGGCAGATTCTACTTTCTGAGTTGGATATAGTCTACATAAACCAGAAAGCTGTAAAAGGAAGTGCAATAGCAGACTTTCTAGCCAGTAGAGCTTTAGAAGATTACGAACCATTGAACTTCGATTTTCCAAATGAAGACCTGATGTACGTGGCAATCATTGAGGAAGATGTCCAAAAGGAGGGCCTCCCTTGGAAACTGAACTTTGACGGGGCTTCAAACGCGGTAGGGAATGGAATTGGAACAGTCCTAGTATCCCCAAATAGAGATCACTATCCTCTCACTAGCAAATTAGATTTTGATTGCATGAACAACATGGCCGAATACGAAGCCTGCATCCTGGGTATCCGTGCGGCCATTGAACGCAAAATTAAAACGTTGGAGGTATACGGTGACTCTGCGCTAGTAATCTATCAACTGAAAGGTGAATGGGAAACGAGAGATCCCAAGTAATCAGTTATCGAAGGCTGTTACCTCCCACGAGAAGAGAACCAGATGGCCGACGCCCTGGCTACCTTGGCTTCTATGATCAAAGTGAACAAGCAAGATGAGGTGAAGCATATCCAAATGAGCATTTATGAGGCTCCAGCACATTGCTACAACATCAGCGAAGAAGAAGAAAAAGATGATCACCCTTGGTATCACGATATATTACAATACGTGAAGAATCGTGAATACCCCGACCAAGCAATTGAGAATGATAAAAGGACGTTGAGAAGACTGGCTAGCGATTATGTCTTGGATGGGGAAATCCTATATAAGAGAAGGAAGGATCAGGTCCTTCTGAGATGTGTGGATACTGTTGAAGCCAAGAGAATCCTCGAAGAAGTTCATGAGGGTGTCTGTGGGACACACGCTAATGGTTTTACAATGGCAAGACAGATCATGAGATTCGGGTATTATTGGTCTACTATGGAAGGAGACTGCATCAACTATGCCAGAAAATGCCATAAATGTCAAATTTATGGGGATAAAATGCACGTACCCCCTTCACCTTTCCATGTCATGACCTCCCCGTGGCCTTTCTCTATATGGGGAATGGACGTCATTGGGCCGATCTCACCAAAAGCTTCGAATGAGCATCGATTTATCTTTGTGGTAATTGACTACTTCACCAAGTGGGTAGAAGCCACTTCGTATGCGAATGTCATGAAGTCAACAGTTAGCAAGTTCTTAAAGAAAGAAATCATATGCCGATATGGAATGCCTGAAAGGATCATATCTGACAATGCACTGAACTTGAATAACAGTACGATAGCGGATGTCTGCAGCCAATTCAAGATCAAACACCATAACTCGTCACCGTATCGTCCAAAAATGAATGGAGCAGTCGAGGCAGCTAACAAGAATATCAAGAAAATCGTGGGGAACTCTTTCCGCTTATCGAACATCAGTCAGGACCTCTACCGGGGCAACTCCTTTCTCTTTGGTTTATGGGATGGAAGCGGTACTCCCAATCGAAGTTGAGATCCCTTCCCTTCGGGTCTTGTCTGAACTAAAGTTGGATGAAGCAGAATGGACTTAATCCTGGTATGATCAACTGAACCTAATCGAGGAAAAGAGGCTAAGAGCCCTTCGCCATGGACAAATGTATCAAAAGCGAATGATACGGGCTTATAACAAAAAGGTTTATCTTAGAGAATTCTATGAAGGAGACCTTTTCCTAAAAAAGATCATTCCCATGCAAAAGGACTTTAGAGGAAAATGGATGCCAAATTGGGAAAGACCTTATGTAGTAAAGAAGGCCTTTTCTAGTGGAGCTCTAATTTTGGCAGAGATGGATGGAAAAATTTTACCGAACCCTGTGAACTCAGATTCAGTTAAGAAATACTTCGCCTAAAAAAAATGCGAGTTGGAGAAGCCAAAGTGAAAACCCGCAAAAAGGCGCTTTGAGACCAAAGGGGTTCTGAATGGGCAATTCGAATTTTTGATTGAAGGGAAGCATATAATAGTCTCGCCATAGCCTGAATTAACAAGAAGGAGAGACGTCACGCCTTGAGGCATCAATAAAGTCTTCTAAAGTCTGCCAGACACCTATCAAGTACAAAAGGGATCCTCGAGAAAATTTGTGCAGAAAAGCTCATGCTATGATATCTGGACACTTATTTTTCTTTTCATATTTTAACAAAATTTACCTTGTCAAAACCTGTCAAAACCTGATCCTTTGATTAATTTATTCACTCTGAGCTTCACTCTCAATATCCATCGTGATGATATTTCCAAGCACTTTTCATTGAAATAACGATTAATGGACCATTAATATTCAAATTAAGGGAGTTTCGCATATTACTCTAAAAACTTCTAATTATTACAAAAACCTGAAGTGGGGTCAATGTTCAAAACTAACCAAGTTCAAGGGGTAATTGAGTTCTGAAATGGTGACCCCAAAGATACCAACCGAACAAGAAGGCAGGGTGATGCGTTACAAAAGAATCATTCTCATGCATTCATGTAAATATCATTTACATCCAATTAGGAACATTCGGTTCATTCTGATCATTGCATCCTAATCATTGTAAAAAAAAAAAGGGAGAAAAAAATCATTCTCATGACATTCCACATCCAAGTAAATGTCATCCATATCACATGTAGTTAGGAGCATTTTAGCATCCTCAGCATTTATTTAGGCATAAGCACAAGACAAGTTCCTCAAAGGACAGTGTAGCAAATTCAGATTTTGTTCCCTCGAGATAGGAGCGGAGCAGGCTGAAGATTGAAGTCTTCCTGAAGATAGTAAAGAAGCGAATTGAAAAGTTCAAATTTTGTTCCCTAGAGATAATAGTGGAGCAGATTGAAGATCGAAGTCTTTCTGAAGATAATAAGGAAGCAAATCGAAAGGTTCAGATAAGGTTCCCCATAGAACTGTGTAGCAAGTTTGAAGATCGTCCTATTGCCACTGACCAGCGGTGGAAAAGGTTGAAGATCGTCCTATTGCCACCGACCAGCGGTGGAAGAGGTTGAAGATCGTCCTATTGCCACCGACAAGCGGTGGAAGAGGTTGAAGATCGTCCTATTGCCACCGACCAGCGGTGGAAGAGGTTGAAGATTGTCCTATTGCCACTGACCAGCGGTGGGAGAGGTTGAAGATCGTCCTGTTGCCACTGACCAGCGGTGGAAGAGGTTGAAGATCGTCCTATTGCCACTGACCAGCGGTGAAAGAGGTTGAAGATCGTCCTATTGCCACTGACTAGCGGTAGAAGAAGTTGAAGATTTGTCCTATTGCCACCGAACAGCGGTGGAATGGGTTGAAGATCGTCCTGTTGCCATTGAACAGCGGTGGAACAGGTTGAAGATTGTTTTGTTGCCTTGACCAGTGGTGAAATAGGGTAAAGAATAATCAATTTTTCAAAATGATTTTCCAAGTTTTTGACAAAAGGACAAAGAATAATCAATTTTACGGCATGACTCTCTTATTAGCTCCCCAGTGGAATCGCCAAGCTGTCGTAACCATTTTTTGACAAAACGGAAATCGAACTTGGGTTTTGAAAATGAGTAAAACGGGAGTCGCCACCGACCTTTTATTAGGTGTGATCGGGTCACCTTTGTTTTAATAAAACATTTCGGTTTACTAAAACAAGGTTTTTGGTCTACGAACAATCGAGAAAATAGGTTCGGGAGTCGGTTACGTGCGAGGAAGGATTAGCACCCTCGCAACGCCCGAAAATCGGTACCAAATTGATTAATCAATGTCCTAATGTCGCAAAGCTTGAAAAGATTTTGAAATTTTATTCTACTACTTGATCGAATATCGAGTTTCCCTTGTTTCGAAGGAATAGAGTCTCACATCCAGCACGATTGGACACGATAATCTAAATCCTTGAACTCAAGATTGTCTCCAAAATTCTCCAAGCACTCATTTTTTGAAATTTTTGGAAATGATATTCGCTCATTCGGTTAAAAAAACACACACCCAGCACGATTGGGCACGATCTTTTCGAACTTCCAAATACGCAAATATCACCTTATTTGAAAACAGAAACAAAATTTGAAGGAATATCCATTTGTTTAGTCAAACAAAAAGTCACACCCAGCACGATTGGGCACAAGTTTTTGAATTCTCAAACTTATGGCTATTACCTTCGTGAAACCCCTTTTTTTATGAATTTAAGATAAAATGTCGGGTTGCGATCTTAAGATGTCGATTCATATGGAATGACGGAAACGAGAAATTAACGATGCATGATAATAAAAGATGCAATAAAAAACAAAAAGAAATGACACTGAAATAATAACAATAAATAGAAACCAAAAGATGTTAGTAGCTATGGGAATAATAGTAAGTATACTAATAATAATAACAATGCAAAATATGTACGGTGTAATAACATATAGTAATAGTATTAGTAATAATAAGAAAAATAATAATATAATAAAATATGCACAATATAATAATATAATAATAATAGTAAGATACTAAAATAATAATAACAATATCACTATAATAATAGTAATAATAAGGGCACGAAATATATATAATAAACTAACATAGATATAATAGTAATAAAATATAATAATAGTAGTATAATAATAACGATAACGAATGATAATACGAAATATGTACAAGATAATAGTATAAACATGATGATAATAATGATGATAATAATACATAATATATAATATATACAATATATTAATATAACGAATGATAATACGGAATATGTACAAGATAATAGTATAAACATGATGATAATAATAATGATAATAATACATAATATATAATATATACAATATATTAATATATATATATATAATAGTAATAATAATAGTAACAATCAAAACTAATAAAACAAATATACTAAATAGTACTAATACTGATTAATAATAATAATAATAATTAAATAATGAAGAATAACAAAATATATAAAAGAGGGCTAAATTAAAATAAAAGAAGGAATCCGGGGCAAAACTTAAAAGTAAAAGAGCATTAAAGGATTTAAAGGACACGCGCGCAAACTACCAGGGGTTAAACCAGAAAATATCTCCATGATCCAAAACGCAGCACTTAGGTTGGATTATGACGAAATAGCATGCACATTATGGGGATTAATTAAGAAATAAAAAGAAAATATGAGATAAAGCTAATTGAATAATAGGACAAGAACAGAAGGACTGAAGATGAAAATATCCCTTTTTAAGGGAAAATACGCAATACCCTTTTAAGCAAAACGGCGTCGTTTTGTTAAAGGCATATAAGACCCCATCTTCCTAAGCAAAAATCTTCTAACCCTAAAACTCAAAAAAAATTCAACAGCCACTCTTTATCCTCTTTTCTCTCCTGCATGCCCGACGATCGGGTTTCTTTTTAATTCCCCATCGCATCACCACCACGCGGTGGCCGACGGAGTGCGCGACGAGGGGTTTTTGATGCTCCCCTCAGAGAAACGCCGAGAGCCTCGACCCTTTAGTGTCTCCGAGGCTAAGAGAGAAGACCAATGATCCCCCCCAAGGTCGAAACCCGACGACGGAGTGCAAGCACTCCGACGCCGCGACGTGGTGGACTCCGGTAAGCTTCTTCTCTTTGTTTGTTATTATTGTTTGTAAGAAATCTTAAACTAAATAGATCCAAATAAAAAGAAACGAAAACAACAGTAAATAATAATAAGCAAAAAAAGAGTTTCAACCTTTAATCTTCTGATTTCTTTTTGATGTTTTTGATTGTTGATGATTCCGATCTAAAAAGAAAATTTTCCCTTTTTACAATTGATGCTTTCGATTTTTTTTCGGAAAAACCCCCTTATCCATGATTTCTTTTCGGTTTTTATAACCGAATATTGAAGAAAAATACAATATTTTTTGTACTTTATTGCTATTGTTGCTGTCATTTGTTTGTCTTTTTGCAGGTATGGGGAGCAGTTGGCAGTGGAGCACGCGGCCAGGGCCGTTGGCCGACAGGGGCGAGTGGGGGCGGCGCAAGTGGAGGTCAGAAGGCATGCGGCGCAAAAGGGGGGGCTAGGGTTTCTGAAATCAATTTTTCTTGGGCCTTTTTGGTTTAATTTGCTTGTAATGGGCCCGGGGTTAATGACCCGGGCCAAAATTGGTGATTACAATAATAATAAGCATTTTTTTTACAAGCCCAGACCAACCCAACATCTGGCCCAAATCCAAGGGCCCAAAAAATTTTTTGATTCCAGAAAGCTAGGGTTCTGAAACCCTAGCCCCTGGTGCGCCGCAACTCCATTCAGCCACCAGCCCTACAATCTTTTGTTTGCCACCACCACTAGCGCCGTTCATGCCTCCTCCACTACCCACTGCTCCCCACGGCCTGCAAAAAAGAACAAAAGAACAGTAAGACCACAATGCGAAACAGATGGTACTGATTTATTCCGCTACAAAGGCTGAGGAAAAGAATGTATTCGGGGCTTTTTTTTTCGTAATCAATATACAAGAGCAACAGTTTCAAAAAAAAACACAAAATAGCAGTAGAGATCTGACGGAAATCCTAAACGCAAAAACCAAACTAGGAACATTCGAAGGTATCTTTTTTACTTAGAATTTTTTTTTTCATTTTTTTTCGCAAATATATATATACGCATATAAAAAGTAAAAAAAAAAAATTACCTTTTCCAGCCACTGCGTGCGGTGGCCGGCGCGACGGAGCCCGCGACGGCGCCACGCCGGAATTCCCACCGGCGCTCGGACCTGCAGAGAAAAAAAAAAGAGAAAGAAAGATTTTTTTTTAAAGAAACAGCACAAATGAAAAAAAAAAAGAGGAAAAAGTGTTTTTATACTGGATCAAAACGGCGCCGTTTTGAGGTTGGGAGCCCAGGCACCAAAACGACGCCGTTTAGGCCCCAACCCGCGCGCGCGACCCGACCCGGCCAGAGGGTCCGCGTGTTTTTGTTAAATGGGCTAATTGCCCCATCGGTCCCTCCGCTCCTTCCTAGTTTGCAATCAAGTTTTTTTGTTTTTAAATTTTGGCCCCTTTAATTTTCCCTTCATTTCAGTTTGGTCCTCATTCAAATGCTGCGCTTCAGAGTGTGGGATTTATTGCCATTTTGGTCCCCTAGCTTACACGCGTGTTACAGTTAACCCTTTCATTCTTCTTTTATCTTAAATTGACCCCAAAATTTCATTTCAAATTCAATTTGACCCTTTTTAGCATTTTGTAATTATTATTACTATTATTTACTTTATTTTTGTATCATTATTAATATATTACTATTATTAATAATACTATTATCACTATATTATTATTATTACTATTATTATTATAATTATATTTATTTGTATATTGTATATATTGCGTATTATTATTATTATTATTATTATATTTATATTATTATCTTGTACATATTTTGTATTGTTATTATTATTATTATCATTATCACTATATTACTATTATTATTATTATTATTGTTGTTAGCATTATTATTATTATTGGTAGTATTCATAT
Source organism: Gossypium australe (assembly GCA_005393395.2). Classification (NCBI taxonomy): domain Eukaryota; kingdom Viridiplantae; phylum Streptophyta; class Magnoliopsida; order Malvales; family Malvaceae; genus Gossypium; species Gossypium australe. The sequence goes on from CM016626.1 coordinate 7,084,900, forward strand.
TATAATGTTTATTATCCTCATTACTAATAATTCCATCATTATTGACATCGTTTTGTTTTCTTTTAATTTTTTTATTTTCAATATTTTGTTTTTTATTTATTTTTTGTTTTGACACTTTTATGATTATTTTCGTTTGTGTTATTTTTATGTAAATCGGTAGTTTTGAGCTGATCTTGAATTCGAGGATTTAAATTATCGTGTCCTAAAGTATTGGATATGATATTTTATTCTTTTGGAACGAGAAGATCTTGATTTTCAAAAAAAACTATAGGATGACCTCGGGTTCGAGGATTTAAATTATCGTGTCCTAAAGTATTGGATGTGATATTTTGATTCCGTTGGAACGAGAAAGTCTTGATTTGCACTCGGGAAAACTATGAGATGATCTTAGGATCGAGGATTTAAACTATCGTGTCCTAAAGTATTGGATGTGATATTTTATTCCTTCGAAACGAGAAAATCTTGATTGAATTCAAGAAAACTCAAATATTTCCAAAAGAGGTCGGATTTTTAAATTCCTTTAAAATTTTCAACTTTCGACATGAGGACATTAAGTGATCAAATCGGTACCAATTTTGGGCGTGACGAGGGTGCTAACCCTTCCTCGCACGTAACCGACTCTCGAACTCGATTTCTCAAAACCTCGCGGACCAAAAACATTGTTTTAGTAAACCAAATCGTTTTATTAAAACTAAAGGTGATCCAATCACACTTAATAAAGATCGGTGGCGACTCCCGTTTTTATTCATTTTCAAAACCCAAGGTCGATTCCCGTTTTTTCCAAAAAAAAGGATGGTTTCGACAACAGTCTTATCTTTGGAAAGGCCACAACAGAGGGGGCTATGGTGCTTAAGGAAAGACTGGAGATTTATACCAAAAATTCGGGTCAGTTAATAATTTTTGATAAGTCTAGTATGTATTTTAGTTCCAATGTTGAGTAGAATAGCAAAAAGGAGGTTTACCGAATTTTGAGGGTTAATCCAAGCATTAATCCAGAAAAGTATTTTGGTCTCCCTTAAATCGTGGGGCAAAACAAAAGGAGGGCTTTTAGGGAGATAAAATAAAATTTGATTAAAAGAGTGTCTAGTTGGAATTCGAGAATGCTTTCAATGGGTATAAGAGAGATCCTTATCAAAACAGTACTTTAGGCAGTTCCCATGTATACTGTGTCTTATTTCTTGATGTCCAATTCCTTTTGCAAGGAACTTAAAGTTGTTATTGCTAGATTTTGGTGGCAGAAGAAAGTTGGGAGGAATGGTTTGCATTGGAATTCTTGGAAAGCGTTGTGTATTTCAAAAGAGGATGGAGGTATAGGTTTCCGTAATCTTTCTAAATTTAATATTGCTTTATTAGCAAAATGTTGGAGATTGATGGAAAATCCAGGCTCGCTAACAACAAGATTAATTCGAGCAAAATATTATTACGGTTCAAATTTTGTAGAAGCCATTGGGCTCATACCCGTCCCTAATTTGGAAAAGTATATGGTGTTCCAGAGGTTTCTTAAAATCTGGTATTAGATGGAGGATTGGTTCTGGGCTATCTGTCTCGATATGGCAAGACCATTGGTTACCAGGGAAGAATAGAGCACTAATTACTACAAACAATGATGCAGGATTGGAATGTGTTAGTGATTTAATTCTCCCAAACCCAAATAGATGGGATCGACAATTAATCTACTCAACTTTCACGGAGGAAGAAGGAAGTTTGATTGTAAGTATCCCAATACCTATCACTAATCAATCTGATAAGGTAATATGGTCTAGAGAAAAATCAGGTATTTATTCAGTAAAAAGCGATCACAAAGCCTTCATCGAGCCTTCTCATTTGAGTACTATTGAGCAGTATAATTTTAAGCAAATTTGGAGTTTAACGCGCCTATCAAAAATTCGCATTTTAATGTGGAAATTTGCAAAAAAAAATAAATTATACTCCTACTTTCCAAAATTTGCATTATAGAAGAACTTTGTCAGATAAAAGTTACCCGTGCTGTCAGGATTGTAGTAAATCACATGTTCATGTTGCTCGAGACTGTGCGTTCATTATGCAGGTTTGGTCAAAATTAAATTATCAGTGGCCAAGTTCAACACGTTTATGAGTTTTAACAAGTGGTTAAACTGGCTATTCGTTAATTCAGCCAGTAACAATAAAGAGGAAATAGCCATTACAATTTGGGCAATCTGATTTTCCTGCAACAATTTGATACATGAAAGAAAAGCACAAAGTGTGGAGGAAGTTGTTACCTTTATCAGGGGTTATGACAGGGAGTACAGGGGGATTTCTGGAATATTACAACACCCCTGACCCAGAGAGTTGATAAAATGGTAGCCCCTTCCTACGATTTGGGTCAAAGTGAATGTTGACGTCGGTTTCTCTTCGGCAAAACAACATGCGGCATCGGGTTTCTTAATTAGAAATGATGAAGGTCTTAAAATAGGGTCGGGAATCAGAACTCACAACCTGGTTAGATCGGTGGTGTTGGCTGAAGCGATGGCTGTTTTTCACGGGCTCTAGTTTGCGTTGGAGATTGGTTTTACGAAAATTATTCTGGAAAATGACTCTTAAAACAGTTATTAAAAACCTCCAAGCAACAAACGAAGACTATTCGGAGATAAGACCGATTACTTGGGATGTAAAGGCTCTTGCAATGAATTTTTCTTCATGACATTTTAAGTTCGTTGCGGGAAAAGGTAACGCACGCATGCGATGACGGTCAAAGGGATGAGAAGTTGAGAAGACTCGTTCTGGGTTGAAGATGCCCTATTAAAAGCGATGGAAATGGCAGATTTGGATCGTCGTTTCATCCGACCACCATAATTTCCCTACTCTGCTGCTCGTTGTACTGGGTTGAGAATTTATGATATTCTAAAGGTATATCTCAACTCCCTTCCATTGTTTGCTAGTTCTGATTACCAGATCTCGCAAGGTTTTGGTTGTTTTGGGTTTTCTGGTCACTGAAGGGGTTGGAAGAAGCTTCTAGAGTTGTATCATGTTTTATTTTCTTTATTTTATCTGTTTGAACTTCATTTTCGTTGTGTATTTGTTTTGAACTTTGTTTTGGACTTCCAAGCCCATTTTAATCAAAATGAATCGTTTATTCAAAAAATAATAATTTTGAGGAAAAGCTAATTTTTTTTCCTTTTGCTTTTGATAGAAAAATGATTTTGAAAAATATTTTTGAAAAGCTCAAAAATATATTATTTAGTAATACTTTTATTTTAAAAATGTTTTTTTTCTTAAAAATACTTTTGAATTTTAATACTAATCATGTTCAAAAGTGATTACAATTTCTTCGTGTCCTCTAGACACCTATAGATACTCAATTTGATTGTTGGAATTAAAAAAAAAGTGTTACTTTCATGTATTTTCTAATTATTATATATAAGGAGATGGTATGACACTTTTTTTCCCTTCAATTTAACAAAAAGATTGAGTAGTTTTCTTTTTAGATCTGACTCTTTTAAAGGTTGGAATTAATGAATATAAAAGTAAAAAGATTGGTAATATCGATTTATTACTGTTTTGTTTTACATTTTCTTCATTTATATTAACTTTTAAAGATATTTTAGTAACGTCAGTTAAGACTATAAACTTAATCAGAAATAATAAAAAACTTTCTGGCAGAAAAAAGTAAAAAATAACTAAAAAAGAAAAATGGAACTAAAATATGATAACCTCTTAATCCACTAATGAAATAAAAAATTTCACTATTTATAATCTACTTCAAAATATAATACTTCCCTTTTCCGGGCCAGTGTTTCAAACTAGAAACTTCTTTGGGTCATCTTCATATTAGATTGAAGCCCAATTTTAGGTTTATGTACCAAAACCAAAAATTAGTTATGTTTGGTAAATGAATTTGAATACATGCATCACCACTCTCAATGCTCACCCACCTAAGCCCATGATATAAACTGCATTTAAGTGAACCAGCGGCAGTTGGAGCCATTATGTTGGTTGAAAAATATTGTTGGCAGTGTTATTCAGCAATACTTGTCCTAAGGCTCCTACTACATTTCTCATTATAAATGTGGAGAAATCTTGTCCTACTTTCCATTCCATGCAACACTAACTTTTAGATTCCCTTTCCATTGCACTGCTCTTTCTTTCTATAGAATTAGTCACTCCTGTTCTAGATGAAGGTTCTCTTCCCATTTCTTGCTTGCCTAGCGGTAAGTTTTTCGATTTCATGTGATTATTCGTTGTTGAATGCAAAGAACTCTGAAGGGTTTTTTTTTTTTTTTTTTTTTTTACCTCAACTTTTCTTGTTTGTTATTTGTTGTTACAGCTTGCTGTGGTGGTAAGCCATGCTGCTCTCTCACCTGAGCAATATTGGAGCTATAAGGTGCCAAATACTCCAATGCCAAAGGCTGTCAAAGAAATTCTACATCCAGGTGAGTGTTTAATATCCCAAGAATTCTTTTTTCTTTTTCTTTTTTTTTTTTTGAATCATGTTTACTCACCGACAAAACAGGACTACTGTGATATAAGCTCTTAACTTGAGATGGTCAGGAAAGTGAGGACAGTAGAATATCAGACCCTGGTTTCCCATAGAATTGAATTGAGCCTAATACAGCAAACAATCATGTAATCATGGAAGCAGGGTAATAATCAGATATGAGGTGCTTAACATAGTTCTGTTCCTGCAATTTATTGAAAGAGAAAAAGCAGGATACGTTCTGTTTAGCAATATATTTCACAAAACATAGGAATAGGATGTGTTCTGCACATGTTGACTTATTGTGAAAAAAAAAAAAATTGGAATCATGCATGCATCAGCATGTATCTGAGCTCTCTAGCCCATTTTGGTGTATTTGCAGAACTGATGGAGGAGAAAAGTACCTCTGTAAATGTAGGAGGTGGTGATGTAAACGTCAATACAGGAAAAGGGAAGCCAGGGGGTGGCACTCATGTGAACGTTGGGCGCAAAGGAGTTGGAGTGAACACGGGAAAGCCAGGGGGTGGCACTCATGTGAACGTTGGAGGCAAAGGTGGAGGAGTATCTGTACACACCGGACACAAGGGAAAGCCAGTAAATGTTAATGTGAATCCGTTTCTTTACCAATATGCAGCCAGTGAAACTCAAATCCATGACGATCGGAATGTGGCTCTTTTCTTTCTGGAAAAGGATATACACCCCGGGGCAACAATGAGCCTGCATTTCACTGAAAATACAGAGAAATCAGCTTTCTTACCTTATCAAACTGCCCAAAAAATACCGTTTTCATCTGACAAGTTGCCAGAAATTTTCAACAAGTTTTCAGTGAAACCTGGATCACTGAAGGCAGAGCTGATGAAGAACACAATTAAGGAGTGCGAACAGCCAGCGATTGAAGGAGAGGAAAAATATTGTGCAACCTCACTGGAGTCAATGATTGACTATAGCATTTCCAAACTAGGGAAAGTTGATCAGGCAGTCTCAACAGAAGTGGAAAAGCAAACCCCAATGCAAAAGTATACAATAGCAGCTGGAGTGCAGAAGATGACAGATGACAAAGCTGTAGTGTGCCACAAACAGAATTATGCATATGCTGTCTTCTATTGCCATAAATCAGAAACAACAAGGGCTTACATGGTTCCTTTAGATGGTGCTGACGGAACAAAAGCCAAAGCAGTAGCAGTCTGCCACACAGATACATCAGCATGGAACCCAAAGCATTTGGCTTTTCAAGTCCTAAAAGTTGAGCCAGGAACCATTGTCTGTCATTTCCTTCCTCGGGATCACATTGCTTGGGTCCCTAAGTAAAAATTTTGAAGAGTAGACTCTTACACTAAAAGTTTCATCATAGTGTGCATTAAAACAGCTTAAAGCAATATCCAGTTTGTTCTATAATAATATACCCACGAGTTTAGTTATGTAAAATCTATCCATGAATCATGTTCTTAGTAATGGATAAAATGATTTTACTTTTTGTATCACAATGGTTTGGTGATAAAATGTATTAGTATTTTAAGTAACTTTGCAGACATCGTATTCCAAGTAACTTTGCGGACACTATGTTTCTCCATAGATTACTAATTCTCTTTCATCTCAGATTAGCCATCTCCGCAGGAAAATTCTCTGAAGGTAAACTATCATGTTCATCACTGGATTGCAATCAGAGAAGAAATTGTTTTTTCCTATGTCCCAACAGCAGTAAATTTTTGGACCAATTTACATGGTACATATGAAAATTTTCTAAACAGTGTTATGTCATGTATCTCGAAGGATGCTAACTTAATATAGTAAGAGCAGCATTAAAATCTTTTCAGATATGGGTAGGTTCCAAAGTACACAAATTTGAGCACCTGTACGGAACAAACCATTGTGTGCACTGTGCAGCTCTTCGCATCTGATTCCTCCACATCTGTGATTAGCAGCTGCAGCATCCTCACTGGCTAACCTCAGGCCCTTGACAGATTTATTCAACAGATTATGGTGCTAAGTCAAATATTTATACATGATGTCAGCTCCACAGATCCTTTTATTCCTGCAATGCGGGATCTAATCCACATATTTTGATTTTTTTTAAAACAACAACAGACCTGAATACTGCATAACCACACACACAAATAAATCTACTACCAGCTACAACTTCTAAAATTATAATGAGTCATTCGATGTCGTCTTCGGATAAACAACATTCGAATTGTAGATAACTTTCAATAAGAAGTTCTTCAATTTGTTTCATCTCATCTTACTTGCAAATTAGCACTTCTTTACATTAAAATATTTGAAAGTGAAAAGAGAGAGAGGGAGAGTAAAAGCTGCTTCAAAAACAACAGACAGTAAAAAAATGGGAGCCAATGCTGTTACCGTATGATAGCCATGATAAAAATCTCTGTGATAATAGGTTTCAATAATCTCCCTTTCCTCAACCTTTACAAAGATAAAACGACACCATCATTAAAAGTTAACAGAGCTTACAAGATTGGACAACTATAAGCAGGGACGAAACCAGGGGTTGGGAAAATGAAAAATTTTCTGTTTAAAATCCTTTAAATTTTTTAAATTTTAAATTAATAAATATAAAATTACACTTTGATACTTACAAAAATGAAATTTTGATTTGATTCTTTAAAAACATAAATATAGAGAATATTAAAATAGTAAAATTTCATTAGTAAAAGTTATATTTTAATTTCGACCCTAACAAGTTTTCTCACTATAAGAATATAACAACTATGCGGTGTTGTAATTTCTATAGTACAACAACGGAAAACGAAAACGAGCCGAAGTTGCGACTGCAACAAAAACGATAGCAAAGACATAACAGGGAGAATTACTGCGAGGCTAGGACGGTGATACGCAGCACTGGAAGAAACACTTCCTTCCAACATCGAATCCAATGTAGCACGACACCTTCGCTACGTATCAATTCGTGGAGTAGATATCAATAAACTCACAGTTATCAGTTATCACCATGGTAGTTGACAACAAAAAAAACCGCCGCACCATCAAATTTCCGTCGACAATGTCAGAAACGAATTTCTTTTGCCGAAGCAGAATCAAATGTCATTGGCTAAACACTAGGGTTCCGGGAAACAATAATAAAGAAAGAGAGTAGAGAAGAATTGGGAAATTGGGAAAAACCAGATGCGTATTCCACGTCGCGGAGTGTTGTTTGAATCTCCCAAAGCTGGCGCCTACGACTCTACCCTTTTCCCGGAAAAACTATTTACTCGTGCGCAAATTGGCTTTAAATATATTACCCCTGTTACATAAATACCAATTTGTATAAAATAATTTTGATAATTTGTGGTACCACCTCATTTAAATGGTGGTAGTTTTTTTATGACACCTTCGTGTTGTATTTGTTTCTTTTTTAGAAAACAGTTATCATGTAAATATATTTTATTTGAGTTAATAATGTGAACTAATATAATGTCTATGAAAATATTATTTGGTATAGTCATAAAAAATTATGTTAATTTTAAGTTTTGGTTGACTTCATTCTCATGTTTAGAACTCTTAATCGTTCCTCTGTTTTTTCTTAATAATCGGCAAAAATAATATTTACATACTTTTTTTATACAATATTGGGTTGGGATAAGGTGGTTCAAATATGTTTTAAACAATTGTTTAACACTAACTTTAATCATGGCTTTCTACAAATAAATATATATAAATTTTTATTATACAATATTATTTTATAAGCACATGTGTAACTAAAAGTTGGCATGTTATACAAACAATTATTAGTATGTAGCGATAAGACATATTGCATGTTTAAGAGAAAATAAATGTTCGAACCTTGGATATGATAATATTGGAAGAATAATTATTAACTCTGAACATGAACCGAAAAACGGACATCAAAAATATAAAAAAAAAATTAAAATGTAAATAGATTTATTAAATATACAAGTACACATGTCACCCTTAAAAAAATGGTATTATATATAAAAAGAAGTCCCTTCTTTGACACTTATCTAAGGTTTTTTTGATAAGAATATCACAAGACCCCTTATACTATATTCTAGATTGTATTTTAATTTTTCTATTGAAAAAAATAGACAAATTATCCCGTTTACATTAGATGGTAGGAAAACAAACATTCCGTTAAAATTTATTGTATACAAGGTATAATAACAAAGTTAGCCCTCAACCTTTACACATTTATTCAATTTGACCCATATTCTTTTTTTTGATATAAGACTGGAATATTATTACCTTAGGCCAAACAAAGTTCAAAACAAAAAGAAATAAAAACCCAAACATAATGTCTCAGCAACAATTAAAAAAACCACAAATAGAAAAATAAAACCGGCCCAAGATCAACCCAGCTTCAGCATCGACAGGTGTGCTTTTGGAGTCTGCGCTCCAGCTGTATAGCAATGAATTCCCCATCTCGATCAGAACAACCCTCTGGCAAACATTCAATTCTCATTAAGCCTTGTCATTATTTCCATCCTTTCATTTTTGTAACCTCTGAAAACATTTTGAAATTTCCCCTTTCTTGTGTAAAGACTCCCTTTCAGGAGAAGCCTCATCTCCTTCCTTCTTCCATTTCATCCCCTTTCAGCAGAAGCCTCTTCGCCTTCCTTCTTCCATTTCATCCACATCAGTCTTTTGACCCATACATTTCCGATCATCCACAACAGACCCTTGACTCTTGCATTTTCGATCCTCCGCGTTCGGCCATCCTCAGATCTTCATCATCAGTCAAATCTCCTTTCAGCAGAAGCCTCTTCGCCTTCCTTCTTCCATTTCAACCATATCAGACCCTTGACCCATGCATTTCCGATCATCCACATCAGACCCTTGACTCTTGCATTTCCGGTCCTCCGTGTTCGGCCATCCTCAGATCTTCATCAACAGTCAAACCCCGTTGAGAAAGATAAGTATTTTCCCCTCTTGTGATACCTTCTTTGGCTAATCTATGCGCATCCTCATTTGCGTCTCTGTTTTGAAAAAGAAACGCACAGAACCTGAAATGAAAAATCATCTTTTTTGGATCTGCTATGTACGCCGCAATTTCAGATCGATCCACTTTTTCCTCTTGCAGTTTATGAATCATCGCCCTAGAATCACCTTCTACTTCGACGTCACGTAGACCCAGTTGGACTCCCAATTCGAGTGCCTGATAGCATGCCAGCGCTTCGGCTACGAAAGCGGTCGGTAAGTTCTTATTAATAATAGCTTTTGAGCATATTACCTTTGCTTTTCCGTTTCTGACTATTAATCCCGTGCATGATTCTTTTGTTTGTCAATTGAAAGCTGCATCAAAGTTTATCTTCACTCGCGACCCTGAAGAGGCTACCCATCTGCTGTTGTGGACTCCATTCTTTGGTAAGATCTGCTTTATCCGTTCTAGCTCTTTCATATAGTTAACAACAAAATCAGCAATTTGACTACCTGTTAGCATATCACCTTCATGTATGAACTTGTTTCTGGCCGTTCAAATCCCCCATAAAGCGTACACAAATTTCCTACATGTTCCCAGGGAGTTTGATGCAAACCTGCTTAACGTTTCAGTGAACTCCATATTTTCTTCTAAATTTGGCCAAGCAATATCTAATTTCTCCCATGTTTCCTTTGCAACAGGGCATTCTCTAAATAAATGTTCTTTTGTTGAAAGTAAATTGGGAATTTTTAAAACTAATAAAACTAAAGGGCCAAAAAGGCTTCAATAACAAATGAAAAAAAACCAATTAAGCCCTTTTAAAGTTTAAAGTTTATTAAAAAATCATATAATTTTATGAAAATTTTAAAATTATAAATTTGTTTTACTAAAATTTATCAGTACCAAACCATTAAATTTTAATGGTTATAAATTTAAAAAGAAATTGACCCCTATCAGGGGCGAAGCCAGAACAATTTTTAAGGGGGACCGGATAAAATTTTAATTTTTTATAGTTTATATCTTTATAATTTGTAAAGAATTAAATCAAATTTTTATAATTTAAGGGGGGCAAAGTGGCAATTTTACATTTACTAATTTAAAATTTTTAAAAAATTCTAAAGGCCTAAATAGTAATTACATTTTAGGGGGGCCGGGGTCCATGCCAGCCTCCTGGCTTCGCCCCTGGTTGATATATTGTTATTTTAATAAAAATTTTATAATTTTAAATTTTTATACTTTTTTGTTTATAATTATTATGACTTCTAAAATTTAAAAGTGCTTAACTAACTTCTTTTAATTTATTACTAATGCCCTTTTGACTCATTAACCTTATTAGTTTAAAAAAAATTCTAGTTTACTTCTAATAAAAGAATAGGGGTCAATTTGAATAAATATGTGACGGTTAAATGATAGATTGTTATTATGCCTTATATAAAAATACCACTTTTAATGAAGGGGTTGTTTTTATCACTCATCTAAAGCGCAAAGACTAATTTATCCATTTTTTTAGTAGAATAACTAAAATGCAATCTAATATATAGTAAGGGGGTTTTGTGGTACTTTTACCAATGTTTTTCCTCTCTTTTTCATTAAAAATGTAAATGGTTAAATTTAATTTATGGTCCCTTTCTTTTATTTAAACAACATAAAAATGATCAAATTTCAATTTTGATTCCTACACTTAATTTTTTAAATTTATTTTTTATACTTTATTTTAACATAAATTAGCACATTGATATTTATAATTTCATTAGTTATTGATATTTAAATAACAGTAACGCGACTAGCGCTAATTAAACCCAAATTACATTTGAAGTGGTAAACACCCTGACCATCATAAGTTCATTCCATACAGAACCAGATCGGAATAGGGTTATATACATTCTCATTACGAGAAGGGGTCATTTGAGCGTATCTAAATAGATATTGTGTTTACATATAGATCCCTATGTCGTTACATTCCATTTAGGATTAGGAATTGGCGTAATCAGGCCTTCTTTTTACATATCTCTCGTTATTTGGGGCCCTATTCACCTATTTTCTTTTTTTTTCTTCTATTGAATCGATAAATAAATAGGTTTGATTGTCCGTCTTTTTAATATAATCTATATAACACATGGGATTCCCCTCTCACTAAAGCTTAAGATTTAATCTATATCAATTATTCTAATAAATATATATTACAATTTTAATAAATAATTTTAATCGTAATTTAAAAATTTAAACCCAACCAAAACACATTCTAGTATATAATTACATATATCATATAAACCCATTGCATTATACGACAACAGTAAATGAAATAATGTAAAAAAAAATAATAATAAATTTTATAATAGTTATCTATACTATTATTTAAGTACTTAATTGAGTTGATGTCACGGGTTAATCGAATAAAAACATCTATTCGTAATTAAAATAAATTATATTTTATGAGGACATTTTAATCTTTTTAATTTAGAAAATCCAATAAAAAATTGTATATAGTTTAATTTAAACCTACGCTATTCACATTAATAAAATATTAAATTTACCAAAAAATTAAAAATTTATTTTAATATAATATTAACATTTCAATTTTACTATGCAAACTATAGTGTATTACCTTCGTAAATTGTATATATATTGAGAATTTTTAATAAAACTCCTAATTGTGTTGGTGTCACAGGTTAACTCAAATAAAAAAAAGACCAATATGTCCTTTTATTAAATGACTACTATTATTATTTTGATACCATTTTGTCTTTTCATACTTTTATATAGTTTCAAAATAAAAGAACTAAAATTAACATATCTAAATGATTGAACCCATGTTTAATAAATTTATAAACAAAATCTTTACCATCAAATCATTAATAATTCTTGAATGAACTTAAAAAAAATTAACACAAAAATGTTTTCCCTTACCAAATTTTTGAATATATGTAATATCACTAATTGAGTTAGTGTCAGGAGTCAACTCAATAGTTAATTTTTAAAAATAGATTTCCAATATTGATTTTTCTTCTCACTAACTTGATAGCTTTTTGATGTGCTATAGAAAAATTGCAATGCCATGATAAACAGTAGGAGTGCATTTATTCTTAATATCATGTATTTACGTATTTCAATTTTCTTTTACTTACAAGTTAAACTCTCTTTTGTTTTTTCTTTTTTAATTTGTACATACTGCCTATCTATTGTTAATATTACTAGTTTCAAACCTTACATTTATTATTTATTTTTATATTTTTTTAAACACACTCTCATGTTCTAAATAGATAGTTTTCACACGCATCCGTGTGCGACATAATTCTTAGTATTGATAATATAGTTGATTGAGTTGGTATCACAAGTCAACTCAACACTTACTCAATATTTATGACAACACAATGATAAACAATTGTAATGTAGTTAATATTATTAATATGATATATTTACGTGTATACATTTTATTTTATTCACAATTTAATCTAATTTTCCTTTTAATATCATACATATTGCCTACATTATTATTAATTAGCATCAAAATATACATTTCATTATTTAATATTTTTTTTACATTAATTTCTATATTTTCAATACGTAATTTTCACATGCATAAACTTACTATATAATTTACACGAATTACAATTAAGGGTAAATTGAATGATAGAATCTTTATTTAAGGCAATAAATATTAATATTTAAAAATGAATAATAACGATGTATGCAGTAAAATATTCATTTCTTAAAAAAAAAAACATATTCACTCCGGAAAAAAAAACTAAAAATACATACAAATAAAAAAAAATTAAATGACATTCTAAAGTTGATCTACGGATTAAAAACAAAATAAAAGCTAACCTATTTAGGATATTATTTTTTTTTTGTTGCTAAAGGTAATATTATACATAATTTATAATAATAATAAAAAATCAGAAATACTTAAATTTTCTATTTAAAAAATAATTCCCCATTAAATAGCAACTTAATAAAAAACTATTTGAGAGGAAAAGTTGTATAATTTCTCCCGCTTTTCCTTCTTGATTTGCTTTGTGGGTCCGCCTTCATTTGTTTGAATATTATGGCAGTGAAGGGGGAGTCGTGTGTGTTGGTATAGAGTGACTGTTTTTCGATTGTGTTTTATCGGTGGCGTTCGGTGCCAGTGATTGGACGTGGAAGGTCTCTATCAAATGCAGTAGCTGGAAAAAGGTTTACTGAATGTTGTTTTCATCGGGATTAATCGATGATCTTGTCTATTTCTTTCTTTATCTTTAGAAGTTTATGTCTTTTCGTGAAGGGGGTCCCCTCTTTCACATGTACTATGCATGTTATGTAAATTCTGTGAAAAACCTTTTAAGGGACCCACGTTGTTAAATCTAGTATTTTTCGTGATTAATTATATTTCGTCTTTTGCATGAAAACGGGGTATTTCAAAAGGTCTTCTTATTTTTTAGTCGTTATTTCTGCATGCATTAGGGTTTTTTGTGGCACTACCTTTGGTGTCTTTTTGTACCTGGATTGTAAGTTTTTGTTAACTCCTTTGTTGATTTTCTGTTTTGCTGTTGTTTCTTTGCGTCTTTCTTTTTGTTTTTTTCTTTCTTATTTTCTGTTAGTTTTTAGTGTTTTTGTTTCCTTTTGGTTCTTGTGTTTCTTGTGTTGTTTTCTTTCTGGTTCTTCTTAGGTTTCTTTGCTTTCTTTAGATTTTGGTTTTGAACTTACCTTTGGTTTTAAGTCGATATTTGTTTTGGCTTTCGGTGGCTGATGGAGGAGAGTACGATGAGTAATAAGGAAACGATGACTGATGACATACACGAGTTATTGGAAAAGCTGAAATTTTCGGAAGTAGAGGCTATCCAGGTTATTAGCACAAACGTCAAAAACAACTATCACGAATTTGAATCATGGGCAATGGGCAAAATAATGGCGGAAGAAAAACCGAATAGGGAGGCGATGTATAGGGTTCTTAAGACACTATGGTTCACGTAAAAAAAAGGTAAAGTTTTTTTCTTTAAAGGATGAGGCAATAATTGTTAAGTTTGGTTGTTTGGAAGACAGAAGTAGAATCCTTAACCTTATGCCCTGGTTGTTCGACAACTGCTTATTCTCAATAATGCCTTTTGAAAAGGATAAAGACATCGATTCCTATGATTTCAGCATATCCCCTTTCTGGCTAAGGATTTACAACATACCTCTGGAATATATGGATCGTCAAATTGCATTGGATGTGGGAAAAGCCATAGGTGAACTGGTGGAAATCGATTGGAAGGATAGAAATGGAGGATGGACTGAATTCATAAGAATAAAAGTTAAAACCAATACATCAAAACCTTTAATGAGGATTGTGAAGCTTATGGGAAGAGAAGGGGTTGAAATAACTTGTGTGCTGAAGTATGAGAGGCTACCAGATTTTTGCCATTTTTGTGGATTGATTGGACACACCACTAAAAGATGCCGAAACAAAGTGGGAGTTTTAGAGTCAAGTGTGTCAAGCCTACAATATGGGAGTTGGATGAGGGCAACTATAATGATCCCGAACCAAGAAAGGGGAACATGGCATAATGGAGTAGAAATTGTAAAGACAAAGACATTATCGACTGAGGATAGAGAGGAAAGTAATACATATACAAGGGAAGATAGTGGACAATTAGTTCAAGAAGGAAAAGAGAATGAGTGTGAAGAGGATTCAATGTCTACTTCGCCCTTAGAAAAAAGGAGCCATAAAGCAACGAGGGATGGTTTATTTCGTTTCAAAAATAAGAGAAACAGACAGAAGGGCCCGAATGGAGATAATACAGATGAGAGTCCATCCAAATTAGTGAGAAGAAAGTTACAGGACAAGGTTTCACCTTTTAAGGCGGCAGCTGGCGATCAGCCCCGCCAAGAGCAATGAATGCCTTAAGCTGGAACTGTCGTGGGGTGGGGAACCCTTCGACAGTTCGTGAGTTGAAGCAACTTCTTGTTGCTAATGTTCCGGATATTATTTTTTTATGCGAAACTAATATCCATTCTAATAGCTTCTCTCCTATTCGCTCGATATGCAGGATGGAGGGTTGCATGGTTGTTAGTTCAGAGGGGACGAGTGGTGGTCTGGCCTTGTTGTGGAGGGAGGGTGTGAAGGTTACGGTGCAAAACTACTCGAAACACCATATTGATTCGTTAGTTAGCTTGGATGATGGTGAGGCGATCCGTTTCACTGGATTTTATGGCCAAGCCGACCTAAACTTAAGGAAACAGTCTTGGGACATGCTTAGGAGGGTGAAAAGCATGGTCAATGAAGGTTGAGTTGTAGGGGGCGACTTCAACGCCATCCTAAACAATGCTGAAAAGGAAGGAGGTTGCAGAAAACCTAGGAGTTCTATGGACGACTTTCGTAATATCCTGGAGGAGTTGACGTTGGTTGATGTTAAAACTAGCAATGGTTGGTTTACGTGGACCAATAACAAAGAGGGAGCTGAGTTAGTTAAAGAGAGGCTGGATAGATTTCTCATACCAGAAGATATGATTGAAAAAATGTCGTTTCTTACTACTAAAATTGTACACTAGTCCAAATCTCACCATGAGGCTATTTTAATGAATACGCTGGAGAATAAGCCAGGGAAAAAAGCAAGGACCCTAGATCCTAGTTCAGGTATGACGTCTGTTGGGAAAAGGAGCAGGAGGCTAGGGACATCATCACTCGCATTTGGTCCAACGAGGGCAGCAACTTTTTGGATAAATTGGAGATGGTTCGTGAGAAGCTTGGCCCGTGGCAATACTGTTGTTACAAAAGAATGAAGAATAAAATTAACGACCTGGAAAAGAAAATTAGCAGACTCATGGAAAGGCCAAGTTGTGAGAGCTCGACAAATCAGCTTAAGTCAGCTCGGGGTAAGCTCGGTCATCTTTATGATGTGGAGGAAAAATATTGGACGCTTCGGGCTCAGACTCTTTGGCTTAGGAAAGGTGATAGAAATACGTGCTACTTCCACGTTCGGGCTCCTGGTCGTAGAAAAAAAGAATTGTATTGAAAAACTAAAAGATTCACATGGGACTTGGCATGAAGACAAGAGTGAGATTTGCAATATAGTGTGGAGTTATTTCAATGATCTCTTCAAGACTACTATTGCCTCAGATGGGGAAGTTGATTTGCACTTTATTCCTGAATGCATCACTACTAGCATGAATAGTGGCTTAAATAAAGAGTTCACTAACGAGGAAATTTTGAATGCCTTCAAACAAATGGATCCCCGGAAGGCCCTGGGGATTGATGGGCTTTCAGGAAGTTTTTTCAAAGAGCATTGGCCGACAGTGGGTAACGACGTTCTTAGCCTGTGTCATGATATCATGAAGGGCAATAAAAATGTTTATTGTATAAATGAAACTTTACTTCTTATGATCCCCAAGATTAAGATCCCGTGTGAAATGACTAACTTCCGTCCGATAAGTCTGTGCAGCGTCATTTATAAGATTATCTCTAAGGTCCAGGCAAATCGGCTAAAAGAAGTTCTCCCCTATTGCATTAGCCAAAATCAGAGCTCCTTCGTTCTTGGTCGAATGATTCATGAAAACGTGTTAATTGCCCATTAGCTCATGCACTCCCTCGTAGTTCTAAGAATGGCCCGAATAAGGGTTGCGTGGTCATGCTCGATATGAGTAAAGCTTATGACCGGGTGGAGTGGAGCTTTCTTGAGAAAGTGTTGATTAAAATGAGGTTTTCTAGAGATTAGGTTATGAAAATTATGAATTGTGTCTGTTCTGTTCAGTATAGAGTTAAATGTAATATGACTCTTACTGATGTTATTGTTCAGAAAATGAGTCTTAACCAAGAGGACCATTTGTCCCCTTGTCTGTTTCTCTTTTGCATGGATATTTTCTCCTGCATGCTTATTAATGCTCAAGAGACTAATAAAATCAAAGGCATCCGTGCTAGCAAAGATGGTCCTAGAATTAACCACCTCTTTTTTGCTGACGATGCTCTTTTGTTTGTTAGGAACCGACAAAGTGAAGTGGATGCCTTTTCACAAATTCTGGATTCCTTCGAGAAGATGTCTGGCCAGAGCATTAACCTTGAAAAATCGATGGTCTACTTCAGTCCTAACACCCCTCCGCAACAGCGCACAACATTGGGTGACTTGCTTAAAATGAAGGTGGTTGACAAGCTCGACGATTATCTTGGTCTTCCCCTTCATGTTGGAAAACAGAAGTCTAGTGCTTTCCAAAGTATCTTGGACCGCAGGGCCAGTAGAATCAACAGCTGGTCGAAGAGATTATTGTCTTATGGCGATAAAGAGATTTTTATAAAGTCCATCATTCAGTCGATCCCGACCTATGCTTTCTCGATGTTCTTTGCCCCCAATGGTGTATTTGAGGAGCTCCAATCTTTGTTTAGCCATGTGTGGTGGGGGGGAGGAGAGTAACATGGGTTGGAACATGATGTCTTGGGATCGGATGTGCTGTCCTAAAGGCATGGGGGTCTTGGCTTCAGGGATTTAAGTCGCTTTAACGTGGTTCTCTTGGGCCGACAAGTGTGGCACCTCATTAACTGCAAAGACACCTTATGTTACAAAGTCCTGAGTGCTAAATATTTCCCCAACGATGATGTGTTTCACCCCAAGAGCATGGATAAGCCTTCCTACACGTGGCAGAGTATTGCCAAGGCTGCTAGTGCTTTGCATGAGGGCTTCGGCTGGAACGTGGGCAATGGCAGAAGCATTAATATTTGGCTGGATAACTGGGGTTTTGAAGGTCTGTCTGGCGTCTCCATTTGCCTGAACAAAAGTCGGATACATGAGAACAATGCATGTGAGCTATTGAATGAGAAGAAAGACGGCTGGAATAAAAAAAGGGTTACTGAGATTTATGGTGATGATTTGGGGGACCAAATCAGTAAAATCCCCATTATTCATAATGGTCCTGACGACCGATGCATCTGGTTCCATAACCCTCACGGCCTCTCTTCTTCTAAGTCTGCTTATTCATGGTTAATCCTCAAGCATGTTGGATATGGCCCCCACCGTATTTTTTGGAGACTCACGTGGAAGCTACAAACTCTCTCGAAGATCTGTATTTTCTGCTGGAGAGTAGGTCATGACCTTCTCCCAACGTACGAGAAAATTACAAACATTCGGGGTGAGTTTAATAGTACCTGCCAGAGATGCGGTGATGAGAAGGAATCCCTTATTCACGTGTTGAAAAACTGCCCTCTGGCCTGAGCGATGCTAGTGCATGGTGGCCTTAACAATAATTTGCTTGATGGGAGTTATGCCTGGTGTATCGACTGGATTGAAGATGTGGCTCGTGTGCTAGATAAAAAGGCCATCTCTGATTTTATCACCGTCCTTTAGAATGTCTAGAATAGTAGAAATAATCGTGTTTTTCGAGGCGTGGAAGAAGAAGCTAAAATAACTTGGGAGAGAGCTGCGTCATTAAGCCATGACTTTCGCATCTTTAATTTGCTGGAGAAACCTATGTTGCCTAGACCTGCTTTGAAGAAAGCCTGGAGGAAACCAATTCAGGGGTGGTTAAAATTAATTTTGACGCCACTATTACTGGTAAAAAAACGAGTTACGGACTTGTTGTGGCCAGGGTCACAATGGTTTTGTTCTTGGCGGTCGGATGGGCACTGTGGATATAGAGATAAAGATTGAATGGGCTGAGCTGCTGGCGCTTGAAGAAAGTATTAATTTTGCTTGGTCAAAAAGCTGGATTTTGAAACAGATTGTGTCAGCCTTGTTAATCGTTTTTAGAAGGAATGCTGATTTAACGACTATGGGCCACCGCATCCAGGACATGTACAACATGATGGACTCTTTTTGTTGTTTCGGTTTTAGTTGGGCCCCTAAGAATTGTAATCAAGTAGCAGACTTTCGTTGTAATTGGGCTATGACCAAAAATCGCACCATGAATTTTAACATAGATTATACGTCGGATATCCATGATCTTGTTTTAAATGATGCAATAAATTGATGTCGACCCTCGGGTCTTTTTTATCAAAAAAAATAAAAAATTATTTTTTATAATTTAAAATTTTTAAATATGATTAATTAATTTGAGTTTGATTAAAATTGTGTTAATAAATTAAATATTTTATTATTATATCATCTTCTCATTATATAAAAAAGACTGCCCATTAGTATAAGTGCTGAAGAGTTGTTGAGTTGAGACCGATGGTGAATGAAGAGAATCCAGGGAGAAAGACGTCACAAGAACACAGATATAAATAAGGTTATTATTTTTGGTTTTAAAAGATTACAAGAAGAGGAAGGTTAAAGTTAGAGTTAACTAAAGCGAGCGAGACGAAGGCGGGACATTAAGGGTGCGACTCGCTAGGGTTTAAAAACAAGGAAAACAATTGCGAAGGCAATCACTCCTCACTCTTGGTCTCTTCTGAAAACGTAAGATAATTTCTCAAGAATCTTTCTATTTATCCAAGACATTAGTAGCTATTGCTCACGGCATTGGTTTATACGAATCAATTTTAGGGTTTTTTGCGGCTTTTGGTCTCCCCCTCGGAATGTAGTTTCTGGATGATATTTTACAATAAGAAATTGTTTTCTTGGCGGTCGTTCCTAACGTCATTGAGATTCAATTTTCATCGTATGTGTTTTTGTAATTGATAATTTTGGGTCCGGCTACTTCTTTTTTGTTTTATTTTAACAAAACATGTGAAAATATCACTGGAATGTTGTATTTGCATGTTGAATATTTCCGCCATTTTTTTTTCAGGTTTTGTCATTTCTGGTTAAGTCGAGGCCTGCTGTGCGAGTATGGTAGAAGTCGATGGAATAGAGAACCTTGAATTCAAGTGGGGTAAAAAAAGAGGAACTGGGGGGATAAATACGAAAGTTCAGTTTTACGAATCATTTACTTATGACGGTCTTGACTACACTCTTTATGACAATGTTTATATTCACAAGGAAGGTGAACCATTGCCATATCTTGGAAAACTTATAAAAATATGGGAGACTGCTAGTCGGTTGAAGAAAGTGAAGGTTTTATGGTTTTTCCAACCTTTTGAGATCTCAAATTATCTTTTCGTTGAATTGGCGCATCCAAATGAAGTATTTTTGGCATCTGGTGAAGGAGTAGGCCTTGCCAACATTAATCCATTGGTAATTGGGATTCTATGAAATTCAGTACTCTGATATTTCATTTTCTGGAAATCAACAGTTATAGTTTATATGTGCGGTGTGACTTGTAATTTACAGTTTGATTTCGTGAGTTATAATAGTGACTAGTCAAGTGTTAATTTCCCCTTTTTTGCTTAGCTGTTGATATATTGTTAAATTTCTTCCATGAAGGAGGTAGTTCACAGTTGGGCTGGAATTTGTCTGAAAAGGGCAACTGGTGTCCAATTCACTTTAGCCTCAAGGATATTAAAGCTTTGAATTGAATTATTTGTCAGTTTATGTCTGAAGTAGCATCACGTACCTTGTTGTTTTATTTTTTTGAGCAAACTTATCTTGTTAGATGTAGTTCGGTTTTAAAGTTTTCTTGGCACTTCAGCTTATAATTTTAAAATGTAATTTTGTCAATCAGTAAGGTACAGTATATAAGCATATACAATTGAAATATCTCTTGTGTTTTTGACAGTGTTAAACATACATTTATCTACTTAGCTACTAATTCTGTTTACATTAATTCAGGAAGCGATTGCTGGAAAATGCAATGTAGTTTGCATTTCAAAGGATGGCAGAAATCCACAACCTTCAGATGAAGATATCCAAATGGCTGATTATGTGTTTTACCGTACATTTGATGTCGGGCAGCGCATTATCTTGGACAAGATAGATGGAAAAATTGCTGGAATTGATGGTATTTATTTTCAGTCATCTCATTTCTCTTCATTGTGATTTTTTTTTTTTTGGTGATGCTGGTTGTTTTTATTGTTGAACTTCCTGCTGTTTCTCAAATTCTTGCAGTTAAATTTATTTTTAACCAATCGGGTTCTCTGAAGCCTTGTTCTATTCATAACTTTAGTGTGGATGAACCTGCTAGTGAAAATGCTATTGAAACAAATGGAAGAGTGGTTATGTCTAAGCTAAACTCATCTGAGAACCAAATTTCTGAAGATGATAGACAAGTGGAACAGAAACCTGTAGTTGCAGAGAATGGCTTTAACCACAAAGCTGAAGAGAATTCAGATGTAAAAGCTTCATCAGTTAAACCGAATCTCTCCCTGCAACAGGAGGATGTTCCTGGTGTAGTTTCAGAGTCAGGTGAACTGGCCAAAACCAATGACAGATCTGGTGATAGGACAGGTTTGAGCCTTAAAATTAAAGCAAATGCAGACTCTAAACTGAAAAACCCTTCTGGTGGGGAGATAGGTTGTGTCAATCAAGTCAAAAGTGAAGAAAAATTAAAATCCGTTAAGGATACAGTTGAGTTGGATGAGAGGCCACATAAGAAAGCAAAGCTTGATAATTCTGTGAAAGTCTCCAGTGACAAGGAAACTACTAAATGTGCTACCGAACTTTGTGGAACAGCCAAAATCCCTTCCAAAAGGCTGAAGATTGATGATAAATTCAAAAAATCTACTAACTGCAAATCTCCTGCAGTGCCTTCAAATGATGGTATTAAAACTGGTGACAAAGCTATGGAAGTTATCCGTAGGCCTGATTCTGTAAGTGTTATTTTGGGGTTGGCTTCTTCTTTCCCTTTAATATTCGTGATCAATTTCATTTAAATGTGTCTTATGTTGAACGAATAGGAGGCTCTATTTCATGTTACGCACAAAGCATGGGGTTGTAACTAATTTGTTAAGAAAGATGTGATTACTTTGCAAAATTCAATTGTTATTATGCTATTGTTTGACGTGATGGCTTTGTTGCAGTTCTTGTATTACCATATAGTTGGTAGGTAAATCTTGTGACACCTTTTCTTTCTTTGTTCACCTCACTTTATAGCCTATTTTTTTTCCCTCCTGCGTTGGATCTTTTTTTTTTAAAAATCACATGACCTCAAATTTCAATTTCTTTTAACATTTAATGGAAGAATAATGTGGTCTCATGTGATTGTTTCTCCTACCTGGTTCTTGCTTCTACTCGAATTTCTTTTTGGATGAATAAATTTATTTGTGTAATCCTCATCATCCTGTACAATATCATGCTTGCAAGTTTCTGCTTTCCTCCTTATTGCGGATTTACTATCCTGTTATCCCTCTGTTGTTCTCCTTGATGTGGAAATTTCTTGTGAAGAAGTACTTACATTTTGCTGTTTATTCATGCTTACAGGATAGGAGCAAATGGTTTGGAGAACTCGTAAGCACTCCTCTGTCACTCCTAAACCAGTTGTTTAAATTATTTTCATAGCCTATTTTGATTGCTGTCATTTGTGGGAAAATTAGTCTACATTCTTTAAGCTGATCTTAAACTGCTTCCTACATTGTTTCAGCCTTGGGAAGAAAGTTTGCGGGATGCACACGAGTTTGGAAAACTTGTTCTGTTTCAGAACTTGGATCCAGCTTACTCTTCAGCAGAAGTGGAGGTAATATTTATTATGAATCACAATTAGGTTGTGTTTGAAGCATTTTGTATTTATATGCATAAATTTCTTTTTTCTTTCACTTTTCCTCTCCCTACATGTGTGGTTTGTACCTTTTATCTTTCTTATGAATAATGCATATTTATATTGCAGGATATAGTTTGGAATGCCTTCAATGAAACTTGCAGAGCAAAGATGGTGCAGCAGACTGCATATTCTAGCCCTCATTTTGGTATAAACCTATCCCATGTGGAACTATGATGGGAAACAGTTTTCCTCTTGCAACTTAAAGAAGTAATATGGATTATCTGAAGTATGAAACAGAAATGATGCCAAAATAATAGGAAATATTGTCTGATATTTTGATTATCTAGTGTCCCGATAGAGAACTCTGCTATTATTCTCATTGGATCAAGATATATAGTCAATTTTTTGAAATATCAAACGGGATATGTCAGTCAAGGTTTCAAGAAAGGTGGACTGAGTATTATGGTTATTGCCATTGGTGTTTGCCTCAAGTGATTTTTGTAGTGATGTGTCTGTCATGTTGTCTTCATGTCCTTCCTTGCTTCTTCTTCCTAACATACGTTATCAATATACCAATATCTAAAGCCTTGTGTAGAACTAAAGCAGAATTTTTTGGTGTCCTCAAATATAGCATGCAGTTGATAAATTGTGGATTTAAGGACATTAGTTGGTTCATGTTGTAGGACAAGCTTTTGCTATATTCAAGTCAAGGGAAGTTGCAGAGGATGTTATTAAAAAATTGGATGAGAGATGCCTGTTGCTACCAAATCAGAGGTATGTAATCATTATTAATAAGTAGTGCTGTACATATTTAATCAGTCAATACCTGGTCTGATGCTTCTTGAACCTGTGGGTTCAGCATCCATTGTAAAGCTATGCTGTGATTTGCTTGAGCTCATGTGGGTTAGAGCATGTTGCATCAAGTACTGTATGCCCTGCCGATGAGCTACTGGTCTAGCAAACCCATCTCGCCCCCCCCCCCAAAAAAAATATTGTAGAATTTGTATATGCTTTTGTTTCAGTACCAAAAAACACTGGTATGCCCCTTACCACCCAAACCATTGAGATGTTTCTTTTCACAACTTGGGCATTTTCGTGTTTATCCTTCTTTTTTTTGATGAACTAGTTCTTGACCAGCTTTCCTTTTGCCTTTTGGTCCTACAAAAAGATATAGTTCTAGGTTTTCTGGTCATATGATCTTATATTCTGTTGTGCCTTCACCTCATTGGCTCTATGCTGGTCCGTCTATTGTGAATTCCCGTCTTATTAATGACCTTTAGATTAATTTTCAGCATGCAGAACTGGCTTTAAGAGAAAGTGAGGATACTCTTTATTTTCTTTTATTTCTTGTTGTGTAGGCCGCTTGTAGCCAGCATTCCGAATCCTTGCTTCTCAAGGAAGCAGTCAATGTTTGCAGGCCATCTCATTGTTGATAAACTCAAATCCCAAAGGGAGATGGTACTCTCTTTCTCTCTCTCATTGTAGGTGTCTGTTAGGTGTTAACATGTTTGCTTGGTTAATTACACCCACTGCCACATGGATGTAGTAAATTTGATTTATTTTGTGGTTTACTCCTCTTTCTTTTAATTTGTTACCGGATGTTCCCTTTCCCCCCCTCACAGAAAGAAGCAGTATCTACTTCACATTCTTCCCAGCCTAACACAGTTGAATATGATATGGCCATGGAATGGTTTTTAATGACTGAAAGATCCAATCAGTTCTGGAAAAAATTATACGAGGTTTTATGCTTCTGTTAACTTTTATTTTTGTTTCTGCCTTTTCTTGCTTTATTTTAGCTAACCAAGTATTTTTGGATTTTCAGCAACAAGGGAAAGAGCTAAAAAAACTGAGGGTTAAATTTAAGTCCAAATGAGCACTAATAATTTTGTCTTCCCCTGATTTTGGTGAGTAACTTCTAAAGCAACCTACTGGCTATACCACCCACTTCTGTTGTAAGCATATTAGTGCATCTCGTTTATAAACGATATGGCTGCTAAAGTGCCAATTTTCTGTGTAGTATGTTCCTTTGAATTAAAAGGAAGCCATTTTGTGAAGCAAACCACTAATGCGGAGTTCTGTTTAGACCTCTGATGTGAAGGTATGATTGCCGTTACTCTATTGCATTTCCCTACTTTTCGCCATTTTGCTGTTGTTGTTTGAGTTACATAGGCAATCTGGTGCTGCATGTGAACTGCTTTTCTTCATGTTGGAAACTTCGTCCTAGGGTCCTGAAACTTCAATTGAAACGTCTTTGATATTACTGGTTTTGTTTCTCAAGTTTATGTTGCCATTTTCTTCTGAAAAATGTTGTGTAGTTGTCAAGGTGTTGGAAGTGTGGAAACTTGATTCTAGTTGTGTTCTCAGATGCGCTTCAATTAGGCGGTGCAACAGACGGGGTATGCAAAAATGGAGGACTGAGCTGTGTTCGATATTCAGGCAAATTTTGGGAAGTGTAATTATGATTTGCAGTTCAGTTTTAGCAAGATGGTTAGATCCTCTCATATACATATATTTTCTCGATTATGGGCAATTTGTATAATCCTTTCTGCGATGCGTCTTTTTTGCTAGGATAGGTTTTCCTAGCTGGCTGTTGTTTAGTTTTGTTTCCTCCTGCCGAACACTCTTGGGTTGTTTTTTGCAGATTACAACTAACTTCCATGTTTGGAACTTTCAACTAAAAACATAATATGCTTAATCCTACAAGCTACTCAATTATGGGTTAAAACTTTCAGAAATAATAATCTAAAACTTGTTCTTACCAACATTGAGTGTTTCTAAATGGTAGCTACGGCCCCTGGAGGCGCTGGGTGTTTGTCAACAAATACAACTTATGATCTTTTGCGTACGTTGCTTGTAACTTGTAAGTAATGATCCAAAGAATGTTTTTCATGGGTGGGTTATTTTTTTTATATTGACATGCCTACTTCCGTATGTACCTGTCATGGGTAGGTTATGTTTTTTTATATTGACATGCCTACTACCGTATGTACCTGTCCTTTTCACTTTTCCAAGTTTGGATTTTATTATTAATAAGATAAACTGACATTGGACATGCTTTGCCAAGAAGATTATCAAGACAACTTTTGTTCATTTCAATCC
This sequence comes from Gossypium australe, assembly GCA_005393395.2. NCBI lineage: Eukaryota > Viridiplantae > Streptophyta > Magnoliopsida > Malvales > Malvaceae > Gossypium > Gossypium australe. The sequence continues at coordinate 7,110,774 of CM016626.1, forward strand.
CCGTGACTATTTTATTCTGTCAAAAACATAAAATGAAGGCAACTAACGTGGCTTAAAACTCAAAAGTTAGTCTTTTTCTTTGAAAAATGAGGGTGGAGGCATAATTTTTCAATCGAGGATTCGCTTTTATAATAAATGTTATATATAAGACATCTGGCTGTTGGCATCTAGTTGCAAAGTGCCAGTCTCATGCTATTGTTGCTTTAGATCACAAAGTTTCATTATTTATTTTAAATAATAAAAAAGTAAACACTACTTTCACCGAGTTTTTTTTCCTTCAAATTTCAACTCTTCTTTTTCCAACATTGTTAAAATTTAACTGTTGAAGTTGAAGTAGTCACACAAAAAATATTCCAGCTGAATCCGCTCACCTAATACCTAATTCATGGAGATTAATGGTTAACTTAATTTGTAGGGTCTTCTCTTTTGCTTGCTTCTGTTTCTTTTCAATCTTTTAATTCTTAAACATAATAATAATACTGAATATTAGAGCCCAGAAAAAGAAAGAAACTTAGAGTGCAATTTAAAAATCGTAAGATTTGATTCATCAAAACTTAAAGGGGATGAGAGACGTCAATCAAGAGGACATGACTGCAAGGTTAACAAAACAAACGGCGTCGTAATACCATTTTTCTCTCTTTAATATGACCGTTATTTAAATATTTCATATAAGAAAGAGAAAGAGAAAAGACACCTGGTAATCAATTAGAGCGAGTACAAACGTATCACCCTGCCCTACCCCTTTTCTCATTTCTTTCTTTCTTTCTTTCCCTCTCTGCTCTCGCAGTCTGCACCTTGCTTTGCCTTGCCTTGCCTTGTTTACTTCTCATCTCTGTTCCTAATCCTCTTTGTTTTCTGTCACATCTAACTCCGACCCATTTTCAAACTAATAAGAAACAAGGAAAACCGAAGCACCGTCTGCCGTTCGGTGCTCACTATCCCAGTTGGTGGAAACGGAAAGGTTTTTATATATTTTTCCCTTTCTCGCAAATGGGTTGCGCCCAATCCAGAATAGATAACGAAGAATCAGTGGCTCGTTGCAAGGACCGGAAAATCTTAATGAAAGAAGCTGTGGTAGCTCGCAACGCTTTTGCAGCTGCTCATTCTGGCTACGCCATTTCTTTGAAGAATACCGGTGCTGCTTTGAGTGACTATGGTCATGGTGAAGCGGAAGTGCCTCTCCAACCCCCTCACCAGATTCCTCCTCTCGACTCTACCCCTCAACCGCCTCCACCGCCTCCGATGATGGACAACCTCCCTCCACCGCCTCCGCTTCCCAACTTCTCTCCTAGCCCCGTTGTCCCCATCAAACGCGCCGTTAGTATGCCCGCAATGCCCGTCAAGAGTCGTAAGGAGTTCGATGCTTCCCTCGCTATTGAAGAAGAAGAGGAGGAGGAAGAAGAAGAAGATGATGAAGAACATCACGAGGGACACGAAGTGCGTGCCGGTAATAATAAGGAAGATTTGAGAAAAGACTCACGAGGGTCCCATAGGGAGGAGATAACTCCACCAAGTACTCCTGAGAACAACAATGTGGACCACCACACGCCTCCGATGCCCGAAGCTAAAAACGTGGCTTGGGATTACTTCTTCATGGTCGACGATAACATGCCGGGTCCGAGCTTGGATTTGCACGACGACAATGACGAAGAATCTACTAATCCGAATGTGGATGCTTTAGAGAACAATGTCAGTGGTGTGGGCCACGTTGAAGTTGATAGTGAGATTGAGCCAAAGACGCCGGAGAGGCCGGATAAGGTTGCGATGGCAGCTGAGGCTGATGATAAAGGGAAGCAACAGGTACATATCGAGCACTCGAAAACGGCTCCGGCAGATTTCAGAAGAATGGTGAAGGCTGTTTCCGGTGTGAATTTAATGCAGGTTTTGAACGAGATTGATGACCATTTCTTGAAAGGCTCAGAGAGTGCTCAAGAGGTTTCTAAGATGCTGGAGGCCACAAGGTTGCATTATCATTCCAATTTTGCTGATAATCGAGGTAATTTACTTGGTTTTTCATTGTTTGATCAAAGGCAGGAATCTGTCAACATCTTTTGTCAGAAAGATTGAAGCTTGAAGCATGTTTTTTTATCTGAATTTTTTTTTTGAATGATTTAATACGCTTTTTTTGGTGTAAGGTGGCTTTACATTTAGATCTTGTTGTCCTTTAGCTTTATGTGAGAATCTGACCTTGACCTTAGATCTTTCCTTTTCTTTTCTTTTGTAGTTTTATTATATATATTAATATTTTTGGGGTCAAATGGTGCCTAGTTGACAATTCTAAAGTTTCTGATAGTTTGAAAGAGTCATCATTCTCTTGGATTGAGATCTAAGAATATGAATTTTGGCTTATAATCTTCTCTTACAGGTTGTAATTACAGTTCTAATGAGAAATGCTTGAATAATTATCCTAAGAAAAAATGGAAAAATAAATGCTTTATGTTTTTATATTGTGGACATATATTGATCATATTCGGATCCTGTTGATTGTAGGACATATTGATCATTCTGAAAGGGTAATGCGTGTCATTACATGGAATAGGTCTTTCAGAGGTGCGATGAATGGTGAAAATCGGAAGGGTGAATTTGATTCTGATGAGTCTGAGACTCATGCCACTATTCTGGACAAGTTGCTAGCATGGGAGAAGAAACTTTATGATGAAGTGAAGGTGCATTTTAGATATTGGCTTTATTGTTTCTCTGTTCAAATTATACTGCCCGCTGCTTCCCATGGCAGTCTATAGAGATTCCTTTATAAGCACCATTGTAAAGCTCTTTTCTGCTAAATCTATTGGATGAATGAAAAGACTATTTTGACTGTAATATTGACAAGCTATTCTTTTCTTTGGTTTGGTGTTCTTCTGAATCTTATGGAATTTGGTCCCTATTGTAGCAAGGAGAGATGATGAAGCTCGAATATAAACGGAAGGTTGCTTCGTTAAACAAGCAGAAGAAACATGGAGCTAGTGCCGAATCATTGGAAAAAGCAAAAGCAGCTGTAAGTCATTTGCACACGAGATACATAGTTGACATGCAGTCCATGGATTCAACAGTATCGGAAGTTAACCAAATACGTGATGAGCAGTTGTATCCAAAACTTTTTATGCTTGTTGATGGGTAAGTTTTTGTATGAAAATATCTAGAAAAAGGCCCGCATATTGCTTCTAATATTGCTTTCGTTGTATTTGGCATCGTTCTTTTATAAGTTAATCCCAAGTTGTTTGTGTATGAAGTGAATTTATCATTGCCATAAAATTTGACATTCTAATTTGCAGGATGGCTAACATGTGGGCAAGGATGTGCATGCATCATGATAGCCAGCTGAAGATTGTTGAGAAGCTTAAATCTCTCGACATTGCCTTTGCCTCCAAAGAAACAACAAAGCACCACCACGAGCGCACCATCCAACTTCATAATGTTGTCCAAGAATGGCATTCTCAGTTTGATAAGCTTGTCACTCATCAAAAGCAATACATCCAAGCTCTCAACAACTGGTTAAAGTTGAATCTCATCCCTATTGAAAGCAGCCTGAAAGAGAGAGTCTCGTCTCCTCCACGTGCACAGAATCCTCCCATCCAAAAACTCCTTCATACATGGCATGATTATCTTGAAAAGCTTCCCGATGAGGTCGCTAAATCTGCTATCTCTTCGTTTGCTGCTGTGATAAAAACCATAATCATCCATCAAGAGGAAGAGATGAAACTAAAAGAAAAGTGTGAGGAAACCCGGAAGGAATTTCTGCGAAAGAGTCAGGCTTTCGAGGAATGGTATCATAAGTATAGGCAACGGAGATCTGGATCAGATGAGATGGATGCTGAAAGAGGGGAAGATGCAAACGCAAAGGATCCTGTATCGGAGAGGCAGTTTGTGGTTGAGAGCTTGAAAAAGAGGTTGGAAGAGGAAGTCGAAGCTCACGAAAAGCATTGCATTCAAGTGAGAGAGAAATCTTTGGGAAGTCTTAAAATCCGACTGCCTGAGCTATTCCGGGCTATGTCGGACTATTCTCATGCCTGCTCTGATGCTTATGAGAAGTTAAGGACTGTTATCCAGTCACAAAAACCAAATACTGCTCCCTCAAAATAGAATCAGCTCTGTTTTGCTAGTAATTTCCTATTAACATATATCATCTCAGTTAACTGCAGCTTTAGGCAATGCAATAGAGCAATGTGTTATTATTTAATATCTATGTGCAAAAGAACATGTGCTATGCTGGTAAGGTTACTAATTTTGATTTTGACTCTAATTCCCATCTAAGGATAGGGACGTAATTTGGTATCTGAAAGGATGAGCACGTGATATCCCAAAATATGTAAAAACGAGTGCAATATTTTGAATCTCAAATCTTCTAGATGTATGTTATGCAGCAGCCCTTGTGTTCAACTATTGAATAACCATGATAGCTACTTAATAGCTGATAAAATATGACTTTCTAAAACATTATCCGTTTGCTGTTGTAAGTCAACATTTATATATATATATGGGGTAAAAATGTCTTCTCCATCTTCCTAAATTTTAATATTGAATAGGTAAGGATAATAATTACAACATTAATATGTTCTGTGAATTATAATTTTGATTGACTCTATATTTATATATTTTGTATAAATATTATGAGCTAAAAACTAAATTGATATAATGTGTAAATTTTGAGAATAAAATTTATTATTATACCTGTTATGATTAATTATTCACTTTTAAAAATGATATAAATTAAATTATCTTTACAAATATAAAAATACATATTTAAGGTATACTAACGAGATCAAACTTCTCAAATAATTGATTTCCATTCTAATTCAATTTCTAATCCTTGGAAAAATCGTGTCACTTTCAGCTCTTTTGAACATTAATCTATCTATATATTTTATATAAAACAAAATGCAAAAATGGGCACGCCGCTAGCAAAGGATGACTCTTTCGGCGGTTTAAGTTTTTACTTTTTGACTGTTAAAGCTTCAAACTTTCTAGTTTCTGGCTCAATCATACTTATATTAGTCTTGTTGCTTACCTTTAAACTCACTCAAGGTCAAGCCTTTAACCTTATTTCCATTCATTCCTCGTTTTTTTCTTCTTCCGGGTCTAATTTTTCTTTATTTATTCCAATTTCATCATTATCTCTTAAGCAAAAATAAATAAATTACATTGAATTATTCTTAAGTTGGTCAAAAGCTGTTATCTTTTTTAGCATTCTTTTCATGCAAAATATGGATAGCCAAGCCGTTTTTGCAGCCAAGTTAGTTTGGCTTTAAACATTCTCAAAACATAACGTCATCAATGGACATTTCTCTTTTTTGTAAAGAGGAAATGATAAAATGTAGTTACTTAAATCATGATTATATATATATAATTAAATTATACAGTCACGTTACATGCATTTATATAAACCTTATCATCCCATTCTCACCCAAGCCTAGAACATGACTTTAATGCCAAAAAAAAAAAAGTCATAGTTTCTTCATTTCTAGCTTAGCCATGGAAATCAAAATATGGCACAGGCAAAGCTCAAGCAGATTGGAAACCATCAAATTAGGCCGGAGCTACACGCAACGTGGCCACGATGAACATTCGAAGCCCAAGTGGAGAACGTTTTGGAAGATATTCACAAGAGAAAGGAAGAAAATCTTCGCTTCTCCAGTTGGATTCCAGGCTTCTTATGACCCAGATGAATATTCACAGAATTTTGATCAAGGAACCGGTTGGGCTGAACCGGATAATCTTTCTCGGTCTTTCTCAGCTCGGTTTGCTGATCCATCTAGGATCTCAAGAAGGAACCCGTTGCGTTCATGTGATTGGAAAATGAATGACAGCTAAGAATGTTCTTCTGCTCTGCTGCGTGTGTTCTAATTATCTTCTCAGTTTGATCTCCTGGTTTTGTATAAATATTTCTCTTCTTGTTGCTACTCTAAATTTTGATTATAAGATCATTTACTTAGTTTGGACTGATCTTTTCTCTGCAATTATATTGGATTCAAGTCAATGATTAGAATTAAAGATGGTAAATTCTTACAACATTAATGTATAAGTGATTCAAGCCATTATTTGAGTCAAACCCATGTTCTGATTTTGGTCCAAAACTATTACTTTAGCTGATCATTTAAACCTAGATAATATGTTCCAAAGCATGTTTGAGTGTTTCTATGTTGTCGTCTCAATACAAAATGATGAACACAAAACGGAGAAAAAAGAAACGGAATGTTTCAGCTTTCACTTGCTCTTTGCTTTATTCACAAGTAGAAGAAGATACTTTTTTTGAGAGGCTTCAGTTCATCCCTCATTTCTTACTGTTCACTAGTGGAAGGCACCATGATATAAAAAGCAAAGAGAATCTTGCAGTACTTTAGTGTTTTTTTTCCTTTGTATTTTATGGATATAGTCATACATATTCATATAGATCTGATTTTAGGAATTTGGCACCGCCAGTGCCAAACCATCCTTGATGGTGGATCCACTTGGAGTTCATTGTTAGTCATTCAATTATGCGTAAAGTTGATCAAGCAAAATAAACAACTTTTTTTCCTTACAACAAATCTAGAAAGAATACTGATTAAGAAAAAAGGTACGATGATCATATATTCCTTGTAGTTTACTATTTTTAAAAGGATTCCTTTCATGATGATGACATAAACCTTGATGCCTTAACTTTTTAGTATAGATTGTTTATAATTTATCTCCTAAGCAGGGTTTAATCATTCTTCTTTTTCACACAAATCAGTGCTGGAAATTGAAAATCATAGATTCCGAGGGGAAAAAAGTAAGAGAACTTTATTATTATTTTTTTTTTCATATCCGTATTCGGAGTTTACGACTCCTCCTCTTGATAATATCATTTCTCAAATTTGAACTTACATTTAGAATACTATATTTTATCAATAAGTTGGTAAAGAGTATGAGCATCACATTAGCGACTCATGAAGCCAACTTAAATCACTTTGGAATGAGTGTCTTAAACATGTAGTTCAAATGGTTGGAGACTTCGAGGCCAGTCCCATCCCATCCCATCAGTTGTGGTCCTTGTAGATTTGCAAAAGCCAGTTTAGCTACTGCTGCTACCGTGTTACCATGTAGCATAACCTTAATCAATATCAGTTCAGTTCGAGTGCACGGAATCATGGACAATCAGTATTAATGTAAAAGGTTCACGATTTATTCAGATAAAACGACTGTGTATGTTACAAGTTACAACGATACATGGTTAATGAAAGCCGATATCCATGGTTGCGTAAGGATTCCCGTTAGTAAATTTATGATGCAGCTGGTTTGCTGGCCCCATGCTCTCATGGAACTCGTTGGTTTTGATTCTTCAACTCATCACCAGCCACAAGAAAGAATGCAGTGTGCCTGAGAAAACAAATTATAAGGAAAAGCACAATATATTAGGAACAAACAAAGATGAAGGAAGATAAAAAAAATGTACCTAAAAAATTTCATAATTTTGAGTTTTGAATCGGCATCGATGTATGGGGTGCTCTCTAATGCCTTCTCCATATGATGCAACCATCTCTCTGCAGCTTAGTGCGTGACTGGAAATGGCCTATGACGCCCAATCAACGCAGGGTCACCTGCCAAGGCATCACAAGAAAAGCTGAAAACAGCAACATAAATCCTGTCCAAGAAATCGTTAAAACAATAAAGGATAGAAGCATTATTTCCAAAACTTTTATTCTTTATGATTTATTACCCCATGCAACCGCAACATTAAAAGGGAAACTTTATCCTTTTATATCACTCTCACATGATAGAAGACTAAACATAAAGCCATTAAAGCGTGTAAAAAAGCAAGGCTGCTCCTAGAGCCATCAAATATACATAAATGTCAAAGCTATGAAATTAAAAGTAAGGCTATGATGGTTTGCTTTTGGCTTTCTCATTGTATTGTCTCACAAAGAAAATCAAGGAAAAAAATTTGTTACAGCCGGAAGATATTTTAGGTTGCAATTGGACAGTAGGTTAATGTGATTGTGAAAGTTAAAAACTAACGGTTGATCGTGGCGGTGCACATCGGGTAACTTTTTGGTATTGTCAATTTGGCGGTCCTTGTTATGTATATCTCTCTCTTCTACTGGGCTTTTATGAAGACCACAGCATGCAACTTTAGAACCATGGGAACAGAAGGTTCTAAATCTGGTGTCTTTTTATGTTTGCACTTTTTTTTTTTTGAATTTATGTTTGCACTTAATTACTCTTGTTTAGAGGGTTGTGTTTCCACTCTAACTTGTTTTTTTTTTCTTGAATAAACAGAAATACTGTATCTTTTTTTTCTTTTTTTTTTTAATTACAATTTTGTCGAGGAAAAAAGAAACATGTTTGAAAAAGGCCAAACCAGGGTATGGAAGACTCTGCTTTTGCCAAGCCTGATAAAGGTGATTCTAACTTATAGAATAGAAAAAAATAAAGTAAGAAAGAAAGAAGGGATAAACCAACACAGAGTTGAGCTTACATTTACTGTTGAAAAATTGGATCTCATGTTCACAATAATTACTCAAGAATTCTTTTCTTTCAGTTTCACATTCTTGAACTAATGTTCACTAAAACAAACTCCCAAAACCAGTTGAAAGATTTTGATAAAAGCTTAATTTTGAAACAAATAATAGAAGCAATTGACGATGCAATAATGAAAATAAATAAAATAGGAAGTTCTCCAACCTTTCCTCTCGGAATAAAGGGCAGGTCCTCCCATTCGTTCCACAAAGAATTCATATTGATTCTGAATGGCTTCTTCTTTCTTGGAATTAGCAAATATTGATCGAAACCACTCTTCTTCGTCATTGTAAACCCTAATTTCCAAGGCAATCAATAAAAAAGAACAAGATATTGAATTCCAAAAAACACCCATTTGAGAAAGAATAGAAGATACCTGGTGTAAAATTGGTGGAAGGGTTGATGAAAGTTTGAAGACCCAATTTATGGAAGAGATTAGTATCGTCGATAGCAAAGGCATCGGCAGTGTCAATGCCGCTCCACTCCGAAGCCTTTTGCCGAAGTGAATGCATGCCTTTTGTTGTGTTTTTGGCTCCAACTACAAAGGGAGCAAATGAACAGAGTATCAGTTCAAGTTTCACTTGTGTTGTAGCTGGACTACAGACATATACTGGAAAAATGTGTGGCTAAATTCTGTTATAAATCCATCTACTCTTATCAAATATGAAATTTAGTTCTTTGGAATTTAGCCATTTTACTTTTTCATATTTTAAAATTCAAATTCAATTGATGATACAATTAAAATTATTTTATTTGATTTAAGTTTATTACAAGGTCATTTTTAGTTACATGACCACTTACCAAATGAGTTTTTTTTTTTATTTTAAAATACCGCATCAACAAATTTAACAAAAACAAATTAATTATATTAAAATTTGAAATCTAAAAAAAATAAAAAAATTAAATTTATAAAAATAAAAGTATAAAAATTAAATTGTAAATTTGTGAAGAATACAAGTATTTAGAATATATTTTAACCATAATTTCTTTTTTTTTTTTTTTGAAGATAACATAGTGATTGGGCTTTATATTAATAGGAAAACAAAATACAAGACAAAACCAAAATCAGAAATAACAAAGTAGGAAAAAAAGAGCCCAAGATTAAAGGCCCGGACTTAGGAAAAATAAAACAGAAAAGAAGTATCTAGATATTTTGGAAATGCAACAGACAATTTTGAAAAAAGAAAAAGCCACCGACACTGCTACCCAATCAGAACGCTGGAAACCTGTCAACACCCTCTGCCTTCATTATTGTTTTCCTTTAATGACGGTTCCCTTCCCTGAAAAGCCATTTCCTCTCAAAAAATTTCATTTCTTTGGCTTTCCTTCCCAGAACCTCCGTCTGGGTTCCTTCTTCAGTCTGGTTCACGCACCGATTCCCGCCGCCGTTGGATCTCAGCATAGTACGGAACGCCTCCTTCCAGGTAAATCTTCTCTTTGCTCCTTAAAGTCTCTGTCGCAATTTTGTGGGCTAGGATATCTGCAGTTCTTGGTATGTGTTTGAAAACGAAATGTTTAGATCTGGTTGCCATCCGTTTAATATCCAGAATGTAGGCTCCTATCATAGATTTGTCCTGATATCTGCTGTTACATTTTCTGATAGTTGTTAAGGAATCTCCTTCAATAATAATATCTAACCATGTTTTCTCCATTACTGTTTTAACCGCTGTTCGGCAGGCTAGAGCTTCGGCAGCAAAAGCCAAGAGAACCCCTTTATGAACTTCAGAGCGTGATAAAAGAGTGATTCCTTCATTATTCCTTATAACAACTCCGGAGGCTGAAACATTGTTTTGCCCATCAAAGGCTCCATCAAAATTGACCTTAACAAAATCTCGAGGCGGGTAACTCCAACACTGCATCTCTTCTATTGTCATTTTTTTCATGTTTTCCAACCCATCAATTTCTGCAATATAACTGCTTATGAAGTTTCCTATCTCTTTTCCAGTACTGACCTTCTTGTCATGTATTTTTGAGTTTCTGTCACCCTATGTTGCCCAGAGAGCACAGCAAAAAAGACGGCATATCTGCAAGTTGAAATGTTCAAAAACCCAGATAAGCCACTGCTCAAAATCCCTATTCTCAGTTGATAGTACATTCTGTAATTGCAATGCTGACCACATTTCTACTGTTACAGGACATTCTCGGAATATATGGTCAATTGTTTCGGCTCGTTCCCCACACCGCGGACAGCTTGAATCAGTGACCAGCTTCTTATGTTGCAGATTGACTTTCGTAGGCAAAAAGTTCCATGTGATCCTCCATATTATAATCTTTATTTTTGTTGGTAGATCCAGTAGCCATAGTTTTTTGTAGAATTTTCTATAGCTGGTTTGTAAAGCATAAGCTCTAGGGTATTCCTCAGTATTCTGTAATAGTTTGTAAGTACTGCGGACCGAGAATTCCCCCGACGCTTCACCTCCCCATGCCAAGAAGTCCTCATGTGGGTCATCTGCCAACGGGATATGGAGAATTTGGGCAGCATCTTCTTCTGCAAAGGTATACCTAATCAACTCCTCTTTCCATTTTCTTTCATTATTATCAATCAACGAATGAACATAACAATCACGCATCAAATCAACCTCTGACGATAATCTGAAATTCAATGCTTCTGGAATCCACGCGTCATTATTAATAGAGATATTTGTACCTGTGTCAACTCGCCAAACTAAACCCTTCCTCAAAATATCTTTTGCAGCCCATATGCTCTTCCAAGTGTAAGAACACGAATTTCCCAATCTGGAATTTAAAAATTGATCATTCAGGAAATATTTAGCTTTAAGAACTTTCGTAACTAAAGAATCTGCATTATTCATAATCCGCCAGCCTTGCTTCGCTAAGAGAGAAATATTAAATTGAGACATGTTTCTAAATCCCATATCTCCCTCCTCTTTAGGCCTGCACATAAATTTCCATTGACATCAATGTATCCCTCTCTTCTTATTTCCATGCTGCCACCAGTATTTCGCGAAAATGCTTTCTATATCCCCACATAGAGTCTTTGGTAAAAGGAAACAAGTCATAGCATAAGTTGGTATTGCTTGCAGTACTGACTTGATGAAACCTCTTTCCCTCCTTGTGATAGACATCTTGAACTCCAATGGCAAATTCTCTGATTGATCTTGTCCTTTAAATTTTGGAAAGACTCTTTCTTCTTTCTGCCCACCACGTTTGGAAGACCCAGATATTTTTCGATATTTGTAGAGCATCTTACCCCCAGAACATCTGATATTTCTTTTTTGGCCCCTTCTGCTATGTTAGAGCTGAAAAAAATTGTTGATTTATTGAAATTCACACATTGGCCTGAGCATTGTTCATACTGTTTTAAAATCTCTTTTAAAAATAACGCTCGGTCTTTTGTGGCTTCCCTGAATAGTAGACAATCATCTGCAAACAAAAGATGAGATATTGCTGGACCCCTTTTACTTGCTTTAACACCTTTGAGAAACCCCTCCCCAACTGACTGTCGAATCAGAGTTGAAAGACCCTCGCTACAAATCAGAAAAAGGTAGGGGCTAAGCGGATCTCCTTGTCGTAATCCTCTTGTAGGGTGGAACATCCTCCCTCTATTCCCATTTATATTCACTGTATAGGAAACTGTTGAGACACATTTCATGATTAGTGACACCCATTTATCAGCAAATCTCATTTGAAGCATCACTTTCTTCAGAAAACTCTATTCAACTCTGTCATAGGCTTTACTTATGTCGAGTTTAACTGCCATAAACCTTTTTTCCCATATCGCTTCTGACGCAATGTATGGAGGATCTCATAGACTATCAGCACGTTATCTGAAATTAATCTTCCCAGAACAAACGCACTTTGAGCACTATCAATGCATCTTCCAATATAATCCTGAAGTCTATTTGCTATTATTTTTGCCACTATTTTATACAAAATCGTGCAAAGACTAACAGGTCTAAAATTGGTAAGATTTGTGGGATTTGGGGATTTTGGAATAAGCACTATATCTGTTCTATTTGTACCTTCAAAATCTTTGTCCTCATTTAGAACTCCAAGACAAAAAGCCTCAACATCTCTCCCCACAATGTGCCAGTACTTTTGGAAGAAAAGAGCTGGAAAGCCATCATAACTTGGTGCCTTAGTGGGACCCATCCCTTTCAACGCTTTCTGGACTTCTTCCACCGAATATGTTGACAATAAAATTGTATTAATTTCAGAGGAAATATTAGGACCAATACCTTTTAGAAGGTATGATGAATCACCCACTCCCTTAGACGAGAATAAATCTTGAAAGTACTTTGAAGCTATTTCGTTGATTCCTGAATCGTCGGTAACTTCCTGCCCATCTGCTGCCTCTAGCCTATTGATTGTGTTAATCCTTCGTCGGGCTGAAGCATATTTGTGAAAGAAAGCTGAATTGTTGTCTCCTAGTTGTAGCCAGTTTGCTCTTGCTCTCTACTCCCAATACATTTCGTCTTTATCAATCTCCATATTTGAATGAATTCTGGTGTCAATGAGTCTTGCCATTGTATCATCGTTTCTCTCGCTGTTCAACAGAGTTTCCAATTCCTTCATGAGCTTCTTTTTCAACGCATCTATTCCTTTCTTAACTGAGCTTACCCAACTTGTCAGACTAGTTTATAGTCGTCCTAGCTTTTCAGAAATCGAACCATTGGATGACTCCCAAGACTTTTTGACCTCTAGTTCAAAAGACTCCTCTAGTGTCCACCAAGCCTCAAATTTAAAACGTGAGCTTCTATTAAAATTTTTCTCGTTGCCAATATGAAAAAGCAAAGGACAATGATCTGAAATCGAATGAGTTAGATGACGAACACTCCCCTCCGAGTAAAGATGCATCCACTTTTCATTTGCCACCCCCTATCAAGTCTTTCTTTTATATTTGTTTCCGGAATATTCCCTCCCATGTGAACCATGTACCTTGAAATCCCAAATCCATTAGTTGGCATGCTTCCAAAGTCTCACGGAAAGCTGCCATTCTCCTTTCCTCCCTCGGTTGCCCCCCACTCTTTTCAAAAGAGTATAGAATTTCGTTAAAATCACCACTAACCAGCCACGAAAAACTCTGCTCTTGTCCCAGCTCCCTTAACAAGCGCCATGAAGCATGTTGATCGTTTGCATAGGGCGACCCGTAGAAACCTGTGAATCTCCACTCTGCTTGAATATTGTTATCTTCGATCAGTACATCAATATGACTTTTTGAAAAAGTTCTAAGACTTACTTTAACTTCTTCTCTCCATGCTAGGCAAAGTCCCTCTTTCGAACCTTCTGCTCCCACATCAATTCCATTCACAAAACCACACATCTTCCTTATCCTTTCCATACGCTTGTCGTTAATTTTGGTTTCCATAAAGAAAACCAGATCGGGGTTGTGTTGCTTCAGCGTATACCGAAGCCTTCTTACTGCCCGTAGGTTCCCCAAACCACGGACATTCCAACTAATAATTTTCATTGCGCCCGATCGGTTTGCCCTCTGGCAGCCGCCGATCTACATTGGATAGGAGAGACATCAAACCCTAAATTTTCTGCTAACAGCTCCAGGTCCTCCTTACTTTCTGAAGCTTGGTCATTAAATTTCAGTCTTTTGGCAGCATCTTCCACTAATTGTTCCCTTTCAAAACCCCCATTATCAAGTTCCGTCACTTTCCTCTTGCGTACTATCCTTTCTACATTGGCCTGTCCCACTTCTCTCATTGGATTAGCTCTTTTCCAACTGATTTTCTTGCTTGTTCCCAGGCTTCCATCCTGAATGTCTTTTCGTAAGAGAGCTTCCTCATTAACTATCATCCCTTCCTCTTGCGAAATCAATACTTTTTCCACTACCGATGGCTGTAGATCAACGAGTTGTCCTCTATTACAGTTGTCCCGCTCTTTCGAATTCAGCTCCCTGCTCTCCTCCAACTGGCCCGTATATGAGCTTTGGTGCTTTATCTTTTTTGAGCTTGCATTTAACTTTACACTTTCTCTTCCAAAAAAACTGCATTCGGCATTCAATGCTAATGAGAAATGAGGGTCTTCCTTGATTTTGTCTCTTTTTGCATTCTTGATTACCTCGCAACTTGGGAGAGCGTGTCCCATTCTACCACAACCAAAGCAAAAGGACGGTAGCTGCTCATATTTAAAAGAGATCCAACATTTATCTTGACCACCTGTGGAAACAAAAATACCCCTTCGAAGTGGTTTCTGCACGTCTATCTTGATTCTGATACGACAAAAATCACCCTTTATTTCAGATCTGACAATCCCTCCAAACATGGCCCCAATAGCATGCATTAGACTTTCTTATCAAATTCTGGAGGGCATGGACCTACTTTGATCCAGAATAAAGACATGACAAGTTTGATTTTATTTCTTTTCAGCGGTCCCCTCAATCTATCAAATATGACTAACTGTTTCCTAAAAAGCCATGGTTGTCCTTCTATAATTGATTTTAAATCGTCCTCAGACTCAAAAATAATCATAAAAAGGTTTTGACCCGCTAACTGAATTTCAAATTTTCCTTTTGTTTTCCAGATACTCTTCATCTGTGCTCTGAAGCTGTCCGGGTTATAAGACTTACCTGTCCATACCGTGCAGATCAGCGTTGGTTTTTCGTTTAGTTCCACTACAGAGCTTTTTACCGATAACTGGATGAGTTTTTCTGCCAATAAGGAGACCTCCTCCTCTTTCAACCCTTCGTTGCCACCACTTCCCTCCATCTCAAGCCGCAGCAGAGGCTGGTTTCGCTAAGATACTGAGTAAAGCACTCTTGGCTCCTAGGGTTTTCTCTCCATAGTTCAAATCCGAAAGAGGCTTAGACAGTTAGCCAAGGAAGAGGCTTTTGTTTTTCCTTGTCTTACTAACCGTATGATATCAGAACCATAATTTCTTTTATAGTGATTTAAAACGAGTAAAATCTGAAATGAAATCCGTGTTTGGCATCGGGCGATGAATGGACCTGTGGGCTGTGTGGCCGATGGTTTTGTTTTGTATTTTATTGTTTATATAATTTTTTTTGAATATTTCCACTGGATTTTATTGAACATAAAATAAGTAACATAATGAAAAAATTCTTATAAAACAATGGAATTGGGCCCTAAGTAACATAAAATAAGTTTTAATTTTGTACGATTTTATACATAAAATTTTGTTTTGATTTAATTTTTATATATTATTATCAGCAATATTGAATTAACACTATTTCATGTTGATATATTACTATACAAACAATTATATTAATTCAATATAAAAATAAATATATGTATTAATTTTTTTAAATGTGTATAATTGAATTAAAATTAAAATTTTATATATACATATGAACCACAATTTAAATTTCATATGTATAATTACACCAAATTAAAATTCATACATTAAATCAAAATTTATATATAAATTAATATGTAAACCTGTATAAAACCACTGTTGGTACATTATGTCAGTAATAGGAATGGGATGAACCAACCAATAACTTCCCTTTTATCATTTTTACAATTAACTTTCCTTTTTCCAGTAAACTTTCTTAAATTATGAAATCTAAAATAAGTGTACAAACTGTTCTTTATGCCTTTTTTAGTATATATTATATAAGTGGCTTTTTTTTTTTTGGAATCTTATCTTATAAATTTAAAAAATTATGAACATGACTAATTTTAAAATTAATTATGGAAATGATTTGATTTTTATAGTAGAGTTGGATGTCGCTACTTTCTTAGGCATCATCACTCTAAAAATTCCCCCCAATAATACTTTAATCATTACAAAAAATAAAAGAAAAATAATAATTTTTTTGTATCACCTAACAAATTGACAGAACCGAACTGAAGTGTGTGAGGACAAAACGTTCAGAGACCTGATGAATTAGTTATCCTTTTTAGATTAGTTGAAAAAAAAGGGTGTGCATGATAGTATGGCCGTAACAAATTAAACTTTTAGTATATTTGCATCTTAGGTCTGTCCATTTTAAGATTAAATTTAAATAGTCTTTAAAAGATACAAGAATAACAAAAATAAATCATCTTCATTTTTTTATTTTTTAAAAACAATAAAATTTATATTATATAAACTTGTAATTTAAATTGCCCAAACATATCTCTAAAAAAATTTCCTCAAGTTTATCTAAATTTAAACATTTCCAATTCGTTCCCTCACCAATCTAAATAGGGTAATTACTTCATTAGATTCCTGAATATTTTACCCTTACATGCTTCAGTCAGGTGCCGCCAAATTGTTAGGCCACACCAAAAAAATTATTATTTTTTATAATGATCAAAGCATGATTTGGGGGATTTTTAGGGTGGTGCCATCCGGGAAAGTGGCAACACCCAATCTAGTGTAAAAATCAAGTCATTTCCATAATTAATCTTGAAGTTAAGTCATTTTCATAATTTTTTAAACTTATAAGGTATTCCCAAAAAAGCCTATATTACAAGATAGTCAAGAAATTATAAATTTTAATTATTGAAATATCAATTTATAGTAAAAAATGTTGAAACACTTAAAAAATTACCTTCTAACAGTACATAAGTTAAATGTGATTTTACGAATTTAATATTTAATCACTTTTTTAAATATTATATTATCAAATGCGTTAATTAATGTAAAATAATATTATTCAAATTATTAAATATAATTAAAATGTATTAACTTACAATTAAAATATTATAATAGAAAATTTTCAATATAGTTAAAGCACTTTTAACATATTTAACATATAATATAGTTTTACTTTATATAATTAATGCAAAATAATATTATTCAAAATAATAATCAATTAACATAATTAATTATAATATTAATTAAGTGATGATTGATGTAATTAAATTTATATTTAAGTAATAAATCTATTTTACCTAAATAAAATTAGCACAACTTATTTTTTATAATAACTCTATTTTAAAATTAGTACAATTTTTTTAATTAATAATAATGATCACAACTTTTATTTTATTTATTTTTATTTTTAAATGTGAGTTTAATAATATAATAAAAATAAAGATTATTTTCGTGGGATTTCAATTTTTTTTCTTTTTTTCTATAATATTATAGATTATATATTGTATAAACACTTAAATATTGTCTTATACGTTAAGTAGTAATTAATTTTTCCAAGCAAAGACACAGTTGATGGTTTTCAGAGCCCATAAAAGCCTGAAAATATTGGGCTAAACAGAGGAGAGACTTAAAATAAGCATTTTGGGCCCAAATCAAGTAACCGAAATACGAAACCGCCATACTGGGAGAGAAGTAAGGAAATATAGATATATATATTGCAATCAGCAAATCCGCGCAAAAATTAAAAAAGAAAAATCCCAAAATCCATTTTAAAAAAACCCTAACTGGCGAACCTTCTCGTTAAAATAATCTAAAACATCTCCGATTGTTTTCATCTTGCAAAGTTTATAGCTTTTGTGTTGCAGATATATAGAGGGATCTGAGGCGCGACAATTTAACGATGGCAATGGAAGTGGAAGAAATGGAGAAGGCGCGAATCAGGAAACGGCCTCGTCTTGGTTGGGACGTGGCACCGTCTCGTCCAGAGGTTTGTTACTTATATATATATATATATATATATATATATAAAGGGTTATGGCACAGCTAGATTCAGAAGGGAGAAAGCTAACCTAAAGGGACAAAAGTTGTTTAAATGGTGTGAAATGAAAATTTGACCTTTTGGGGTATGGGAATTGTTTGTAGGCACAACGAGCTTTGGTGACATCTCGGCGTTCTTCACCGCCCAAGAGGGATGATGATCACGAAGGCCATTACGTCTTTAATCTCGGTGAAAATCTCACTCCAAGATGTAAGCTTCGTTTTTTTTTTTTTGGTTCTAACCTCAATTCTTCGCTTTTTTATATTCTTCATCAATGATTGTTTGTAATTAATGTTTTGACAGATAAAATTCTTAGTAAGATGGGTGAAGGTTAGCCGTCAAAGTGCTCTGCTGTGAGATCTTTTAATTTTTGTGATTCTGGTTGTAGCACATTTCAGCCAAAATTGCTAGTGTTGTAGGCACATTTGGTCGAGTTTTGGAATGTTGGGACCGTCAAAGTCGAGAGTATGTTGCAATTAAAGTAGTCAGAAGCATCCGTAAGTACCGTGATGCAGCAATGATTGAAGTTGATGTTCTTGAACATCTGGCTAAGAATGATAAAGGCACCTCACAGTATGTCTCTTCCCCTTTTTAGTTTATGGATATTGCATCTAGTCTCATTCATGCTAATAGACTCTTTTGGTTACTTCTTGCAGCTTTGTGCAGATTCGCAATTGGTTTGATTACCGCAATCACATTTGTATAGTAAGTATTCAATGAACTTTTAGCATTATCTATTTCTTTTCAGTCGTGCATTTGGAAATTGTAGTATTCGGAACTTTTTATTTCAAGCAAGAAGATTAGCTTAACATTTTGATATGAAAGAAGTGGCTGAAGTGTTGAATTTGCTTGTTCTTTTAGACTGAATGGTGTTTGTCTCCTTCTCAGTTTGCCGTGGATCTTTTTAGGCGAACTAGTTGAAATTGAAAGCTTTGATGAGATAGTTGAATCAGTTATAATTCCTTGATTATATTTTGCCCTTGTGGACTTCATTCATGTAAATTGGGACTAAACAAGAACCTTCCTGTGGATGCATTTTAATGGTGTTACCAGGTATTTGAGAGGCTTGGACCAAGTTTATTTGATTTTCTAAAGAGAAATAAATACTGCCCATTTCCTGTGGATCTTGTTCGGGAATTTGGACGTCAGCTTTTGGAATCTGTAGCATGTGTGTGGATTGTTCTTGCCTCCTGTTTCATCATATCTCATCTTCTAACCACTCACCCTGTTCTGTTTCACTGCCTGTTTTGTTGTTCAGGCTTAGTGTTGGGTCGCTTATTCTGGTCCTTGTGTTTAACGTCTTTCTATGCTTTTAATATATCTGGCAGATATGCATGATTTACGCTTAATCCACACTGACCTGAAGCCAGAAAATATTCTTCTTGTATCTTCTGAATATGTAAAGCTTCCTGGCTGCAAGGTATTTGGCCTTCTATAATTGATGATTTATACCATTTTAGATTTGGGGTACAAACTCAGTTATGACAATGAAAATGCTTGGAATGGTACAGAGGAGTTCTTCAGATGAAACACATTTCAGGTGCTTGCCAAAGTCAAGTGCCATTAAGCTGATTGATTTTGGTAGTACTGCATTTGATAATCAGAATCATAGCTCCATTGTTTCTACGAGGCATTACAGAGCCCCTGAGATTATTCTAGGTAACCGATTATTGTGTTGGAAAATGAGAACGTGGTTTTCCCTTTGTTTCTTTGTTTTGTACGAGGTATTACAGAGCCATCAGTAGTCTTCTGCTCTATTCCCCTTTTCAGGATAAGTAAAGAAGTTCACTTTCCAATGATTAACTTCCGGGTTCTAATTGAGTGAAGCCTGTTTGAGGATTACATCATAGAATTTTAAGAGTCCAACGATACTAGAATGACTAATAATGATTTCAACTGAAAATACTAACTGAAAGTTTAATTAGTCCGCTCTTTCTATTGCTCATCTTGGATTATGTTATTCAGTTGATTTTTAATTTGATTTTTTTTTTCTGTTGGTTCCTAATTTCCAAGCTTGTTTCTGCATGTACTTTGAATTACTCTGATACCTTGCAAGTTTCTAGTGGCATTGACTGTTTTGAGACAAATAAATACTTGGTGCAGGTCTAGGTTGGAGTTATCCATGTGATCTGTGGAGTGTTGGTTGTATACTGATTGAACTATGCACGGTTAGTCCTCCTCTTCTTCAGACACATTTATCTCAATTCATATGTGGAACACGGGATTTAATATTGTTTGAATCATGTGCAGGGTGAGGCATTATTTCAAACCCATGAGAACTTGGAGCATTTAGCGATGATGGAGAGGGTGTTAGGACCTCTTCCAGAGCACATGATTCGAAGGGCCAAGTAAGTTATGACTGGACTTCTAATCTCATAATCAACTTGTTGTAATCAGATGTCTCACGCTAGTGTGGGTTTAAACACAGCCGGGGTGCTGAAAAATATTTCCGGAGAGGCTCAAGACTAAATTGGCCTGAAGGAGCAGTATCTAGGGAGAGTATTAGAGCTGTTAGGAAGCTTGATCGGCTGAAGGTATGATTTCCTTTCGTTTATCTACTTTTGACAATTGACATGTTGTCGTTCTCTGATCGAAACTCAGGTTTATTTCAGAATATGGTATCACAGTATGTAGAGAGCTCAAGATATTCACTCGCAGACCTGTTGGAAGGATTATTGAAATATGATCCATCCGAACGGCTCACTGCACGCCAAGCTCTAAATCATCCATTTTTTAGGTATCCAAATTAGCTTGATGGAGAAATTAATGGTTCCGTAGTGCTTTGATGTTTATGGGAGACAAATGGCAAAGGCCTGAAATTTTGAGATTCCCTTGTTTGTATACTAATAATGTTGGTTTATCGAAATATGGAAGAACCTGCGTCTTCTTTGAAGTCCTTGTTCTAAATTTCGGGTTCTTTGAAGAGTTTTTTTTATGATGTCCGCCATAGATAAGGTGGACTTGCTTGTCATAAGCCATTCAATATCAAAAGGGGTTTGCCCTCTTTTTTCACATTTGCAGGTTTCCAAGTACACTACAAGCACCGAGCTAAGTGTGCGATTTCCTACCCTTCATTTGGCTTTAAAAAGCATGCTTTCAGTGACGTCCCTGGCTTTCTGCCTCGTGTAGTATTCTGAGGTTGAGGTGTTTTAATATCTATAATTGAAGAAGGAAGCTTAACTGCGTATGAATGGATTTGGTTGCCTTGCTCCAGAAGTGCAAAATTAGGGAAGCACTCCCATCCAATTAGTGCATTTTGAAGCAGTCTGAACAACTCAATGACCTCTGCCAAGCACCAGAATTAATCCACTCCAAGATACTACGTTTTTCTCTTCAATCTGATTAAACCAAGTCCCACATTTCGCATACAAATCAATAACAATGGATGCCTTAGCCGAACATGGAAATCCGCTAGAGCTCAAAAAATCTGTAACCTCAGATTCTTCTCCAATCTTACAAAGACCTTTGGCATTAGATGTTTTTATCATATGCTTGTTAATAAAATATGGATATTGGAAAAACATGCAACTCAACATGAACCTGAACGCAGTTAGACGGTAATTGATCGCTCCACAAATCTGCGTTTTAGTTTTGATGTGGAGCCAAACATATAATGCTCAACACATGTAAACCGATAATTGGAACCATAAGAAAGAATGAGAGAGGTCTTTCACGACTAGAACTTCGAGTCTTACGCCTTAGACCACTTAGCCATCCTGCCGTAAATATTACTTTGCCAGTATCAGTTATAATTAGCTATTATTGTTTACTTTTCAAGTGAAAATTTTAGCAGTAGGGGTTTTTTCTAACAAGCAATAGATGAAAGGGAGAAGATACCAGCAAAGGGTGCTTAGAAGGAAAAATTGACTACTACTTTGTCTTTAGATCAAACTAAGGTCTAAGCCAATGATGTTAGGATACTCCGAAGAACTTAAAGAAGAATGATTCTCATAAATTACACCCAAAAACCGATAGGTACGAGGCTTGCCACTATACAAAAATTTCCAAAAAGAGTGAACGCTTTCAGCATCTGCACATCCGCTGACTTGGTTAATTCTCAAGCTTTCGGCTGTTAGTAACCTCTCCAACAGCATCTCCAGGCAAGCTTTCAGGACCTTGTATCCCGATGCTTATGTTGTATGATCAGATGGGATATCATCCTCTGAATCAGACACGATAATTTCAAGGGCAGAGTTAACCATTGGCCTTTGCCTCAACCTACTCTTTGTGCCCAAATTTCCAGTTCTTATGCCAGGATGGATGGCACCTCCAGCCAATCTCTTACTCTGGCACGATCCCATTAACACATCTTTCTTGTGGTCCTCATCGTTCAAATTTTCATTTTCATCCGCAGAATTGCCTGAATCACTACCATTGCTGTCATCACCATCTGTTCCGCTACTATAATCATCATTATCATCATCATCCTTCTCATTACCATCATCGCCAGCTTCGTGTAGCTTGTCATCTTCAGTGTCACTACCCGAGGAGTTTGTTTTCCCATCTGAACTGCCTTTTGAGGCAGAGCCTTCCACGTCTGAACCTCCATTGAGGGCAAAACATTGTCTTGGAAGCTTCTGTCCATGGCTTTGTTCCTCAACAGTCTTCCTTTTCCTGTATCAAAATTGAATTGAAGTTACAACCAATAAATGGTCAAACCATCAAAGAAGAACACACAATTGACTGTTTAGTATAACTGTAAACTCCCTTCTGAAGGAAATTCTTAAGGGCTATTCAGTTCAATTCAAGTAGAAGCCACTCTTTGGCGTTAACCTCCTATCTCGAGTAAATGCTTTATAGAATTTTTTTTGCTTTTGGTACAATGTAATACTAGTTGGGGTTTTACAGTGATTTCAGTTGAGCCGGAAGCATAACAATACACAAACAAGCATACATTAAAAAATAACACAAAACCCAAAAGACAGAAGCAGACATAAATGCCCAGTAACCAAAAGTTTAACAGTTCTCGAAACAAAATAAATAAATCAGTTAACTTGATATGTTTAGAGAACCAACTATTACTTAATAACCCAGACAGAAAGACCTATGCACTTTACACATCAGATGTGTGTATGATTAGTTAAGATAATTAAGAAGATGAAGATAAACAACAAATGTAAATAGATTAAACAAGTCTTACTTTGTTAATTCTATAGCCTCATCAATAGCACGATCATATTCATCTGCATGATTATAAGCCCATCATAAGTCAATCAATGTGCATTGAATAAAAAACAAATGCTAAAGTTTAACTATACTAAGAGCAAAAGCCAAGTATATCAATACTATTGATGATCATATTCATCCGCATGATTATAAACTCATCATAAGTCGATCAATGTGCATTTAATAAAAAAACAAATGCTACAGTCTAACTAGACTACGAGCAAAAGCTGAGCAGATCAAAACTAAGACTCAACTACACCTGATTGGCCTGCCTAAGCCTTACACTACAAATGGTAAGGAAAATGGAGGAAATGTGAAGATATGACAAAGGAGACGCTAAAGAGACATATTTCCTTCATCCTGTCAGGCATGTATGACAAGAAATAAAGGAAACAAGGTTAAAGCAGTAAATAAAATTGTTAAGTTGAAATAGTGTTTTCATCCCACAATTGGAAGGATTGGATTTGGAGGAAAAATGGAAATCTACTCAGTTTCCTTCCATCCTCCTATTGCTGTCTTACCAAATGAAGGAAATGAAGGAGGCAGTTTTTTCTCTCACCATCCATCTTTTCTCTCCTACCATAGTGTTAAGTTTACAGAGGAAGAGAACATAAACCCTTTGTTTTTCCTTTTAAAATGTTAAGTAGATTGTAAATTCAACATAAATCAACAATAGCTTAACTCATGTAGGAACTTTCAGCATTTCCAATCACCATAGATTCAAGTGAAGTTATTAACTTGACCTTTATAGAATGCATGTCCAAATAAAGATAAAGCAATTTTTACAGGTTTATAGCTAAAAGGATCATCGGATTGTAACAATTGTAGGAAAGAAGTTTCCATCATACCAAATGTGTAACTGACAGGCCTACGATTGCGACATGAGCGGGTAATCTCAATACCAGAAGAATTTCTCAAGTCATTTAGGAGAATTTCTTGCCTTTCCTTCCGTTTCAGTGCCCTTTCTTTCTTCTATATAACACAAAAAATTGAACAGGTTTACCAACAGAAATAAAACAGAAGCATAGGAACAGTGAGATGCACCAAGATTTAGTAAAAGATAAAGGACCTGTCAAACTTACCTTTTGAAATTTATCCACAACAGGAATGACATCATTATTGATAGTCTTGCCAATAGCAACTTCTGCTGCAGTCCTGCTAGCCAAAAGTTTATCCTGCCATTTACAGCATGAAAGAAAATAATTGCTTAGCATTTCAGCGTTGAGAGAAAAAACAACTATTGTGAGCTTACCACAACTTCACGGAATTCCTTGAAATCCACTGCAAGTGTTTCCCAGTGAGAACAGACAGTTGGTAAGGTTGAACTTGCTTTCCTCTTTGCTTTTGATTTAGATTCAGTCCTGTTTATTTCCTTGTACAATCTATAACCAAAGACTGTATTTCCATCATACCTAAAACAAATTTGAACTTATTAGTGTAAATCACACAAGTGATTTTACAGAATCCAAAATACAGTCAACAGTTACCAGTACGAAACATTTCCATTTGCCCCTATCTTCTCTTTCCGGAAGCAAGAAATTTCTTTATTACTTCTCATAGCATCATTAATGTATGACACTGCATCATCTTGCTGTAGGATAATAGGATCCGTAAAAGAAAAGTCAAAATGATATTGAATTACTACAAACATTCATCTCAAAACTTACAAAAATAGAATTTAGACATTGATTTTGGGATGATACAAAGAAACCATTCCAAAAGCACATGGACGAACATGATGATAGATAGAGACACAATCACTAATTCAATTAAAACAGAACAGAATTCAAAAGGATGATAGATTACATCTGCTCGAATTTCACAAAGTGCTTTTAGGAGAAGCAAGCGGCTAGTTGGATCAAGTTCTTTGTATTTAGATATCTCCTCTCTGCAAATAAAATAACAAAGCAAAACAACCTCGTTAAAAGCATGATCTACCATCAAGGATTAAGTGTGCAACTTTGGTTTTATTCATTAATACCCATTGCGAGCAGTGAGTGGAATCTCTCCTTCAGCAACCTGCAGTAATAGACAATAATGAACGAGTACAAAATTCATCAAATCATCCAGATTACCATGAAGGTGGCACATCCAATAGAAAAGATTTGCCTCACCCATGGCCACCACACGGCAAGTTTCTTGCAAAGTACGGTCACCCATCCATCAGAAACATTCAACAATTTACTCATAGGTGGTGTCCCCTGTCAACAAACAGTTCCACTTAAGACATAGTAAAGAAAAAAAAAATCCCCAAACACGAAACTTTTTATTATAGGGGAAAATGCCAAAACCAGGGAGCAATAGCTCCACAATCCAACAAAGAACGAACACATTACATAAGTAAAGGTGGTCTAATGCTAATAATGTAAAATATTTCTATAAAAACTAGACTCAATGTAATTATAACAAAAACATGTTTCAGGAAAAGCATTGAAAAGATTTAATGCGGATTTATCAAATGCAAAGAAGAAAGTTTGGACCTTCAAAAGTTTGACATGAAGTGCAGCAATTGAGGTATTAGGTTTAACCAGCCCTAACTCGATCTCTTCCGCTGTTAGCTTCAAATCAGTCCCGATCAATGGCTCAAAAACCTGTCAAAACCCACGATCAATTGCAAACACTGATATATGTTCTCTCATCTCATGATCTAGGATAAACGTTGAGTCCTAAAGGAAAAGAATGATCAAAAGAAAAAAAGAAGATTGCTCTTACAATAAGGAAGTTGAGAACCGAGGCGAGTTCCCATCTGTTACGTAGCTTGGCGACCTCCGAATTGAAAGACGAGTCGTCCAAAATCAAGACCGAGTCGTCTCGGGTTTCTTTGCCTTCCACCGAAGGCATTGGTCCGAGAGAGGGTTTTCGGCGATCAACGACCATTTCTAGATAGAGAAAACGAAGAGTAAAGATTCACATAAGAAAACTAAAAAAGGTTCGTTAGAGAGAGGGAGTGAGGGTTTAGGAGTGGGTGGAGGAGAAGTAAGGGATTTTTCCCGCCTAAATGAATATTACCTCAGAATACTGAAACTGATGGCGTGACTAGGGTTAAATTTATATGGGGCTGTCAATTTTCGGAATTTAACCATGCTCTGCCTGTCACGTTAATGATAGAGTAATAAAGGGAGTGTTTATGGGCCTTTTAGGCCCACTGATATGTTGGAAAACTCATTTTTGTTTTCGACTTTCCACTATGATCCAATCCAATTCGTCGGGTCAAGCTGTAAATTATGTTGAATATCAGTGTATTGAAACACAGGTGCATAAATGCAAGTCACAATGACCAAAAAAGAAAATGATAACCCTAACAAATAACAAAATTCAAAACAAATGATAGTATCAACAAATTCAAAATGAATGATAGACCATAAAATTTAAACATACGCTTAGTGAGAACCAAAATAATAGATTACTAGAGGTGAAAATTTTATTTTGAGACTTTTTATCCAATCGATGTTCACACATATATATATATATTATGAAATGTAAAAATTCAAATCAAAATTCATTATGAGTTGTATTTTTAAGATATTAAAGTAGTTCTTTTATGGCTTGCTAATGAAGTCTAGTATGAGCATGTATGGGTTGAGTTGATTTATTAACATGTAAATATGAAGGTTTTCTAGAACGCAACTATACATAATTTTATTAATAATAGAATTAGCAAAATCTGATAAAAAAATAAAAATACAAGAATGCATATTTACAGCATTGCATTTTGGGTTAAAACAAAATATTAGAGACATATATAGCTTAAGAAAGTATAGATTCATCATGAATTATGTTGACCTCAATGCATAGAAAGGATTGTAGATATCCAAGATTTTTAATGAAAACTGGGTTTCACTTCTTTTATGGTTTTAAGTCATTGGGTTTGATCTCTTTGGCATTGGTTTTATGTTTAGACTTCTCTATCTATATATTTGATAACATTATTTTTTCTTTTTTGGAATTTAATGATTGAAATATAAGAAATGAGCAAAAAGAATATAACTTGATAATATATAAAATTTAAAAGATTAAATTTATTATTATATCACTAAAAAATTAGTTCTATATTTAATTAACTATTTAACAATAAAGTGATGAAATATTAAATTTGTTTGAGTTTCGCCTACGAAAGTTGTTCAAGAGTTATATGGTTGTCAATGCTTGGTTTTACCAAAAATAGTTATGGTGTAATCGATATATTTTTTTAAATAAATTAAAATTTCTAAAACATTAATAATGAAATTGAATTGTGTAACTAGATTGAATAAAAACACCAAAATCAATTATGATGTAATTGATATTCTTTTTTTTTTTTTGAAAAATAAATTAAAAATTCTAAAATTAGATGATTAAAATAAAACACCCCCTTTTAAACCTATAACAATGAAAATGAAATATTTAAAAAATTCTAAATTTTTTTATTGATTATTTACCCATACATTTCTTTTCCAATTATATAATACCGATTAAACTGCGAGACTTACCTACTGCTTTTAATCTGCTAACAACCATGGTTTTATTTATGTAATCACATCCCTTTAATTTTATCAACATATATATATACAAAACCAAATATTAATATGTAAAAAATACAAAATTTCATACGTTAAAAAATAATCGAATGCATTAATATGAACAGAACGAAAAAGATAAAATCTTTTAATAGTTTAAACATTTGCATGTAAAAAATATAAATTTTTAATAGTTTAAATATAATTGAACAACAGTACACATATTTCTCTTTTTTCCCCAAATGTTCCCTAGTTCTTTCTCATTCTTTACATAGCAAAAGACAGAAATAACTTCCTCCACAACAAATTCCTCTGATTTAAAAAGTGATTGAAAATTGAGAGCTTCTATAATATGGTATGGATAAAACCATGCAAATAGCTCCACATACTAAAAATTATGAAGCTACTGCATGCTATCCTATTATCTTTATTGGATGGCTGGTTTCATGTCATAATAATTTACAAAATTATTTAGTACATAAAATTAAAACTCAGTTGCACGCATACACACACTCCCTCTGAAGCAGAACTCATCCATGACCATAAGCCTGAGAAGCCATCAAAACTTTGAAGTTCAAAGAAATCAATACATGTATTTGATTTTGCCCAATGAATTGTAGAATATATATACAAAAATATATATGCATATTATTTATAAGAAAAACCAATTTAAATTGCCTGTATTTGATGGTTGCCAGAACCTGAATCAGCCAATCGCATCCCCTTCCAGAGTTGTGAAATCGGGTTCTTGTAATAGTGGACTTAGCAACCACGTGAATATGAAGTAGCAGAAATACATGTTACATGTACTGGGACAGCCATTGTTTACACATATCAAGCACGGGAAGAGCATTGGCGTGTAAAGCCTGAAAGGTATTAAAACAACATCAGCACTTCCTCGTCAGCTCTGAATGATTATACCAGATTAGAATTAAAGGGCATAAGATACCACTCGAAAATCGGTTGAAGAATGTCACACATTTACAGTTTTTAACTTCAGAGGACCTTCATGAAAGACTAACTCAAAAATTGTGACACTAGAGAAAAGGAGGACAACCTGATGTGCAACATATTGAACATCGGCCACGCTTCCACTTCGAGATGCAATCTGGAAAGCACTTTTTAGGCGACCACAAACCACACATGCCAGCACTTTCCTGCAAAGAGGAGTTAGGAATTGAAAAGCACACAAAAGATCAGATGCAGTTTTTAGCAACTAATACAAATATAAGTAATGAAACCAAGGAGGCTGCTTACCTCCAACTATATGACATCTTTTAGCAGAAATTACAAACTATAAATATTCTAAATCTCCACTAAAAAGTAACAAAAGATGAACCCTTTTCCCATTAAATGGCTAATTCCCAGTTCAAAGTCTTCTATTGCTCGGTAATTGCTGTAAGAAAAAGATTATGGATATAACAGCAAAGAAGATTAGAAGTGAGGCATGCCCTGTAAGTATTAACCATCTATCAACTAAGTTGGGTTTCGTCTTAATGAACTTGTGACAACTAACTGCAAAACCTATGGCTTTTTCAGTTGCAATTAAAACATAACAGTACATCTGGAGGAGTCTACTATCAGGTGGCCATCACAATATTCAACTGATTCACTTAAATTAATGAGCCAAACCAGCTTTATTATTTTGTAGGCAAGGAAGAAAAAGGACCGGTTGGAGATAAATAGCATGCATGAATCTATTTCATAAATAGAACATTGACTAGCTCAGTGGGTGAAGGTTGGATTGCCAGGCACAAGTCCTTAGGACAGTCGCCTTTTAGAAACCTTTTTCTAGTTAGAATACCTAGCTGACTAGTCCACCTATTTGAGGATCCAATACAATAGCCTTAAATGAATACATACTGTGTATGATCTGCTGTACCTAGAAAAAAAATGCAAAGTGACAACCACAAAAACTTGAAATATACAAAAAAGACTACCTGTGACTACTAGTCAGCATGTCAATGAGACGGTCTGGGCGTTCCTTGTGTTTGTTAGCATACACATTAATAGCAGCCCCCAATACCTACAAATTCCAAAAATCACAGGATCACTCATTCATGAAACAAAAGAAACATTTTTTTTGGGGGGCGGGAACCTATGTTATGGTTGTTTCACATAATTGCTTATTTCATTTTATCAAGAAACTACCAAATACACTAAAAGGTCACCATTGAGCTCAATTTGAATAAACTTGCTTCATTTAATGGATTGGATGGCCTTTCAGGTTCAGCTAGACAACAATAACTTATTGGCTGAACTCAAATGAAGAAGCTAACACGCAACCATGCTTATGGCACCTCTGCCTTTTGACGACTAAACAATACAAATAAACAGAGCATGCACCAGCCTTTGGCAAGTTTGTTTAATATTTTGATCTGCATAAAGTATATTCAGTAGGAACTAATATTCTAAGTAACTTGTATACCAAGAAGATGCTAGTGGGACCCTTTTTTCATAAAAGTTTCGATTTAGAGCATCAGCACAAGCTAATGGGAAATAGACAGAATTTATGGTTCAAGAGTTCAACTGAATGCCTTTTAGTGCTTTTAATTTGTCAATATAGCCGACAGAATCCAAACACTAATTTCTTAATTATTGTGGCTCCTTCCATAGCATACAACTTTAAAAAGTCTAATATTGTATTCTGTTGAAAAGTTCCTTTCGGTAAAGGACCTCTGGAACTATCAGAACATAAATTCAAAAAGTGTTGGCCCTCTGGTAAGCACTAATGTGTTCACTATACCACATCAAAAGAAAGTGCACTACCTGGTCCCAATCATCATCATCAATTGTTCCTTTAATGTTTCTGAAAAATTCCGTCAACTGGCTGCCCTTTTTCCTTTCAGCAAGCGATGCAGCAACAGCAGCATATATGTCAACAGCTGCATGGAAAATATGCCAAATGTTAAAAGCAGAACTGCATTAACTTAGATAACTTTAAGAAATTGACAAAAAGGAAAAAATGTGCAGCCACCTGGAAGATTAAATTCATAAATAACTTGGAATGCCAAATCAAAGTTCCTCTCAACAAGAGTTTCTGCAATCTCACACCTCCTCCTGAAAAGCAGCAAGCATCACAAACCAGTCAACATCGACAGCAATGTGCATTCCACTAACAATGGATCCGCACAAAGAAGGTGATACATTCTAAAGTGTAGAGTAATTCTATGCATGGTATAGCATCCTCATGTGGATGCTTAATGAATGTAATTAATATAGTTAACCACCTTATGAGATGGATACTAATCAAATTTCATTAGCCTTGATTAACTTCAGCATTACATGATACAACTAATGTTCCACCACTGCTGGCAATTATTTGACAAAGACATAATTACTAACCACTGAATTGAATTTTTCCCCAAATAATAATAAAGCTTAAAAGGCCTTTTCACTTTATGCATTATTGTTTGAATTAAAATGCCTTAGACAAAAAGCTTCAAGTAATATACACCAGTGATTGAAATATATTTAAACTAGCTGCATTTCTCATTTCTGATAAATAATAATTAACTGAGGAGCCAATCATGGTTGCCTAGTTGTTAACCAAATATTCCAACAAGTTGAAACATCAGAAAAAATTTTTGGCTACTCTCATGCCTAAACATAATTGAAGACGAGAATAACCTAAAGGTTTCTTGATCATTTGGATTTCCAAAAAGTGAATGTCTCCACTGTGGTCCATCGGCGTCATTAAAGGTTTTCACAACTTCCACCTGCAAAGCCCGACAAATATAAATTAAACATGAGACTTACCAATTAAACTGACATTAAATGAAAGTAATTGGAGCTTGAATTTATTCTTTGTGGAATACAGTAACTGATATCCAGTTTAATCAAATGCTGGCAAGCTACTAAAATGGCAACTAAAACGTAACAGTATACTGAGTATTGCCATGGACTTGTTCATACAAATTCAATATTTGAAAAAAAAAGAAATTTCTAGGTTCCTTAGCTGCCGAAATTTTATTTCACAAAGGGTTTCATATTTTCTATTTCAATTTTTTGGTGTAGGCAAGGTGGGGTTTCAGCATAATAGAAGGTAGTGATATGTGTATTTAGACTTTCAAGAAGGAAAAGAATTCATTACAAGTAGAATATCTTTTCTAAATCCATTCATTACAAGCAGAATATCTTTTCTGTAGCTATTATTACCTGGATTGCCACTCTAGCAGAAAACTTGACAAGTCCTTCTTCTGTAAGCTTCTCAGAGGCACTTCTTCCTCTAACGCCCTTTGTGATCAGCTTGGTAGATTCTCCACCTTTGTATCGTGCTGATAACCCCTCATCAAAATGCATCTGTAACAAAAGAAAGCATGAGTAACAGGAGCATTTACCACTATTCAGTTTCATGTGATTTTGTATGCACAACTAGCCTTACTAATACCTGAGATATCTCAACGGTTAATACTTTTAATTTTTGGAGCATCTTTCTTTTTTCTTTTTTATTGGATAATTATACTGTTTGAAAAATCAATCTACAATACCACGTAAGTTTTTCTGAATTGTAATTTTTGAAACACCTTTCTTCTTCTTCTTCTGGATAATTACACTTTTAGAAAAAACAATCTATAATACCATGCAACTTTTTCAGGATTGTCCTTTTTCGAACATCAATCTACAGTATTGTTGGTTTTTCGTGGATTCTCTTACTATAATAGGCATTTCAGTGAAATAATGAAAAAAGAGGAGTTTGTAATGCACTGTTACCTTAGCATGTTCCAAATGTCTGATAGCTTCCTCTTGAGACAAAGAATTCATAAATAACTGGATACAACAGAGTCCGGCTGCGACATGATCCTTCTTGATTACCTAAACCATCAAATAAGTTCAGAAAGAAAAAAGTAAATGCAGCTGTTTAGCAACATGTATAGAACTTGTTAACATTCCATATCAGTTACCTGAAATTTGTATAGATAATTAAAGTGCTTATGAGTTTCACAATAAGTGCAAATACGGCCAAGTGCAGCAGCCGTATATTGATTTATCAATGCATTCTGCTGTTTTGCAACTGAAATTCTTTGTGAAATCACTTCCTCCAGAACTGACATAGCACCATACCCAACGCACAAGTCACACAAATCATCAATGGTTCCATAATCAGTTGTCAAGGGGTCTGATCTTTGAGGGGACGATGATGAAGTTACCACTCCCATTGTTGAAGGTTGAGCAGGTGTAGGAACACCATTAGGAGGAAAGAATAACAAGCATGCATCATTGAAGTGACCATGCTTAAACATAAATCCAAGCAAATCCTGACGAGCATACTACAATGACAAAAAAAGGACAATCAAATCAAAGATCTTATCACTGGGATGGAAACTGACTATAACAATACATATGTAGGTAGGTATCAGTGACATCTATGGAAAGAGAAACATAAATGACAAGAAAGCTTAATCAAAGATAGTAATTAAAATGCAACAAATTTAACATCAACATATAACCAAGCATGTGAAAAGAATTGAGTTCAACTTACTTCTTGCAAATAGCTAACACACTCAGTATAACGAGCACTGTCCAAGTTACTACGTGGTCCGTCTTCAGAGTCAGGGCCATATGGAGAATTACTATTTGAAGATTCTAGAGACCGCCTTGATCTCTCTGAACGAGGGAAGGTAGATGGCATGTACAGAACATTGAGATATGAATCGGCAGAAAGAGAATCATCCAAGATTGTTGGTGCACTTTTGGCCAAATGTTCATACCTGCAGCATAAATTGCATCAGGCAATTCCATTGCCACAAACAACCAAATGTTTCATCCCACTTTTTCTTTTCACTGATAAAGTTATCAATAGCTGAAATGTAACTATAATACAGGTATGGAAGTATAGGCCTCAGAAAAATAGATGCAGGGTCCATCATTCAATAATTGAACCCTGCTCATATTAAAGATTTGGACCAGAACAATCAGCTTCTTGCTAATCTATAGTGACTCAAGTTGCACGTCATCTTACATGGAACGAACAGCTGACACGTCCACAGGTGGACCTCCTTCAATTGTATTAATGATCTCTAGAATGACAGGTGCAGGATCACCCTTGTAAAGTTGAAGAGCTTGCCTGAGCCATTAAATTAGCAAAAGAATAAGAAGAAATTCAGCATTGCAATAACCCAGCGTAGAATTAACAATCTCCTAGCATACTACATAATGCTTGACATACTTAAACTTCACACGCGCTTGCGCATAATGCTCCATCCGAATCAAAGCATGTCCCCATGCATTCCATACAGGAAAAACATCAATCTGCGAGATCAAAGAATTCATAACTCCAAGACATCCAAATGGAGTAGATTTGAGGAAAATATTAGAATCAATTACTGCAATATCTGCACAAAATAGTTACCTTGCACTTCTTGCAAGTATACACAGCCATGCTATACTGTTCATCAACAATCAACCTGTCACGGAGACGGCCAGATGAGTCCTTGTCAGCAATATCATCAAGAGAAGCAGCTATGCCAGATCCCAGAAGGCTTTGAAGAAGCTCAGCACGTCCCAGCCAAACATCTGCTTGTGACAAAACTTCAGATAACTCATCCGTCTGGCCACCCACACTTGAGCTACCAGCATCAGAGGATGCATCATCAGCATCCTTGCTTCTTTCAGAATTACTGGACAAATCGTTGCCACCAGTGAGTTTCCTCAACAGCGATTTAGCATATATTAGTCCCTGCACATACAAAATAAGAAAGATTGATAACTACCTTGGATAATTATCTCTTCCATTATGCAAGTTAAAAAAAAAAGAAGATGACGAAAAAGAACATATACCATTGATTTGGTTGGAGGTGGCATTTAAAGAACAATAAAACCCACAATCAGTTTTATAACTACTTCTAGCTATTGGCAGTTGAAGGGGATTGGAATAGCCAAATACCTGGACAAATGTCTCAGTAGCATGATATGCTCGACCAATTGTTTCCATTGATGCATTCTCAGGCAACTGCTTGGAGCCCAAAACATTTTTCATCTGATTAACACATAAGTCTAGGGCACTCTTCGCAGACGCAAACTCATCAGAACATAAGGAAAGCAACGCCTAGAAATAAGCAAAAAGAAGAATCAGCAGATCAAAAGGTCCAATGATCAGAAAAAAAAAGCGCTATAAATCACACATGATACTAGCATAGTTGATTAAAGAAAGCCTGACATGAATTTTGCTCTAGACAGATATGCATAGAAATTTGTTACAGAAATACTCAACCCCAGAGATCCAACCCAACTGATCCCACAGTGCAATAGCATAAACATTCCCAGAAAACTGACATTCTACAAGGATCTGTACCATAATTTTTGAGCTAGAAACGAATAGACAATGCCTATACATAGTTCAACCGCGTTAATTAGAACTATTTGCCTGTTCAATTACCAAACCTTGAAGAGAATAATGTCAGGGGAACTTTCGTATCTGTGAGATGCTCGAACAGTTTCATCTTTACCAGCATCACCTGTTAGCATCCATTCCTCAGCAATTGAGACAGAAGGAAACCGCTCTTGCCCATCCGTATACGCCGATACACGATCCTCTTGAATCCCAGCCATTGCCTCCCAAGTAACTCTTTCAGAAGGTGACAGACCAGAATTCTTTCTTTTCCGATAAACATCTTTGGGGGCAGTCTTGTCCCCAGTATTACGTGGAGCCCAGGAAAAAGCTCTACGAGCCTCCTTTTGCAAGTTGCTTAAACTACTAGTGAAGGATGACCTTGCAGGTACACCTGATTTTGTTTTTGGTTTTGGCCGTGTTCCAGAAACAGATACCCGAGGCTCCCGAATTGGAGAGCTAATACTGACAGCAACAGCTTTAGCAGCATATGATATGATAACACTGTTGTCTCTCAAAGAAGGAAACTCTTTAAGGATCTGTCAGACATAATATCAAAGATGAGATTCAGGATTCATATAAATGGGAAATATAAGCAAAAAAACAAGTTCAAAGGAGAAAAATAAAAAAAAAGTGAAAGAAGAATGAAAAGGTGCCATAATCTTTGCTCTCAAGTTTCAAGATAAGGAACCAGGAACCAGTAGTCAACCTCCCATGAGATCACAAATAGTATCATTTAGAAACTACAGAATTTAATTTGAAATTAAAAGCCATAAAATGTATCTAAAGTGTTCTTTAAGTGTAATACCTGTGAGGCAGATTGCAGTTGTTTCCTCATCAGTAGAACCTCCAATATTAAATGTGGGTGCTCATGCAAGGAAGAACATCGTTGCTGCCAAGGCAGTGGTAAGGCAGCTAGAACACGAAGGCCTAAAGCCCACGAGTTAAGTCGAGAAACCTCAACATCTGACAGACTCCCATCTCTTCGCTTCAAGAAGAAGTGAACCTTTACAAAAGGACAGAAATGAATCATTTAATTCACAGATTGTTTTCAAACTCAATAAGCTTTACGTACGGGACAGTCAAATCCCAAAAAGGAGGCTGATGAAAACAATTAATTACAAGAAGTTGTTTTGACCGTAGGTTGGGTAATAGTTGCATTGCACCCATAGCGACTGGTAGAGCATCATCAGAGTCACCTAGTGATGATAAAAAACGGGAAGCTTCTGCTGGTCCTCCACCATTCAAGGGATCCGCTGTGAGAAGCTTCACAAGCTGTCGGCCCTGAAGTTCTCTCCGCAGTTCTGATGATAATCCAGCACTTTCAGCAACTTCTAAAGCAGCAGAAACAGCTCCTTTCTCAGCTAATCTTAGCGCTAAGCCTTCAGGATCTTCCTTACACTCAGCTTCAACCTGAAATTTTCAGGAAAAAGAAAGAAGCATAAGATGGTTAGTTAGAGACTAGAGTACTTTCTCATTTAGTTCAGGCACTGAAAAGAATACAACCTCTTGCCAGCTTCCATGGTGATGATCTACACTTAATATATGGCTGTACCGCTGCAAAGCTTGTCTCCTTTGCAGGACCTGCATAATCCAAAGAATGTATCATTTTCCAATAAGTTATTAGAAAAAAGCAAAGAAATCATATCAAGAGGAAATAAGAACACAAATTCAAGCATCCAGGGAAAAACAAAGCAATTACTATCAAATCCAGAACCTCATTCCTAACTAGATCACTTTGAGGCAGGTGGCAGCTGCACATGGTCAGAACATCCAAAGCAGCATCAAGTTCCCATCTGTGCATGTACCTGGAAAAGAAATTGAGATTTGAGAGCCCACGAGTCCAGGCACATTATAAATCTTCCATGAAGTGCAAGTATTGCCAGTTGCTAAAACAAGCTTCAGATAAAAAATGCTACAAGACACGGATTACTATACTCAATCCCCTTCATTGTAGGGCCCATAAGATACTTTTTCAACTGTTCTTATTCAGGCAATCTTGTAGAAAGCAAACCGCTGGGTTTTGTTGCATGTTGTATGTTAAGAGGGGAGATATGTCGTAGTAGCCAAACATCCTAGAACAGCCACCTTATTACAACACCAATTGAATAGTGTATTTTGCCTCATCAAGGCCAACAAACAATACCTTTGCCACTTTAAAAGAGAAATGGTGATTTTCATATTTTGAAATTCTGACATGAAACGACTTAAAAACGGGGGAAAAAGCAAAAGAAAGTGTGCCCACATATGATGAATTTGATACAAAAGTATGTACCCAATACCATAAAGTGACAAAGCTACCATGCAAGGGAGCAAAATGTCCAAGTTTAGAGATCTTAGGTATCATATATTATGAAGATAACAACTATAATGGATTAGAAACAAAACATTCTTTCTAGCCCTTTTTGTACCCTCATACTGCAAAATCATCTCTTAATAGATTACATTAAGCAGCCATCATTGCAGCAGAAAAAAAAAAGATTGGAGCTTTTACATACTTGAGGGCAAGTCTAGCTGCCAGTTGCTTGTCCTTCAACCGCAGGCAATACTGCCAACTATTGCTCCAGATGCCATGCCCCCCATAACCCTGAGGTTGCCCAGAGGCTGAATGGCTTCCTTCTCCTCGTTCAATTAGTAGTTGAAGCAACCGGTCTGAAGCTCCATTACGCAGAAAGCGATCAGAGAGTGCAAGAGCATCCATTAACTTTCCTTCATCAATCAACCTAAGAGAGGGAACAAAATGATAAGTAGTATGACACACTAATCACGAGTGTCAAATACTATTTATAACTACCAGTAGCTCAAATCTTTGCTCCTCAAATAAGGGTGCTAGTGCAAAAACTGAAACCTCATATGGTGATACTTGTAAATGTTAATAATCATATGGAGCTGGAAAGTAACATATTAACTGTCACAATTAGCAACAAATACATAGACAAAGGGATAGTACCGTTCCACAGCTTTCTCATATGGATCTTCATTCTCTAAACCAAAAGAAAGAAAAACTGTACTATCAACTTCGGCTGTTTCAGGTTTTAAGGAGTCATGCCATGGGTCTGGAGTAGTGTTATCTTTAACATTTAGGTCCAAGGATGTTGTGACGTTAGAATTATTGACAGTTTCATCAACTTCTGACTCAGTGTCACTGTCAGATTCTCGCAGTCTTTTAATAACAGTTCTTGTTTCAGGTTTAACCTTGCCATCATCATCTCTTTGCATAGCTGTCACGGCAAATTCTGAAACTCTATGAAGATTAGTCTGCATTTGTATCCATCTATTCAAAGTAGGGAACCTGTTTCAGAAAAATGGAAATTAAACAAAGTAGTGAAGCAAATGAGATAGATGCGCATCAACATTCTGCAAGGCATGCTGGGCACCTTTCAGATTGATCAAGAGCAAACTCATAAAACAACCGATCAGCATCAGGTGCCTGCAATAAATCATCATCCAAGGAGCTAGATATAGAAGAGTCACTGCCGCTGTGTAACATACTGCTTCCAAAAACACAAGCCAATACAACCCTGACAGGAGATATTTTAACCAAATGTTTCACAATATCCAATTGTAGAGGGTAAAGAGGGATCCCAGGTGTTGCAGAGGAACGACTGTAACAGCTAGGCTTAGCGTCTTTAGCAGAAGGAGAAAGTACTTTATTTTCTGAACAACTACGAGGGCATGTGGGGATGACAGGAATACATGCCCAACCATTACCAGACCGTGGAGGATAAACCGGGGGTACACATGCTGAAATCACTTCATGAACAAAGTCAGCAGACATTATCTCTGCTACTTTTCCAGCTGCATCTGTGCTGCCTCGGTCAAAGACCAAACGAGTTAAA
Organism: Gossypium australe; assembly: GCA_005393395.2. Taxonomy (NCBI): domain Eukaryota; kingdom Viridiplantae; phylum Streptophyta; class Magnoliopsida; order Malvales; family Malvaceae; genus Gossypium; species Gossypium australe. The sequence continues at coordinate 7,149,630 of CM016626.1, forward strand.
AGCTGAAAAGCAAAATAGTAAACAGTGAATATATAGCAAGTAAAAAAGAAATCATTGAAATGCATAGCAAGAACCTCAGCTTCAGTAAAATGATATAGGAAGGAAGGTAAGAAAATTCCTTACATCTTTAGGCCATTCATATACAAGTGAGAAAAAGTTAAAGTCGTGAGTTGTATCTGTTCCATCCACTATGTCACCTATTGCAGCAATATGGAGAATAAATTGTGACAAATAGGTTGTGGGCTTTGCACTTAAAGGACCAAAAAGCCTCTTCCCAGCATCCATCATATCATAACCAACCGACTGCACACTATTATCTCCAGTCGTGGAAGTTACTGATGTCTGATTGACAGCTTTTAGCCCAAGCCCAAGAACACCATCCTTGTCAAGAATGGATTGTACTTTGCGATCACTTCCTGGTCCTTCCTCTTTAGCAAAATTGACTTCCATTTCTTCATCGGTAATAGCTCTGGCTAGATTGTGAAGCTTACCTAAGGTTTCACAGCACAAGGACAAATGAGATGCAATAGAACATATTTACCGCAGCAAAAATCAAAATAACAACATGTAGGAATTATCATCCCTTTAGTAAAGGGATTCTGTAAGATTATCTTTCCTTAGTTAAGGGATTCTGCAAATATTTACAATCCCTTATTCTAAGGAATCATATCTCTATTAATTTCTTTACTATTTTAGAGTTTCCTAAATTAGAGACATAGTTTTGTATAAAGATGTAATATGTTTTATTGTATTTAAATAAGAAAATACAGAGTTTTACTCTAAATTCTACATGGTATCAGTTTAGGTTCCGGTTCTTTTCCACCCTAGACCATGTCAGAAACTTTTTCTTCTACATATCCTTCCCCTACTCCGGAGATTACCTCAAATCCAGAATATTTTTCTGGTTCTGATGCTCAATCAGACTCGTCTAGTCTGAATATCACCTGCCATAGATTAAATGGCAACAATTTTCTAGAGTGGTCCCAATCGGTTAAGTTTTTTCTCTTGGGAAGAGATAGATTCGGCTATGTTACTGGTGAAATCAAGCAGCCTGCTATGCCTGACACTGGTTTTGCTAAGTGGATGCGTGACAATGGTCAGGTTATGACTTGGCTCCTTAATTCCATGACCCCTAGTATAAGCAGAAATTTTCTCCTTTACAACACAGCTGCTGAAATCTGGAGTGCTGTCCGCGAAACCTACTCAAGCAATGATAATATTGCCGAATTATATCATGTTGAAAATCAAGCAGCCACGCTTAAGCAAGGCACCATGCCCGTCACTCTCTACTACAATTCCCTTACCGCTCTTTGGCAGCAATTAGATTTGTATGCACAACATGATTGGGCAGTTCCCAGAGATGCAGCCCTTTATCAACAAATTATCACTCAAAGAAGGCTATTTCAATTTCTACAAGGCCTAAACAAGGAGCTGGATGAGGTTCGCGGTAGAGTCTTGATCATTTCTCCACTTCCCTCCCTTCGAGAGGCCTTCCCTATGGTCAAGAAGGAAGAAAGTCGACGAAGTGTGATGCTTGATGAAACGAAGTCAACTCCTGAAGGATCTGCCTCAGTGACACACCAATCATCTCCCTCTTCCAAACGGGGGAGACCTTGGTGTGATCATTGCAAAAAGCCTGGCCACTCCAAGAAAAAGTGTTGGAAGATTCATGGTAAACCTCAGGACTGGAAGTCAAAGAACTCCAGAGATAATATATCCAGTCTTGCCGCTGCTACATCTGTCACAAGCTTCTCCAAAGAGCAGATTGCTGAACTTCAAAAACTGTTTGGAAAGTTTAAGGGGTCTAGTGCGGGTAATCTGGTCATGAAAGAACCAGAAGGTAACCCTTCTTCCACAGCATTGTTTTCCTCTCAGTTCACTCCTAATTGGATCCTCGATTCTGGTGCTACGGATCATATAACTGGTAATAAGGCCTTATTTCACAATTTTTTCCAAACCTTTGGTAAAGCTGTCAAAACAGCTGATGGTTCCTTCTGCAAAATAGAAGGCCATGGAACTGTTATTCTCAATGATCAGATTGCACTTCCTAATGTTCTCTTTGTACCAAATCTGGCTTGCAATCTCATTTCCGTAAGTAAAATTTCCTCAGACTTGAACTGCTTCGCAACCTTTAACGGTCTTGATTGTACTTTGCAGGCACTGAACTCGAAGAAGATGATTGGTAAGGCCAACTTGCAGAATGGTCTCTACATCCTCCCTTCCTCTCCTAAACCCGAGATCTCCAAATCTTTTACAGCTTTAAATACAGATGATACTGTTATGTTATGGCATTGTCGTTTAGGCCATCCTAGTTTCCAATACCTTGCTAAATTGTTTCCTGATCTATTTATTAATAAAAGGCCAGACTCTTTTTCTTGCAAAGTTTGTTCTCTTGCTAAACATACTAAATCTTCTTATTTTCCTTCTCCATACAAGCCTTTTCACCCTTTTGCCTTGATCCATAGTGATATTTGGGGCCCTTCTCGGGTGAAGAATGCTGATCATAGTAAGTGGTTTATCACTTTCATTGATGATCACAGTAGGGTAACTTGGACTTATTTGCTAAAAGACAAATATGAAACTGTTGATATTTTTGCACAATTTTATAACATGGTTTTCACTCAATTTGGGGCTAAAATCCAGCTCTTTAAATCTGATAATAGCAGTGAATTTTTTTCTAGGTCTTTGGGTAATTTTTTCAGGGACAAGGGCATAGTTCAGCTTAGTTCTTGTGTTGGAACCCCACAACAGAGCGACATTGCCGAAAGGAAAAATAGGCATCTCCTAGAAGTTACTCGTTCCCTTCTATTTACTACCAATGTTCCTAAATATCTGTGGGGGGAAGCCTTATTAACGGCGACCTATTTAATCAACCGAATGCCTAGTACGGTTTTAAAATTTCAAATACCTCAATATATATTTTTGCAGCACTTTCCTCATTTTAAGCCTATCTCCTCAAATCTACCACTTAAAATCTTTGCCTGCACAGTTTTTATCCAAAACATTGCTCCTCATAAGTCCAAGTTAGACCCTAAGTCCTTAAAATGTGTACTGGTTGGATATTCTTCACTTAAGAAGGGATACAAATGCTTTCATCCTCCTTCAAAACGATTTTTTACCACTATAAATATCACTTTTTATGAACAGGATCCTTATTTCACACAGGCTGAAATTCAGAGGGAGACATGGAGTGATTTTCAGCCAAGTCAGGTATCTTCTCCTAATTTCCATTCTCAACCTTCAAAATTGCCACCAATTTTACTTTTACCTACAGATTTGTCACCTGTGACTACTCCGATTAATTCTCCTGTTATACCTATCACTACCTCATCCACACCTACTTTAAACACCCCTCCTGAAAATACACCTACTCCTATTGAAAATCTTCAACAAACATCACCACCCAAACAGCTTCGTGTCTACACAAGGAAAAAGAAAAATATCCCTGAGACTGTTTTGCAATCTAATTCTTGCCGAGAATTGGATTTGGGTCCAGCTGCCGGAATGGAAGAAGAAATCAGTAAGTGCTCGACTCTAGATGACTTTCCTATTGCTATTAGAAAAGGGGTTAGACAATGCACCAAACATCCTATTGAAAAATTTGCTGGCTATAATTCTTTGATGCCTTCTTTTCAAGCATTTACAGCAACCTTAAATAAAGAACAGATTCCCACAAGCATAGTTGAAGCTCTAAAGGATCCTAAATGGAGAAGGGCTGTTGAAGAGAAAATTGGTGCACTAGAGAAAAATGCTACTTGGACAGTTACAGACCTTCCTCAAGGAAAAAGGGCTGTTGGCTGTAAATGGATCTTTGCTGTAAAGTACAACTCCAATGGAAGCATCCAACGATACAAAGCTAGACTGGTGGCTAAAGGCTTTACGCAAACTTATGGGATAGATTTCACAGAAATGTTTGCACCCGTGGCAAAGCTTAACACTGTTCGAGTACTTCTAAGTTTGGCTGTAAATTGCGATTGGAAATTACACCAACTTGATGTAAAAAAAACATTTCTTAATGGCATGCTAGAGGAAGAAGTTTACATGAAATTGCCACCTGGCTTAAAGTCTGTTGAAGGTAGCAACAAGGTGTGCAAGCTCAACAGGTCTCTATACGGGCTAAAATAATCAACCAGAGCTTGGTTCGAGAGATTCACTAAAGTCATTCTTAAAAACGGCTACAAGAAGTCCCTTGCCGATCATACACTTTTCATCAAGGTAACTTCTACAAATAAGAAAGCTATCCTAATTGTGTATGTTGATGACATAATTCTTACTGGAGATGATGAGGAAGACATTAGCAATTTGAAGAAGCTGTTAAACAGGGAATTCGAAACCAAGGACTTGGGAAAGCTAAGATATTTCCTAGGAATGGAGGTGGCAAGATCAAAAGGACTTGTGATAAATCAAAGAAAGTATGTGCTCGATTTACTCAAAGAAACTGGTTTTCTTGGTTGTAAGCCAACTGATACACCAATGGAGGCAAACTTGAGATTCAACAAAGAAGATGAGTCTTTAGTAGACAGAGAGAAATTTCAAAGATTAGTTGGTAAACTTATTTACTTATCCTTGACGAGGCCAAATATAGCCTTTCCTGTAAATGTGATAAGTCAACACATGACTAATCCCACTGAAGAGCATATGGCAGGAGCAAATAGAATTCTCAAGTACTTGAAGAAAACTCCAGGACACGGCCTAATGTTTAGGAAGACACAAGACAGAACTGTTAAGATTTTTACAGACTCTAGTTGAGCGGGAGATCTCACTGAAAGAAGATCCACTAGTGGCTACTGCACTTTTGTTTGGGGTAACCTTACAACTTGGCGAAGTAAAAAACAATCTGTTGTTTCAAGAAGTAGTGCTGAAGCTGAATTTAGAGCACTAGCTTTGGGAATATGCGAAGGAATTTGGCTACTTAAATTGCTAAAAGAACTTGGCACTAATCAGGAGGATCACTTTGAAGTCTTGTGTGATAATCAATCTGCTATTCAGATTGCCAAGAACCCTTCAGATTGCCAAGAACCCAGTCCAACATGACCGAACAAAGCATGTGGAGATTGATAAGCATTTTATTGCTGACCAAGTCAACAAAAAGACAGCCACTCTTTCATACATTCCTTCAGAAGGACAGATTGCAGACATTCTTACTAAGGCTTTACCAAAGCCTGTTTTCAATAAATTCCTAGTCAAGCTGGGATTATACAATGTATATTCTCCAGCTTGAGGGGGAGTGTAGGAATTATCATCCCTTTAGTAAAGGGATTCTGTAAGATTATCTTTCCTTAGTTAAGGGATTCTGCAAATATTTACAATCCATTATTCTAAGGAATCATATCTCTTATTAATTTTTTTCCTATTTTAGAGTTTACTAAATTAGAGACATAGTTTTGTATAAAGATGTAATATGTTTTATTGTATTTAAATAAGAAAATACAGAGTTTTACTCTAAATTCTACACAACAGGCACTGCAAATAAAATAGTTTAGGATCCCTTTTCCCTGAAGAACCTAAAAAAGAACCAAGTACCACTAAGAAACTGCCGCTTGCCCATATGAGCATCTTCAATCATCTGATGTAGAAGTGCAAGGGCACGTTCTTTTTGTCCCAGTCGATGAGAGTCCTTAGCTGCTGAAATGGAGATCTCCCCTGTCAGAATGGCCTGAAGAACTGGAGGATTATCCTAGAAGGTCACACAGAACAATCAGAAATCCTACAATCATCTCCCAAGAAAAGCACACCATATAAACTATACTTGAAATTCTCCAGTGAAATATATAAAGCACCATCCAGACAGCTTTTGAAGGAAATACAGAATGCAATTTTTGAAAAGCAAATAATTTGTTTCCTATATCAACTAGAAAAGAGGACATGGGACAGGAAGAAAAGAGGAAAATGCAGGCAAAATGAGCATCCAAGAAATTCAAACACTTGCCTGTTCCAATAACTCATGCAGACGTTTCAGGACACGTCGTAATACAGAAATAGCTCCAACTTCATGGATCTGATCCCAGTAAGTGGAACCCACATTTGGTGAACCTCCTGGATATATCTCAGATAACATAACTTGAGCCTGAACATGAATAGAGTCAATAATATAAACACAAAACACATCAACTAATACACTAGAATCTCTTAAGCTTAGAATCTTGTTAGATTAGAAGTAGAAAGGGAAGTTAAAGTCTACAAGATTTCTCCCCCTAAGAGAACATAATAAGATCATGAATAATGACGAAAATAGAATACTATTTTGTTTCACACTGAAATATCACTTATCAAGCCATATTTAATACAAGAACATGTTAAATGATGTTTCTAAATCCCACATTGGTTTAACTTGGGTTTGTTTTAGCCTTAACAATGGCCTTTCCACATACTACTATTTGGGATCATGTTGGAAGCTAGGGCTAGAGTTGTAATCATCAGTCAACGCTGTAAGAAATTGCAAAAAGAACTAGAAGAGGAAAGGTAGTTCCACAAGTTCTCATATAATTCTGAAAAAATAAAATTGTAATCAATACAGCCAACTAAATTACAGCAATAATGCTAAACCACCAATGTTAATGAAAAAGATAACACTTGACTATTAAAAACACAAAGTTTTAAGTTCATAGGTAAAAAGAAAATTGCCTGATCCAGAAGCAGTAGAGACATAATGGCAGACCTAGCTGAAGTAGCAGCAACATCAATGCACAGAAAAATCTGCAGGACATATGAAAGGTTTAATATTTTCCAAACTAGAGATATGAAAAGGAAAGAAAGAATTAACAATGTAAGTAAGCACTTACGGTAGCCAAAGGACCCAATTGAGAGCGCAACAATGAAAAATCCAAATCCTGTACCGGAGAAGTCCCATCAGCTGCCCGAGACACTGCGTTTTCTACCTGCATAAAGCACATGCATGAGCTAGGAAGTTTATAACAGGGGTGATAAGACCCAAGTGCATGAGCCACAAGAACCAATAAGTTGTATTAGCAAATGACCTGTATCTCTTTTCAGTTTAAATTAAAGCAGATGACCTCAGAGGAGGCACCACCAAACAAAGTATTTTTGTGAAGTCAAAATCACCACTCAAAATACAGAAAACTGCTGGGGTCAAGATGGTTAGATTGATCATTTAAAAGTTCTCATTAAAATACGATAGTGTGATAAGAAGTGACATCTACAAAAGAAAGCACAATATTTACAACAGAAACAAGATCCCGTATGATCATCTTCATATCACGGTCAACCAGAGGGGAAACAATCATGTTGCTAGGAAATACACACATGCAACATCTTATTTGATGACCTATAGGCAAGAAAGTTTAATAGGATTTGAAAACTAGGCTCTGCCTTCCCAAGTCATATTTTTAGCCCAAAACCTAGGTACATTTCAGATGCAATCTTTAAGGAAAAAAATATAACCAACTATATTAGAAAAAGAAGCTTAAAGAATATGATTGGGCACAAAACCCCATGGCCCTTTTCCAGAGGCAAGGACTGAACCTAGATCCTTCCAGACATGCTGCTAAAGGGACACATGACCACTTGGACAAACAAGGTTTTTCTCACAGACTAAGAATGCCAAAACAATATTTGATGTTCTTCATCTCTCGTTCATTGTTAAGACATTGTTTAAACCTACTTGGCATAAGAAAACCCACAGCCAGATATGCATAGAACATTGTGAAATGAAACCTGACTCGAACTAAATTCGAAATAAGATTACCCTCCACAAGTTGATTAAATTCAGAAAAGCAGGGAGAACAATTCACAAGTACCATAACAAGAACCCTAAGTTATAGAGAGTATTGTAGAAAAAGAAATATGAAAATAAATCTAAAGAAATTCGCGGGTAAATGATCTGGCACTTACATGCACATTTCCAAATGCGTTATCTACCCACTCAGCTAATTCAAGGGTAGCTCTGTCTTCTGCAGACAATGAAAACCGATGAACTGCCTCTTCTCCAATGTCATATTTTGCTCTTTGCATACAACTGACAAAGAGGGGGGGGGAGATTAATAAACAAATAAGAGAACCTCAATGCATTTTTTTAAGATTTATGGATATTTATAGGGAATCAATATTTTTGCATCCAAAAGCAGCATTGATCATAAATATAATAAGTATGCTTTGCAGAATTACTTCCACTTCTACCTCAACTCTTACTCTAATTTATTTGTCATAATTTTCTTCGAAGACATTTTATTTTACATGTGCAAAGGAGATGTCATAAAAATGTTTCAGTTGATTATGAAAGTAATAAAGGATATTCAACCCCATATATTCAAAGGAACTGCTGCAACACAGGCAACCAACTTGACTAAGTCCTAAGTTAGCAGCATGCTACACCATGCTGAATATCATTATTAACTTGAAAAATAAAGGAATTCAGGTATTCCCCCAGCAACCAACTATAGTGATTACCAATTCCAACAGATACTTTGCCATATGGAATAAACAAACATATTTGACAGGTTCATATCACATGACCTGTTATGTTAATGAGTTGCATTTCCTGCACAAGTTTTTGCTTTTTCTTAGTTGAAATTAACAAATTTGACTAGAATGTATTATCATCAAGCTTACAGACTAAGTAGCTTAGACGGGGCTGCTCGTAATATAGTCAATGCCTCCTTCCAACTCCATGGCCTTTCAGATAACGGGAGAAGGCGCTGCAAAATTGATAATCGCCATTCCCAATCTTCAATGAAACGTTTACCCATTGAAATTCTCCACTCCAAGGCCTGCCTCCCAGACATGCTTAAACCATCAGTGGATGCATGCTCCTCCTCAGTTGTGCTTGATGGAAGACTATGACGTACAATATCAAGTAGCAACCCTGTGAAAGATATAGCCATTTTGTTTCCACCTTCATATATGGTTAAATCAATATGTTCGGAACCACATTCAACAGACTGTTTAAAAAGGCTCCCGGGTGAGGCACAATGTGTCAAATTGAGAGAGATATCATCCATATGTAAAAGTGAAATTATAACATTCACCATCAGTATCTGCATTTGAACAAAATGAACATTATGTAAATTCAGGAAGTAAATAATAGGAAACTAAAATGGAAAGTCTACCAGCACTAATGTAAAAGTAAGATAATTCAAAATAAGTCAGAAAAAAAATGACCGTATGAAGAACTTAAAGAGTAACCTAAATGTTTGCTACATGCAAACAATGATAACCGAGTTACTAGCAAAGAAGTCTGACTCTAATATATGCATAACCATTTAAAAAACTTTTTTATAGATAATTCACAATCCAATATATTTTTCCAGGACAACTTGCAATTTTCCATGAATGAAGAAAAGCATAAGAAAACAAAATTCTTCCAAAAAAAAACTGCAGACTGTGACAGAGTACCCTGCGTGGAATATTTTTTATGGACGCCAAATGGTTCTTTAGGTCTTGCAAATGACATAGTGCCACTTGATGAGTCTCTTTCTCACCAGTCATGCTACTTCCCATTGCTCCTAGTGCAAGGACAGTGGATTCCAAAGCATAACGCATGTGCATAAGTTCAATATCTTGCACCCTACCACATTAAGGAACTATAAATAAGAAACAACATCCTAAAGAGAAAAAAGTCATTTACACAAGTGATACTTGGAAAAGAAAGTGTGCATGAAAAATGGAATAAATAGCAGCCAGTAATAATAATATCTGTTATATGTTGAAGCACAGCATGCATATATGTGGCAACCAGGCTAATTCAACATCCATTTATTGTACTAACCATACGATAAAATATGCAATCAGTAAATAGCACTATCTTTAGTCAGGCAGATGAAATTAATTGCAACATTTTTAAGATAAAAAGTCATAACCCTTTCAAAATCCAGTGATGCAGACATCTCCAGAATCTATTCAACAAAAACATAAGGTAAGTGGTTGACTTCTTACTATAGAAGACATAAAATCAGAAAATTGCTTTGCAATCACATCATATCTCATCACTGGCACCAAGACTACCCCATAAAATTGGCTGCATACTGCTCCACTACAAAACCAAACTAAGTCTCATCTGTGCTGTGTAAAACAAAGGCTTTCCTAAACTAAAGCCCCAATTCTCAGATTAGTTGTAAAGTTTTTTTGGTTAGAAGTGGTCCCTAAACCATCAATTTTGTCCCAGTTTACTCCAAAAATTGATATAACCAATAAGAACATGACACATTCTTACTGGATGCCATACACTTTTTTGGGTAAAATGGGACACAGTTGATAGTTTAGAGACCACTCCTAGCAGAAAAAAAACTTCAGGACCAATTCGGGCATTGGGATATAGTTTAGGGGCCAATTTTACTAATAAAGCCTAAAACAAAGAATAATTTGTGTGCCAATGGAACACCAAAACTGGTTAGCTTCTATAACATTCATTCCAAATGTTATAAGTTAAAAGGGCAGGTTAAATTAAATAACACCAGATGACTATGTAAAACAAATATTCAGCTAACAATTTGACAGAAAGTAATATTTTTGTAATCTAAAGGACAGAGCAAAAACAGACGAAACCTTGCAAACAAAAACCAACTTCCTGAACCAACCACACCATTCACCACTACAGTACAATGACAAAATTTGATTATCTGGAATACCTACCATCAAAGTTCAATATTCTATAGATGGCCAACCAGACTTTAAAAATCAAATAAAGCTTTAGGAATTGCATATATCCAAGTGTGACAATACTAATGGGTGAAACCGCTCAACCAAGATACCTTTTCCAGCCCTCAAGAGTAGAAGCAATTGGCTGCATGCTAATCAATTCAATAGCATCTTGAAACTTTATGCTCGGAACAGCATCAAACAGTACCTAAAGAAAAGAAATCCAGTTACAGATCAATACCACACTAAAAGGAAAAAAGGAACTGCTTACAGCTTGCAACAAGCAATGCGTATAGCATCATGGTTATTATTGACAAACAGTTAATTTTCCTCCTCTTTTAGGTCCAGGATGAGTAACAAGTCATTATTAAACAGAAGCCTAGAAAGAATGAGGTAAAACTATGCAACCTAGACCAAGGAAGTTCCACAGAATATCCATCAACCTCAAAAGAAAAGGACATATTTAACAAAAAATTACAACTACAGCTGCATACAAGTTATAACAATGTCTCAGATTTGAATAGTTCTAATGACTTTAGATTCTCACAACATGCAATTTATTTTGTATCTGATGGTAAAACCACGTCTAGTGTGTCATTGTTATTTATGGTCATGATGTTTCTAAGGGTGCTTTGTTTGTGTTAAAAAATATATCTTAGTCACCTAGTTGGTCTTTGTGCTTTTATGTATGATTTAAAAGTACAGTGACTTATACTGAATCAGATGCAACATTACTGTTCGTAGTATTATGAATAAAATTGTTCTCAAAAGTGGTTATGGAGTCTTACCCGAAGGGGAGATTGAACAGAAAGCCTTTCCAACACAAAATTTTCAACAAATGTGTCTAACTTAGCATCTTCACTTCCAGATACTATGTTTTCATGTCTAGACAATAGTAATGAGAATTTTGAACTCCATGGTTGACCAGAATTGACACAAGCAACAAAAGAGGCAATATCAAGGTGATAACATAATTGATCACAGAGATGTTCCACACAAGATACCTGTCAATAATATAAAATATTAAATTTTCATTTTTTATCTATAGAATATTCAACCATAACACCATGAAAGTTCAGAAACATGAATTACCTCATCTGATCGGTTTCCATAGAGAGGAGATTCTTCCAGCTGAAAAACATGTGACTTACTTACCCAAAGAAATTGCATTAAGTTCCGCCTCAAAATTGTTTTACCAGACAGCAAATCCCAACCCATAGTAGCTATCAGGGGCCGAAGCCGAGGGAACAGTACAAGAACCTAACCATATTTTTTTTTTAAAAATGCATATAAGATTGACAAAGTAAAAGAGTAACACATAAAAAATGCCTGCTACATTTTAGGCTGATGAATTAACTTAAACATAAAATAAGACACATACATCAGTTGCCTCTTCAATGTTCTCCCTTTTTATGGCGGATAAAACCGTATTCATCACACACTCTAGTACATGTAACCCAGAAATGCGAGCAAAATGGAACAAATCTCTCATGCAAGAACTTGCTGCCATACTCAAGGGCCAATGCTTGTTATTTAAATCTGCATTAGTTTTCAGTTCCACTAAATACTTATGAAAATGCTCAAGAGGTGGAGGAATTTGGTTGTTGTCAAGAGATCTATACATCTCAACCTCTTCAACAAGCAACTCGTCATGAATAACCTGCAAGAAAGCAAGGTAAAATACAAGGTGACAATATGTAAAGGATTTAACTAATAGTGCTAGATCTTCTATTTGAAAGTCAAAGTTCAATTTAGGAGACATTAACATCACAAGAACCAATAAAAAATAAAAAAATTCATTTCAAAACTAACCAAATACCATTTGGAGGTTTTAAATGAACTCCAAAGTCAATAAATTTTATTACACGTGAAACAAAAATGAAATGACAATTACCAATTTTAAGGTGTGTCAAGGAACTTATTTCATAAAGACGTTAGTGTTAAAATTGTCACAAAAAATGGTGGTATGAAGCTAGCCAAACTATTATATTCTAACCAGGTTATGGCATCTCCAAAACAGACATCAGGCAAGCCAACATGGTTTGCAGAGAATTATAGGTAATATACAAGGATTACACCAGTATGGATGTTGGGAGCCAGTAGAAGAAAAAAGAAGGTAATACTTGAATCATTTGGACAAGATGCCTGCAATTTGATGACAGAGCTTCCCCATAAATCTGTAACAACTTTTCTTCTGTGGAATGCCGGGACACTCCGAATCTTTCCTTTTCTGATAAAACCCTCTTGAGTAGATCTCGTAAGATTGTGCTATTAGAAATACCAAAGGAAATGTAAATAAAAATACAGAAACAAATGAATAAAATTATGTCAATGCCAAAGACAATGACAAATATAGATCTTTCAAATCACCAAAAGATCTAGGGAAGAAAACTATTGAGCAGATAAAGCATACAAGGTTATTTTGTTGATAAATTTTGTCAAATAAAACCTTCATGAACTTTACTTCCAGGAAAAAGGTTTTGGAAGAATTCTAAGAAAATGATAGCAATAGTAGACCAAAAGCATGCTTATAAACATCTTTTATTCCATCAAAGAAAGAATATAAAACTCTACCTCATATCTAAATGGCTACACTGTACACTTTCATTATACAAGAATATATTTCTCTGGCATCTAACCATCTTCAGCATATATAAAATGGTTCTAGTACATCCAGGAGCAGTCAATCTAAATATATTGACTTGGTTTAAATCCAATTTACACAAGAAATGTTTCTGAAACCATGATTTCATGAAAGATACACCAAGAAGAAAATTGAAGTTTATTTAATTACATAGACAAAAACTTTATATATCCTTTACTGAAATATATTATTTAAACTATTAACAGAATGACAAAAAAATTGTTAAAGATCTATGGTAGCAGAGAAAGCACCCCTTTGGTTGGTTAAGTTGGTATTCAGCTTCGACCCCTTTTAATGAAGCAATTGTCACTTACTTGGCTTAATATCAAACTCTCTACTGCTCTTGCCCAAAAAATCACCATTAGAAAATTTCTTGTGTAGTTCACGTGAGGCATCTTAAAATAGCATAACTGCCCTCTATATAAGATGCTAAACTAAATTTCATGCTTAAAAGCCGTAGGTTAAACAAGCATGATAAGATTTAAAGTGAAGTCTAAAACCGTTTTTAATGAGAGCACGACACTGATCCTATGCATATAGTTGAGGCCAAGCAGAAAGAGTGAAATTACTCAAGCTCTTCGCTACACTTTTTTACTACACTTGCAGAACAAAAGAAGTAGAACAAAGCACATACCTACCAAAACCACAATTGGATCAAATTTTTTTACTTTCCTATCTAACAGTGACTAGATGTCGTACTAAGCATCTTGAAAGAGAAACTATATTGCACTTAAACTGTAAATTTCAGATACATTTTAGCAATAAATGCACATACCGATACACATCGTCCTCGACTCCATAACCAAGGTGAAGAAAACGAATGCGAGAAACCACTCCTTCAATATCCCCACCCTTCAGATATTCCTTTATAGCATCCAAATGGGCTGACTGAACACTCATTTGTATTAAACTAAGAACCCCCTTATGTTCCTCATCGAATGAATCCACTGTCACCTTCTCCTCTCTTCGTACCATTATAGCCATCCCCGAATCATCACCGTCCAATCCTTTCAATTGCCTCTGAATATTCTCACATAAGGCATCGAAAAGATCTGCGTAATCCATAATCACGTTCCTCAAACAAACCATTTCTTCTTCCTCGATCAAAACCTTCTCCAAGACAGCCTTCTGCTCCTCTTCACCATCAGCATCAGCATCACCACCTTCCATGACTACATCCGGTCTCAACCTCCTCATTCCCAATTCCAGAAACCTATCTAAAACCCTAACACAATCTCCCAATTCACCATTTCCCTCTTTCAAATCATCACTTCTATCCAACAACTCAGGTTTCTCTTCCTCAAAACCTTCGCTCTCAGTTTCCTTCTCTTTTTCAATCTTATCCAAATCAACATCTCTTCTCAGGCTAGCCGAGACCTTATCAATCAAAACTTGAACTAACAACAAAAATTCCGCTCGTAACCGCAATGTATCGGGATCGAAGCTCCATATAGATGTAGGATTATTAAATTGCAAGAGTTCGAGAGTTGAAAGATAAGTTAAAAGAGCTGGCGATGGACAAGAAGGTGACCAGGCAATGTTCTCGAACCGACCCGAGTTGGCGACGATCGTTTGAAGGATTGCCAGAGCAAGTTCGGGGTTTTTGGTTCGTAGAGCTAGAAGCGTGGCTCGCAACGGTTCGAATTGAGCTAGGTTTAGATGGTTTGCGGCTAGGCGCGAGAGAAGTTCAGTTTCTTTGTCCATAGAAAATTGAAATGAAAACAAAGTAGTTTTTTTGGATTTTGGATATTTATTTCACTGAGAACTTGTGATTGATCGTGACAACTTGGTGCTGCATGATTTGGATGCTTTTTTTTTTGGGGGGGGGGGCTTGGATTGAGAATTCGGTATTTGGATGCCGGGAAAACAATTGAAGAAAACTGGGTTGGAATTAAGATTTGAGAACTGAAGGTTGAAGACAGTGAGCGGGGATTCGATATTACTCGGATCGGGAACCTTCTCGTGCTAAATCAAATGATGCTGACGGGTTGTTAAGCCCAACGATGTCGTCTTGGGATTCAATTGTTTAATGAGAGACTTCAAGCTCGAACCAAACCCGTTAGGACCTGTTAGGCAAAACCCGCAGGTCTGTACTGCTTCAGCAATAAATCAAGGCCCCATATACAATTCCAGTTTTGAGCCCCATATATTATAATTATTCTAAATTAGTGTTACGAATTAATTTAATATTAAATTGATTAAAAAATATTGTATATCATATATAATATAATAAGGTATATATGTTATATATGCGAGAAGTGATATTTTTTTTTTAATTTTTATTATTTTTAAAAATAATTTTGATAGTTAAATTTAATATTTTTAAATTTTAATTTTAATCTTAATCTTAATTTTTAAAATTATATTTTTAATTTAAATTTAAAATATATTTTTTAATTATTTAAAAATGCACTATAAAAATGAAAAATATTTTTTTATAATATCAAACCAACTTTTAGTAAAATAAAAAATATTTAACTTCTTAAAAGTTAAGTACATTATGCTCCTATTTAAGAGTTAAGAATGGGCTATAAGTAGTTTTAAGCATTATATAAAAAAAATTATATACGATAAAAACTTATAATGTGATTAATATTAAAAAATTTAAATAAAATTTTAAATATTTAATTAAGATTATTAAAATAATTTTAAAAACATTGTTAAAATATATTTAGTAGTTTAAAAACATATTTAAAAGTTTAAGATATTGTTAATAAATTAAAAATGATTTCCTTTTTTTTAGTCAGGTTTTTTACTTAATTAAAAAATTACATTAATATAATTTTAAAACTAAAATATGCTAACAATTTTCAAGGCATAATTTTTAAAATTAATTTTAATAAATTTAAATATTTTTGCTAATAATAAACATGAATTATTTTCATTCAAAATAATGAATGACAAAATTAAATAAACTTTTTTCTCTCGGGCTGGGCTTGAGTGAATGGTTTTTCCCTTTGAACCTAAACTAAATAAATTTTTAAATGTTTTTATTTGAATTTTAACAGTAAAATATATAAATATTACTATAACTTAATATATTTTTTAATATTTTATTAATTTTAAAAAGGATAAATTTTAAAATTATACATACATTATCTTTAATTTGGTGGAATTATACATATAAAACTTCAATTGTGGTTCAAGTATATAGATGAAAATTTAACTTTGATTTAATCATACACGTTTAAAGAAATAAATACATCAATTTATTTTTATATTGGATAACTATAATTATTTGTGTAAATAACATATAAGCATAAAATGATGTTATGTCAATAATCATGTTAGTAATTTGCGAGAATTTGATTAAATCAAAATTTCATATATAAAATTGTACAAAATTAAAGTTCATGTATAAAATTACACATTAGACTAAAATTTATGTATAATTTTGAGATTGATCTCTTTTTAAAATAGTGATATGGGCTCTTTGGATGGGTTAGGCTGAGTTGAGCCCAAGCTCGAACCTAAATTATTTTTTTTTAAAATCAAGTTTTGACTCAGTTCATAGACAGGTCTATTTATCAAATGTTTATGAAATAAATTAAATTTTTTAATATAAACTTCTCATTAGGGTTTCTTTTTTTCATTTTCCAAAATAATTTTATTTATGAAATATTGCCAAATTTGTAAAAAAGTTTAAATATATATATAACATATTTTAATAAATACATTCAATCAAGTTGTGGGATATACAAGTTTTTGAAGTTTTATTGTGATTAGATTTAAAAATGTTTTGAAATTTTTAAGTATTAATATCAACATGCATACATGATTATATTGTACAAATTTAAAATGAATAAAAATATATATTCTATGTTTTTCCTTCTTCTTCTTTTTTTTTTTTTTGGTAGAAAATGATAGTATTAAACGACTACATTAGATAAAATCATAATCAAGAGTAAATAGACATGTTGCGGTCTCTTCCCAACAAGTTCATGACCGAAGCCGTTGGGGATCTAAATAAACGTATCAAAGAGCTAATTGTATCAACGCATTTTGTTATGTGATCAGCAACACCATTAAGAGTTCTCGCGATATGTTGGATATGAATCTCTCATTTCCGATGCAAAACTTGATGTAACACCATTTAGTCTATATTTTTCCTTTTAATGAAGATAGCTTTATAACTATGTATGAATATTGTGTTAAATATAGTAAAATTTATATTTCTAATAGATTTTGACATGGCTTTTAATTTTTGAATTTATTTCATAATTAATTTTTTTAAATAAAAAGATATTTTAACTAATATATAAAAAAATTATTTTATTACAATTTATGCAAAATGAATTTTGTATTTTAATTGTGATTAATTATATGGATTTTTTGATTATAATTGTGATTGATTATATGAATTTCATTATAAAGATTTTATATTAACATGTGTGCGAGTAATATATTTAGAATATTATAAATAAATTTATTCTAATTGTGATTCATTATATGAGTTTGTATTAATATTTACATGATTGAATTTTTAATTTTTTTTAAATTAGTATAAATAGATTTCATTACACGTTTTCATGGATGTTTGATCTAGGAAATTGTATAATAATAATTTAAGACAATATTTTTTCAAATAAAATATTTAATTAAAAATAATAAAAAATTATAAAATAATTTAAATTTTCTTATAGTATTAATAATAAAAGTAAAATTATACAAAAATATAAATAAATTTAATATATTTTAATTAATACATAAAACTAAACTCCCATCGCTGGGTAAGAAAACTAGTTATTAAAATAAGTTTATCTATTTTAAATAAATTATATTATTACAAATGTGAGTATTTTATATAGTGTAATTTTTTTATTCCACAATTAATTTTTAAAATTTGACATATTTTTTTTATACCTTATAATACTCCTATAAGACATTTGTTAACCCTTAACTTAACTTGACTAAATATTTCCCTTAAAAACAAATTACTTCATTTTATTTTTTTCAAAGGTAAATTTAGAGAGAAAAAATAGCAAACGCTTGTCGTAGATGGTGAAGCACAAGTTTCATCGACACAACAGAGGTTTTAGCGTCAGCATCAATAAAACATCATGATATGTTGACAATTGAATTTGTCACAACTCAAGCACAACATATCTGGAATGATTGCAAGTACTTAATACGAGAAGGAAATTAGCCCCGGATCTAAAGCGGTGAGCAAAGTTCGATAAAAGAATCAAGCATTCACTAAACTAGAGAGGACAATAACAAAATCATCCCTAAAATCACTTGTAAAATTAATACACCTTATTCAAATTTATTCAAATTTGGAAGCTCGTTAAATTTAAAGACACCTTGTGTTATCTGGTCCTAATTAAGTTCAAAATATTTCTCCAATGACAATTTTTTCCTCCCTAAAAAAGTTGACAAGCCCTCCTATACGTCGTCTAGTATTTTTACGACAGCAAAGGCCCTTGAAGATGGTTTCGGTTGGCAAGTAGGTGATGGCAAAAGCATTAAAATTTGTGAGGATCGATAAATAGGGGTTTGAAGGCCTGGACGGTAAGTTCCTTTGCTATTCTGGTTCTACTATCCCTGAAAGAATGGTACATCTATGGCGATATTGTGGGGGATCGCATTCGTAATTTACCTATTATTTCGAATGGCCCGAACGATAGGATGATATGGTTTCATAACACCCATGACTACTACACTACATTCATGGCTTCTTCTCAAGCAAACTAGTTTTGGCCCGCATAGACTTTTCTGGAAGACCATCTGAAAGTTTAAAATTCTTCCCAAAATACGTGTTTTTGAATGGAGATGAGGTCATGAGCTTTTTCCCACGAATGTCAAAATCTCCTTCGTTAAACAGAACTTTAGACGGGAATGTTCAAGGTGCGGTGCAAGTGCAAAAATGATTATTCACGCTCTTAAAGACAGCCTAACTGCTTGAGCCATTCTCACCCTTGGCGGTTTCGAGGCAGACTTATTGATAAAGAGTACTTCCACTGTATTGATTGGCTTGAAGATGCAATGCGTATTTTGGACAGAAAAGCATTTGAATACTTAATAACGACACTTTGGAATAGCTGGAACAATCGCAACAACTTTTTCTTCCGTGGAAAGGAAGAAGAAGCTCGGATCGTATGGGAGAGGGTGAGAACACTCACTCATGACTTTTGTATTCATAACATTGTGAATAAGCTCCAGTGACCCCTATTGTTCAAAAATGGGAGAAGTTCCCAAATGGTTTCGTGAAAATAAATGTGGATGCTACTGTCTTAAACAACAAAACTGGTTTTGGGGTGATTATCCGCGACTGTGATGGTTTTGTCATTGGTGGTGGTGGAGGCTTTAAGGATGATTTCATGACGACAGATGGGCGGAGCTTTATGCGTTCGAGGAGGGTATCAATGTTGCTCATTCCTTCAATTTAATTGAGTTTTGATATCTGAGTCATTTTCTGTTAAAAAATTAATAATAATAACTAAAATTACATGCATATATAAGATTAAAAAACATGTTACAAGAGCAAATAAAAACTTTTAAAATTGAAGACTCATTGAACCATGAAAATACAGACAAACAAAAAATAAGAAGCAAACAACTTACAGAAAAAAAAAACTTTTTAGGATTTTATCAATTTACTTCTTTTTAATTCTTTATAAAATAAAAAATAATCATCTTTTACCACTGTCGAAAATTAATAATTAATAATTTATTTTAATAGAAAAGTTTTGCTAATGAGATTTTACATAATTAATAAAAAAATACACCTTAGTGCACAAATTCAAAATACACTCTGTGAATCGCTATTCAAATTTATTTTATTTCAAATCCCGTATTATGTCCAGTATTATTCAACCCATCTCTTATTTAATTTATTATCAGCGGAATAATAGCATTCAGTACAACAAATTCTTTAGTATATTTTCAAAAGAAATAAATCTCAAAATTATACATGATTTAGTATATAATTATATATATATAATTTAATTTGGTGTAATTATACAAGTGAAACTTTAATTGTGATTCAAGTAAATACTTAAAATTTAATTTTGATTTAACAATACACATTTAAAGAAATAAATATATCAATTTATTTTTATATTAGATAAATATAATTATTTGTGTATGCAAAATGATGTTATATCAATAATTGTGTTAATAATTTATAAGAATTAAATCAAATCAAAATTTTATGTATAAAATTACACAAAATTAAAATTTATATATACAATTATGTATTAAATTATAATTCATGTATTGTTTTAAGATTATCCCTTTTCAAAAAGAAATAACTATAAAAGAAAAAAAAAAACTATAAAACTATAAAAGAGAAAACGAAAATATATAAATAAAGGACGGTTGACCATTATGTAAACGTCGCAACCAGATGTTGCCACGTCATAAAAAATCAACGGCATGGTAAGATCGTAACTAGACAGTTGGTCCAAAGTTCGGAAAAACCGTTCCTATTTTCTCTCTGCAACGTTGACCGCTTTGGAATTTTTTATTTCATTTAATTTTAACGAGAGAAGTTGAATTGACCCTTAATCAAAAAGAACAGCAAACTGGACCCCACATACCAGTGTCTATAAATGGAAAAAATTAAATGGGCGAAAAACAAAAAGATTCCTTCCTTCCCTCCTGACCACTCTCTGCTTGTATTTCTCTCTCCCGCTCACAATCAAAATCATAATCAATTCCTTCTTATAATTCATGGGAAAAAAGCTTATGAATCTGATCAATTCATCACATTAGTCAGAAGTAGTAGTTACTGTTTTCTTTTTCATTTGAACCGGCACATTTGGTTATGGCGGGATCAGGCGATGGAGGAAACGAGAGAGAGGTGTTGGAAGACAGCATCAATCACAGTAGCAGTTTTTCTAGACATAGGTATAGACGAAGCATGAGCTCCGGCGAAGAAGACAAGGGACTTTTAGCATTTTCCGGGTGGGTGTATCATGTAGGAACCAATTCGATTGGCCATGAGTATTCCCATCAACGCTTCTTATATGTAAAAGGGAAATATGTTGAGATGTATAGAAGAGATCCTCAAGAGAACCCCGGCATTGTACGTAACGTCAAATCTTCTTACTTGTTTTCAGTTTATTGCAGCTCGTTTGGTTTATTTCGCTGTTGTAGTATATTAATTATTGACAGTCGAAATTTTATTTACGTAGTTATAGGACATCCCTCAGTTCAATCAATGCTTAGAAAGCTAGATGCATTGGAGTTTGTAGGAAGCTGATTAAAGCTCATAAAATAATATTCAAAAAAACGCACCGAACTTTTCAATGGTTGAATAATTTCATTTGTTGTAGTCTTTAGAAGTTCTGATTTCAGTCTCTTATTACCTTGCTGTTACATGGTTGTGAAATTTGGCTTCTAAAATGGCCTCTTACTCAACTTTGGGGCCTTTGATAGTAGAACTGTCATCTATTATGAGAATGCTACAATTCACATAGGCCACCGATTACACGGAGTTCAGATACATGGTTGTTTTCTTTCTAATTAACCTCCTTCCAACGGAGAGCTCCCTATTTATTTTATCACAACGGTGATGTAAGAGAGACCTTCAAATACAGTATTCCTATGGTATTTAAAGAAAAGAAAAAAAGTTCTTGCATGTTTTTCTTTGCTATCTCTTACCAATATTCACGAAGAAACAATTATTTAATTGGTTATTTTGGTTGCTAGCTAATATGTTTCCTTATACAGCGACCTATTAGGAAGGGTATCATAGGGCCTACACTAATGGTGGAGGAGACAGGGAGTCGAAAAGTCGGTAATGAGGTAAGCCAGTGTTACTTACCATTTTATACGTTCATAGTTATTATTCACCATTTTTTTTTTCTGAACTTTGCTCTCGAACAGCACATTGTGCTCTCTTTATTTTCCAGTTTTTTTTTTTCCCACTTTCACTTTTTGGTGTTTGCTTCTCTGAACTGTTTGATTTAGTTGAAACATTTCATGGTTTGCTGCTTGACTGGCTTATTCAAATGTTTTTATGCTTAATCAATAATGAAACTCGATCTTGTGCTTAACAGTTCTCTTCTTTTAACCATTTGTAGGAACTCTACACTATACAGTTTTACAATCGATTAGATGAGACCAAGAAAGGAGAAGTAAGTTTGTTTCACACATTAATCCAGTTGTGCATGACACGCGACATTTATTTGGACTGTATAGATTTTTGAGTTCGTTGACTTATTGGATATTGTAGGTTACATTACAGGTTATACCAATGTCTGGGTCATAGCAGGCTTGTCTTAGCCCATTATTAACCTCTTCCAACCTTTTTTTTATTGAACCTCTCCCAACTATTAATTTTGAAACATGTCAAGAGATACTCAATGCTTTGGTTAACTTCAGTAATTGCGTGGGGCTCATGGCTCTTGCCTAGTATGTCACATTGAAGAGAAAAGATGTCACTATGACAAGATAATACCTGATTGCCATTGGTAGACCTGACCTACTGTTTCTATGGGTATTCTAGTAAAACTGTACCTGGTTGATTTTATTTTTACCTTGTTTTTGGCCTATATATATAGTTCAACTGAGTCACCTAGAAAGCTTTTCGTTACTGGTTACTCGTTAAAGCTGACTTTTTGCAACTTCAAACTACGACTGGGTGTGCCAACCTTTGAACCATGCTGCTCAGAAAGAGAGAAGGGTCCCCAATCTCCTACAACTGTCAAAAGGAAAACCTCTTCTAGCATGCTGCTCTAAAATCCATGTTACCTTGTTCCCATAATTGTCATTGTTTCAGTATTCTAAACCACATTCTTTTTTAAATTTTTGGACCAAAATCCTTCATACCTTTAGTGCATCCATGAAGCACTTTGTTGGTTCTCCAATGATATCTACGCGAGTGCCAGCTTTCCCTTTTTTTTTTCTCTGCAGACGATTAACTCTTTGAGTCACTTTTCTATCTTATCAATGGTTATTATGTAGTCTTGTGCGTTGAAGTGACTCATGACTAACTCATACTTTTCTGCTTCAAGATTGCTTGTACCTCGGCTGAAGAATCTAAAAAATGGATAGAGGCATTGGACTATGCCAAGCAACAGGTAAAAAGAAGTCAGCTAAAATGGTTTGATTCATATAATGTGGTTGCTTTCTTAGAAGATATGAACTTCTTTTCCACTTATGATTTTTTTTCTTATTCACTTAACTTGCTACCTATTTTTAACAGGCTGAATATGAGCTTTCAAGAGGAGGTGGTGCCAGAAACAAATTAAGCCTGGAGGCTGAGTAAGCAATTCTCCTTGTATCTTTCTATAGTAGTCTTACTCTTACTTGATGTAACTTGAGTTAAAAAATTTTGGTTTTGGTATATTGGCTGGTGATTTTGTTTTCTTACATGTGTTAATTTAGAATTTGTAGTTGAACTAGAGGGTATGGTAGGTAGTAGCTACCTGTAACAAAATCAAGTTGATTTCTACATGCTTGTACATGTTATACTTTGTTTTGTCTGGCACTATTTTTTCTGATCGAAATATATATTACTTGTTTTGTTCTGAAGTATTGATCTGGAAGGCCATCGACCTCGAGTACGGCGGTATGCATCTGGATTAAAAAAGCTTATAAGAATTGGTGGAGGTGAGTTGGTATTTGGCTTCATTATGATTTTAAGGCTCTAAAGGAGAAGTTTGGTTTGTCAGTTCTTCAAAACTCTTAATATTCAAGGAATACTCTTCTGTGTCCACTTTGTAGTATAATTTCGTAAAGGCATTTGAAATGCAATTTATCATGTGAACCTTTTAGATATTACCAATAGAAGTACTGTTGAATCATAATAGCAAGTTAGTGCTTACGATTAAGCCTTAAGATAAAATGAGTGCTGCATCGAATCGTCTCTGTTTAGTGTGTATTCCTAGTCAATTAGACAGCGCTGTTGAATCTTTTATTTTTGCCTTCCATAGGTCCAGAGTTGCTTTCACGGTCAAGCTCAAGCTTGGGTACTGGTTCATCAGATGGAGACTTTGAAGGGGAGTTTGGAGATGCAGTTGAAGCACATGAATGGAAATGTGTGCGTACGATCAATGGTATACTTCTTATGCCCTTTTTTGGGTTAAATCAAATGCATTAATCCAAAACAAAAACGGCAAGCTAAAAAAGTGTATAAAGAGTAGCAATGGAATTGAACTTTTTATATTGGAGAGATGATAATAAATAAAAGCAACACAAACAAATAATTCACGCAGAATTTGAAAACTTGTAATGATGTATTCTTTACTCTCACGTTTATGGTTTACTATACTCAAATCTATCCTTTTAAACAGTTCTTTTTTGTCAGAATTTCTCTAGCTTTATCATGCATCAGTTTCCAAGAATGTTGGAATAAGATTTGAAAATTTCCTGTCTTTATGTGTAAATGAAAGATTTCATTGTTTGTAAAGATATGCGACAAGTCTCTCAATATGCATTGAATGGTCCTAATGAAAAAAGTTATATAACCATCTAATTATTCGATTTGGCTTCAGGTGTTAGAATCCTTGAGGATGTGGCTGATGGAAAGGTATTTATGCGATTATACTTATTGTTTCTTTTACTTTATTTTTCCTTTTTAAGTTAGGGCAGGCATCACATATAAAGCAAGTTTAAAAACTACCAGCTTAGTCCAATTCCAAGCATGTAGTTCACATATATTTCACATTGAACTTGTAGATTTAGAATATCAAAGTTTTACAATTTCTCTTCATGTTCTTTGAATTATCTGTAGGGTGGGAAAGCTTCTCTGGTAAAGGCTGTTGCTCCTGTAGATGCAAGCGCAGATACTGTTTTAGAAGTAATCTTAAATCTGGACCGCCATAAGAGATACGAGTAAGTTGTTCCACCTATTTTCCATGATTTCATATTTTCGCAGTAATGCAAGTTTGGTTTCTCTACTGACTATCTTCACAGGTGGGATATGCTGACAGGTGACTTGGAGCTGGTAGATTCTTATGATGGAAACTATGATGTTGTCTATGGAACATATGATCCTAAATATCTTGGTCGGTAAGTTGTCAGAATGGATTAATTTCAAGAACCATTTGCTAACAATGTGTAGGGCATATATTGTAAACAATGTTGAATTCCTCTCATCAGCTAGAACCTGCATTGTCTCTTTGGTTATTGGCTTGCATTTATTTTTTGTTGCATGTTTGCAGATGGCAATCCAAGAGAGATTTTGTCTTCTCCAGGCAATGGTTTCAAGGGCAGGATGGAGCATACAGTAAGAGGATTCGCAAAAAACAATTTTAATTTATTTGTATGAAAACAAATATTTTTCTTGCCTCCATTTCACTCGCATATGATATGCATCTATTGGCAGCAATTTTGCAATTTCCTGCTGCACATAAGAAGCGTCCTACAAGAAATGGATACCAACGAACATCAATTAAACGTAAGAATCTGTATTGTTAGTTGGAAAAAGTATTTACGTTCTAATCTCTATGGCTTGAATGCATTGGGTCTTTAACATAAGAGGAAATGCCGCTATCTTTCTTTTGGGGGCTCTTGTACGATCTCTAAATACTTCAAATTTGGAAGAGAATTGATCTGTAAAGATGATTGAGTTTTATATTCTATAGTAACAGCAAATGCTACTTTTAGAGGCCAGGTTTCCTGTCACGACCCATCACCATTCGACTGGCCTGGGCCATCGGGGGTATAATACTGATATTATCCTCTTTGGTGTCCACTGACTCTTTAAGGTTTTGTCACTCGAAGATGCACCTCTACAGGTTTTAACCTATGAATCTTTTTAGTAACTCTAGTACCA
Source organism: Gossypium australe (assembly GCA_005393395.2). Lineage (NCBI taxonomy): Eukaryota > Viridiplantae > Streptophyta > Magnoliopsida > Malvales > Malvaceae > Gossypium > Gossypium australe. The sequence continues at coordinate 7,175,594 of CM016626.1, forward strand.
TTTGAGCTAGATTCAAAATAAGTTTCCTGCGCTCTAATCTTGGGAGGCATACCTTGACAAAACCTTGCAGCTCAAGACCTGTAGAACGGTGATGGGGTCATGACATTTCCAGTATGTGGCAACTTAATTTTTCATAAACTAGTGATTATGGCACTGGATGGTGACTCTAATATGTTTCGTACGAGTCCTCTTGATATACAAGTCCCTTTTATAGCCACTCAATTTGTATGTATATTTCCATGGATGGCAGCATCTACTTGGGAGATTAGAAGTTTAACCAATGAAAAATGCCTTGTAACACATATGTTGGAGATGAATACTGCCGGATGGGGTCGATGGAAGAAAAGTAGTAGCTGCTCAAAGTTTGAAAAGACCATTCCATTCGCCTTATTATCCCAAGTTGCAGGTTGAGTTATCTAATCCAAGTCCTTAGTATCTTACTTTTAATATGATACTAGAAGTTAATGGCTTAGACATATAACATTATACTGTCTTAGCAAATCAGGTCTTGTATTTCTGTTAGACAGGTGGACTTTCAGAAATTTTCTTCATTTCAGAGAATTGATCAACTAAAGACAACCTAACTCCACTGATCTCCAACATGCACTACTGTTATTTCTTATCCCTAGGACTTTCATGATCAAGGGATGATGGATCTATGAGATTCTATTGGACAGGATTAATTTTTGTCTCAACCACTTTTTAGGTTTATGATGACAGTGTCACCATAAAGGAGTACTGCTTTCACAGATTACACAGAGACATAGACGCTACCAAAAATGAGAACATAAATGACATTTTCAAGAAATATTAAAAGCTGAATCGAAACCTGCAGGCTTTTCTCACTGATGTTATTTAACTTATGCCACAATCACTGCAGTGTCAGTTATGTTTTCTTGTTAATGTGTTTCAGGTTTAAAGGAATATATTGGAGCAAATCCATCGCTCAAATGTGAACCTTCCTCCCTGGCATTGCATTCAAAACATTCTGAAGGCGATCCGCCAGATGAATTCTATGATGCAGTTGCTGGTGACTCATCTTCAACATCAGAAGATGAAGAGAGCGATGATGAATCAGAGAAGGAGGTAATCCTTTCCTCTTCACCACAAGTGCCTTCCCCTCCTCCAAAAAAAAGACTTAAAATTCGTTGCTCTATTTGTGGACTGATGTAACCTATTCATTATCGTTTTCTTGAAAAACTCTATTATTGATAATCTGCTCTCAACTTTATCAGGAAAAACCAGTCAAGCCGAAGCCTGCACCTGCGGCCATCTCAAGCACAGCTTTGAAGCAAGCTTCAGGTTCTTTATTTTCTTAATTCTGTATTTGGAAAGATCAACCTGCTTTTATCTTTTATTTGAAAAAAAGGAGATTCTATCCAGGAAATATTTTTTATATTTATGCCTTCTCTTTTTCTTTTTCTTTTCTTTTTTGGTAACAGTAATATCTTATAGCTTAAAAGATATTCTATCCTTGATCCTTTTGTGAGCTATTAAGTATACTAAGAATTAAGTCACTGCAGATGCAGCTGAAAATGCAAGTAAGGAATTGGATCTTAGTGTACCTCCTATTCATGTTGATCCAAGTCAATTCAACAGTGTTCTCCATAAAGGAAAGGATGATGCTGACACAAATTGTTGGACGTCTCCTGGTGGTGCGGGATTTATGATAAGAGGACAGACATACTTAAAAAATAGTGCCAAGGTGAGGTTTTCCTACTTGTTAATCATTTGACATGCATTTGTCATTGTTTTTATTTGTTCTGAGTGCACTCTTCTCATCATCTAGTATCATCAAAGCATGAAATTAAGAATATCTGGCTTATTATAATGGAAAATTGAGATACAAATTGGAATGACAGTTGTCTGCTTCATGTGTAGTTCTACTCATTCATTATGCTCTCATCCTCAGTTGATACATATGCTTCTATTGGTCAGTTCATATTGATTCTGTTAGCTATTGGTGTGATGCAGTTCCATTTACCTAATCTTGCCAGGTCTGGTTTCTAAATTGGATTAAGTAACCAAAATCGACTTTACATTTATGGCTTTACTGGTATTTCTGTCTTACCTTGTATTCTTTGTTTGGTTTCAAGGTTGAGACCCTCTCATTCAGTTCAGTAGTTGGAAGTTCGTTGTTTGAATCATTATTGTATTTGGCCCATTTATTAATTTTAGCTTTCTTAATGTATGAGTTCTTTGATTGCTTTTAACTATATTTATCTTGCTTAATGAATTCTCTGCTGGACAAGTAAAGTTTCAAATACAGAAAATGAGGAAGCATGATTTTTCCTATGATGAAAATTTTCCTTTTACTTTATAGCTGACAGTCCTCTTCCATGGTTTTATTATATCTGTAATTTCTTCCTCGCATTCCTTGTTCTTGCCAATATTCTGTAGAGAATCAATTGAGTAACCTACAAGTCTTTACGCAGATAATGGGTGGAAATCCCCTTCTCAAGCTCATAGCTGTTGATTGGTTCAAAGTCGATAAAGCAACAGATAAAATTGCATTGCATCCAAAGAGTCTAGCTCAGGTATTAAACCGGGCTTCGTACTTTGTTTCCCTTTCTTTGAAGGTGTCAAATTCTTAGCAAATTTTCTGCTTGGATTGGTTTCTTTTTGTTATTTACTTTTTTCAAATTCTTTCCAGTAATTTCTTTGCAGATTAGCCATGCTAATATAATTTTCTGAAATCTTTCTTACTATGTGCATTTTACAGCCTCAACTTTGAGTGCTAAAACCTATAAAATGAACTAATGGCTTTCCTGGTTTCACTGTTTTTCATGCTATGGCTTATCCATTGTTATGCTAAAAGAATACTCTCTTTTTTTTTTATTCTAAGCAAAACATTATGTATTTTCTTGGTTCTGTTTATAAGATGCATCTTGTCCCTAGAAAGTCCCCTTTAGCCTTGCTTATGTTTGAATGAATAGACATTCATGTATCAGGAAGTCAATTTGCATGCTTGTCACTCCTTTTTTTTACGTTTACTTCATGATTGTTCTTGGCTGAAATAAAAAGAAGATACCTTCAGTTGTGTTTTTAATAATTTTCCCCGTACTCGATTAGTATTTTAAACTGGATGAAACAACTATCGAACTTTTTGGTGATCTAAACAGTATTTAGTTCCTTCAATTTCTATTTCTCAAACCATTTATATTTCTTTATCTAACAATAAGAAACAAGGCGCTTACCAACTTTCAACGCATCTCCCTTACCTTGTCCTTGATTTCGTTAACCCCATCTTTCCCAAATCGTCTGTTTCTTGTCCTGTCTTTCTGGTATATCCACACAGCCATTGCAGCATCCTCATCTGAACTGCTTACATCTTCTATGTATTATGAGACTTAGCTAAACAGCTATTGAAATGCCTGGCAGATCCATAGATGTAAGAATTTTCTTTCAGTTTGCAGATTTTAATTCGAGAATGGACTGTTTCTACGTAGGACAATTTAGCAAATGGTTTGCTACTCCTACAAGCTGCTAGGGACTTTATCATTTGTTTTGGGACAGCCACACTATCTATTCTTGCATCTATGTACTCCTAATGTTGCAGACAAATAGCACATCATATTCTCTATCACACTGAACAAAAATGTTCCTTCACTGTTGGAAAAGGCTGATTCGAGAATATTGGAGGCATCGTGAATGATTTTGCTTGATTGAAAAACAGTTTTATGAATTATGACCTAACTGCTATTTTTCATTTTCAGTCTGATGCCGGAAAAAATCTTCCATTTATCCTTGTGATTAATCTCGAGGTACGCATGTGGATGCATTTCTACCTCCTTTATCTGCATATTTATTTAAACAAAACAGTCAATACATTGGAAATTTTTACAATTGCATAAGATGGTTATGAAAAATGATTTCTATGTTAAAAGCTTAGTCCTGCAGAAAACTAACTATTAAAAGCTCAAAGTTGTTTGCTTAGGACATATAGGTTTGGGATCGTTATTGGTAATGACACTTAAGCCATATTTCTGAACACAAAATGATGTTTTCATATTAAGAAAATCTAATCCTGAAATAGCCATGTAATTAAGTGGATGATACGAAGATTAAAGTTGAAAATTTTGAACAAATTTTATTGTTCTGGATGGTCAAAGCAGATCATGCTCTGATCTTCAAATTCACTTCTAGTTTCCACTTTTCTCCCAAACATACCGACCTTGGAGGATACAATGGGAATATTTGTAGCATGAGGAGATTTTTTATGGAATTAATTTTTAGGTTGCAACAAATTTTACCTTGGTTTTTCAAAGAGGATATATGTTTTGGTTTCTTTTTTCTAGATTCCTGCGAAACCAAACTATAGTTTGGTCCTCTACTATGCTGCTGAAAGGCCAGTGAGGAAAGATTCTTTACTGGAAAAGTTTGCAGATGGAACGGATCAATTTCGTGATGCAAGATTTAAACTGATACCAAGCATTGTTGAGGTATGAAATTGTATATTGTAAACATCTCACCTGGTTGTTATCTATTGCTCTAATGCTAGTGAAAAGCTGAGTTGTTTCTAAATGTTCAAAGGGGTATTGGATGGTCAAGCGTGCAGTTGGAACAAAAGCTTGCCTACTTGGGAAAGCTGTTACATGCAAATATTTCAGGCAAGACAATTTTCTGGAGGTAATGCACTTGATGTTTTGCTATTTTCCTTGCCTCGGTCTTGAGGCCTACATAGTATCAGGATCTATAAAGTCTTTTGATATCTCTATATTTATTAGTTCCATGGCAACGATATATGGTTCAATGATCTCTAGTATATTTCTATTTTTAAGTTGTTAATGCGTATTCTCATGGTTTTCAAAGTTGACAAGCAATCCTAGACTGGTATGAAGTTTTATCGATTAGTTAGATGAGGTGTTTCTGATCCTATAATGTTGCTGAATCTTTTATTGTGCAGATTGACGTGGACATTGGGTCATCATCTGTAGCGAGAAGTGTTATCGGCCTTGTCCTTGGATATGTCACAAGCTTAGTTGTTGATCTTGCAATACTAATAGAGGTTTGTGCCATGTCGTACTGTTTCATCTGAGAAATTACTGTTTTCTAACATTGGGTTCTAGCTTTGCATTACACCTGAGCTTGTGAATGGTGGGGATACTGATACTTTCCCCTCCATCTGCAGGCAAATGACGCGGCAGAATTGCCTGAGTACATTCTGGGCAGTGTTCGACTGAATCGTGTGAGGCTTGAATCTGCTGTACCACTGGATGGGTGAACGTTTTTCACATCTTCCCTGCCTGTCTTTAAGCATCTTGTGCTCCAAGGTTGCCATCACTATGAGTAACCTTCAGTTTTAAACATTTCCTGTGGTATAGCGCAAGGCTTATTTGATGAGTTGGCTTCCAATTTTTAGTGCCATATTTTTATCCCAAATTGTGTATCTTTTAAATATGTAGTTTCCTTGTTTTATACATGAACAAGATCAATTTTTCCTTTGAAAACATGAACAATATATATATTTGAGAATATTATATATTCATTTGTACAAAAGACTTCCCGCATACTTTTGGGACTCCTTTCAAGGGCCGTTGGGCTTATTGTAATCTTTTAATCCAAAATCGTTTGCTACAATTTTTTGTTGAGAGTGAGTCTACTATATATATTTGGATCTGAACTGGTGTTCATTTTGCCTGAAGAATCGGTCCAAATAATGTTCCATATAGGGGGACTGTCATGTTGTTCCAAAATGCCAGCTTTCTTGCTTGACACCTTGCCCTTAAAGGACAATCACTGCTCTCTTTAATTATCATGTTACACAAGTTATCAGTTCTCTTAACTTCCATAGGGAGACTATTATTTTGTTCTCTGATGAATGCCCGTTTTGGGTTAGGAACTTTGGTCCCATAATTGCATGGTTTCGGGTCCTACAACAAACAAACAACTTTTATTAGAGAATTCTTTTGAAAGGTTTTTTAATTAAAGACACATTGCTTTAATGATTAAGCACCTTACTAGCTCCACTCACTATGAAAAAATAGGAGATAAAAGAGACCGGTGAAAATATGTGAAAAGACCAGAGCTGTCTAAATGATTTTGATGTACTAATATGCATTGTATTATCTAAAATTTTTAAAATAAAATTTCTCACTTTTCATCAGTGTCAAATATAAATATTGATGATGGTGTTTTTCTTCTTGTTGAATATTTATCCCATTGTGCTTTGGCTCATTTGTTTCAGCACCACCTATTTTTGACTAAATGTTCCCCACCCCCCCCCCCCCCAACCCCCACCTTGCTCAATAAAGGAAACCATGGAAACTCAAATTTACCCTTCATTCAAACCATAGCCATACCCAAACTCAAGGCTAACCAATGGTTATGTTTTGATTACATGGGTGCCTGCCACTACCCTACCGTTGAGAAAAGAAGAGATTCTCAATTAGTTGGTAAACATGTTTAGGTGTACTTTTGATTAAGATATGAAACCAAATCCAATATGAACCTATTTAAGCTCCTTCTTTTTTGACTACTCGAGTGGGAATCTAATTCATTTCAACTTCAATATTTTTTTCTCCCCCTTAAAAGATGTGTTCTTTCCCACATCACACGGCCATGCATGCAGTTGGTGCAGTGTCCTTTTCAATCCTGTCAGGGTGAAAACTCTTTATATCTCTTCAGTTTTTTACACATCAAGCTCTCATTACTAATCATGGTTTATAGCTATTAATACACAGTAGTTGATCACAGTAGTTGATCAATCTTTGATTCTTGAATCCCCCCTCGTGTGCCCCTCGTGTGAGTTAAACGTAACCTTACGAAATCACCTTTTGAAGTTTTTTTTTTTTTTGGCTCAAAGTTAAAACAACATAATTACTGTGTAATCACCAGGTAAAAGTTAAAACTTGTTGAAAAACCTTGAAAATGTGCCTATAAGCCATACCAAAAGGAAACAACAAGTAATGATAATGTTAGGCATTTAATGGCACATGAAAGCTCTCTCTAACTCTGGGGTATTGCATAATTTGCATTTGGTGTTTGTGGAGTTCATAGTAGCTTTAACAATGGCAGAATTTTTTTTATATTTATTTTATCAACCCCATTAATTGAAGCATAATTATAACATGCAACTGGGATTCTTTACCATCACGGGGCCACTGTGAAATTATGCAGATTCTGCCTTTGCCCTCTGCTTCTCGTGAATGGCTGTGGGTTCCAAGTATTTAAGACCCTTTCCACTACCTTCCATAAATGTCATCAATATGGACGTGAGCTTCCCAATTTTTTTAGTGATGGAAACAAACACACAACCTAAACTTTTTTCAAGTTATGAACAAACACGCATAAAAGGACAAGTTCTCCCTCTGCGTCCAAAATTTGTTACTGAAACTGTACTCCTTTGTTTTTCTTTTTTTCCCCTTCTTTCTTTATAGATTTAAAAAAAAAAAATCGCAATTTGAAGATAAAAATATATATATTATAGATACCGAATCCCATTTATTTAGGTTCATAAATATGAAGTTAAAACAAAACGCAGGGAAGTTTTCGCTTTGTGCTTGCCAACTTGCATCTATATCAAGTTACCCACTTTCGTGGATAGGGAAGATGGGAAATGTTACTACTAATTAAAGAACAATGATGTAATCATGTAAGAATTAGTGCTCCCCATTAAGTAAATGAGTGGCTAAAGAGCAAACTACGAATGGAGAACAAAGATTACGTGGTCAAGATCAAGCTGCAATGCAACACTACTCTGACTTAAGTCAAATTTACTATTAGGTTAAATTTGCTATTAGCCCCTGTGTTTTGCAAAAATTGTGAATTTAGTCCCTATACTTTTATTTAATCAATATTAACCATTGTACTTTTTAAAACTTGAAATTTTAGTCTTGACCTAAATAATAGCAGTTAAATCATTTTGGTTAAAACCAATTACTAGTTTTGTTCTATGTGTATAGTTGTGGATTTTGTCAGTATTCCTCAATTGGATTATTTTAGATCCCTATAAATCTCTATACTTTTCAAATTGTGAAATTTCAATCTTGACGCAAGCAGGCGTTGTTAATGCAGTAACTAAATACATCGGAATAGCAAAACTTCACTTAATGGATTCGATACTTATTATTTGATGATGATTGAAAAATTAAAAATGATCAAATAAAAATATAAAAACTAAATACATAATTTTCATAAAATATAAAAATTAATAGCAGAATTTAATCTTACTATTATTAAGAAGTTATGGGTTAATGTTTAGACCTTTTAAGGTAAACTTTAAAAATTCGATATATATATTTAAGATTAGAAATTCGATATTTTTTAAGTTTTAATTTTAAGTTTAGACCAACCAAAAATATAATTAAACTTTGAGCGTAAGAAAAGCCTCTATTATTGATGGTTGATACTTCCCTGTAGGGATACTTTCTTCACACTCTCTTTATATATTTGTAATCATTGGATCGCATGTGGACCAGGAAGCTAAGCAGTCACTGCCAAGCAACACGCATTGCAAGGAAGGAGGAGGGGGTTACCTTTGTTTTTTTGTTTGTTTTTATTTTTAATTTCCTTCAAAGGCACAAAAGGCTAGGCTCATCGTAAATCAAGGGAATTGGTGTCGCTTTTTATTACACCTCTCGTCTTTTTTTCTTACCTTCTCTGCACCTGCTTCTGTCTTTTCAACAACATCAAAATTTTAAAACATCTTTCAATTTGTCCCTGCATATGCACGTTATAAAATAATTCAAACATCCACTATACGTTTTTGTGTATTTAGATTTTTATATTAGAAAACCCAACAAAAATATTTACTTTTTCCTAGCTGTTCTTTTTTACTGCATGATACTTGTTTCTTTCATTTCATAAAATCAATTTGTGCTTGTTTTGTTGTGATAGGATAGAAATAGAACTTGCTATTTAGCACTATCGGTGGAAGGATTCTAGACATTCAGGTGAAAAGAATGGAAACCAAAAAAGGGATTAAAAAGGTTTAAAGTGAGGAATACTGGGATTCATACTTGGTCAAATTCTTGTAACAGTTTTTAAATCTGCAGCAACAGCTTTCATCATTTAAACCAGATTTCAAGGATATATCTGCCTTTCATCATCGTTTATTCCAAATATTTCAATCTTATCAATAGCAACATTTAATTAAAATTAGGTTTCCTGAATGTACATTTAACCTACCTTGCTAAAAAATAGATATCGGTCATTGAATCACAGGTTGGGTTTCATTTAGTTCATCTTAAAATATTATTATAGTGATGGATTATAATAAAACTTACACCAGACACGTGTCAAGATCCTGTTGAATATTATAATTTATAACGTTTAAAAATATATTTATTCATTATTTACATGTACTTTGTATTTAGAGTAGATATATTTAGTAGTTATGCATGTACTTAACTAGGATACATGCTATATAAATAGTTATATCTGATACATAGTAAGAGAGAACGAGAGAAGACAAAGTTTAATACAAAGTGAGTTCATTTCTTTCCTAAAGGTTATTTCTATTCCACCTCCTTCCAACATACCTGTATTCTAAATACTTTTCTCTTACATTGAAGTCTTCTTCTATCTCCCCTTTAACTTCATTTCTATGACTCTCCATACAACAACATGTGAACTATCCATAAAGCTCTCTATCTATTTTTACCCTCAACAATTTACCTTGTAAACAGCTCCCTACCTCTTTCTTACCCAATAATATACCATTATAGTTTTCCCTCTTTTTTCCTCAATCTTCACCTACTGATATATATATATACACATACTATATGTTCGCCACGATCTTTTTTAAAATAATTTATGAAAACTATAATCATAACGATCTAAAGAATAATTGATAGTAGCTGTCATGTTAATTGCCTAATAAGTATAGATTCTTGCTATTAAAAAACGATTCACCTTTATCTCTGATTATGCAATTTTTGCTTCAATTACAATAGATAATGCAAAACTTTTTCTTTTAATTTAGCGATGCCCCCACAGTGTTGAGAGTACTAATCAAATTAAGACAAGGGCAATCAATTTGTATAGGATTCTCTCCAGTGAAAAAGCAAAGCAAAATTGAAGATGGCTCAAAGATAAGAAAGTTTATTCGGTAATGGTGGCAAACATAATCCAAGTAAACTTAGGACCGCAAGGCCCCACGTTTTTCCCCAAAAGCAACCCAATATTATTCTCATATATCCAAATAAACATCATTCAATTTATTTCATGCTTCATGCCCTCCTTTTATGCTTCCTTTCGCTATTTCCCATGCACCATGTTCATCTAACGAAAGCACAGAAAACACAGCTTGCACTATAGTTTTGTCTATCTTCCTTCTTCACTACGAGTTCCAATGGAGATCTTCCAGTGGTCACAATTGAATCTCCTCTTTTCTTCCATGTTAATCGTTGTGGTGTTAGCTACTGATCCATATTCAGATGCTCTACTGAGCTTTAAATCCGAGATTATTGATCCTTTTCACAATCTGGATGATTGGTTAGAGCCCAATAGTGGAAACCCTTCAGGGAAAGTTCATGCATGTTCTTGGTCTGGTGTTAAATGCGACAACAACTCCACAATTGTTATTGGTTTAAACCTTTCTACGAAGAAACTCGCAGGTAAGTTACCTGGGAAGCAATTCAGTGTGTTCACTGAGCTTGTTGAGCTCAACATCAGTCAAAACTCATTCTCTGGAGAAATTCCCGTTGAAATCTTCAACCTCGCCAACTTAAGAAGCTTAGATATAAGCAGAAACAATTTTTCTGGCCATTTCCCAGGAGGGGTCACCGGTCTTCAAAACCTGGTTGTTCTTGATGCTTTCAGTAATAGTTTCTCAGGTCCATTGCCTGTTGAGCTTTCCAAGCTTGAATTTCTTAAGGTTCTCAACTTAGCTGGGAGTTACTTCAGTGGACCAATCCCATCAGCATATGGGTTTTTCAAGAGACTTGAATTTCTTCACTTAGCTGGGAATTTTATCTCTGGAAACATTCCACCTGAATTGGGTAATCTCCAAACAGTGACACATATGGAGATAGGGTACAATTCTTACGAAGGGAACATCCCATGGCAATTGGGCAACATGAGTGAGCTTCAGTATCTTGATATTGCTGGTTCAAATCTCTCGGGATCAATCCCCAAGCAGCTCTCTAATCTCACCAAGCTTCAGTCACTTTTTCTCTTCAGAAACCAGCTCACTGGATTGATTCCATGGGAGTTCAGCAGAATCTTGGCTCTCACCAATTTGGATCTCTCTGATAACTTCATTTCTGGGCCTATTCCTGAGAGCTTTGCTGAATTGAAGAATCTAAGACTCCTCAGTCTTATGTACAATGAAATGAATGGCACTGTCCCAGATGGCATAGCTGAACTTCCATCACTAGATACTTTGTTTATATGGAACAATTTCTTCACTGGCTCACTTCCAAGAAACTTGGGCAAGAACTCAAAACTTAGATGGCTGGATGTTTCAATCAACAGTTTCATTGGCAGCATTCCTCCCCATATCTGTGCAGGCGGTGAGCTATTTAAATTAATCATGTTTTCCAACAAGTTTACAGGCAATCTTTCACCTCTATCCAATTGTTCTTCGCTGGTTCGAATTCGACTCGAGGACAATTCGTTCTCAGGTGAAATTCCTTTAACACTTAGCCATCTTCCTGATGTTTCATACATAGACCTTTCCAGGAACAAGTTTACTGGTGGAATTCCCTCTGATATTTCTCAAGCTTCAAAGCTTCAGTATTTCAATGTCTCTAACAATCCAGAACTAGGGGGAGTGATCGCTGAAGAAACATGGTCTTTGCCACTTCTTCAAAATTTCTCTGCATCATCTTGTAACATCTCAGGGAATCTACCTCCTTTCAAATCATGCAAGTCCATGCTTGTTGTTGAACTGCAGAAAAACAATATGTCTGGAGTTGTCCCAAAGAGTGTTTCCCATTGCCAGGCACTTGAGATCATTAATTTAGCTAGCAACCAGTTAAATGGTCATATACCTGATGAGCTTGCTAGTCTTCCTGCTCTAAGTGTTGTGGATTTGTCGCATAATAATTTCAGCGGTTCAATCCCTGCAGAGTTTGGGAAATCTACAAACTTATTACTTCTAAATGTGTCATACAATGATATTTCTGGTGCCATTCCCTCTGAAAAAGTGCTGCAATCAATGGGAAGAAGTGCATATGTTGGAAACCGGGAGCTGTGTGGAGCACCTCTTAGATCATGTTCAGCTTCAATGTCGATCTTTGGAAGCAAAGGCACTGGGAAACTCAGGTTAGTTCTTTTGCTCTCTGCAGGAGTAACCATACTCATTGCAGCATTGTTATTCTGGCTAGTTTATCTCCGCAAAGGAAACAAAGGCCAATGGAAAATGGAATCTTTTATTGGACTCCCACAGTTTACAGCAAATGATGTTTTGAGGAGTTTCAGTTCGGCCGATTCCATGGAAGAACTGCCACCGCTATCTGCTGCAGTTTGCAAAGCAGTGCTACCTACTGGAATAACAGTTCTGGTGAAAAAGATAGAATGGGAGCCAAAAAGAATGAAGGTTGCCATAGAATTCATAACACAAATGGGAAATGCAAGGCATAGGAATTTGATCAGATTACTTGGTTTCTGCTACAACAACCATATGGCTTATATGTTGTACGATTACTTGCCTAATGGAAATTTGGCTGAGAAGGTAACAATGCCTAGAGATTGGTCAACCAAGTGCAGAATTATAACTGGGATTGCAAGAGGACTTTGCTTCCTTCACCATGACTGCAATCCTGCAATTTCTCATGGAGATTTGAACTCAAGTACCATAGTCTTTGACGATAATTTCGAACCCCGTTTAGCTGATTTCGGGTTCAAATATCTGATAGAGTTGATCAAAGGTACAAGTTAACCATTTACTTTCCTTGGATTCATTTATTCAAAAACAACAATTTGAATTTCTTATTTGGAATTTGAAACAGGTCGGTCCAGTGAAGCTATCAAAGATGAACTATACATGGACATTTACAGGTTTGGGGAGATAATTCTGGAAATTCTAACTAATGGTAAGCTGAAAAATGGTGGAGAAATCGTTCAAAGCAAACCGCAGGACGTTGTTTTGAGAGAAATGTATAGTGAAAATGAAGCAACTGATGATTCCACCAACTCATTGCAAGATGAAATAAAACAGGTTGTTGATGTTTCTTTGCTTTGCACCAGAAGCAGGCCAGCTGATAGGCCATCCATAAAAGATGCATTGAAGCTTCTTTCAGGGTTGAAAGGACAAGGTAAGCAATAGTAAATACTTTTGAAGGAGAGTTTCAGCTTTCAATATTTGCTTCACATTTCAATGGAAGGAGGTGGACCTCAAAAGAAACATATTATTATATAAATATAGTAAAATAATTTTCCTTTTTTGCCAATTATGTAGTAAATACATATTTTTGTATTTTGGTTTTGGTTTGATCAGCTTGTTTATATCAACGAATATCTGTAGTTATTTCCTGAACAATTGTTTTATATTACTGACTAATTTCTTTTTCTTTTTCTTTTCTTTTATTTTAGATTACATCATTTACGTGAATATAATTAGATATGAATGAAACTAACTAATAATGATTAATGTTACTTTAGTTTAAAATTTAACTTTACGAGATGTCACCATTATACTCATCATTCCTAAAGATACAAAGTTATAAACTACTTTCATGAACACCGATTTGTTGTAGAGAGTTTATTCTTAAAATATTGAATTCCAATTTGGCAAATTCAACAGCTACAGCACCAATATATATATTCTCCGAGATTTGTAGGTAACGCAGGCTGAATGAAAAACCATCTATAGGAACCGCTTGCTTTAACATGGTAGCATTCATGATACTAGTGAAGAAGAGTTTTGCTCCTTTTGTTTTATGATATTAACGAGTATTCAGATGCAGAAGATCCCATGCTAGACAGTTAACTTGTTGGGATCGATGCAAAGAAGATCCCATCTGCTTTGAGGGCAACCACGCGACTTATAGCAGCTAAGGGAACAACACGGAAGATTGAGGCGCCTGTCTGGACTGTGTTGGGGGACCATAAAAAGGGTGCTGTAAGGCGGTTGATGCAAGCCTCTCATTTTTTCGTATGGGCCTTCATGGGTTTGAATTATATTCGGTAGTGGCTAGCAAATTGGGTCAGTATGTTATTTGATTTGCTTTATCGAAATTGAGTTGGTGATTATTTTTTTGGTGAATTATAAAAAGAATATAAAGCCCTAACAATAATTTAATTAGCGCGACTCGAACTTAGATTATACCGGAGCAATACAAGTTTTGACCATTAAACCAACACACGGGGTTCAATTTACTCATTTTTTAATAAAGAAAATAAAATATAATTTAACTACTAATATAAAAGCCTCTGGAATATTTTTACCATCAATTTGTCTATTCTAAGTGAGGCTAATAAGTCAATGATCAAGGTATATGTTTCACTCAAACAGTGTTGTTATATAAGGTTGCTTAACATTTGACTGTCTAAGGATTTTTTGGATGAGAATGCATTTAATTAATGTAAAAATAACGGTGACGATAAAATTAAATAATATAATGATACTATAATATAAAATAAAAAAATTCAACACACCATAATAAAAATAAACATCCATCCAAATTAACCATTCAACAAAATCTGAGTAAAGTGTCAAGTGCTCCTGGCTATCGCGTGGGCGATCCGGGTTTCATCCCAAAAATGATTAATTTTTTAATTGTTTATTTTATCCTTTAAAATTTGCTGCGCTGGTTGGTAGATGCCTGGATGCCGGAAAAGTGCAAGTGTACGTCCAAGAAAAAACCCATATAATGATGGGCAAAGCAAAGGCCCAAACAAAATATGTTAATTTTAATATGTTATGGACCCTTTTTTCTCTATTAAATTTCAATTCTAATGGTGAACTTAGATGAAAGATGTATTTAGTTATAATTAGTATAAAAATAACGATGATAATAAGATTAAATATTGTAGCAATATTATAATATGAGATAAAAAATAAGCTAAATGCACCGCCCACAATCGTTCATTTAAACTCAACCTAATTTAATGGTAGGCATACTCAATTTAAACTGAAATCTTTATAAGCAACACCCTAAGATTATTTTTTTCATTTGAAAGATATAATTCTTCATCTTTAGTAAGGTTCTTAAATTTGGTGTTTTAATCTCATTTTCATATTTAGTAAGGTGCTAATTAAGTAAAAGAATATAAGTAATTACATCATTCCAATTTTTTTAGGCAGGTACAGCTAATTGTTTGCTTTTTATGTCTATGCGAGGACACGCTCTAAATGGCAAATAATCTAATGCACCTATAAATATATAGACGCTTTTCTAAATACGTGGGATATTGACAGATAACAAATAACAACAGTTAAAAATGTAAAATATCTCTTTAGCTCCTCATAATTTTAATATTCAATAACTTGGTCTATCTAAAAAAAAGGTAATTTAATCTCTATTAACTTTGAAAGTGAAAAACTAAAGGAAATTACCACGATGTTAATGTTTTTCTTCAATTATTTTGATTAGTATAATAGTAATTTTAGTCATCAAAGAATGTGTAAATATCACAACTATTTTTTTTTCTAGAATAAATACTAAATTGATAGAAAATAACAATGTCGTAACAAATTATCCTTAGTTGCTCACTTTTGAAATTGAGAGATTAAATTGCTCGGATTTTTTTAGAAGGATCAAATTGCTCAACATCAAAATTGAGAAAGACCAAAGAAGTGTTTTTACCAAAAATATAATGTCATTTTCTCTAATAATAAATAGCTAGCATTAAAAATACCCATCAATTGAAAGTTTTGATTTTTTAAATTTTTATTTATTTTTCTTTCAAAATATAATTATTTATAATAGATACTGTTATTTTTTAAAAAAATTATTTTCTTACCTACAAAGTGAGTGAGTAAGTTGAATTACAGTTATATATCTCCTACTTTTAACTTTTCAAAATATAAACTTTTTACTGCATCGTGGCATATACGGAGTGAAGAAAAAAAATATGGATTTCAATTATAAAATTTTAAGAGGATTAAATGTAATTTTATAGTTGTATTAATGTAAAATTTTACATTTTCCTTAAAGTGTTGAATTATAAAAAAAAAATACTTCTTGGATGAATCAAAAATAAATTTTAAATTGGGGCGCGAAATGCAATTTGATCGTTGTATTAATTTAAATTTTAAAATTTTTAAAAGGGTAAAGAGAAAAAAATATTTTGTGACCAATCTCTTATTAATCCCGTTAGTGTTACCTCTAAACATACATATTAGAATTACTAAGTGTGTAGCCAAATATGTTAGGAACAATTTGTAACACCCCTTACCCGAGACCGTTGCCGGAGTCGAGCACGAGGTATTACTAGACTTAACTTACTAGTTCTGGGTATAAAAACTGAAACTGTCCGTCTGCATCATGTTCACTAAATTAATTATAACTTGAGCTATGAAACTCTAAATCTAGATCCGTAAATTTTTCTTGAAACTAGACTCATATACCTTCTTACTGTAATTTTTCCATAATTTTTGGTATGGCCAATCAATACCAGATTTTTCTTAAAGTTTCCCCTGTTTTACTATTTGACTATTCTGACCTCTCTTCACTACGAATCAAATTACTCTTAGTACAGAATTCATATGACCTTCTTATTTATTTCATTTGAAAATAGACTCATTCAGGATTCTAAACATATAAAGTTAAACCCCTAATTATTTTTCTCCATTTTTTTATGATTTTTCAAAGTCAGAACAGGGGAACCTGAATTTATTCTGAACCAGTCTTACAAAAATATAAATATCTCAAATTACAGAATTCCTTTGCTTTCCTTGTTTCTTTCATATGAAAATAGACTCAATAAGCTTTAATTATATATCTAATGCACAACCTAATTCAATTTCTACTATTTTTGGTGATTTTTCAAAATCACATCACTGCTGCTGTCCAACTATTTCCCTGCATATAATTACATAATTTCTTTAAAATAACTATCAACTAGGCATTTCATAACCTCCAAAGCATGTTCTTAATTAACCATTTTAATGGCTAATTATTACCAAACATTTACAAGTCCATAATAAACCATATCATAAGGTCACACACATAAAATGGCTAAGTCTCTATACATGCCATAACTTAAAACGTTAAAGTCACAAAATACCAATATAATCCTTTGATAGTGTGTAACGATCTCCGACGTCCTTTCGATCCCCGAGTTGGCTTGTAATACTATAAAAAAAATAAAGAATAGGTGTAAGCATAAAGCTTAGTAAGTTTACATGTAAATAGATAACAACATTCTTAGTGAATTATCTTATATTTTTCTTGTCAAGATCATTTAAGCTTTTAACTCAACATACTTAAAACTTGTATACTTGCCTTACCTTTTAACATGAATTTATCTTACCTTACCTTTTTAGCTTGAACTTGCCTTACCTTTACTTTAGAATACTCCTTGAATTTTCCCGTTGAACCACTTGGAATACTAAGGATACGCGGGTACCTTTCCTTATGAAACTTAACCATTGCCATGTCTTGACATGGTCTTACGTGGTATCCTTGCCTTATGAACTCACCAATGCCATGCCCTGGCATGGTCTTACATGGGACCTTTGCCTTATAGTAACATATCAATGCCATGTCTTGACATGGTCTTACATGATTTCCTTAAACCCTAATGTCATGACATTTGTATCCTACACATTCCTAAGGTTCAACCGGAGCTTTCTGAGATAGTTTTTCCATCAATTCATACTTGAGTCTTTAAATAATAAATTTACAGAATAAATATGTAAATGCTGGAATTTAACAATATTAAATGTAAAATAATAGAATATTGCATTTATTTACTGCAAACTTACCTCGAAACGAAATACGATCAACTATATTGATTTAATCCTCTATCTTTTTCTTTCCTCGATCTAACTCTGGATTTCGTTCTTCTTGATCTATAATAGAAAATTTAGCTTATTTAATACTCACATTCATCAAAACAGTCCTTAACTCTTAACTTTGGCAAAATTACAATTTTGCCCCTAAACTTTTACATATTTACACATTTGCCCCAAAGCTCGGAAATTAAACTTTATCCCTTATTCTTATGTTTTATGGCATGCTGATCATTTTTCCCTTCTATGGCAACATCAAATTCTCACTCTAACTTGTACTTATGAACATTAGGTATTTTTACCGATTAAGCCGTTTTACTCGTTTTCACTTAAAATCACTAAGCAAAAGTTGTTTAACATAATTTTAGACTTCATGTTCTATCATAAAACATCAAAATAAACACATTTCACCTATGGGTATTTTTCTAAATATGAACCCTAGAATAAATTATTAATAGAATAAGCTAAATCGAGCTACCGGGGCTTCAAAAATGTAAAGAACATTAAAAACGGGGCTTGGAATCACTTACTATGGAGCTTGGAAGCTTGAAACAAACCCTAGCTATGGTGAACACTTGAAAATTCGGCCTAATGAAGAAGATGAGCATATTTTGCCATCTTTTTCCCTTTTAATTCATTTTTATTACCAAATGACTAAATTACCCTTCATTAAAAACTTTGGTTCTTTCTTCCTATATATGTCCATTTTTGTCCATGAAAATATAATGGTCTAATTGCCATTTAAGGACTCCTACTTCAAACCCCCATTTTAATCAAGTACTCTATAAATTAGAACCCCTATTTAGCAACTTTTGCAAACAAGTCCTAATAGGCAATTTAAGCATGAAATTAATAAAATTTCTTATCAATACTCTAACACATGTATTTAATCACTCAATAAATCATAATAATTAATCATAATAAACTTTTATAGCAATTAGATACCTCTAGCTTCTAGAACTCAAGTTTTGCACTTTTTATAATTTAGTCCTTTTGACTAAATTGAGTGCTCAAACACCAAAATTTTCGAACGAAATTTTTACGAAACCATTTCATAAAGTTGTAGATCATAAAAATATAAAAATATTAATTTAATTTTTTTTATCGGATTTGTGGTCCCGAAACCACTATTCCCACTAGGCTCAAAATCGGGCTGTTACACAATTCTAGGGAGGAATTTGCCAAGATAGATCAACATGATATTAGATGCAAGATTGGACTTCGAGGTGATAAGGATGAGGAGAATAATCCACTGAAGATGTGATTTTTGTGCATTACTGATGTGGTAGAGCCTTTTGTGAACTTTTGGTAGCGCGCAATTGGTTAGTTAGAGTTTTATCATTAGAGCAAGTTGACGACAATAGGTTAATATGTAATTATTGACGATTGATCAATTTGCTGCATCTACAATTTCCAATATGGAGATTATTGCCAAATTGTATCTCTATCCTATTAGGCTATTATTTAGGACAATCACTTTTCGGTTGTTTATAGTGATTTATTGTGATATATAATCTATATCATATCTATATACTAAACCACTTTTATTAGTTCCTATTAATGAAAAGTTTTGGTTGTCACTCATTGGCTTAGGTCAACGATGTTTTGCTTCGTTATCGTTTGTTGTTCTCATTGGTCGTTGCTTGTTTCTATAAATGCCTCAAATTTCAACAGTAGCAAGGTGAGATTCAGTGTTTTCTAGGTCTACATCCAACGATTAGGAGGAGTCTCCCTCTCATTGTCGGCTCACAAATTTTCAAATCGATGATCTTGCTCAATTCAACGTGTCTAATTACTTGAATCTCCGATCAAATATGCCAATAATTTGTGTTTAGGTTCTTAGTTTTAGAATTTTTAATTGTTTCACAATGGTCGAATCTATGGGCGTGGAACAACCAACCACCATCATTTGTATTACCCCTGGTTTTGTTTCAATGTCAGACTCCAACTATTTTCTTTTTAAAAAGTGAGAGGACAAATCGTCTTTGTAATATATATTTTTTGTTGGCCTAAGGTTTCAATCGTGATTTAGTGTGATGCGGTAATTGTTGTAACACTCGAGTCTTGTTGTGCCTGGGTTTCTTTAAGTCCTTGGTGACTTATGGTCCATTGAGTTTCTATAAAAACTCGATTTGTTTGGATCTCTTTTGCATCCGTTGTTTCAAGTAAGAGATGTTTCTACTACCACATGAGCAATGATTTGTATGGAGATTTGCTACATCGTGATTCTTATTGATTGTTGAGAGTGTCGTTTGGTTGAAAAGGTTGTGATAACATGTCAATGTCTTTAATTATTTCTGATTTAAGTAAGGAGGCCAGATTCAAACAAAGAAAGCTCATTTTATTCCTCATAAATTATAAGTTATTTTGCCTTTCGGGGCTATGTTTAGTTCAAGACTAAAATCTTCGATTGCTTTCTTCATTTTATATAACTAGATTTTTTACTTTGCTGGTCATTGTGTATACGATGGCAAAGTTTTCTAACTCCACAAACAAAAAAAAAAAACTACTTGTCTTATTTAATTAGTTTTTATTTTTTAAAAGCATCATATAATTATCCATAAAAAATATTTAAAAATAAAGTAACTTTAGGAGTTGTTTATATTACAAATAAACTTAAGTAATTGATTTTTAGGTTAAAATTTACTATTAATCCTCGTATTTTGTAAAAGTTATGGATCAAGTCCTAATACTTTAATTCGATCATTTTTAATTTTTGTATTTTTCAAAATTTAAAATTGATGATAATTTTTAAATTGATTAAGTTAAGTTTTGTTATTTGTAAAATCCAATTTACTAAACATATTATCACATGTGTATCCTCATGCCAGCTTGTTATTTTCACATCTTATTTACTAAAATTTCAGTTAATGGATTAATAACTGTCATTTGGGTTGAGATTGAAATTTTAAAATTTACGAGTTAGAATGATTTAATTAAAAAATATGAATTAAATAATTGTTCAAGACTAATAATTGAATTGAAACAAATAAATATAATGATTATTATTTAATTTAGACTAAAAATTCAAAAAAAGAAAAAAGAAAAAAAAAGAAGACTAAAGTTGGCTCAGACAGCGGAATTTAATATATTGTTTATTCATTTGTTTTTGAGAATAAAAGGAACTATTCTCAACTGTTTAATTTTGGTTTTATTTATGAAATTTCGGATTTCCGAGTGGGAGACGAGATTCGGCAGTTCGACTCATTAATAAGCGAACAAATGTAATGATAAACAATTGTTAGAAGAGGAGTTACTAGATTTGACTTTCCATTGACTGAGCACAATTCATTTCAAGAAATCCTAGGAGACCGCTCTGCTTAGTAAACCGAAAGGGATTTCGACATCTATTTGTCCATTTGATCAAAGCAAACAAGAATCATTTTTTTCTTTTTGCTTAGCGGTTGAGACTTGGAAAATAAGCAATTTTTACCCGTCTTCTCACCGCTGTGGGCTATAATTCCCTCATTGATGCCGGACGCCGAATTGTCCACCGACGCGACCGAGCCCTCCATGGCCTCTAAAGTTAAAGCCTTTTCTACTCCGTCGCCGATCGTTGAAATCAGCCGAAAAGATGAACCTATAATGGAAAAGAAAGAGAAGGATCCACGAAAAATTGCTAGAAAGTTAGTCCCTCTTTCACTTCCCTATACATATGTAAATATCTATGTTTATTTGCTCCGGTTTTTTCTTTATGCAATGTGGCTTTGCCTTGGTTCTCTTTATTTATTTATTTCTTTGCATGAGTTCAGTTAAATTAAACGAGAGCTATCTGTTTGGCCCTAGGGAAGTGGGAAGATGGGGGAAGGGGGTTGGAGGGAAAACATGAACAACAAAAAACCTTGTTAGGTGTTTCTGTTTCAAAAACATCGAAAGCCAAATAAAAAAAAAATGCACTGTTTATTTGAAGTGCTGTTTCCGACAACCTGTGAGAAGCTTTTATATATTTAATTTAGTTTTTATATATTTAAAAATCACGTCGGGTTTTATGCTTTCATTTAAGGTATCAACTAGAGTTATGCAAGAAAGCCATGGAAGACAACATAATTGTTTATTTGGAGACTGGTTGTGGGAAGACCCACATTGCAGTTCTGCTTATTTATGAGCTTGGCCATTTGATACGGAAACCTCAGAATAGGGTATGCATTTTTCTTGCTCCCACAGTGGCTCTTGTTCAGCAGGTGAGCTACTTTCTATGATTTTCTGCATTAATACTCGATTGTTGGGAATTATTAGTTTATAATATTGTTTTGGCTAAGTTTGGGATTTAGGAACCAACTTGGATCATCATTCGTCAATTGTGGATTCTTTGCAGCAGTGGACCATGCATGGTTTTTAATGGAATTTGTTACTGTTTTGTAGCAAGCCCGGGTTATAGAAGATTCTCTTGATTTCAAGGTTGGGACTTATTGTGGTAACTGCAGACACTTGAAGAACCATCATGACTGGGAAATAGAGATCAAAGAATACGAGGTTATTATGTTCTTTGATTGACACAAGTTTAAAATTTATCCACGTGTTGTTCAACATCCTATGTTGTCCACATGTCGTTCGGCATCCTATGTTGTCCACGTGACATTCGACATGCCATGTTGAAAGCTTAACTATAAAGAGATACGTCTTACGAAGTTTACCAATTTTAATTTATTACACTTGACCAAATATGTTATCGGTTTTTCTTCCTCCACCCCCTCCCCCTTATAGAAGATTTTTAATTAGGATTATGGACCCTTGAGGCTTTCATCATCCTCGCCTTATATTTCTATTCATGTTGAATTTTTTGTACAGGTTCTTGTTATGACTCCTCAAATACTACTTCGTAGCTTGTATCACTGCTTCATCAGGATGGACTTAATCGCTCTTCTGATATTTGATGAGTGTCATCATGCTCAAATTAAAAGCAACCATCCTTATGCAGAAATCATGAAAGTAAAGTGCTACATGAAGTCACATTTGTATTCTCAATGATAAATTTATATTAGTCTTTATCAGTTGATGTATTTTGATTCTGTAGATTACTTGACAATCATGTAGGTTTTTTATGATAAAGCTACTGCATCAATGCTTCCTCGTATATTTGGAATGACAGCGTCTCCCGTTGTTGGTAAAGGTAATTAAAAATTGCATTTCTTTTGAAACAAAAGTCTGAATTATTACATGGATCAGCCTTCTCCTTTTCAATTCCTTTCAGTACAAAATCTTTTCCCATTGGAAGTATGAGAAATTAAAGGTGTTATGAAATGTGTTGTGTGTAAAGGCGGAATCAATCAAGAAAATAAATTCGAATGCCTACTTCTTTTTTATGGAAAATGTGTTTGGTGAATGAAAACAAATGTTCTTTTCTAAAAATGTCCGTGAAATATGTTTGATATCACTAAACATTTAAAAATGAGAGGAAAGGTTAAAGAAATAAATAAAATATCCAATGATATTATTCTTGATTTCAAATTTCTCAACTTTTTCTTTTGTAATTTCATAAGCTTTTGTTAAAGAGATTTGAGTAGACAGGAACAACTGAGATTGTAAATAGTTCAAGATGCCTCTAGAGACAAAAAAAAGGAAAAAGAAAGCAGTTAAGGGAATAATTACTGCTAATGGCTTCTAGTTATAAGTATTAACATATATTATTAATTAATGGCTTCAAATAGTGTTTAATTATGAGTCAACTTAACATGCAAAGTGCCAAGCAAAGAAGTAATGGACATCCCGTGTTTTCAAAATTGAAAAGGTGTCTTTTTTTTTGGTTGTTTATTCTCATATTTGAACCCATTTTCATTATTGTTTTCTAAAAACTTGTTTCCATTTTCAATTATGCTACGCTTTTCAGTTTATATGATACAAATATTTTGGATGATATTGCATCTTGGAGTGCTCTTCAATGATATATTTTCCTCTTTAACCGATAGGCTGTTTTAGTTATTAGTTATTATCTCATCTTTTGATAGCTACTTCTTTGATTACCTTATCTTACGCATTCAGATGCTTCCAGTCAAGTAAATTTACCTAAAAGCATCAACAGCCTCGAAAACTTGCTTGATGCTAAGGTGAGTCTTCGAAACTTTCACTTTGTGAAATCTGGTTTGGTGCAGTCTCTCGTTTTCCTTCTAAAAACTAACTATGGTTGAAGATAGGGAGCTAAGTTCAATCATAATTCCTACATGATGAATAAAACTCCTAAACAGCTTTTCATGTATGTCATGGGAAGATGTTCGGTGCCTAATCGTTTCCTTGTTAAATTAGAATAAATGTAGCTTATGAAGATACTATTCTTAGTTTATGTAGCTGGGTTTTTGTAATGCTGTTTGAAAATGCTATGCCTACGTAACTTGTGTTTGTTAGCCTGAATTGAGGACTTTGGTTCAGTCAACCTTTTCCAGACTTTCATAAGCTGGAGTAGTGGCAGGTCATAGTTCATCTTGATTTAGTGAGTCAACGAGGACAAGAAGATCTATTTGGCTTTCTGCCTTCTCACTTGAGTGCAACTGATCTCTATTTACTTGATCTCACTAACATACATCTTTAGCTATAGGAGATGTAGGAATTATCATCCCTTTAGTAAAGGGATTCTGTAAGATTATCTTTCCTTAGTTAAGGGATTCTGCAAATATTTACAATCCCTTATTCTAAGGAATCATATCTCTATTAATTTCTTTCCTATTTTAGAGTTTCCTAAATTAGATTTGTATAAAGATGTAATATCTTTTATTGTATTTGAATAAGAAAATACAGAGTTTTACTCTAAATTCTACATGGTATCAGTTTAGGTTCCGCTTCTTTTCCACCCTAGACCATGTCAGAAACTTTTTCTTCTACATATCCTTCTCCTACTCCGGAGATTACCTCAAATCCAGAAAATTTTTCTGGTTCTGATGCTCAATCAGACTCGTCTGGTCTGAATATCACCTGCCATAGATTAAATGGCAACAATTTTCTAGAGTGGTCCCAATCGGTTAAGATTTTTCTCTTGGGAAGAGATAGATTCGGCTATGTTACTGGTGAAATCAAGCAGCCTGCTGTGCTTGACACTGGTTTTGCTAAGTGGATGCGTGACAATGGTCAGGTTATGACTTGGCTCCTTAATTCCATGACCCCAAGTATAAGCAGAAATTTTCTCCTTTACAACACAACTGTTGAAATCTGGAGTGCTGTCTGCGAAACCTACTCAAGCAATGATAATATTGCCGAATTATATCATGTTGAAAATCAAGCAGCCACGCTTAAGCAAGGCACCATACCCGTCACTCTCTACTACAATTCCCTTACCGCTCTTTGGCAGCAATTAGATTTGTATGCACAACATGATTGGGCAGTTCCCAGAGATGCTGCCCTTTATCAATAAATTGTCACTAAAAGAAGGCTATTTCAATTTCTACAAGGCCTAAACAAGGAGCTGGATGAGGTTCACGGTAGGGTCTTGGCTATTTCTCCACTTCCCTCCCTTCGAGAGGCCTTCTCTATGGTCAAGAAGGAAGAAAGTCGACGAAGTGTGATGCTTGATGAAACGGAGTCAACTCCTGAAGGATCTGCCTTAGTGACACACCAATCATCTCCCTCTTCCAAACGGGGGAGACCTTGGTGTGATCATTGCAAAAAGCCTGGCCACTCCAAGGAAAAGTGTTGGAAGATTCATGATAAACCTCAGGACTGGAAGTCAAAGAACTCTAGAGATAATAAATCCAGTCTTGCCGCTGCTACATCTGTCACAAGCTTCTCCAAAGAGCAAATTGCTGAAGTTCAAAAACTGTTTGGAAAGTTTTAGGGGTCTAGTGCGGGTAATCTAGTCATGAAAGAACTAGAAGGTAACCCTTCTTCCACAGCATTGTTTTCCTCTCAGTTCACTCCTAATTGGATCCTCGATTCTAGTGCTACGGATCATATGACTGGTAATAAGGCCTTATTTCACAATTTTTTCCAAACCTTCGGTAAAGCTGTCAAAACAGCTGATGGTTCCTTATGCAAAATAGAAGGCCATGGAACTTCTCAATGATCAGATTGCACTTCCTAATGTTCGCTTTGTACCAAATCTGGCTTGCAATCTCATTTCCCTAAGTAAAATTTCCTCAGACTTGAACTGCTTCGCAACCTTTAACGGTCTTGATTGTACTTTGCAGGCACTGAACTCGAAGAAGATGATTGGTAAGGCCAACTTGCAGAATGGTCTCCACATCCTCCCTTCCTCTCCTAAACCCGAGATCTCCAAATCTTTTACAGCTTTAAATACAGTTGATACTGTTATGTTATGGCATTGTCGTTTAGGCCATCCTAGTTTCCAATACCTTGCTAAATTGTTTCCTGATCTATTTATTAATAAAAGGTCAGACTCTTTTTCTTGCAAAGTTTGCTTTATTGCTAAACATACTAAATCTTCTTATTTTCCTTCTCCATACAAGCCTTCTCACCCTTGCCTTGATCCATAGTGATATTTGGGGCCCTTCTCGGGTGAAGAATGCTGATCATAGTAAGTGGTTTATCACTTTCATTGATGATCACAGTAGGGTAACTTGGACTTATTTGCTAAAAGACAAATATGAAACTGCTGATATTTTTGCACAATTTTATAACATGGTTCTCACTCAATTTGGGCTAAAATCCAGCTCTTTAAATCTGATAATGGCAGTGAATTTTTTGCTAGGTCTTTGGGTAATTTTTTCAGGGACAAGGGCATAGTTCAGCTTAGTTCTTGTGTTGGAACCCCACAACAGAACGGCATTGCCGAAAGGAAAAATAGGCATCTCCTAGAAGTTACTCGTTCCCTTCTATTTACTACCAATGTTTCTAAATATCTGTGGGGGGAAGCCTTATTAACGGCTACCTATTTAATCAACCGAATGCCTAGTAAGGTTTTAAAATTTCAAATACCTCAATCTATATTTTTGCAGCACTTTCCTCATTTTAAGCCCATCTCCTCAATTTTGCCACTTAAAATCTTTGGTTGCACAGTTTTTATCCAAAACATTGCTCCTCATAAGTCCAAGTTAGACCCTAAGTCCTTAAAATGTGTACTGGTTAGATATTTCATTCTCCAAACGGTTTTTTACCACTATGGATATCACTTTTTATGAACAGGATCCTTATTTCACACAGGCTGAAATTCAGGGGAGACATGGAGTGATTTTCAGCCAAATCAGGTATCTTCTCCTAATTTCCATTCTCAACCTTCAAAATTGCCACCAATTTTACTTTTACCTAGAGATTTGTCACCTGTGACTACTCCGATTAATTCTCCTGTTATACCTATCACTACCTCATCCACACCTACTTTAAACACCCCTTCTGAAAATACACCTACTACTATTGAAAATCTTCAACAAACATCACCACCCAAACAGCTTCGTGTCTACACAAGGAAAAAGAAAAATATCCCTGAGACTGTTTTGCAATCTGATTCTTGCCGAGAATTGGATTTGGGTCCAGCTGCCGAAATGGAAGAAGAAATCAGTAAGTCCTCAACTCTAGATGACTTTCCTATTGTTATTAGAAAAGGGGTTAGACAATGCACCAAACATCCTATTGAAAAATTTGCTGGCTATAATTCTTTGATGCCTGCTTTTCAAGCATGTACAACAATCTTAGATAAAAAACAGATTCCCACAAGCATAGTTGAAGCTCTAAAGGATCCTAAATGGAGAAGGGCTGTTGAAGAGGAAATTGGTGCACTAGAGAAAAATGCTACTTGGACAGTTACAGACTTTCCTTAAGGAAAAAGGGCTTTTGGCTGTAAATGGATCTTTGTTGTAAAGTACAACTCCAATGGAAGCAGCCAACGATACAAAGCTAGACTGGTGGCTAGAGGCTTTACACAAACTTATGGGATAGATTTCACAGAAACGATTGCACCCGTGGCAAAGCTTAACACTGTTCGAGTACTTCTAAGTTTGGTTGTAAATTGCGATTGGAAATTACACCAACTTGATGTAAAAAACGCATTTCTTAATGGCATGCTAGAGGAAGAAGTTTACATGAAATTGCCACCTGGCTTAAAGTCTGTTGAAGGTAGCAACAAGGTGTGCAAGCTCAACAGGTCTCTATACGGGCTAAAACAATCACCCAAAACTTGGTTCGAGAGATTCACTAAAGTCATTCTTAAAAACGGCTACAAGAAGTCCCTTGCCGATCATACACTTTTCATCAAGGTAACTTCTACAAATAAGAAAGCTATCCTAATTGTGTATGTTGATGACATAATTCTTACTGGAGATGATGAGGAAGAAATTAGCAATTTGAAGAAGCTGTTAAACAGGGAATTCAAAACCAAGGACTTGGGAAAGCTAAGATATTTCCTAGGAATGGAGGTGGCAAGATCAAAAGAAGGACTTGTGATAAATCAAAGAAAGTATGTGCTCGATTTACTCAAAGAAACTGGTTTTCTTGGTTGTAAGCTAGCTGATACACCAATGGAGGCAAACTTGAGATTCAACAAAGAAGATGAGTCTATAGTAGACAGAGAGAAATTTCAAAGATTAGTTGGGAAACTTATTTACTTATCCTTGACGAGGCCAGATATAGCCTTTCTTGTAAATGTGAAAAGTCAACACATGACTAATCCCACTGAAGAGCATATGGCTGCAGCAAATAGAATTCTCAAGTACTTGAAGAAAACTCCAGGACACGGCCTAATGTTTAGGAAGACACAAGACAGAACTGTTAAGATTTTTACAGACTTTAGTTGGGCGGGAGATCTCACTGAAAGAAGATCCACTAGTGGCTACTGCACTTTTGTTTGGGGTAACCTTACAACTTGGAGAAGTAAAAAACAATCTGTTGTTTCAAGAAGTAGTGCTGAAGCTGAATTTAGAGCACTAGCTTTGGGAATATGTGAAGGAATTTGCCTACTTAAATTGCTAAAAGAACTTGGCACTAATCAGGAGGATCACTTTGAAGTCTTGTGTGATAATCAGTCTGCTATTCAGATTGCCAAGAACCCAGTCCAACATGACTGAACAAAGCATGTGGAGATTGATAAGCATTTTATTGCTGACCAAGTCAACAAAAAGACAGCCACTCTTTCATACATTCCTTCAGAAGGACAGATTGCAGACATTCTTACTAAGGCTTTACCAAAGCCTGTTTTCAATAAATTCCTAGTCAAGCTGGGATTATACAATGTATATTCTCCAGCTTGAGGGGGAGTGTAGGAATTATCATCCCTTTAGTAAAGGGATTCTGTAAGATTATCTTTCCTTAGTTAAGGGATTCTGCAAATATTTACAATCCCTTATTCTAAGGAATCATATCTCTATTAATTTCTTTCCTATTTTAGAGTTTCCTAAATTAGAGTCATAGTTTTGTATAAAGATGTAATATGTTTTATTGTATTTGAATAAGAAAATACAGAGTTTTACTCTAAATTCTACAGGAGAACTGTCTGTTTCTTCCGTTTGGTGGACAAATGTGTTTGGTCCTCTTCATAATTGCGCTAATCAGTCTTCCAGTAGAA
The DNA here is from genome assembly GCA_005393395.2 of Gossypium australe. NCBI lineage: Eukaryota > Viridiplantae > Streptophyta > Magnoliopsida > Malvales > Malvaceae > Gossypium > Gossypium australe. Next base: position 7,204,876 of record CM016626.1, read on the forward strand.
GTGCTTAGGTTGAAGTACAGAAATATCTTACCTTGAGTCATTGTGGTCAGTAATGTTACTATAACTGTTTTAAGGATTCAAGCAACCACTGTAATGTTGGCCAGGTGGAGTAATGTTTATTGTTGTCATATCGTCGTAATCATTCTCTTTCTCTTCCTCTTCCCCTTGCTCTGTGTGACTGTGCTATCATATATCTTTGGAGATTCAAAAACCAAAATTTTCTTTTTCAATGAGGAATGTTTCCATAAACTAGACTTTTTAGTTATAATCAAAATGGGGGGGGGGATTCTTTTCTTAAACCAATTTCTGTTCTGATACAGATGCTCAGAGTAGTCAATTTTCTAATATTTCACATGCCGCAAATTGTAGGTATATTCAGTTGGAGATAAGGAGGAATTGGAAAGCTTTGTAGCATCTCCTGTGGTTAGAGTATATGATTATGGTCCTGTCAATTTTGGTTCTTCTTGTTCCACCATGATCTATTGTAGTAAACTTGAGGAGATTAAGCGCCAGGTGTGTTCCAGTGACACATTTGCACTCTCTTGATTATCTTGGAAGAAGCTGTATTTATTTATTCATTTATTTTTTCTGTTTCTTTATGGCAAGAGCAGTGCATACCTCTTGTCAGGAAGAATGGTGATATTCAATCTGCCAGGAACACAAAAAAGCTGCTCAACAGAATGCATGATAATATAATCTTTTGCTTGGAAAATCTGGGCATTTGGGGAGCATTGCAAGTAAGATCTTGTGAACACAATTGAATTTCTTGGTTCTGTTAATTTGCAGTTGAGAGCCTTTCCCTTGCAATTAAATAATCTGCTATTAGTGTTACTTTGATTCTTATTTCATATTCTGCAACTTTTTTCTATTTATCTGAATTATATTTACAAACTCTGTACTCTGGCAAAATCATGTTGGAGAATACCAAATAGAGCATAACATTAGATTCACATGCTATTTAATAAGGCTTTATTTTTATAAGGTGTATTTTATTCATAGGTCATTACTTGCTACTTTTTTTTTGTGCACTGCCAATAAGCAGTGATTACTTATTTTTTATTCTTTTATTTAATTTGTATCAGTTCTAGCTTGTTGCAGACTTGCAGGTAGTTGCTGATTAAAGTATCGAAGGAAATTCTGATTTATTTCCACCTGCATTTTGTAGGCTTGCCGACTTCTTTTAACTGGTAGTAACTCTGAGAGGAATGAATTGATAGAAGATGAAGGGATTTTAAGTGACGACTCTGTATGTGATCGATATCTTGTTCATGCTGCTGATGTTTTTGCTTCAGATTGTACGAGAGGTATAATCTTTTTAGGCCTTTTAAATTCTTGCTTCTACTTCGTTGTAGCTATTGTCTGGTCCCAATTATGTGTTCACCAAAGTTCAGTTATGCAGGAGAGATATGGGATCAGTGTAGGGACTTTTTAGTAGTAGCTTCAACTTAATTCTGCCTTCTGTCTCTGTTAATTGATGGTCGCATTACGATTTGCTACACCATTGTAACTTGTATGTATTAAACTTCTAGTAATCAGTGGGTTTTTTTTGGGTAAATGGAGATTCTTAGATTTTTGAATTTATATGCTCTGCTTATTGTTTCAGTCAACTTGAGTAAGAATCTGAGCTATTAGTCTTTGTTGCTGATATTGTAGATGGATCTGCAAACGATTTATCTGATGTAGAGATTTTGAAGGAACCATTTTTCTCGAAAAAGCTGCTACGTCTTGTTGGAATTCTTTCCACCTTCAGGTTTGTATTCAAGCATGTATAGTGGTTTTTAGTTATTTGATAGATATATTGCATGGAAACTCTATCGGACCATTTCAATGGGTATGGTACTTGGTAAACAAAACTTCTTTATTTGCATATTATGACTTATGTAGTTCTTGCAACACTAGGAGGCAAGAGAAGGGACTTAATGCATGAGGGGTGATGTACTGATGTTAATTCATTTTAACTATGTTGACACGTCTCATTTCTTTCTATCTGGTTACTTTCAAACAAACTCTACTGCTGCATTTTTTCATGCCTTTAAGCATTTTGCTTTTCTCATTATTTAACTAACAAGGCGTATCATACACATATTTCTCTCACAAACTTCTATAATTACTTTTACAGGTTACAGCCAAATATGAAATGCATAATTTTTGTGAATAGGATTGTTACTGCAAGATCCTTGTCATACATACTGCAAAACCTTAAGTTCCTATTATTTTGGAAGTGCCATTTTCTTGTGGGAGTCCACTCTGGACTTAAAAGTATGTCAAGGAAGACAATGAAAAACATTCTTGAGAAGTTCAGAACAGGAGAGGTAAACCTTCTGCTAGTGTTAATATTCCTTGGTCACCCAGCTCCTTCCAATTCGTGAATTTGCACATCATTGAATTGTTTCTTTTATCTCTGGATTTTAGCAGACTAGCTCAGTTTATCCTTTAGGCACAATGTGGGCAGATTTTGTGTTTTTTGACATCCACATATCATTTCTATAAATGTTTGCCTAAGGAAGTGCATTTCCTAATGTCTCGAAGTTATTATGAGACAGAAGCTCATTCATTCAGTCTTTGTTCTTGTAATTTGAGCCTCTAGTTCTAGTTGGTTGTAGGTTATGTGATGTTTGGAGGATAATGGTAACAATTAGAAAAACCTTGTGTAAGTATTGTTAAGGGTTCTGTGTCGGTTGAATTAATTTATTCCAATGTTTAAAAAACTGGACTAGAAGTCAAACCAGTGAGACCTCCATTTATTGGTTCAACTGGGCAGACTGGTTGAACTGGCTAGTTGTGCTAAATAATTATTGAATATAGTAAATATCTAATAAAACTGATTTAATGTTGATTCAAGGGAATAAAGGTTCAAATCTCATCACATACAATAAAATTTAGAAAAGCCCAACATCTGTTTTACATTTTTTACTAGTTAAATGGGTTTTATATACTGGATCAGACAGGCAATTGGTTCCTGGTTCAACCAGTTTGCCTGGCAGGTCTGTCTGGTTTTTTTACACTAATTTATTTTTGATTCCTTGAATGCTGACTTGGCAGTTGAATCTTTTGATTGCAACTAAAGTCGGTGAAGAAGGACTTGACATTCAGACATGCTGCCTTGTGATACGTTTTGACCTTCCAGAAACTGTTGCGAGCTTTATCCAATCAAGAGGACGTGCAAGAATGCCTCTCTCTGAGTATGCATTTCTGGTGAACAGGTGCTATTCATAAAAGTATATGCTATTTGAAGGTCTGTCAATTTGGTTCTCTTTCTGTAATTGGGAAAAAATAAGATCTCTTTCTCTTAACTTTGCAGTGGGAACGAGAAGGAACTAGATTTGATTAAAAATTTTAAGAAAGATGAAGATCGTATGAATGTGGAAATTTCTTTCAGAACATCTACTGAGGTTTCTATTGGTCTTGAGGAGAGAATCTATTCGGTTGATTCATCCGGTGCTTCCATCAGTTCAGGATATAGTATCTCTCTACTTCATCATTACTGCTCAAAACTGCCCCATGATGAGTATGCCTTACTTTTTCGTTCTTACCTGCTTTTGAACTTATAATGTCACTATATATGTTCCTTGTGGAAATTCATTTACTAATTTAGATTATCCACGTGAATATAATTTTCAGGTACTTTTTCCCCAAGCCAAGCTTTTATTATTTTGAAGATTCAGGAGGAACAATCTGCAATATAATATTACCTTCGAATGCTCCAATAAATCAAATTGCCAGTACACCTCAATCTTCAGTTAATGCTGCCAAAAAAGATGCTTGTCTAAAAGCAATTGAAGAATTGCATAAATTGGGAGCCTTGACTGACCATCTCTTGCCACTGCAAAACAGTGTTCTTGAGGAGGAAACATTGCTGTTGTCTTCTGATTCTGGGAGCTCTGAAGGTTGATGCAGAGCAACTTTGTCTTATTCTTTTCTTCTTCTTTTTGGTTGGGTGACTGGTATAGAATTAATCACTTTTGCTTGTCTTTAATCTCAGCAAAATTTGATTTTGTTTTTCAGCAGATGAGGATTCACGAGGTGAACTACATGAGATGCTTGTTCCTGCTGTGCTTAAAGAATCATGGACTAACTTAGAGAACTGTGTCCTCCTTTATGCTTACTATATAAAATTTATTCCGAAGCCTGAGGACAGGAGCTATAAAGAGTTTGCTCTCTTTGTCAAGTCTCCTCTCCCTAAGGAGGCTGAGAGAATGGAGCTGGATCTTCACCTATCTCGCCGTAGGTCGGTGATGACAAAGCTTACCCCATCAGGAGTTGCAGAATTTAAGAGAGAAGAGGTAACAATGTTTTGTTTCTGTCAGACTTTGTTCTAATTATCTTACTACCAAAACTCACTGTGTATCCGTGCATATGCAGATCATGCAGGCACAGCATTTTCAAGAAATGTTCTTCAAGGTCATCCTTGATAGATCAGAACTCCTTTCTGAATTTGTTACTTTAGGAAATGTCTTTCTTTCATCAAGCTCCTCAACATTCTATTTATTGCTTCCTGTTATTCTCTCCAATTGTGAGAATAAAGTGACAGTCGATTGGGGGATTGTGCAAAGATGTTTGTCGTCTCCACTTTTTAAGCCTCCTGTTGCAGCTGCAAAGATTGAAAATTTCCCTTCAGATGTTTGCTTGCACCTTGTAAATGGTTGTAGGAGTATAAGAGACATTGAGAATAGTTTGGTGTATGCCACACACAAGAGGGCCTTTTACTTTATTACTAGCATTGTTGGTGAAAAAAATGGTTACAGCCCATATAGAGATTCAGGCACTTTAAATCACGTGGAGCACTTAAACATGTTGGTAGCTCCACTCTTGATTCACAACTGTTATTAACGTTATCAGAATAGCTTATGGGGAGGTTATGCTCACCAAATTGTTTAGATTAGGTTTTCATCTAGTATTCAATTGATAAAGTGTTAACTTGAATGTTGTCAATCAGGTCTGGCATTCATCTTAAGTACCCTGAACAACCTCTTCTGCGTGCAAAACCACTTTTTAAGTTGCACAATTTGCTCCACAACCGAAAGCCGGAGGATTCAGGTAGCTTCTCGTTTGCTTTGCTTTCATTCTTGTCATTGTTCCCTTTTCGCTAATTATGTTGCTTGTTATACTGGATTATTTGTGTTCAAGATATGATATTCTAGACCTTGCTACCATCTTCATGGGTATATTGCTATTTATTTTGTCAGATTGCGTTATTTTTTTCATGATGGGAACAAGATTTATGGTTCATTATTGATAGATTAGTGCAACATTGCCTGTAATTGACATGAAATGCCTGATTTATAGTTAATTATTTGTTAATGATTGTCCTTTTCCCATTTTTTTTCTTCTTCATCAGAAAACACTAGAAAGCAACAAATTACCAATTTGAAGTAGCCTAATATCCATGCAGCTTATTTGATGTGCAAGAGATATCTTGAACTGTATTCTTTTGGAAATGAGAAATGCTCAAGTTGGGCGATTGAATGAGACTATGAGTTCTCACATGGTGGTGAAGATTGAGGATTAATCTTTCTTTTCCAATCCTAGACTTAAGGATTACTAGCTAGTAAGTAGAATCACACTATTGCAACAATAAAACGCTTTACAACCGGCCTTGCTGGCCATTATTTAATCTGCTTCAGCACTTGGATTAATGGGGCTATTGGTTTTTGTCCGAATCTTCCCTGGAAATATACTAGTATATTGTTAAAATGTTATCTTTAATACAACCTTTTTAGTATCAAAAGCTTGAGCCATTCTGGATCCCCCCTGCCCCCCAAGGGAAAAAAGGTCCTTCTCATTTTCTCTATCAGTAAATCAAACAAAAGGGAAATATGTTTTGTTGATTTTCTCTGTCTTTTCATTTCTTAAGGCTGTTCTTTGTTGTAAACAGAATCAAATGAACTGGAAGAATACTTCATTGATTTGCCTCCTGAGCTTTGTCAGCTGAAAATAATAGGCTTCTCCAAAGAGATAGGGAGTTCTCTTTCTTTGTTACCATCAATTATGCATCGCCTGGAGAACTTGCTTGTGGCTATTGAACTGAAGCATGTTTTTTCTGCTTCATTTGCCGAGGGAGCTGAAGTTACAGCCCTTAGGGTAAGACCTAAGTCCACATGATATTATGAATAGTGCTTTTGGTTAAGTGTCTGTTAAGTTAGTTACTGTGCTAGTCCAATCATTTAATCAAGAAATGCAAGCATCTCCATGAATGTTATCTATGACTAACAGTTTGAAATGGTGTTAGGTCCTAGAAGCACTTACTACAGAGAAGTGTCAAGAGCGTTTTTCTCTTGAAAGGCTTGAGTCACTTGGTGATTCCTTCCTCAAGTTTGCTGTGGCCCGCCATCTTTTTCTTCTACATGATGCACTCGATGAAGGGGAATTGACTAGGAGAAGGTCTAATGTTGTAAATAATTCTAATTTATTCAAGCTGGCAACAAGGCGAAATTTACAGGTTTGATTGTGTTTTAGAAAGTGATATTCTTATACAGAAGTTTTGACTTCTGTTATGAATAGCATAATTGTTATATTTTTGAGAAATTTTACCTGTTGGTCAACATACTATTTCAAACATAGAACATTTTTACGATTAAAGTCTGCCATTCTTCACTGCTAACAAATGTGGAGTAGTTTCATTAAATGCTAAGGTGCATGTTCATGTCACTCATCCAATATGGATAAATTATCTTAGACCTGTAGACATAGAAGATTATAGAAAAATGTGGTATTTACTAAAATGATTAAACTAAAAAACAATGTGTGTGGTTAGAACCCTCTTCTTGATTTTGGAATTGTTAGCATCAGCTGTTGAAGGAGTTTTGGGTGTACTCAAATGCTTTATGTTCATGCCACTTGGAATGGATAATTTGAACCTAAGAAGATTTAATATGTCTATTTGGTGTTTTAAGATAAATAATTAATATTTATGGTTCTGTGTTTCCACTAAATTTCAGGTTTACATACGTGATCAACCTTTTGATCCTTATCAGTTCTTTCCCTTGGGCCATCCCTGCCCAGTAATTTGTACAAAAGAAACTAAAGGAACCGTTCATCCACAATCTAGTTGTCAAGTAGATCATGCAAAGAGTGAAGTCAGATGTAGTAGAAATCACCATTGGCTACATAAGAAAACAATTTCTGATGTGGTTGAGGCTCTTGTAGGAGCATTTATAGTTGATAGGGGCTTCCAAGCTGCAACAGCATTTCTTAGATGGATAGGCATACGAGTGGACTTCCAAGGTTCTCAACTTAATAGTATTTGGGCTGCAAGCAAGAGATTTATGCCACTTTCCTCCCTATTGGATATTGGAGATCTTGAAAATTTGTTGGGTTATCAGTTTCTACATAGGGGTCTCCTCCTTCAGGCGATTGTGCATCCTTCTTTTAATAGGCATGGGGGAGGCTGCTACCAGGTATGCAATATGTCGGCTTTTCTACTTAAGGAAATCAGACTCTCTATATGTTTTGTATTTTTCACCTGCCTTGTCAGTTTTATAACATTCTATTTTGTGATGCAACAATTAATAATACTTTGATACTTTTCCAGAGATTGGAGTTTCTTGGAGATGCTGTCTTGGATTATTTAATTACATCATATCTGTTTTCACTGTATCCAAAGTTGAAACCTGGTCAGTTGACTGATTTGAGATCAGTGTCAGTGAACAACAAGTCCTTTGCCAATGTTGCAGTGGACAGACGCTTACACAAATTTCTTATGTGTGACTCTTGTCACCTCAACGAGGCCATAGAAAAATATGTTGACTTCATCACATCATCACCAGACAGGGGATTGTTTGAAGGGCCAAAATGTCCGAAGGTAAGAATTTCTAGCTGTTGTATCTTATGCCCCCTCATGCATGCTTTCCTCTTTCCCCCCAAGATATAATGAATTTTAGCCATCTTTATATAATGCAAGTTACAAATACAAAGCTTTATTCCTAACCTATGATCATTGGATTTTTTTTTCCTTTTAATTTAAGTTAACGAGGTCTAGGTGGAATACAATATTCTAATTAAAGCTTGCAACTAAATTATATTCATGCTTATTTTCTTATTTGTTTAAGAGAATACATATGCTGGATTATGATAAATTTAAAAAATAATTATGAGCATTAGGTAGAATGCAGTATAGTAATCGAAGCAAATCTTTTTTTGGAGCTGATTTAATTTTATGCTATTTTCTTGTTTGAGGACGAAGATGTGGTTGGCAGATTTTGATTCTTTCTTTGAGTTTGATTTATGAGAGCTAGGTGGAACTGATATTATGATAAAAGCAAATCTGTGTAAGAATACTGCACAATACCTTCAAGAAGGGTTTTTAATTTAATAGCTTTAATGTATTGATACAGGCTCTTGGTGACTTGGTAGAGTCTTGTTTCGGTGCTATTCTTCTTGATACAGGGTTCAACTTGAACCGTGTCTGGAAGATAATGCTATCCATTCTGGATCCAATCAAGAGCCTTTCAAGTGTGCAGCTCAATCCTATCAGGGAAGTACAGGAACTTTCCCAGTGTTATAACTGGGATTTGCAGTTTCTAGTTGCAAAAGTTGGTAGAAATTTTTCAGTGGATGCAAAGGTAAATGCAGGAGATGTTCCTCTATGTGTTTCTTCCAGCAACATTAGTAGAAAAGAAGCTATCAGAACTACTGCACATCAACTATATGTAAAGTTAAAGGTAACAGGTGCCCTGCATACTTTCCTATTCCCTCTTCTTGATTCCATTGAAACATGATGCTTTTTGAATATGTACTCATATTTGGTTCCTTTTAGAAGTTAATATCATTTATAGCCCAGTCTTAGTGTAGGTATATTCCAAACTTGTGAAGCTTGCCTTTTATTGCTGGTCGATAAATGATTGTGAATTTGCGACTTAATCCCTGTCTCTTATTGTCTCTGAATGTACAGGCTCTAGGATATGCACCCAAATCAAAGTCCTTGGACGAAGTTTTGAAGGGAAGCCCCAAGAATGAAGCCAAGCTGATTGGATACGATGAAACACCCATTGATGTCACTGTTCCTGACATAATTGGATTTGAAAACATGAAATTGCAAGAATCTCTTGTGAATGATTTCAACCCCAAAACCCGTTCTAGTAAAAAGACAACTTCTAGCGGTGTATCTTGCATCTCACCTGGTAGCAGACCTCCACCTTCTTTTGAAGTAAAAGCAGCAAGGGGTTCAGCCTCTGGTATTGAAGCCAAAGGCACACCCCCCAATTGCTCCATTGTGGATCCTAGTTGTGGGATTGACTCGCCATCCAAAGGTAAATGATTGTTACACTTTTTGTGACTAGTCAGTGTGGAGCAATTATCTTATTTGTCTCTTAATTTCTCAGGTGAATCACATAGTCGTACTGCTAGATCACAGTTATACGAAATCTGTGCTATCAATTGCTGGAAACCCCCTTTGTTTGAATGTTGCAAAGAGGAAGGACCAAGTCATTTGAGATCGTAAGTACACGACGCATATATACTAGAAAAGACGGCTGAAAAGTCTTCATTAGGACAGTTCGAAAGATGGGAACTTCAAACTACTTCCCTCTTACTTGAATAATTTTACTCAAATCCTATATATTCAAAATCATTTGCAGATTCACTTACAGGGTAATAGTTGAAATCGAAGATGCTCCAGATATGATGTTGGTGTGCTTCAGCAGTCCTCGGACCACAAAGAAGGCAGCAGCCGAGCATGCAGCGGAAGGTGCACTCTGGTATTTAAAACATGAAGGATACTTACAATAGGTAAACTTAACCGACTGAATCTCATTGCTAGACATAATGGAGATCAAGGTTTGAATTTAGTCATTTTGCTATCTCAGTTCAATGGCTCTAGTCTCTCTCTTCATCCCCTATTTAATGAACTTAAAACCTGCATTTTCTTTAAAGTCGAATAAAAGATGATTTAACAACAAAATTAAAATTTTGCTTCGAACATGTTAACGTGGCATTTTTGGTATGTCCATGTATCCAACAAGGAACCCAATTTAATTCAATCCATGTATCTGGTGCTGTGTCGTGAAAGTGTAAAGATTAAATTTATTAAACTCGAGATAGAGGATTAAAGCTATTCAATTGAGATAATAAGATGATCGAATTTAGATTTCAAACTCAAATATGTTTCATGATGTCTATATTGATGGCTTTTTCCTTTTCTTGGGCGTTTGTTAACTAAAACAAAATGGGACAAAATATGGATAATATGCATTTTAAGACACATGGATAATGATATGTTGTACATGTATTTTGTCCAACAAGTATTGATAAAAAAAATTGTTTGGTTTATTAGATAACTTCGATAATCTGAAAGTTAAAATTTTAATGTATCGATTTCAATCACACATCTACAAATTAAAAAAAAAAAAACATTATACAATCTAATATAAAATATAATTTGATGCAAAATTATCAGCTTCGCCAGTGTCGTTTTCAATGGTGGCATCTCAAATCTAACATGATTCTAACATAGAATGATAGCTGCTGATACGGAAAAATAATTAATTTAATATAAAATCACATTGAAAATGAATATTACTTGTAAAAAATAAAGACGCAAATAATCTCATTTTAAGAATGATCTCAGATCCAGGAGAAATAATAACAAAAAGAAACATTTCGGCCATGCAATTCTTTGACGGGCACCATCTAATTTTATTCACCAAACCGGTTAATCCAAACTCAATCTTTAGTCACGCGAGTTTGTCGCACGTGTGAGCCATTTCCCCGCTAAAACTCCATCACCTTCCAGCCGAGAGAGCCCAAATGATAATTAAACATCAAGGAAAAGGAAACGTCTCAGAAGGAGCGATTTCGCTTCTTCATTTCAGAAAGAGCGAAAATAAAAGATAATCGTAGTAGAAAAAAATGTCGGGATGGGACGAAGGAGGGGTGTACTACAGCAACCTGACGCAGTTCACTGATGCCTCCCCGGAAGCGGAAGTGCCACCGCATCGGCCACTTCGAGTCGCCATTCGGTGCTCCTTAATTTCAAGGAGTTCATCAGAAACTTCGAGAAGGAGAAGAACGTGTTCCCTTACAGAGAAAGCCTCGTGAATAACCCTAAATTCCTAGTGGTCAATCCTGAAGACCACCTCTCCTTCCATTCCGATCTCCTCTCCTTCGATCCTCTCCCTCCGATTATCTGCCTCTGGTAAAACACTCTTGCAAGTATTAGTATCAATTCTATCAAAACATATTCTATTGCTTATTATTTTTAGTTATTAATAACCGTTTTAGTTTGAGCGGCCGCAATGAGCATCGTAACGGTTTTGAAGGTCTCGCGACGTAATATTAGCGCAACGCGATGATGGAATCGCATCATGACTTTTGCGGTTTGAAGCGGCTACCTAACACCGCAACAAATTTTCAAATTATCCGAAATATGAAATCACATAGATGTGACACCCAAATAATTTTAGACTTAGCAAAAAAAAATTGATGTTAAATAATAACAAATATTTAACTTATGATACATCTTGTTTGATCATTGGAACATTATGAAAATTGTTTGATCATTGGAATATTTAACAGACTTCCAACATTATACTTACACTAAATCAATAAATTGCATGTCTATTATCACTTTTTTTTTAGCGGTGATTATCGGATAAAGCTTTATTCTTACCAATCAAATGCATATTATCCACCATACTTTGAACAAAATTCAAACAATGGATTTATTGGTTACCATTTATCATATCACATGTTTCTTATGAATGATACATCTTATGATACACACAACGTAATACCTTTTTCACATGAAATGAGAAAGAATTAAAACCAAGGCAGTGATGAACAATGTGATGACTTTTTCATATGGAATTGTAAGAAATAAAGTTTTTATATTTGTATTTATGTATTTTTTTAAGTTATGTAAAATAAATTTTTTCATGTTAAAATGTGAGAATGTTTATATACTTTTTTTTAATGAGACTATTTATACGTTACTCATTAAAATTATAGTTGTTATTATCAATTATTTAGTATGATAATATTTGTATACTCCATATTTGTTTTCAATGAATTTTTATCTATAAAATTATATTTTTATTTTTAAAATAAGACATAAAAGAGTATATTAATATTAGAATATTAAAATATAGTTACAAAATATGTAAATATAATATTTTACGTAAGGTCCGCATCATCCGCAACCGCAATCGCTGACAGACACTGCAACCGCAATTTAGTACTATGAGTTTGAGACGGCGGCTGCGGAGGTTTTAGCGGGTTTGAAGATGAAAGTAACGGGGGATTCGGGTGAAATGGTGGAGCCGCAGACGGGTTTACTTACATCAAAGGAAGATCCAGTTCTATGCGTTCATTTGGGGTAGTTGTTTGGAATATCTTTGATCCATTGGTATGAACTATGAAAGAAGCTGCGTTATTTAAAGTTTTGGCGGATTGTTTTTCTTTTACTTAGGCTCAATATATCTCGAAACTAGTTAAGATATCAGGCAATACCATTGCTGCTTCAAGGGTTAAGGAAAAAGCTACTTATGTGCAATTAATCTGCAAGAACTGCAAGGACGGTTCCCTGCCGCCCAGGTCTTGGTGGAGCAATTGTTCCCCGATCAGGTGACCATGTTCCCCAGGTTTGTTTCTTAATAAAATTAACTGTAGATTTTTTTCAATAATAATTTCATTTAAATCTCTGATTGGATTAACGAGATGTTTGTAGCCCGGAGAAGAACCTTGTCCCATTGATCCCTGGATCGTGGTTCCTGAGAGGAGCAAGTATGTCGACCAACAAACCTTGAAACTGCAGGAGAACCCAGAGGTAAGGGTCTTTAGTTTAGGAGAAACTTTAGCGAATTGTGAAATTTATTTGCTGATATATTATGTTTTGAAGGATGTACCCACAGGTGAACTTCCTAGAAATATGTTGCTGTCGGTGGATCGGCATTTGGTTCAAACCATTGTACCTGGTACAAGATTGACAATAATGGGGATTTATAGTATCTTTCAAGCTGCGAATTCATCAACAAAGTAAGCCTTTGTGCGAGGAGTTCAATGCTTTCTGCACTTGCTCCCATCTTTCTCTTCTAATTGGAATTTTATCTGCTTTTATGTAGCCATAAAGGAGCAGTTACTGTCAGACAGCCTTATATCAGGATAGTGGGAATGGAAGAGACCAATGAGGCCAGTTCTCGAGGGCCTGCCACTTCCACCCAAGAAGAGGTAAACATCAAAGTGATCCTGAATGTTGTTAACTTTAAAATTTTCATCCCCACTTTACTGCATCTATTCCCCTTGTGTCATGATCTGTGCATTTGTATCAACTGTATGCATGTATCCACAAGTTCCTGAAGTAGCTTGCTCCTTTTTCTCTTTATTATTGTTTGAGTTAATTTGTTTAACCTAAGTGTTTTGGGTGTTTTCTGTGCAAGCACTAAAATAAAGTTCGAATGGATCCCCTTTTTCTTCATCACTAATAATTTGCAGGTAGAGAATTCAAAAAAATTGCCTCAAATCAAGATGCATGTAAAGACATATGCTACAAGATTGCTCACTCTATATTTGGTCATGATGGTGTCAAGAAGGCTGTTGCTTGTCTTCTTTTTGGAGGAGCCAGGAAGGTAAGTTTCATATCTTTAACTTTTATTCTTCAATATTCTTTCAATCTACTGTCTTCATAACTGGCTTTCTCAATATGTAGAATTTGCCTGATGGGGTGAAGCTAAGAGGTGATATTACTGTGTTACTTCTTGGTGATCCATCTACTGCCAAGTCACAGGTTAGTTATACATATTACTGTGATTGGTTAAGGTTGCCAAAATCCATGTTATTTGCTTTTCCATCTCCTTGAGCGCTGTCTCTGTTCCCCATTTAGTTTTAGGGCATTTTTCCATATTATAATTTCTAGTGCTTCTCACTCAAGTCCGTCTTAATTTTATGATTATATCTTAAAGTTTCTCAAGTTTGTTGAGAAGACTGCTCCCATAGCTGTTTATACTTCTGGAAAGGGCTCATCAGCTGCTGGTCTTACAGCTTCAGTTATTCGAGATAGTAGTTCTGTAAGCTCTTGCTCTGTTTTGCCTTCTGGGAGATAATTTTGTTTTGCTGGTTCCTTAAGTTTTGAGAGAGTGTCCTTAATTTTGTTATCTTGAAGAAGGAGCCATTGTTTTGGTCAGATGGAGGTGTTGTATGTATTGATGAGTTTGATAAGATGAGACCAGAGGATAGGTAAAGTAGATTAATGTTAAAACTTATTAGGTCTTACTAAGTATGCTGCTTATGGAGTTTTACTGACTTTGAATTGCCTAGGGTTGCAATTCATGAAGCTATGGAGCAACAGACAATATCTATTGCCAAAGCAGGAATAACAACTGTTCTCAATTCTAGAACTTCAGTACTTGCAGCTGCTAATCCTCCTCCTGGACGTTATGATGATCTTAAGGTCTGGAGTTGCACTTCCTGTTCTGTTTTTGTCTATTTCTCCAATTTCTGCTTGCCATTTATATGAAGCAACTGAAAGAAATGACCACCTTGCAGACGGCACAGGATAATTTTGATTTACAGACTACAATTCTTTCAAGATTTGACTTGATCTTCATTGTCAAAGTTTTCAGGATGTATGACCAAGACAAGGTAGTTTATGTTCATTTTTCTCAGCTAAGATTTCCTCACTATACTTTGTTTCAGTTCTGTTGGGTTATCTAACAGTCTTATTTCTTGATCACTGAACCGTATTTCTTCTGGTTTAATGCTACAAGGAAAAAAAGAAAACCCTCATTGGCTTTGAACTTTCACTTCTTTTGCAGATCATAGCAAGTCATATCATAAAAGTTCATTCATCTGCTCAGGCAGCCTCCAGTGATATTAGAGCTTCTAAAGAAGAGAATTGGCTTAAAAGTTACATATGTAGAGTGAAGTCACCTCGAGTTACTGGGACCATATCCAACGTCTATGCTACCATGTATCTGCTGCTAAATTTAGTGAAAATTTTCAGGTATATACAGTATTGCCGATCAGAATGCCACCCTCGCCTTTCAGAAGCTGCATGTGCCTTCAGAGTGATTATGTTGATATCAGAAGGGTAATCTCAAACTTTGGCTATAAATGAGTATTGTCTTAGTATGTTTGTGCCTGTATTAAACTAATAAAAAAGGCTCCTTAACTGCCCATTGACACCAGAAGTTGAAATATATTTTAGAATAATAATCTCAAGGTTATTTAATATGCTAACTAACATTAGTCATCAACATGAGTTATTCTTGTAGGAAATGAGGCAGCAAGCAAATGAGACTGGAGAAGCTGCTGCAATCCCCATCACTGTGATGCAGTTAGAGGCCATCATAAGGTTAAACGAGTCTCTTGCAAAAATGAAATTGTAAGCACTGATTTTAGCTAATCAAGTTGAGTTGTGAATGCTTAAATTTAAAATTCAAACTGGCAGACAGACATTTTTTAACTCTATTTTGATATAACTAGATGAAAATTTTGCCCCCTTTTAACGGTTACCTAAAAATGTGTTTTAGGTCACATGTTGCCACTGAAAGTGACCTAACTGAAGCATTAAGACTTTTCAAAGTTTCTACAATGGATGCAGCATGCCCTGGAATAAACCAACACATTCATATCACTCCTGATATGGCTAATGACATCAAGGTTTGTAGACATTAGTACCAATCCTTTTACATTATTGCTGAACTTTTTCTCATATTTTAGTTAACAAAATCTGATGTATACAGCAAGCAGAAACCAGATAAAGAGAAGACTGGGAATTGGAGATCACATATCCGAAAGAAGGTTGATTGATGATCTTACTAGAATGGGCATGAATGAGTCAATGGTAACTTAAATCCAGATGTTCATACCATTCATCATTTGCTTAAAGACTTGAATATCATGCTTTAGGAGTATACTGAAAATTTTGGTTGGAACTAAATTTAGTAATAAACAAGGCCTTATTGTGTATATGTTCAATATCCTGTTCATCATACCGCCTAACTAGCTGAGTTTTGAGATTTTGTTATAACATCTATATATATACAATTGGCAGGTAAGAAGAGCCATTTTAATTATGCATCAGAGAGGTGAAGTTGAATGTCAACGTGAAAGGCGTATTATTGTTCGTGAAGTATGAGTAAGCTGCTGTACTGGTGCTCTATCCCCCCCCCCCAATTATTTGCTAGCAAAAATAATCAGAGGGTCTTGAAAATTCACTGGTTATGAGCAGTTTTGATGTCTATTGCCATATCCAATGTTTCATTTGCTCCTTGGATGACCTGACTTGATATGACTAACAAAAGCTGCAAATAAGTGTTGGGTTGGTTCCCAATACTTGCAGCAGCAGCCTTTTCAAGTCGAGGGTTTACTGTATTCAAGCCTTTTTATATTTACTAATGTATTGCATGAGATGCATGGCCTTAAAGGCTTTGGCATGTAAATTTTATCTGAAGATGACATGGTAACCCAGTTACTTAATTTTAATAAGTTAAATATATTTATTTGTTGATTTATTTTCTTTGAGCGAGTTGAACCACACCCAAACCCAACATGTTCAATTTTCATTCCTTTGTACATTACCACATAGCTTTTCATGTAGTTATATTAAAATCAAAATGATGATGGATATTTTTGTTTTAAAGAGATGTACATGAATATCCTCCCAAACATTGTCTGTATTGTTGTTTGGAACGAGTGAACTTGTTTTTGTTAATATATAAACGGCAATAGAAAGAGTAAAAATTATAAAGAAATAAAAATAAAAAAGGTAAGAGAAGTCGAAGGATATATTTAAAAGGTAATATACAATATCATAATCATACTACTTAACATTCCCTTTCTTTATTTCACATTTTTGAAATGGCACTCAACAACGGTAACTATTCCCACGACCTTTTTTCGTGTGTGGAGCTTCCTCAGCCTTTGTAATAATTTTGTTTAAGCCTTGAATTATACAGTGTAGTGTTGTTGGATTGTATCAATGTCTATCCCCTTCAACTTCACCATTGATTCAACATGACCCTTGAGTGTGTGGAGCTCCCTCAGCCTTCCAAAATCAAAGCCAAACTTAATTAATTTGTGATTAGAAAGAAAATAAACAAAAGCTTGCATGCTTCTAAACAATGGTGATTGTTTAAGGAAATTACCTTGCAATCTCAGCACGCTTCTTAGCCTGCTCAGCTATTTCTGACAACTGGTGGTGGTCCTTCTCATTGGTCCAGCTGGTTTCTGGGGGTGAAAGGCCGTGAAGGGTACGTTGATTTGCTGCCCATTGTGCCTCCCTCGCTTCCTTTCCATAATTCTTCTTTGTTGTGAATGCGGCCTTAATTTGTTAAACCAGAAAAAGTAATTTAGTCAAAAGCAAAATTTAAAGAAAGAAAAAGAAAAAGGAAGGAAATTAATTTCTTAACAAAAAAAATGTGGTTGACCTTTTTCTGAAGCAGATTGCCCCAGGCTTTGCCAGTCAAAGAGTAGCGGATGATGAACTTGAGGATATCAAGAGGGATGTATGTAATAACACTAAATAACCAAATGACACCTGCCCATTCCCATCCAATGCCTTCGATCCTGGCAAACCCCCAGTTTGCATACACCGCAATACAAGTAGCCACCTTGTTCAACAAGTAACAAGCATTTGTTTTAACATTCAACTTATCTTTAATTATATATGACTTTAAACAATGCATAAAACTGAAATTTGGAAATATAACATCATATTATGCTGACCAGCTGCGCTGCGAGGAAGGCTCCAAGAAGCAAGAGACCAGGGAGTTCAACAAAGGACCAGCTCCTTGACCTTGTCACGAATATGAGTGCTTGACTGATGATACTCACTTGAAGGTAGAGAGCTGAAGTTAACTCATTTGCGTTTTCGTTTATCGGTTTCACTCCAAACTTCTCCTGCAAATATGGAAGAAAATGTTCACTTTTTGTCTTTTTCGTTTTCTCCTCTTGGTTTGGTTGATTTTTTTGGTCAGTGTGATTCACTTACAGTGAAGAACAGCGTGTCGTGGACCAGCCAGAAAAATATCACTCTCACAATCGCCATGTAAGCCCCGAGGACGACCCCAGTGAAGAAGATTTCCTTCAACTTCCACGAGTCGGGTGTAGGAGATGGTTTGACCCTGTCCTTGGAGATAGTCATGATGGTTCCATCATTGAGGATGGCAATGATCAACACCATGAATGGTGAGAAGTCAAACTCCCAGATGAGAGCAATCAGCATGAATCCCATTACGATACGGATTGTAATGGAAACGGCATAGATTGTGTAGTTCTTCATCCTCTGGAAGATGGCTCTGCTGGTCAAAACCGCGCTCACGATCACACTCAATCCTGGCTCAGTCAAGACTATGTCCGAGGCACTCCTCGCAGCATCAGTTGCATCAGCCACTGCAATACCAATATCCGCCTTCTTAAGTGCTGGGGCATCGTTGACACCATCTCCTGTCATGCCACATATGTGCTTCAATTCTTGGAGCCTTTTAACAATCTCGTACTTGTGCTCTGCACACAACAAATTGCAAGTAATTAAGTAATTGACCTTACTAACACATTAAATCTACTATGTATATAGTTGGTTCTTTTTATTTTTTAGACTTAAGATGATTATTCAATTACCAGGGAAGACCCCGGCAAATCCATCAGCTGTCTCAATGAGCTTATTGACGGGAATGGTAGCAATAGCCTCATCCTTACACTGGCCAAGGAGGGAGGAAGAAGGATGCATGTTCGTCCCCATGTCTGCGACCCGTCTCTTTTCCGATGGCAAGCTGGTCACCTGTGATCATCTTAACATTGACACCAAGGTCAAGAGCCTGTCGGATAGTCTCAGCACTATCGTGCCTTGGGGGATCAAAGAGAGGCAAAAGGCCCACGAACTCCCATGGTCCTCCAGCACACTCCTTTGTTTTCTCTGGAATTGTCTGTGCAAAGACCAAATAAATTAGTTAGAGAAGTCGTTGATCTTAATATACATATTCATGTTGAAATCATTTAGCTTTAGGGTCATCCACCTGTCTAGCAACTCCCAAGGACCGAAGGCCACGGTCAGCGAAGCTGTCAATGACATGATGCGCCTTTTGCCTCAAGCCACTGGTGAGCTCACATAGCTCAATGATCTGGTACCAAACCACATGATAAGATTTTGAATTCAGGAGCCAAACTTGCGTAACCGGTGATTACTCTGAAAATTAGAAATGAACTACAATGGCAATTCAGTTGATGTACTATCTTACCTGCTCAGGAGCACCCTTGCTACAACGATGCCACTCACCATTTCTGTCAATGTAGGTGATAGCTGTGCGCTTATCCACGGGATTGAACGGTAAGAAGTGTACCTCAGTGATTCCGGCCCTTGCCTATAGTTTCATAAGCAGCAAAATCAGCAACACATGCAATGGCAGAGATATTACAGGTGGTATGAATGGAAACGTGAATTGTATCAGATACCTCTTTGGGGTCTCCCAACATCCCTACAATCGAAGCATCAATGGCATCCTGGTTTTCAACCCTGGAAGCCCTTGCAGCAATCAGTACAAGGGTGTCTGCATCCATGTCACTTACAAACACCTGCGGATACAAATACAGACTTCATGCTCATGAAACCATGTTAGAAAGATAGGAAAAATGCTAATAACTTACCTCAATGAGACTCTTGTCTACTGTTAGCTTGTTGAGGGTGAGAGTCCCGGTCTTATCGCTGCACAAAACATCCATCCCTGCCATTTCTTCAATGGCAGTCATCCTCTTGGTGATGGCTCCTTCTTGTGACAAGCTGTGAGACCCAGTAGCCATTGTCACAGACAAGACTGTGGGCATGGCGATTGGAATTCCTCCGATGAGAAGCACCAAAAGATTGTCAATACCGTCTCTGTACCTCCTGTGCTGGATGGGGTACATCACCAGGATCTCAATGAGCATTCCCACAGCAATCGAGCAGATACAGAAGTTGCCAATGGCTGCCAATACCTGTACCAATAAGCAGTGGGTTATTAAATAATCCAAACATGATGGATTTACATCGTAATACCTAAACAACCATGATTAAGGTACCTTTTGGAAGTGACCAACATTGTTGGTGTTGTCAACAAGGTGAGCAGCCTTGCCAAAGAAGGTATGGACACCAGTGGCAATGACAACAGCCTCGATCTCACCTTGTTTGCAGGTGGATCCCGAGAAGACCTCATCACCTGGATTCTTGGTAACAGGCAGGGACTCACCAGTTAGGGCCGATTGATCGATCTTGAGTGCATCACCTTCCAAAAGACGAGCATCCGCCGGGATGATGTCTCCCAACTTAACATTAATTACATCTCCTGGTACCAGAATTGCAGCTTCTTGCTCACCCCATTTGCCATCTCTCAACACCTACAAAGTGAACCATGAAGTTGATGGAACCTAGAAAAGGAACTCCAGACAAGTAATAGGCATACATGTATGAATGAGCAAACAAAATATACCTTAGTTTTGGGTGCAAGACCAGCCATCAAAGCAGCTGCGGCATTGCCGGCATTATTTTCCTCGATGAAACTGATGGTTGAATTGATGAAAAGCAAGGAAACGATACCGATAAAGTCAGGCCAGTCTGGAGGCTTGCCACCTCCATTGGCCAAAACAATGGCCATAATAGCAGCAGCCTCCATCACCCAAGACAGAGGATTCCACATAAAGCCCAAGAACTTAAGAAATTTGCTCTCTTCTTTCTCTTCAAGCTTGTTAGGGCCAAAGATTTGGAGCCTTTTCTCTCCTTCTTCTGATGTCAAACCCTCTCTTGTACATTTCAGCTGCTGAAAAACCTCCTCCACAGGGATTCTCTCCTAATAAAAGCAAACACAAAGTACTGTAATTTAGTATCTATTCTTTCTAAAAAAAAGCAACATGAAAACCAATAAGAATGGAAGCCAAAATGCCTACAAGATCAACAGTCTCGTTCTTGATCTGCTCCAAAGAGATATCACCATTGGAAGCCATTGGCAATGAGATGATGAGTTTAGTTATTATTGGAAGTGTTATTTTGGCTTGAATGAACTAGTGTTTATATAATTAACCCGAGCTTCGAAAGCAAATGAGAGAGGGAAACAGGAACGACATTGAATTTTGGACTAGTTTCTTTGGAAGCTCTGTGGTTTGCCATAAATTGCGCTGTTTTTAGTTTGCATGAACTGTTTCATCACATCACCCAACAGCCTTTTATATTAAAGAAATGACTTGTCCATGCAGTTTTGAACAAAGGTTTGTGTCGTAGAAAATTGCCACCCTCCCAAATTCCTTTTCAAAGTCAGAACTAGCTTAGAAGTTAAAACCGATGTTTTGCTTTTTATAGGGTTCTGCTTACTGCCCACTAAACTGTTAAGAAACACTAAATTCAGCGCAAATATTTTTAGCAGAACTGAATAGAGGGTTTACTCTTTGCATCTTGTCTCTAGTTAACACTAGAGGAATATGGATCTGGTCAGACCACAATCCAATTTACCTCCTTTTTTTTTTTTCTTATTCAAGCCCATTTATATTTTTAACTAAGGATAAACTACATACAACGTCACTAAACTATTAGTAAGTTTACATTTTGATCACTCATTCAATTTCAAAAAATTACAAAATGATGATTGACTTATTCAAAAAATTTTATTCAACTCCCTAAACTATTCAAAAGTTTTTATTTAAATCACTAAGCGGTTAAAGTTTTTTTTTTTTCTAAATCCGACTAACCTGCTCTAAGCAATAATTCAACAATCAATATGATAAGTCAAAACCCATCGAAGACCTTTGTCAAAAATCGAGAAAGAGAGCTACTTGAATTTCAATTCATAGATTCATTACATTCAAAATTATTTCATAAAAAAATTAATTATAAAAAAGGGGAAGAAAGCTTTCAAAAACCATATAACATTAATTTTAACAACCTAATGACTTAAATAAAATCTTTCAAATAATTAAATAACCATTTTGTAAATTTTTTAAATTGAATAATCAAAATAGTTTAGTGATTTTGTGTAGTTTAACTTTAACTAAATGTAAATACAAATACAAATTTTAATTATTAAAAATTTTATCCAGAACGCAGGTCGAATCAATTCAAGCCGAATAGATGGCTCATGCACGTCAAAATTACGATATTCGGATATTTGAATAGACATGTCAAAATTTCATCCTTATTAGTTGATATTTCATTGTTGTGAAAATGATAACCGAGATGGCTAGAAGCCTGCTATAGAATAACAATCCTACCATTCCTAACATCTTGATTTTAATAACTGCAACCGCACATTCCACTCCACTGATCCATCATAGTCAAG
Source organism: Gossypium australe (assembly GCA_005393395.2). Taxonomy (NCBI): domain Eukaryota; kingdom Viridiplantae; phylum Streptophyta; class Magnoliopsida; order Malvales; family Malvaceae; genus Gossypium; species Gossypium australe. The sequence continues at coordinate 7,227,105 of CM016626.1, forward strand.
CTCGAAATTTTGATTCACTTGAAAATGCTTCGTAAACAAGGGCACATGCGCTGGTGCTCACACTTAGCAGGAAGCTGGGTAGCAGACAAATCTTTTCTGTACGACCCATTTAAGCAAACGAATAAATTACTTTTCCTTCCATATAAGTGCAATTCAAGTATTATTACATCCAGTTATCATAACTGCAATTCAAGTATTTATATTTGGTAACCAAGCTCATCATGTAAAAACTACTTTTCCTTCCATAAAAGTGCACTCTGTTCCTCAAAAACATCATAAACACACAAACCATCAATCGACTGTAACCATCATAAACGTGCCTATCATGTAAAGACCATTTACAACCCACCTCCGTAGTTCCAATTCATATAAACTCTTCATTTCCACCACACCTGCGGACCATATTAACGTTAAACCTCCCCTAATCAAATAATTCCCTCAAAACCATTTTCCATGTCAAACTACCTAAATGATCTCCCCGTCTAGAAACAACAATGCATACAAGGCGTCAATCTCTTCCTTTCTAAACTGAAGTCTTGTGTCTTGTCATGACCAGACCCAACCCGCTTAACCACATCATGAGACAAAAACCAAAATTATCCTCTTTTGGTACCCACGAATCCCTCAAGGTTTTATTACCTTCATATTCGCTTACAAATCCTCAAACTCCCCAAGAGAGCTGTGGGCGCCAAAAAGGACAATTTTGGTTTGCATCTCACAACACAGCTCAGTAGGCTGGGTCAGGTCATTACAAGTCTACCCTATATATTGTCTCTAATAGCTAATCTTACCACCAACAGATTTTTTTCGCTAGCATGTGATCAACACTGCTCTCTAGAACTCAATACAACAAGATCATTAGCTAATCATTTCAAGATCATTAGTTCATAATACCACAATGGCTCAGTTAAAATAAAGTAAGAAATTTGATAAAGCCACCCTCAAGCACATAGCTATCATGCAGGTGAGAATTGTTTAACATATAAGGTAAATTAAAGCAATTACCAAAGGAAAGTTCAATACCATGCACTCAAATTAAGATGAGATAATATAAAATCAAACTAAAACGAAGTCACTAACAATCTCATCAAAATCTCTAATACAAAGATTCTCGATGGTTCCCAATATTAAATCCCAAATAAAATAAGTCCGAAAATAAACTTAGAAAACTTAAAGAAAATACTGGAAACAAATAAGCCCATCGAACTTAGAACCCTAGCTTGGTACGGCGCCAGTGCCTACGCTTAGCATTGTACCTTCAATCAAAAAACAAAAATTTGAAAAAAAATCAATAAATAATCTGAATAAACCTTAAAAGTGAGACAAAAACAAAAACTTATAAGCATGTTTGAGCAAAAAAAATGAAGCAAATATAGACCTAATGGTGTTGTCGGTGCGCATTCGGATCCAGTAAGGAATGGGCCTGTTTTGCCTCATTTTCTTGGCCAGCTTCTTCTTGATCATGAAGGTCTTGTGCGAAGGCTGTCAAATTAAACCTTTCAAAATTGAGACTCAACTGTTCTTTGCACATACAGATATATATATATAACCAAACATTTTTGCAAAGGGAAAAAGAAAGCAAGAACCACAGCAATTAAAGCTTAAAAATGAATAGCACAACTATTTTCTAACGTAAGGAAGAAAGGAAGGAAGGGGGGAGCGCGATTACCATTTTCGGCACTTCAGCTGTTGAGAGGGATGCGGCACTAAGGTTCTCAAGCTGCTGGGTGAGAGCTTTAAAAACAGGAAGCGTGAAAAACCTAACAAATTTGTACTGAAGCTGGGATTTCTAGGGTTTACCTTGTTGGGCCATACGTGGACTATGAATTTTGGAATGTTGACTTTTTTATGACTTTTGGACCAAATGATTCTGGGATTTGCGCTCCAGTGGATCACTTCTCTTCATCGTTTGGGCCTTCTCCAATTTTCATTTTTAGACTTTCTTACTTTTGAATTTTATTTTCATCTTTATATTAATTCAAGAAAATTTATATACGTATTCATTTAATAACTCTTTCTAAAAATATACATTATTTTTATTTGAGACCTAGTTGGGGAATAAAATTATACACTAATTTAAAGGCTGAAGATCAATGGTAGATGAAAAATTAAAAAAAAAATCAATATTCGTTGTTGAGGGTAGAGTAATTTAAAGGCTGAGTTACTCATTTACTATTAAATTTTATATGCTTTGAATTTATATTGAAAATTTGTTTGGTAAGTTAATAAATATATGTATTGAATATAGTTGTTTGATAAAAGTAAATATTATTTTTTAAAAAATTATTTATTATTTAATTTTAATCTTATTAATATGATATTTTATATTATTTTTTATAGTTTTAGACGAAAGATAAATATATTTATTTGAATATTTTATTTTTTATAAAAGAATAATTTATCTTTTTTAATAAAATAAAATAATGTATTTATTAATGTAGAAAGTATGATTCTTCACTCTCAATTATAAAAGAAAAAATTGAACATGACTTATTGCATGTAGCAAATACTCGCGTGGCGTACAAAAGTCCGCGTCACATTTTTCATGTATTCTGTGTTATTTTTATATTTTAATTTTTTATAAAATTTAAATTATTTATTTATGTATATTTTTTTTAATTAGATAGTTATATGACAAAAAGTCAATAAAATAATTTATCACTCCATTAAATATATAGTACAAGATTTAGAATATTTCAGTCCTTCCTAATTAGTATTTAATAAAACCATTCTAATTACTAAATAGTAATTTCCTTTCTCCGAAGTTCAAAAACTTAACCTCCACTCGCAGCGGATAGTCGCGTGGCGCGTGCAAAAGTCTCTCTATTTCGATCTTAAATGCTGCTTATTAATCTCTTTCTATCTCAAAAGCTACTCCAATTATATATCTCTATCTCTATCTTGTGTTAGTACAGTCTAGCTGCCTCTCTCTAAATATCATTGGATCTAGGGTTCTGGGTTTCTTTTTCCGCTTCAGTCAATTGGTCATTGGTCATCAAATCGAGTGGCTGTGGTTGTTCCATCATTGGCTTCAGTCCGATCTGTTTTGTCACCAATGCCTCCTCGCGCATCTAAGCGTAAATCTGCCCCACCCAATTCCTCATCCGTCACATCATCCGACGGTCGTTCTGGTACATCCTTCTCCTTTTCTTATTTTACTTTTTCCCTTAAAAAAAGTGATTTTTATGTGTTTTATTGTTTGGTAACCGAGAAAGCGCGGGGAAAAAGATCAATGAAAGTAAAAGAATTTAAGCGAAAATCGTACAATACCCGATTATTTCTTAACAGTAATCATTGTTATTTACTGTCTTTTATTTTATTTTGGTTTGTCGGTGTGTGAATGACGACTGCTCCACTCAGATTAGCTTCTCAGAAACCGCGGGAAAAGAGAATACGTTAAATTGAAGAATTGTGCACTAACTATATTTTAATCATCTTCCGTTAAATCTTCTCCTTTTTAGGCTAGGAAGCTTCTTAGGATACAGTCAAAATCAATCGATGGCCATATAAATCTGATTTGTTCTTTGATTGAATTATTGAACATATCTCCTGGGATTTATCAATTTTATAATTAATATTACAGGTTCTTTTTCACAGCAAGTTAGGGAAAATTAGCGTATGAGGGAGATAAAAAATAGGGTCTTTTAGCATTAGAGCTGAAAGTTAATGCTAGGAGTGAGGAAGACATAGGTTCAAACTATTAAAAAGGACTTTGCTTTTTGTTCATGATGGTTCTTCATGTAATGAGCCCAACTTGGGCTCGTTTTCCTGTTGTCAGTAGGATTCGTGTCGGTCCCCTAACTGGTGTGTGAATAGCCTTATAGGGTTTAATAATAAGTAAAGTAGCATTCTGAGAAGGTTGATATGTAGAATATTGATAATTTTGGTAGAGAATTAATCGCATGGTGTTTGCTTCTGCAAATGACTGGAACCGGCATTCAAATTGCTATCTGACTTGAATGTTAGTTGGATACAGTAATGGTAATGATGGTCCCCTAATATTTAATCGACTAAGTTTTCGTGTTTTTCTTGTGAGGTGCCCGGTATTCTTATTAGATAATGCTACTCTTTGTTTCAGTCTCAAGTAAAGCTAAAATAAAGGGGCTGGAAAAAATAGACCGCTTGTTCAATACATATGCAAATAGTTCCTTGGGCATGATTGAGTAAGTACATTTTGTCTACATTCTTTTATATTTTTAGAGTTACTGATATGGTGATATGAACTTCTTGCTCTTGCTCAATGATCAATTGGTGTAATTATTTATAAATACAAAAGAAAATGTCAAATAAAATTATTATACTTATCCAAATCATGCTGCTATCATTTTTCAAAATTATTATACTTATCCAAATCATGCTGCTATCATTTTTCAAGGTCAAGCATCTCTCTCAGCTTTTGGTTCTTAAAGGAATTGCATTATTCATAATTGTTGTTTGAACATAATGTCTCATATGTTATTGCATGATACATAGAGTTATATTTTGTATCAAGGTACTTACCAACGAATGCTTAGGACTTCTTTTTGTCTGATTATTTTGATGTGAGGTCACACAGTTGCAAACCTAATTTGTATGAAACAATTTAAGACAAGTCCCATGGATGCACAAAGAATGATTTTCTTTACAGAATTACATACATATCTTTTTTTTAATACCCTTGGTTTGCTTGAGCAGTCCGGAAGGTATTGAAGCACTCTGTTCAGATCTAGGAGTGGACTACACTGATGTGAGGATATTGATGCTCGCTTGGTATGTTGTATTCTGTGGACCATGACTGGGCCTAATGTTTGGGGAGAGTTTCTTCTAACAAATATGTTCTGGATATCTCAGGAAACTAAAAGCTGAAAAGCAGGGCTATTTTACCCAGGTAAGCAGAAGAACTACTTATATGACTCGCTACATTCAACAGATGCCTTAATAGAAAAAGTGAACTGACATTAGATGAGCCATTTCTTTTCTTTTTTTTTTTTTTACTTGCACTGAACCAGGATGAGTGGCAAACAGGCCTTAAAGCATTGGGGGTTGATTCACTTAGCAAACTAAAGAAGGCGCTCTCTGATTTGGAGAAAGAGGTATGTTGCAATGGCTATTACAATCATTGTAAAGTCATTTTCTGATAGAAAAGTTGATGTAGGAAATGGAGCCCTCGACTCATAAATAGAAAATAGAACCCTAGATAAATTGATTTCCTAACTAGGATATCTCCATTTTCCTTCTGAAGTAAGCAATTAAGTTGTAGTACTGATTTGATCTTTTATATATCTGAAAAATAGGTGGAGAAGCCATCCACTTATGAGGATTTCTATACCTATGCATTTCGATACTGCTTGACAGGTTCCTATTAATTGAATGAAAGCAACCTTTTTTTTTTCTCAGTGCACAGATTCACTTTTATAGGATTAGTTTTTAATAAAAAGCTAACACTTTTCCACTTCCCCAGAGGAGAAACAAAAGAGTGTGGACATAGAAAGCATCTGTGAATTGTTGAATCTTGTTCTAGGGGTTCAATTTCGTCCTCAGATTGATTCACTAATTGAATATCTGAAGGTAGGCAGCCAATTTTGTTTGAGGCTGTTATTCTTTAATTTTTAGCAAAGGAGATGATAATTGGATGCACTGTTTTTTATTGGAGCATATATTCCATGCGTGCTTATGATATTTGGACTTGATTTTCTAGGTCCAGAATGATTACAAAGTAATAAATTCAGACCAGTGGATAAATTTTCTACGTTTTTGCAAGGAGGTAAACCTTTTGGAAATGTATAAGTTTGCTAATTTTATTTTCCCATTTGCTGCCATAACTCAATACCATAAAATTTTCTTTCCATCTGCATTGGAAGTCAGTGTTGGCTGCCAGAATGAAGAAAAACTAAGAAAAGAAAATGACATGTAAAAATATGAATAATTCATGCTAGATTCACATGGTTGACGCATGTACTTGATATTTGATGACAAGGCATTGGTTTCTTTTATTATCATTATTTTCTTTTTCCTCAAGCAACCTTGAGGCATCTATAATAACTTTGAATCGTTGCTAGAACAGATTAGCTTTCCAGATCTCGAAAACTATGATGCAACCCAAGCTTGGCCCTTGATCCTTGATAATTATGTTGAATGGATGAGAGAAAAGCATAGCTAGTGTTGCCATTTTTTGTATGTCTTGCAGATTGCTGATTTCATAAGGTAAATGCTTTCTCTTTGTGTGTCCCTTAGATGTTATGCTCTTGAATGTATTAAAGAACTATGAATTTTTCATTTTGATTCATTTGTCGACAGGAAAAGACCTTGTGGAAAACCTAACCACAGCAACCTTGGAGCTTGGCTCATATCATAACTGATTAAACTGATTTTACTGAACCTTTTTCTCTGGTTAAAGCTGCAATTTTGTTGTCCTCAGATGGTTTATACATTCTGCATTCATTAATATTTCCTTTTTCCTTTTTACAGTTAGTTATTTTAAGCAAAAAAAATAAAGAAAAGAAAAAGATTTATTACTCAATGAAGGATATATTGACATATAGTTTTAAACCATGTTTTTTTTTATCACAACAGTTTCATTCTGGTAGTACTAAAGAGACCAAGGAAGCTTCAATCTTCATTCACCAAGAATCCACGCTCTTGAAGCTGCAAAAACATCAACCAAAGAACAGTAATTTGTTAATTAACTAAATCAGAATAAGAAGAGTAAAAAATGTTCCGACTTTATTATTACCTTGTTTAGAGATTTTCCACTCACTATCAGAGCCTAGAGCCCAAAAGAAATAGCCACGAATTCCAAGTGCTTGTGCAAACCCAATCTTCAACGTCACTGTTATATCATCATCGTATCCAACCCAAGATGAACCAACATAAGAATATGTCGATACACTGTCCATGTCATGTACTATAATGGCACCGTTCTTCTTATTGAACTCCTCTATCTCCAGAAATGTCATCGTTCCGTTATCTCCTGGCCCTACTGCAACAGCGGCTGATCCTATCTCATGAAAACTTTGGTCCTTTAGTTGCCAACTTCTTCCATAAAGTGGCAGTCCCATAACTAGCTTGCTTCTAGCCACCCCGGCTTTGATCCATGATCTAAGCCCATAACTCGTAGTCACATTACTGCTCGAGTCATAAAGCGCTGCATGAGCTCCTGTCACTGAAGTGTTCCATCCTCCATGATAATCGAAACACATTACGTTAACCCAATCCAGATTTTTATCCATAGAGTTCGCTGGGTATTTTCGGTAGACTCCATCCAAGTTAACCTCGACTGAGAAGTACACGGCCGCCGTGAGAAGTAGAGGTGCTCGGCATGTTGCTTTAGCCTCAACTTTGATAGCTCGTCGCCATTCCTTGAACAAATGGCCTAAGTTCTTCATATCTTTCGGGTTGTTGGGGTATTCCCAGTCCAAGTCCATCCCATCAAACCCAAACTTTCGTGCCACCTCCATAGCTGAAGCTATGAAAGCTTTACGTGACTTTGGCTTTGAAGCCATGCGAGAAAATAGAAGGGAATCGGAACCGCCACCGCCGATAGAGAAAAGGGTTGCGGGCGGAGGATTCATGTGGCCCAGGGTGGTAGTAAAATTTGACATCAGTAGGGCTGTTGAATTTGATATTTCGAACTTGTAGGTGACGTTGCTTGGCATGAGAAAAGCATAGTGAATATGAGAAAACAAGGATGTATCAATGGCTGATGGTGGGAAAGTTGAATCTGAAGGCCAATAAGCTGCTTTGACAGCCGGTGCAAACGCCATGGCAACTGATCTTGTAGGCAATGTTAAGAAAACGATATTAAGAATGGAAAACAGCTGAGAATATATGATGCGGGCTGCCATTATTGCAGAGGCTTTTCACAATATACAGCATAAAAACACACACACATATATATATATATATATATATATATATACATACACAGTTAAGTGTTCAAACAACACTAAAAATAGAACAAATACTTTAATGGTCAGTATGTGCTTGAACCTTATATAATGGCCTTTTGTTTTTGTCTGAGCACTAACGTCTGCTTGCGGAGATGAAATGAACGCGAGTGTGAAGGCAGTGACAAGTGGAGAAGTCTTTATATTCTATATTTCAAAATTTTGTCAAATAAAAATTTTGGTCAAAGTATTGGGAAGTACTGTCAATCCCTTCTATCAATTTACTCTATATACTATTAAAATGAATCAAATAAGATCAATTATATAATATAGTTAAAATTCACTTTATAAAAACTATGTTGAAATTATATTTTTTCAATTGCATTTCAAACTCCGTACAAAAAATCTCATTTAAGAAGGGAAATGTATTTAAACAAGTAGGCAGGGTTTTGATCCCTCAAAAACAAAAACTTGGTTACCTTATAAATAATGAAATTAAAAATAATATACGGAGAAATTACACTTTACCTCCTAAAAATAAAATAAAAAAATTTAATCTATTAAAAAATATAAAATTATATTTTTAACCTCACAAAAATTTATAATTAATTTTAAGCCCCTATTAAAAATTTCTAAATTTGCTCATTTCAAAACCATAAAAAAATTAAAAATAATAATCCTGTTAAACAATAAATAATATTTTTTAAAGAATAAATATGAACTCTATTTGATTTAACCTTATTTAATTATTTTAATAATATAAGAACTAAATCAATTCATTTAATAATAATATAAGAACTAAATCAATTCATTTAATAATAGAATGCTTGATTTAATCATGGTTTAAATATGTTAGTGGTCTTGTACTATTTCGAAATTTAAAATTTAGTTTTTATATAAAATTTTTAAATTTAATAAAATATCAAAATTTAATGTCTCAAAAGTAAAATATAAAATAAATAAATTTTAAAAAGAGTATAAAACTCTCTAACATATTTAAACCAATTATAGGAACCGCTTAGGTACCTTCACTGAAAATTTTGATTAGGAGGGTTACGGGTTACCCTTTCACTTTTCAAGATCCATGAAAGCAATTATCACATGAAGAAGCTGGTATATGCGTACGTAATAATTAAGATATTTTTCTCATGTTGCATTATTAATAAATGAATTTTTCAAGTACTTGGTCATTGAAAAAATGATAAAAATTTAAGAACAAGTCATGTATCTGTATTAGCTCTGAAATTATTAACAATGAAAAATATGAACAAACAAAAAAAAAAAAGACACTACAAATAATTACAAGGAAATCAACAATCATCTGTTGTCATTGTTTGCAGCGGCAATCATCGGGGTTCCAATTGTGAAATCTGAGGGTCATTGAATGAGCAAATTTCTTGTTGTGATGCAGACGTACTTCCTGTATTTTTATCTGCTTTTAAAGAGAAAGCTGGCCTTCTAGGCGTAGTTGCCGCCATTGAAGCATTCTTAAGCATACTGAAAACTTCTAACATGGTTGGTCTATTCTCTGGATTTTCTTGCACACAAAGCAATGCGATTTGCATGCATCTCATGATTTTACAAGTTGAAGATGAATCATCAAGTGATGTATCGATGAATTCTGTCCCTCTATCATCACTCCACAACTCATATGCCTGCAAATCCTCAAAAAAAAAAAAACCATTAATGTCATTCATTCAGTAGCTTAAATGGGTTTGTTTTTTGCATTTGGAAAAACCTTGAAAGCTTAAACATTAATGAATTCATGGTGATTAACTTACATATTCAAGAAGGTTTAAGTTCTCCTGTGGGCCATAATAACATGTATTCCTCTTGCCACTTATAATTTGCAGAAGAAGAACTCCAAAGCTGTAAACATCATACTTCATGGAGTATATACCTTTTCTTACATATTCAGGAGGAACGTAGCCACTGAATTGAGATTTGTTTGTCATTAAAATATGCTAAGCAACATACACCAAATCAAACAAAAGGAAACCCTGTTTCGAAAAAGGTTTAACTTACTATGTTCCAACAATTCTACCAGTGTTTGCTTCATTTACATCCTTCTTGAAAAGTCTAGCCATCCCAAAATCTGATATCTTGGGGTTCATATCATAATCCAGTAATATGTTGCTAGCTTTTAAATCCCTATGAATCACCGTAATATTCGAATATTCTTGAAGATACAACAGTCCTTGAGTAACCCCTTCAATGATACTCACACGCTTTTCCCAGTCTAAAACATACCGCCTGACTGGATCTGCAACAACCCCACACTTTTGATCATAGCATCAAGTATAAAATTGTGTCCAATATGTGCTTTAAACTAAAATTTAAGAGTTAAAATCAACTTAATAGCATACCAAAGAGATAGAGGTCTAAGCTTTTATTTGGCATGAATTCATATATCAGCAATTTTTCCTCCTTTTCTGTGCAATATCCCAACAGCCTTACTAGATTTACATGTTGAAGCCTGGCTGTCAATGTAACCTCATTTTGAAACTCCTCATGTCCTTGAGTAGAAGTTCTGGAAAGTCTCTTCACTGCAATTTCCTGGCCTCTTGGTAATTTACCCTATCAAGATCCAAAAAGGATACTCAATCATCATTTGCTGGTGCCTTTGCTTCAGCACTGAATGTAAATGCTACTGACCAACCGTATACAGTTTATGTTACCTTGTACACAGGACCAAAGCCACCTTCTCCAAGCTTATTTGCACTTGAGAAATTATTTGTAGCCCCTTTGATGTTAGCAAACTTGAACACTTGCAAATGAGAAGCATCACTGCCAAAATTTTCAGCAGCTGGTGCATTAATTCTTGGGCTAGGAATGCTTGTTAAAACCATTTCCGCTGTAAAAAGCAACCAAAAAAGTGAACAAGGAAAACTCAGAAAAAAAAAGAATCTTTCCTTTTATGCATTGCTATCAACCAAAACATTCGCTCCAATTCCTATCCTCAAAGTTGAAGGCCATTTACCTTCTGATTGAACCTTTCTTCTACGCAAATAATACAGTATAGCCACTGCAAGGATAACAATGAGAGATACTGGAAGGATGATTTTAAGCAACAACTGCTGCTTGTTTGCTTGGTTTTCCCCCCCTTGAGCTGCCAATGTAGTTTAGCAGCAACATTAATTAGGATCTGTCATCAAAGTTGATGCACTTTTGTTTATCTACTTTGTTTACTTTATGTAAAGATTGATTTGGCTAAAAGTTATGAAGGTTGTTTTTAGCTACACAAAACAAGCAAATAGAAACGAAATCCTAACTCTCTAGTGCAGAGTTTTTAAGCTCAAAAATCTTCTGAGATGGTTGAAAATACCTACCTGCCCGTGATAGCACCCAATTATCATCATTGGAAAGCTGAAAAGCTTTGAAACCAATAAGCTTTTTCTCCTTTACATAGGACATTTTTGCTTTGATAGCCTCTACATCATCAAAATTGATCCAAATTGTTGGGGTAGTTAGTAAGTTCACTACATAAGTTGCATTGTATACACTAGTAGCTCCATAACCATAATCTCGAATATATGATTTGATAGCTTTGTAACCCATGGAACCATCAATGTTGACAGCAGGACCTGAAGCTGGTGCACCAATGGCATTATCTTGACTGCTCACCAATTTCCATGCATACCCATGGTAAGGCAAACCCAAAACCAGCTTGCTAGGTGGCATTCCTTTATTTAACCATTCCCTAATCCCAAAATCTGTATTGACATTACTAGATGGATTATACAAAGCAGCATGAAGGCCTGTAAAATTCTCCCTTGTCGGCAAATGATAGTCATATGCCACAACATGAGCCCAATCTACATTTCTTCTTATGGAATCTATTGGATAACTTACCATTTCAATTGTTGGCAAGTAACGAATGGCTAGTGTTAAGATCAATTGCGACTCAGCTGGTTGTCTCTGCTCTGAATTAATGGCAGCTCGCCACTCATCTAATAAAACACCAATATTAGACAAATCTGTACTGTTAGGCCAGACCCAGAACAAGTCTATGCCTTGAAAACCATAACGCCTAGCTGTTTTTATAGAGGAATCAATGAAAGCCTTCCTTTTAGAAGATGCTGAAACCATTGAAGATAAAACCGAGTCATTAACATTTTCACCAGCAATAGATTTTCCAGTTGCAGATATTCCATTCCAGATGGATAACAGTGGTTTAACCGATGGGTTTCTCCGTTTGACTATGGTTGGAAAAGTAGAAAAATATTGTTGAGAGGCAGAGGGGATAAGGAGCTGATAATTTGAGGCGTTCACATCAGCAAAAGCGTATGAAAGATGAGTGAACAAGGCAGAATTTATGTCTTGTATGGGAAATTCACCACTGGCATACCAGTACCCAGCTTTAACCAAAGTTTGTGCTCCACACAAGTGGAATTGAGAAGAAGGGAATAAGATGAAAAGAAAGAAGAAGATAATTTTCGATGCCATGGAAACTTAAAAGGCAAGATCTCCTACAAAGCTAAAACTGTTCTTCAAAGACAATATACCATCATGTGTTAACAGTGACTTTTCCATTAAAGAGGCTTCCCGATTTGTGAACTGGCAAATACAATATGTACTACACCTACCCTTCACTTGAAAATTGAAAACCACGCTCCAAAGTCCATTCCAAACCCCATTTTCTAAACGTTACTACTGTATTAACCGGCCGGTCAATGGTTCCTGCAATGAAAGAGGAAGCCACCGCAGCTTCTTCTACATCGACAAGACTTTGGGTTTTCGTATGTGGCCGTCATAGGACCTGTAAGACCCAAATTTTGTCCGGGTCCATCAAACAATAAGACAAAAAACAGAATAAAAAGACAATAACAATAAAAAACCGATAAAGTCCATTTTAAACAGTTTTAAGAGCCCAAAGTAATAATTACAACCAGGCCCACTTAACCTAATCCATTAACCCAAGTTGGGCCACCCACTAAGCCCAAACCCCAGTTCAAGCCCACAATGAACTAGCCCAAACATTTCGGCCAAACAGAGAACCCTAGCCCCAACATCGCCGCCGCACGTCTGCCACGCGCGCCCCACGGGGCCTTTCACCTGCCGCACGCGCACCCCTCTGGCTTCTCGCGTGCGCACCACGCGCGCCCCTCGGACTCCTCGCGTTGTTCCTTGTGCCCACGTGCGTTATTCCCCACGCCTGCACTTCCCAACAGCCGCAGCTCCCCAGGCGCATCGCCTCGATCGTCCATGCGCCTCTGCTCCATCGCCCATACCCTGCAAAGCAAACAGGCAGCAACAGAAACAATGAGGCAGAGAAGTATGGAACAAAATAATAGAATACTAACGAGATAGTGTACTTTTCGGCTATAAAGCCATTTAAAATCAAGGTAAACGGGGTTGGCTCTCGGTTCTTACGATCGAAAATAAAAAAGCAAAAAAAAATCAAAGGTGGATCTCTCTGTTTTCTTTTTTATCTACTGCTTTATTGTTGTTATTTTATTATTATTATTATTATTTTAAAAACAAATGATCGAATAAAAAAAAAGGGAAAGAAAAGCAAAAAGGGGAGACGAAACGAACCTGACTGTTGGGGCACGTCGTCGGAGTGCTCTCCGTCGTCGGGGCTCGGCTTAGGACGGGCGTGGAGAGCCATTCCCCTTCACTTCTGCACACCGAAGGCCTGGCCTTCAAGAGGGCGGCTTCGAATGGGGCATTAAGGCCCGTGTTTGCGCGCTGTCAGCCATTAGATGTGTTGGTCGTGCGACGGGCATCGACGAACTGCCGGGCTGAGAGAGGATTAGAGAGAGTTAGGGTGTTAGGTGCGAAAGGGGACAAGAGAAGGTTGCGGGCGGCTGAAAGAGAGGATCAAAAAGCTAGGGTTTGGTTAGGTGGGGGATCTGGGATGTTTTAATTTTGTTTAGGGGGGTTAATAGCCATCAGGCGAAACGACGCCGTATGGAGGACCCTGTTGCAGGCCGACCCGACCCATTGAAGGAGGATCTGCGCGTTCCCCCCTTTAGGGGTTATTTAGTCCCCAAGTCCTTCCGTAATTTTGACTTTTATAAATTTAGTTTTTGATCATTTCCAAACTTACCCCAATATATTTCTCTCTGTTCCAATTAAGTCCAGCGCCATAACGCAGTGCATAAAGAATGGGATTATTGCTGTTTCGACCCTCCAGATTGTGCGCGCATTTCAAATCAGCCCCCCTCTTCGTTTTATTTCAAATCGACCCCAAAGTCACATTTTTAATCCAATTTGATCCTTTTTAATATTTTGTAATTATTATTATTATTTACTTTATCCTTACATTATTATTACTATATTATTATTAATAGTATTATTATTATTATTACCATTATTATTAGCACTATATTTATATTATACATTGTACACCATCATTATTTTACCATTATCACCGCACTATTACTATTATTATTATAACTACTTTATATTGTACATATATCGTATTATTATTATTACTATACTTATATTATTTATTGTACATATTTTGTGCCACTGTATCATTATTCTATTATCATTGTTATTATATTATTATTGTATATACATCTTCCGTATTATTGTTATTATTATATTATTATTATTATTACTATCAGTATCGTTATTATTATTACTTACTTATTTACTTACCTACTTATTTTAAAGAGTTCTTGTATACTATTTTTTAGTAAACTTCATGCATACTGTTTATTTTGCATCCTAACATTATGTTAGATTATTTCATGTTATTTACTGCATTTTTTATGTATTCTTTATATTAAAGTCATTTCGTTAATTCTTTTAAATTGTCTTATGTGTCATTCCTTTCAAAATTGTTTAACTCATTGCTCCTATATTATTAACGTTGATATTTAAATTGTGTAAGCTATGTGATTATCGTTCTTGTATGTATTATGATTTGTTTGTTCGTATTTTCACTGTCATCATCATTATCGTTCATATTATTGCCCATTATTGATATTATTATTGTAACAGCCCAATTTTAAATAGTGTCAGAACAGTGATTCGAGATCATTAAATCTGACGAAAAGTTAGAAAATTTTGTTAATCGATAATTATAAGTTAAGTGTGATTTTAGAAATATTTTAAAATTAGTGAATTTTGTGAACTGAAAGAATTAATGAGAAAAATTGGGCCAAAAACGAGGTATTGAGACCTCGAATTCATAAAGTGAGCCATAAATATTTCTAAAAATATTTATGGAGTGTCATTAAGCTATTATTAAACTTTCGTTAGAAAATTTTAACGTTTGGGTAGGAAATTAAATGAAAAGGACTAAACTGAAATGAAAGTAAAAGTTAAATTATAGATTAAAAGAAATTATAAAGGATCAAATGGTAATTATACCATTTTGCATAGTTGAGGCGGTGTAACATAAGAAAATCTGAGATTTTTTTTAAAAGTATATTATTATATTATATATTTATATTATATTATTATATTATTATATTATTATAATATTATATTATATAATAAACTAAAGAAAAAAAAAGAAACAGAAACCAAACGAAGCAGAGAGCAGGGGAAGGAAAGAAAGAAGAAGAGAAGAGAAAGAAGAAAAAGGGAGAAAAATTGGAAAATTTCCAAAATTAGCTAAATAAAAAGGGGATCAAATTGAAATATCTGGAGAATTCTCTTCATTTCTCTTCATTTTCTTCAGCTGAAAAACAGTCATGGAAGAGAGTTCAAGTTGGTTTTCGTACTCAAGCTTCATGTAAGTTTAATACTTGCTTTCTCCTTGAAATTTCTATGTTTTTTGGACTTTCTACAATTGAGTCCAACTTACTAATTCATTAGTTTATGATTCTATGGTTAATTTTTAAATTTTATGTGGATTAATGCTGAAAGAATATAATGAATAAATATTGATTTGAAGCTTTAATTTTGCTATATGATGATTTTATCAAGTGAAACTGATGGAAATTAGTTTTAGGACCTAATTGTGAAATAGCTGAAATTAAGGCCTAGTGTTAAAATTCTGATTTTAAAGGTTATGAAGTAGTTTAAAATGATAGATAAAAGTATTAAATGAGAAAATTAACTCAATTGAGGGGTTAATTCAGCAAGGACTGAATTGTATGAATTGTGGAATTAGGGACAAAATAGAAATCAACATGTTACACTAAAGCAGTTTTGGACAGCAGCAGTTGTCTAACTTTGAAAAATCACCAAAAATTGTAGAAATTGAATTAGAAGTTGAGTGAGATATGGAATTAAAGCTTGTTGAGTGTATTTTCATATAAAAGAAACAGAGTAAGCAAAGGAAGTCTATATTTTGAGATATTTAAATTTTTGTAAGACTGGTTTAGAATAACTTTGTGAACCTCTGTTCTTACTTTAGAAATTCACTAAAAATTGTATAAAAATAATTATGAGTTATACTTTATATTTTTGTATTCCTTAATGAGTCTATTTTCATTATAAATAATCAAAAACACTATATGAAAATCGTACTATGAGATAATTGATTTTTAGTGAAGAGAGGTCAGAGCTGTCAGACTGTGTAACAGGGGAGAACTTAACTAATAAACCGTACTAATTGGCTAAGCCAAAAATTCTAGAAAATTTATGGTATGAATATATGTGAGTCTAGTTTCAGGAAAAATTAGCGGTTTGAAATTCGGAGCTCTGTGGCTCAAGATAAAAATAATTTAGTGACTATAATACAGATGGACAGCTTGAACATTCACATGAGTAAATAATGAAAATTATAGAAAATGTTAATTACAAGTGTGTTGTTTATACATTAAGGATGTGGAATGGAGAGGAGGAGGAGGAAAATATGTATGAATATTCAGCTAGCATAGCTAATTTGTAATGTTTTAGGCTCAGGGACTAAATTGAATAAAAGTAAAACTTTATGATTAGTTTTGTAAAAATGTTGGAAATGACCAATTTACATGGAATGGATTATTTTATTATTGAAAATTGCAAAATTGTATGAAATTATTAATTTGGATTAAGATCGGTTGAAAAAATTGATGAAAATAGAAAATTACCAAAATGCCCTTAAATCTTGGTATTTCTGCAAATTTAGCCAGGTAAGTTCGTGTAGCTTTAATTATGTGATATAAGGAAATATAAGTTGATAGTATGTGAAATATTGATATGATGAATTAACTAATTTATGTTTATGAATAAACGGCAAGAGAATGATATTTATCATGACATGTAAATATGTGATTATCTTTAATATGTAAATAAAAGGTAATTAAATATGTTGAGACGAGAAATAAATTCAAGTGAGACATGAAATGAGAAAAATAAATATGTTTAAGGGATAATATGTTTGATTTTGATTGGTTTCAAATATAAATGCTAGATGAAATAAAATGTCTGATAAATAAATTTGTAATTCCGGTAATGCCTCGTACCCTATTCCGACGTCGAATACGGGTAAGGGGTGTTACAATTATTATCATTCATGCATGTCCACATTTTAGATTAACGATTTCAATGTCATATATTATGTGCATTATGTTGTCATTACACCAAATTCATGTTACATTGTCGTTCTCTTCATCGCGTAATTCCATCCGCGCATTGAATCATATTTCTTTAAAACCTAACCTAAAATCTTTCATAAATTTCATCCAAAATCAAAAGCTTTCAAAGTAAGGCAATATTCTACGTTTGGGAATTCGAGGGACCGTGCCCTATGCGTTGGGTTTCGGTTCTCTCGCTTGGCCAAACAATCGAATATCCTTTTGATATCCTAACGCGCGAGTCTCGGGAATTAAGAGACGATCTTGGATTTGAAGATTAAAATCATCGTGTCCTATGTACTGGATGTGATATTTTATTCCTTCGAAACAAGAAAATCTTGACATTCAATGTAACACCCCCTACCCGTATTCATTATCGGAATAGGGAACGAGGCATTACCGGAGTTTACAATATATATTTTTTTTTACTCAATATAACTCCTTTATAAATAATCTAGTTTTCCCTGCAAATTTTTTTTTTAAATTGAGACTAACTCATATCAACCAATCCAATCAACATACCTTCAAAATAGATCCATGCAAATTTATAAGATAACCTCATTACATACTGAAACTAGAAATTTGTTAGCCATACCAATGGCTAACCTTACATTCATTTCATATTAACATCTACTTTATTAGCTTATACATGCCATTGATTTCCAAAATAAAGTTTCTTTATATACCGAAATCTTGGGGTTGATAGTGTGATGTGTCTCCCACCGAATCCGACCTCCAAGCTCTTAATACTACAAAACAGGGAAAAGGAAACAGAGTAAGCACTTTGTGCTTAGTAAGCCCATGTAACAAGAATTATACTTACCTAACATTTTCAATATAATGTAATAACCATTTATATATCCATTCAATGCACTATTACCTTAACATGCACAAACTCAACATTCAAGTTAGTCCAATAATTTTCATGTATCATTAATATGTACAATGATTGATGAGCTCATCAATACCATGATTTCCATTTCCTTGTTATTTTTCCATATTTATCCCGTTGAATTTCTCGGAATTTCGATGGATTTTCAGAGGTACACTTTAGTGTACAAATCTGGGTCCGTCAATTCATATTCATGTACGCACATTTTCATTTCAGAGAGCACACTCCCGCGAACCTCATCTTTACAGTGGGATTACCAGTCCAGGCTAAATCCCCTATAATATAAACTCATAGAGTATTGTCGGGATTACCAGTCCAGGCTAAATCCCCTGCAACGACAATTACTCTAATGAGCTTGGATCTGAATTACCAGTCCAGGCTAAATTCAGACCCTAATTCGGATTACCCGTCCGGGCTAAATCCATTTTCCACATATTCTTCGGGAGGGCTATATCAAGATAGGATCACCCGTCTGGGCTAGATCCTTTTTACCATCAATTCCTTTTCAGAGATCCATCGAATTTTCCTTTCATTCAACCGGGATTTCTTCCCATTTTTACCAAATATATCAATGTTTCATCAATTTTCATACAATGAACATTCAAATTATATTCACATCAATAACATACATTCCAAGCATTTAAGGATATAATTCAAGTTACATGAACTTACCTCGATTCTAGTTTGTATACAAAATCTACTAATCCGGAACTTTTTCCTTTCCTCGATTTAGCTTTGTGTTTGAGTTTTCCGGATCTAAATAAATAAATTCAATTATCAATTCAATACATTTCATGTTCACATGTAGCATTCATTATAATTCTATTACTATTTATAGTTCATTCAAAGCTGTCTACTTGAGTCATAGTCACTAAATTATTTATTTTTTGAGCTACAGAACTCCAAATGAAGAACCGTTAATTTTCCTTGAAACTAGACTCATATATCTTCACACCATAAAATTTTCATAGTTTTTGTCTTAGCCAATTAGTACAGTTTATTCGTTAAAGTTTCCCCTGTTTCATTGTTTGACAGTTCTGCTATCTCTTCACAAAATCTCAGATATCTCACTGTACAAAATTAAAATAATGTTTTAGTTTGTACCATAAAAAAATAAACTCACTAAGGATTCTAAGAATATAAACCACTCCCCATAATTATTTTTATTCAATTTTTTATGATTTTTCAAAGTCAGAACAGGGGAACCCGAATTCATTCTGACCTTGTCTCACAAAACCTATTATATCTCATGATTTACAATTCTATTTCTTACAAAGTTTCTTCCATAAGAAACTAGACTCAATAAGCTTTAATTTCATATTTTTTCCATCTTCTAATTCAACTTCTACAATTTATGGTGATTTTTCAAAGTTAGAATACTGCTGCTGTCAAAAACTGTTTTAGTGCAAGCTGGTTATTACCATTTTTCCCCTAAACTTTCAATGAATGATAATTTCGTCCCTGCTCAATTAACCTCTCAATTGAGCTTATTTTTCTCAATTAACACTTTATTATATCACTTTAAACTACTTTATAACCTTTGGAAATCATAATTTCAGTAATAGACTTTAATTCCAAACACTTTCATAATTAGGTCCCAAAAATCAATTTCTATTGAAATTACCTAATAAAATCATCTCTTAAACGAATTAAGGCTTAAATTTCATGCTATTTCATTATAAACTTACATAAACCAACCATGGTGGCTTTCAATTTCATCCATGAAATCAAAGACTAATGAATTTAATGATAGGACCTAGTTGTAAAAGTCTTTAAAAACACAAAATTACAAGAAATAGGCAAGGATTCACTTACTTGGTGCAAAAATTATGATATACCAGCTTAGATACCCCTCCTATGGCGTTTTTTGCTGATGAGAGTGAAGAAAAATGAAGAGATTTCTAGATATCCCTATTTAGTCCTAGTTTTATTTAGCAAATTTTGTTATTTTCCCATTTTACCCTTATTTCTCCTTATTTTCTTACTGATTTCATACCTTTTCCGTCCAGCCCAATTATACCTTGGGTCTGTTTTCCTTTTAAGCCCTCTTTCTTTTATCATTTAAACTATTTAATCATTTTTCATAATTTTGTATTTGTTACAATTTAGTCATTTTCATTTAATTACATACTCAAACGTTAAAATTTTCTAATGAAATTTTAATACCACATTACTAACATTTTATAAATATTTATAAAAATATTTCCTACTCAATTTTATGAGATCAAGGTCTCGATACCTTGTTTTTACCCAATTCCTTCAATAATTCCTTTTTCTAACTAACCACTAAATCGGTAAAATTTTTCTATCGATATTTTAATACGATTTTCCTATCATATAAATATTCATGCAAAAATATTAAAATAAATTTCTCTTTAAATCGGATTTATGGTTACGAAACCATTGTTCCGATAACCTTGAATTTAGGCCATTACATTCAATTCGAGAAAATTCGAATATTTCCAAAAGAAATCAAATTTTTTAATTCTTTCGAAATTTTCAAACTTTCGACATTAGGACATTAATTAATCAATTTGGTACCAATTGTGGGCGTGACGAGGGTGCTAACCCTTCCTCGCACGTAACCGACTCCCGAACCTATTTTCTCAAATTTTCGTAGACCAAAAATATTATTTTAGTAAATCAAAATGTTTTATTAAAACAAAGGTGATCCGATTGCACCTAATAAAAGATCGGTGGCGACTCCCGTTTTTATTTTCAAAACCAAGGTCGATTCCCGTTTTGTCAAAAATGGTTACGACAGCTTGGCGACTCCACTGGGGACCCAAAAAGAGAGTCAGGCCTTAAACTGATTATTTTATGTCCTTTTGTCGAAATTTGGAAATTTATTTTGAAAAAATCACGTTTCTTTCAATGCACTTGCTGATATTATGGTTCCAATGATGTTGAGTCTTATAAAATACTTTGGCATTGCACTGCATGACCATTGCGGTCACACCCTTAAGTAGGAGTGAGAAGCTACTCTTTCGTGAGGTTTTTACCTCCGTGCAAGATAGTGGATCGCTTCCGGGATACATCCGTACCTATGTCTTCGTGAGATTTTTATCTCCGTGCAGCCATAGGGAAATGTATTCCCCTGAACTGAACTTGGTCCAAATGAGCCTATAATGGGTGAGGATCGAGGAATCTGCTGGTTCAGGTACCCTTGCTTTAGAACCGAACCACATATAGAGAGACCTAAGAGCCCGTTATAGGTAGAGCCGTGCAAACCCTATTTGTTACCTTAAATAGGAGTTTGATTATTTCCCGTTTATTTTAAGTTCTTTTTGTACCTGATACTAACTTGTTGTGTTTTGCTTTTATTGCATGGCATTTCATCATAGAAAGGTGTTGATTCACATTCAGTTACTAGATAGAAAAGCTTGACATGGAAAAGGGGTTTCTCGATAGAGTGGAGGATAATGCGGCCGTCCAAGTGTGGTCCGAAAGAGTACAGCAAGAAAAAGGAGATAGCCTGACAGTAGGGCATGAATCAGAGTTATGGGATTTCACCCGCATCAGCGTGGCTCAAAATGACCTGCGAGAATTGAAGGAAATATGGGATTCCTGGGGCGACGAGGTCAAACAGCTATTCTACTATAATTACGGCGATTTACACTATCTGCTGGATATCAAGGTAGACGAGTATCAACTTCGAGCTATTACCCAGTTTTGGAACCCCGCTTACAGTTGCTTCACTTTTGGAAAGGTGGATTTGGTGCCTACCATAGAGGAGTACACAGCTTTGATTCGATGTCCGAGAATTCAAACTGATAAGGCGTATTCAAGGTTTGCTAATGTGCCGGTGTTCTCAAAAAGACTAATGAACATTACAGGGATGAGCGAGCAATGGGTTACGGCCCGGATCAAGCAAAAGGGAGATTGTAAGTGCATTTCATGGAAACACTTAAGGGACTTGATCTTGGCGCACCCTGATAAGAAAAAGAGGGTCGACATCTTCGCTCTAAGCATCTATGGTTTGGTCATCTTCCCCAAGGCGTTAGGGCATATAGAGGATGCGGTTTCAGACCTGTTTGATAAACTTGACAAGGGAGTTACACCTGTCCCTGCAATTTTAGCCGAAACCTTCAGATCGTTGAACGCATGCCGAAGAGCGGGCGAAGGGAGGTTCATAGGATGTGCACAGCTGTTGTTATCTTGGTTTCATTGCCATTTTTGGAAGATAGAAAAGGTCTCATGCAAAGTCTTTTTCGAGAACTATTCTCCTCTAGATGAATTAGCAAGTACACCAAGGCGGGACGACCTATCGGGAGAGAAATGGATAGCGATTCTCCAAAATCTGCAAGTTAAAGATGTAGAATGGAAGGCTCCGTGGCTAATCACTGACGAGATCTTGTATCGGTGTGGAGGGTTCGACTGGGTTCCTTTGCTCGGAATATGGGGAGCTGTCGGATATGCCCCGCTACTAGTCACGAGGCAGTATTAATCGAGGCAGTTCATACCTGCGATGCACGGATTAGCCCAATGTGAATTCTCATACAAGGATGACAACTATAAGAAGAGAGTTCACGAAATATCGGATACATGGACCCAAACCCGGAAAATGAAGAGATTCGCCATAGGGCCAATGGCGACCCCCGAGTACGATCGATGGTGGGGCAAATGAATCAACGACAATGTCCCAAGGCCAAACCAAGGAAATGCTCGACCAATAGAAGAACAGTTGCAAGTAATCCCGTCTATATTAGAGATTATCAAGCAAGATTTCGAGAGAAAGAGCCGGGAATTGGGTAAGAGGATAGAGCAGCTAGAAGAAGAAAAGATGCAGTTGGGGTTAGATGTCGACGTCTATAAGTTTGAGGCCGAGAAACTGAAAAAAGGAAAAAATAAGGCCGAAGAGGACTTGGATAGCTTAAAGGCGGACTATAAGAAGCTACGCATGTCCATCAGAACTGTTGGTTTGGGCCAGACGTCAGAGCAATGGCGACGGGAAATTAAAGAAGAAATGTAACACCCCCTACCCGTATTCATTATCGGAATATGGAACGAGGCATTACCGGAGTTTACAATATATTTTTTTTTACTCAATATAACTCCTTTATAAATAATCTAGTCTTCCCTGCAAATTTTTTTTTAAACCGAGACTAATTCATATCAACCAATCCAATCAACATACCTTCAAAGTAGATCCATGCAAATTTATAAGATAACCTCATTACATACTGAAACTAGAAATTTGTTAGCCATACCAATGGCTAACATTACATTCATTCCGTATTAACATCTATTTTATTAGCTTATACATGCCATTGATTTCCAAAATAAAGTTTCTTTATATACCGAAATCTTGGGGTTGATAGTGTGATGTGTCTCCCACCGAATCCGACCTCCGAGCTCTTAATACTACAAAATAGGGAAAAGGAAACAGAGTAAGCACTTTGTGCTTAGTAAGCCCATGTAACAAGAATTATACTTACCTAACATTTTCAATATAATGTAATAACCATTTATATATCCATTCAATGAATTATTACCTTAACATTTACAAACTCAACATTCAAGTCAGTCCAATAATTTTCATATATCAATAATATATACTATCATTGATGAGCTCATCAATACCATAATTTCCATATTTTTTTTATATTTATCCTATTGAATTACTCGGAATTTCGATGGATTTTCAGAGGTACACTTTAGTGTACAAATTCGGGTCCGTCAATTCATATTCATGTGCGCACATTTTCATTTCAGAGAGCACACTCCCGCGAACCTCATCTTTACAGCGGGATTACCAGTCCAGGCTAAATCCCCTGTAATATAAACTCATAGAGTATTGTCGGGATTACCAGTCCAGGCTAAATCCCCTGCAACGACAATTACTCTAATGAGTTTGGATCTGAATTACCAGTCCAGGCTAAATTCAGACCCTAATTCGGATTACCCGTCCGGGCTAAATCCATTTTCCACATATTCTTCGGGAGGGCTATATCAAGATAGGATCACCCGTCTGGGCTAGATCCTTTTTACCATCAATTCCTTTTCAGAGATCCATCGAATTTTCCTTTCATTCAACCGGGATTTCTTCCCATTTTTACCAAATATATCAATGTTTTATCAATCTTCATACAATGAACATTCAAATTATATTCACATCAATAACATACATTTCAAGCATTTAAGAATATAATTCAAGTTACATGAACTTACCTCGACTCTAGTTTGTATACAAAATCTACTAATCCGGAACTTTTTCCTTTCCTCGATTTAGCTTTGTGTTTGAGTTTTCCGGATTTGGTGCAAAAATTATGATATACCAGCTTAGATACCCCTCCTATGGCGTTTTTTTGCTGATGAGAGTGAAGAAAAATGAAGAAATTTCCAGATATCCCTATTTAGTCCTAGTTTTATTTAGCAAATTTTGTTATTTTCCCATTTTACCCTTATTTCTCCTTATTTTCTTGCTGATTTCATACCTTTGCCGTCCAGCCCAATTAGACCTTGGGTCTATTTTCCTTTTAAGCCCTCTTTATTTATCATTTAAACTATTTAATCATTTTTCATAATTTTGTATTTGTTACAATTTAGTCCTTTTCATTTAATTACATACTCAAACGTTAAAATTTTCTAACGAAATTTTAATACCACATTACTAACATTTTATAAATATTTATAAAATATTTCCTACTCAATTTTATGAGATCAAGGTCTCGATACCTTGTTTTTACCCAATTCCTTCAATAATTCCTTTTTTCTAACTAACCACTAAATCGGTAAAATTTTTCTATCGATATTATAATACGATTTTCCTATCATATAAATATTCATGCAAAAATATTAAAATAAATTTCTCTTTAAATCGGATTTATGGTTACGAAACCATTGTTCCGATAACCTTGAATTTAGGCCATTACAAGAAAAGTCCAGAGCCGATCAGTGGGAGAGGAAATTCCAAGATGCTCGAGTACGAGAGGACGCTCTGAAAAAGAGCCTCTTGGAAATCCAAAGCGAAAAAGAGAGGTTACGCACCTAAGTAGCAGAATTAGAAAGGTCACTGCATCTGCACCGTAGTCGCAACTCGGTAGTCGAATTAAGAGCCAGTTAGAACAAAATCGAAGAGATAAGAGGAATGATAGAGGAGCTCGAGACTGCATTACAAGATAGCAAAATTCGGGTTGAGTTCCTTGAGGCAAACAATGAACATTGGAAGGAGCAGCTCCACCATTCCCAAGAACAGATCAGAAACAGAGACTATGTAATGGGCGAAGCCGTGGCTCAAATCCGAGAGGTGGCCGATCATTTGCAAACCTTGGCAGTTCGGGCTGATGCGTTAAGTCTGATATACGAGTCAGGATCGGAGCGAGGCCAAAGTTTAGCTTGGCTTCTTAGGAAAGTTAATGATTTAGGCATTAGGGCGAAGTCGTATATGTAATCGTCCGTTCTATGAAAAGAAATTTATTTTCTAGTAAAGTTTATCTAATGGAATTGAATCAAATCAACACCTTTTTTGCATTCATTCCATGCATTGGCATTGCATTGCATCATCTTAGAAAGGAGGTGTTGATTCGCGTTTGATTGCTAAAATGGAAGAATCTGTCATAAGAAAATGTGTTACTTGATAAAACGAAGCTGAACATGGCCTGGGTAAACAACAAGACAAAACATCGTATGGAGATTCAAGCAGACAAGGATTGTTCGAGAGCCATCCGAAGATTATGAGCACCACGGAGGACACGTGAGTGATGAGGTACGACCTAGATCAAGCAACGAAGAGTTAGAATAGACATCTACTAAGAAAGTTCACGGGACATGACCATAACATCTGGATAAGAAGAAGAAGATTTGTATGAAGATGCAAGCCGGCAAGGATTGTTCAGGAGTCATCAAAAGATTATGAGCATCGCAGAGGGTAAGTGAGTGATGAGGTACGACCTAGATCAAGCAACAAAGAGCTAGACACGACCATAATATTTGGGAACGAAGAAGAGGATTGGTGTTTTCACCTGGACTATGAGGAAGAGGCTGTATATGCGGTCCATTTTATTAAGGGAACATACTTTCTAGACAAGTTCTTCTAATAGGAATTGAATTCATAATCAATGCCTCTCTTTCTTTGTGCATTCATTTCATGCATTTTGCATTGCATTTCATGCATCTGTATTACATCGTGTTGCATGCATCAAAACTTGTAGAAAAACCCTAATTAGGTGAAATTATTCCAGTTAACCTAGAAGATATGGAACAAAGATTGGAGAGATTAGAGCAAAGGCAGATACTGATGCGAGAACAGTTGGCCAAAATTCAGCGGGATATGTGAGATCAAATGAATATGATGCGCCAGTTAACCCAACTACTCGCCGAAAGACTTGAAAAGAGGAGTGGTCCAGTGGTCGGCAGTGCAGATGATGATGAACAAATTGTTTATACCCCAAGGAATATCCCGACTGAACCAGACTCACAGTCACGAGGGGCACCCCTCATTATCGGACCCCGACGTCAGACCAATACCTCAACCCTGTCAAACTTCCCAACGGGCTCATGTTTTAACCCTGAGGATGATCGAGCGAAACCAGTTGTTCGGGCAGAGGCAAAAGGAAGGAGGGAGCGGATATTGAAAACCCCGAAGAAGAAGGAAAAGGAAGTGGGTAGTACGAGTAAGCATGACGAGAGCTCTTCAGAGCTAATAGCAATAAGGCAGCCAAGAACGGTGACTACCAGTCATCAAGGTTCTCTTAGACAAGATTCTAACACAAAGGCTAATACGGGAAGGCTCCAGTTCACGCCCATCTCGATGACATACGAGGAGCTCTATCAAAATTTATTTGATGCACACGTGGTGGCTCCTCGCTACACGGAACCGATGCAATCTCCATATCCTAAATGGTATGACCCGAACGTCCAGTGTGAATACCACGCTGGGGTTACAGGGCATTCGATAGAAAATTGCCTAGCTTTCAAGAAATTAGTGGAAAGATTCATTGGCATGGGTGTTGTGAAGCTGGATGACACGCCAAATGCAGAAACATGAGCCTGGGAGTGTTTTGAACAATAGGGCTGTGGAAAGGACGTGTATTTTTAGAGCTAACTCGGAGTAATGTCCAAACACGCAAATTGCTCTAAAAGCTTAGGAGCAATAATAATCTTTTGTGAAATGGGCTCGTGTCCATAATTGTTATTTTAATGAAATGCATCTTTCTAAGTAAATATTTTCATGCTTTACATCTTTACTTCTTTTTTCATCCATATCATATAAATAATCATCTTTAGAATAATTTATTCTTTAGATTTTCTACCTTTACACCCACGATGGGTCCCCAGATATCAATGACACGAGCGCCGCTGTTACTGGCTCTCTTTTTAGTGAAATATGGGTCTAAGAGATCTCAGGACTTTGAAGATGACAGAGATTGTAACCTATCTTTTGATTTGTTAAGGATGGTGGGATAAGCGAAAATAGACTCTACCTTGTAAGAAGGGTCAGTGGACGTTGCAAACTTAGGAAAAAACCTAGTCCACCACAGAAACAAGACGAGATATCTGATGGGGGTGTTTTCAAGAATCCCAAGATACTTTCGCACGATCATATCAAGATACGACAGACTACCGAAATGTGAGGGTGTTGCCAAGCTTGGAACCCATGTTCTACAATGGCCAGGTTAATCAAGAAATTTGAACTACTGGTCTACCCAGAAAGGAAAGTCACATCAAACGCCAAATCAAGGAAGACAAGACTTGTGTGCTTCCTTCATACGTGGGGGGGCATGGATGTTACGTGACCAATCTCGTCAAAGATATCCTACCAATACTAATACATCTTCGTTGTTATCAAATACTTCACTAAGAGGGTGAAGGTTGCTTCATATGCCAAAGTTACAAAGTCGACAGTCGTCACATCCAAGATCAGATGCGCGAAAAAAAAAAGGAAAAAAAATAGAAAAACAAAACAAAAAAGTAAAAAAGGGAAGAAGAAAAACGAAAAACAAAAAGTGGCAACGCCAGGAAAAACACGTTTAACATCATTGTGCAATGTCAAAAAAATTTTTACAGTCTGTTCGAGAATCAGGCACCTTACCAATGTATCGAAGACAACCAAAAATCACTCAAAAATTGACTGAGACTTGTAAAGGTTGGCATAGAGAAGTTACCATTTACCCTCTATGTTTTTAGAGCGTTGGTTAGAACCTTCATCATGGCAACAGGAACTTCATCGGGGCAACAGGAACTTCATCGGGGCAACACATTCCTTACCGATCTTGCCAACTGGAGTCAAAATTTTGTTGGAATTGAAATTAGATGAGGCAAAATAGATCTAATCTAATACGATCAGGTGAATTTGAAAGGAAAGTTATCCGTCACGATCAGATGGTGCGAGATAGTAACCAAAATGATTCGTCTTAGGAAATTTCATGATAGAGCTTGGGAGAAGATTCCTTCCATGCAAAAGGGACTTCAGGAGAAAGCGGGTGCCGAACTAGGAAGGACCTCATGAAGCGAAGAAGGCCTGTTCTGGGGAAGCACGAATATTGACCAAAATGGATGGTAGGGACTTGCCCAATTCGGAGAATTCAAGTAAAAAAAAAAAGGAGAGAGAGAAAATTAGCAAAAAGGAAGAAAGAAAAAAGGTGAGGTCAAGGCGAAAACCTGCAAAAGGGCGCTTTGAGACCAAAGGGGTTTTGAGTTGAAAACCCGGAAAGGGCGGCTCAAATTCTAAAATGGGGCACACAGTAGTCCCGCTGCGCTTGGAATAACAATGAAGATGTATGTTGCATCTTGGGGCATCGACAAAGTACTCCGGACCCCCTAAACATATATTGAGCTTAAAATGGTCCTCAAGAAGTTGGAACAGAGGAGCTCGGGCTGCGATATCTGGGGCACCTAGCTTCCATCTTACCCATTTTAATTCTTTATTTGTGATTATCTACCGATAAATCTCCTTCTTGATTGTATTTGCTAGCCTTGATCAAACTTGTTTGTTTCAAACTATTCCCCAATCAATTTTCTTTTGTCCACTGTTACAATCTTTTTAGGGCATTTTGCATCGAAATAACGATTTGAGGACTAATAGTACTTTCATAAAAGAAGTTTCACACATTACTCTGAAAGCATCTGAATAATACAAGGACCTGAAACATGACTATTGTTCAGAACTCATTCAGTCTAAGGTTTGGAAATGTTGGAGAAAAATGATTATCTTTTTGAATAATTTATTGGTTGAATAAAGATAAGAAATTTCGTCGGTGATACGACCTCGACAAATGACAGGCGATGTAGACCCAGGTACACAACGAAATCATAGTACCATACCTCAGAGTCGAAGCAGGATGGTTGGAAGAAACCAAATGTTATTCTCCTGAAGTTGCAGTAGGAGGTATAAGCTTTATGTCCCAGAAGGGGACTCCAAAATTACAGTAGGGCAAGCTTTCTGAGTAGAATACGGTCGCTTATTTGGGGTTTTTTTTGTCAAAATATACTGGCTGAACGAGAGAGCATCGTAATGCGTCGGTGATAGAACCTTGTTGAACTATGAGCAACGACAACCCAAATAGTAACAAGGGTCATTCTCATGCATTCATTCATACACATTTAATTAAGAGTACTAGATTCATTCTGATCATTGCATCTTAACCGTCTGGCATGAACATGAACACGAGACTGATTTTACAGCGCAAGTCCCCTAGGGGCATTGTCACAATAGTGGTGAATTCAAAGATCTTGCCTACCTGAGTAGAGTAGATAAAAAAATAGTAGATCTGGCAGTCCTAAAGTTGCGGGAGCAGATTGGAGACATACAATTCTTATCAACTCTATTTTCGAGAAGTTTCAGCGAGAAGATCAAAGTTGCGGATCTCTTCTTTCTGAATTCTTATCACCTCCTGTTTTCGAGAAGTTTCAGCGAGAAGATCAAAGTTGCGGATCTCTTCTTTCTGAATTCTTATCACCTCCTATTTTCGATAAGTTTCAGCGAGAAGATCAAAGTTGCGGATCTCTTCTTTCTGAATTCCTATCACCTCCTATTTCCAAGAAGTTTCAGCGAGAAGATCAAAGTTACGGATCTCTTCTTTCTGGATTCTTATCACTTGCTATTTTCAAGAAGTTTCAGCGAGAAGATCAAATTTACGGATCTCTTCTGTCTGAATTCCTATCACCTCCTATTTTCGAGAAGTTTCAGCGAGAAGATCAAATTTATGGATCTCTTCTTTCTGAATTCCTATCACCTCCTATTTTAGAGAAGTTTCAGCGAGAAGATCAAATTTACAGATCTCTTCTTTCTGAATTCCTATCACCTCTTATTTTCGAGAAGTTTCAGCAAGAAGATCAAAGTTGCGGATCTCTTCTTTCTGAATTCTTATCACCCCAAACCTCCAGTAGAATGAATCGAAGCAAAGAGTTACAGTGAAGTTTAAAGTTGTTTGAAGAAGACGCGAAAATAAAAAGGGCAGTTTGAGAAGTTCTGGTTTCATCAAAGGGAGTAATTAGTAGATCGAAAACTACAAATCTCTTCGTGTCCTGAAGCCTTGTTGGAGAAAGTTGAAAAATAAACAAGATTGAGGAAGAGCGAATTGAAGCCACGGGTCATGTCTCGCAGGAGCAGCGGTGGAGTGAATCAAAGCAACAGGCTACAATAGAGTTTGAAGATGTTTAAGGGAGATGAGGACCGATAAGTCATGCCTCCCTGAGTTAACATTTCGGTGGAGTAGGCAGAGGCTACAAATCCCTTCTTCTCGAGTTCGCAATGAGGATCAGTCCGCATTTCTTTGAAGCTCCAGCAGAGACTATTGAGCAAAGAAGACTGGATGAGGATCAGTCCGCATTTCTTTGAAGCTCCAGCAGAGACGATTGAGCAAAGAAGACTGGACGAGGGATCAGTCTGCATTTCTTTGAAGCTCCAGCAGAGAAGATTGAGCAAAGAAGACTGGACGAGGGATCAGTCCGCGTTTCTTTGAAGCTCCAGCAGAGAAGATTGAGCAAAGAAGACTGGAGGAGAGCAAATTGAAGTTACAGGTCCTATCTTTTGGGAGTAGCAGTGGAGTGAATCAAAGCAACAGGGTTTGAAGATGTTTGAGGAAGAAAGGACCAATAAGTCAAAACCCCAGGACCGGGCAAAATTGGTTCTTCTTTTGTCTTTGCTCTATTCTCGTTTCACGACAATGAGCAAAGAGGGGCAGCTGTAAAACCCAAATTTTGCCCGGGTCCATCAAACAATAAGATAAAAAACAGAATAAAAAGACAATAACAATAAAAAACCGATAAAGTCCATTTTAAACAGTTTTAAGAGCCCAAAGTACTAATTACAACCAGGCCCACTTAACCTAATCCATTAACCCAAGTTAGGCCACCCACTAAGCCCAAACCCCAGTTCAAGCCCACAACGAACTAGCCCAAACATTTCGGCCAAACAGAGAACCCTAGCCCCAACACCGCTGCCACACGTCTGCCACGCGCGCCCTACGCGGCCTTTCACCTGCCGCACGCGCACCCCTCTGGCTTCTCGCGTGCGCACCACGCGCGCCCCTCGGACTCCTCGCGTTGTTCCCTGTGCCCACGTGCGTTGTTCCCCACGCCTGCATTTCCCAACAGGCGCAGCTCCCCAGGCGCCTCGCCTCGATCGTCCATGCGCCTCTGCTCCATCGCCCATACCCTGCAAAGCAAACAGGCAGCAACAGAAACAATGAGGCAGAGAAGTATGGAACAAAATAATAGAATACTAAGGAGATAGTGTACTTTTCGGCTATAAAGCCATTTAAAATCAAGGTAAACGGGGTTGGCTCTCGGTTCTTACGATCGAAAATAAAAAAGCAAAAAAACATTCAAAGGTGGATCTCTCTGTTTTCTTTTTTATCTACTACTTTATTGTTGTTATTTTATTATTATTATTTTAAAAACAAATGATCGAATAAAAAAAAAGGGAAAGAAAAGCAAAAAGGGGAGACGAAACGAACCTGACTGTTGGGGCACGTCGTCGGAGTGCTCTCCGTCGTCGGGGCTCGGCTTAGGACGGGTGTGGAGAGCCATTCCCCTTCGCTTCTGCACACCGAAGGCCTGGCCTTCAAGAGGGCGGCTCCAAATGGGGCATTAAGGCCCGTGTTTGCGCGCTGTCGGCCATTAGATGTGTTGGTCGTGCGACGGGCATCGACGAACGGCCGGGCTGAGAGAGGATTAGAGAGAGTTAGGGTGTTAGGTGCGAAAGGGGACAAGAGAAGGTTGCGGGCGGCTGAAAGAGAGGATAAAAAAGCTAGGGTTTGGTTAGGTGGGGGATCTGGGATGTTTTAATTTTGTTTAGGGGGGTTAATAGCCATCAGGCGAAACGACGCCGTATGGAGGACCCGGTTGCAGGCCGACCCGACCCATTGAAGGAGGATCCGCGCGTTCCCCCCTTTAGGGGTTATTTAGTCCCCAAGTCCTTCCGTAATTTTGACTTTTATAAATTCAGTTTTTGATCATTTCCAAACTTACCCCAATATATTTCTCTCTGTTCCAATTAAGTCCAGCGCCATAACGCAGTGCATAAAGAATGGGATTATTGCTGTTTCGACCCTCCAGATTGTGCGCGCATTTCAAATCAGCCCCCATCTTCGTTTTATTTCAAATCAACCCCAAAGTCACATTTTTAATCCAATGTGATCCTTTTTAATATTTTGTAATTATTATTATTATTTACTTTATCCTTACATTATTATTACTATATTATTATTAATAGTATTATTATTATTATTACCATTATTATTAGCACTATATTTATATTATACATTGTACACCATCATTATTTTACCATTATCACCGCACTATTACTATTATTATTATAACTACTTTATATTGTACATATATCGTATTATTATTATTACTATACTTATATTATTTATTGTACATATTTTGTGCCACTGTATCATTATTCTATTATCATTGTTATTATATTATTATTGTATATACATCTTCCGTATTATTGTTATTATTATATTATTATTATTATTACTATCAGTATCGTTATTATTATTACTTACTTATTTACTTACCTACTTATTTTAAAGAGTTCTTGTATACTATTTTTTAGTAAACTTCATGCATACTGTTTATTTTGCATCCTAACATTATGTTAGATTATTTCATGTTATTTACTGCATTTTTTATGTATTCTTTATATTAAAGTCATTTCGTTAATTCTTTTAAATTGTCTTATGTGTCATTCCTTTCAAAATTGTTTAACTCATTGCTCCTATATTATTAACGTTGATATTTAAATTGTGTAAGCTATGTGATTATCGTTCTTGTATGTATTATGATTTGTTTGTTCGTATTTTCACTGTCATCATCATTATCGTTCATATTATTGCCCATTATTGATATTATTATTATCATTCATGCATGTCCACATTTTAGATTAACGATTTCAATGTCATGTATTATGTGCATTATGTTGTCATTACACCAAATTCATGTTACATTGCCGTTCTCTTCATCGCGTAATTCCATCCGCGCATTGAATCATATTTCTTTAAAACCTAACCTAAAATCTTTCATAAATTTCATCCAAAATCAAAAGCTTTCAAAGTAAGGCAATATTCTACGTTTGGGAATTCGAGGGACCGTGCCCTATGCGTTAGGTTTCGGTTCTCTCGCTTGGCCAAACAATCGAATATCCTTTTGATATCCTAAAGCGCGAGTCTCGGGAATTAAGAGACGATCTTGGATTTGAAGATTAAAATCATCGTGTCCTATGTACTGGATGTGATATTTTATTCCTTCGAAACAAGAAAATCTTGACATTCAATTCGAGAAAATTCGAATATTTCCAAAAGAAATCAAATTTTTTAATTCTTTCGAAATTTTCAAACTTTCGACATTAGGACATTAATTAATCAATTTGGTACCAATTGTGGGCGTGACGAGGGTGCTAACCCTTCCTCGCACGTAACCGACTCCCGAACCTATTTTCTCAAATTTTCGTAGACCAAAAATATTGTTTTAGTAAATCAAAATGTTTTATTAAAATAAAGGTGATCCGATCGCACCTAATAAAAGATCGGTGGCGACTCTCGTTTTTATTTTCAAAACCAAGGTCGATTCCCGTTTTGTCAAAAATGGTTAACACAGGACCTAACTCATTCAATTCTATATGAATTAAGAGAGCAAGGGAGTTCTTTGACATTTGATGATGGACACTTGTATGAAAACAGACAAACAAAAGAAGTAGAAAAGATGTTTTGAGAGCTACCGTTTAGCTAAAACATAATAAATTGTTGAGAGTTTTCATGGATTTTCCGCCATGATATAAAATTAAAAGTTAAAAGGTAGCAGCAGCAGCCTTCTATACACAGAAACAAAAGTAATTACAATCTCGTATTCTAGACGTATATTACGTCAGTTTTTACACACTAGTTATCGCATAACGACATTTTAGTGTGAATTTTTATTTCTTTTACTTCAGAGAAAAATAATCCACCTACCAAATTTGTGATACATTTTACTTATTATATAAAATTTCTCGAAAGAAACAATCACTAAACTTTAAAAATTAATTTTCATTAATCATAAAATAAACCTAAAATATACTTTGATTTCAACAAATTAAAATTATTTTCTGAAAGAAAAAAAAAATGAAATCGAAAAAGTGCCGTGCCTATTATGCCAGAGTTTTCACAAACTGAACAAAAAATCGGACGGCCAGTAATGATTGAAATTGGACGGCCACAAGGGCTCCTTACATGTTTATTAGAGAACAAAGGGTTGACTTTCTTTCGAGTCAGCCTATCAACTATTGCCAGTAAATTATAAGCGGGAAAGAGGAGTACCATAAAACAAATGCTTAGCGCGTTTCTTCACGCGCCTACTCTAAGTTTTCTTTGCTCTTCATCTTCTTCCCCTCAACCTCAGCCAAAGCCCCGCCCTTGTTTCTCTTCCATGGCTTCCTCTTCCCTGGTTCGAATCGCTGTTGTTGGTGACGTCGTAAGTTGTCGGTTTACCTCTTCTTTATTGAATTATATGTATCATATTGAAATTTCCTTTCCGTTTATATATTTTTTTTAACTTGGGGTTTTTTTTGAAGCACGATGATTGGAACCTTGAAGATGATGCAAACGCCCTTCAATTTCTTAAGGTAATTTTTGTTTTTGTTTATGTTTGAGAAAGATTAAATTTCGTTAAAAAAACCGTCGGATTTTTAGATAAGTAAAAAAAAAAAAAAAGCGCTAAGGGTTCTGCTTTAATGTGAAAAATAAAAATAAACATAAGAGGAATTCAATAGTATAATTTGCTTATCGATTTGGGTGCTTTTAATTAACTCGGCATTCTAGCTTTGGGAATTTTATTCTCAGATTCCCTGATTGCATGTGTTCAATGAAACTGTACAAGTTACCAGACTATATTTTCACAGATCCCATTGATAGAGTTCAAGTTTCCGTTAAATTAAAGATTTGTCTTCTTAGTGGGTTTTTTTGGCTTTATATGAACTCTTCTGATGTTTAAAAGTGTCATATGGATCTCAAAAACCTATCTGATAAGAGACTTCGTGGAAATGCAGCCGGATTTGGTGCTCTTCACAGGCAGGTTCCTCTTTCCTCTTTATCCAACCAATGTGTGCTATGATTATTCACTTTTGGAGTCTTCCCTCTAATATTTTCCCGGATCCAATTGGGGAGTCATGTTGAAAAGAAACATGTATTGTAAGTTGTAACCGTGTTGTGGCTAGACTCTGGTGCCATTTCACACTCTCGGATATGTCTGAGACACTCTAGAGTTGTTCATTCATTTAAAAGAAATTAGATAACTGTAGCTTGTGTGCCTAAATTATGCAGCCAATGTCTAGCTCTAGCGCTACCTGAACAACCTGTTACATCCATCAAGCTTTTGCTTCTCCCCTTTTTTCCTTGTTCACATGCTTTTGCTTCATTCAGGTGATTTTGGTAATGAAAATCTCGAACTAGTTCAAGATGTCGCTGCTCTCAACTTTCCCAAAGCAGTTATTTTGGGGAATCATGATTCTTGGAGCACTCAACAGTTTTCTTCTAAGTGAGTTACTTATGCCCGATGGATTGACTAATATGCCTGTTGGATTTTGATGTGGTGGTTCTTCTAATTCAGCACATCTTTTCTTGTTTAGGAAGAAGGATCGAGTTCAACTTCAGCTAGAATGGTGAGCTTTGCTGACCTATAAAAAGGAATTTTGAGAATGCATGCTTCTGTAATTTTCTCTGTTCCTTTTATTCTTCCATGTTAGATGGTAAATGTGAAATTTTGAGGCTTGGATTAGTCCAGTACATTTGTTTCAAATATCAATATAATCTCTTGGCTATAATGATGTTTGGTTGCCAAAAGTTAAAAATGCGAACATATGGATAAGGACTTTGGCTACTGACACAGTTTATTGTATGTGTCATCATATGGTCCTTTTGCATGTTATAATCATTTGTAAGTTGTAGCGTTTGAAGGGCATCAGTTGATAACAATGTTACTTTCACATTATAGTCTTGGACAGGAACATGTAGGTTACAAACGTCTGGACTTTCCTTTACTAAAGCTCAGTATTGTTGGTGGACGGCCATTTTCGTGTGGTGGTCAACAAATATTTCGGAAAAGGCTTCTGTCTGCAAGGTTGTCTTGCATAGTGGCAGCTGTTTGTTAATATACTACCTGTTTTGTTGACTTTTCATACTTTTCTCGTGTTGTATGTTTGGTTACTTTTACTCTTTCCCCACAATGACTTACTTTTCTGCAAGGTTGTATTTCAACCTTTGTCTACTATTTCCTTTCTTAGATAAATCTTGTTTGGCTTGTCTGTTAATTTTGCAAAACACTCGAATCGGCTTTATTAGAACAATCTAATAAGTTAAGCTGGCTGTGCTAATGGGATTGTTAATTGTGGAATTTGGCTCTCGTCTTTCAATCTTTATGCATGTTGCAATTTACCAAATTGGAGTGCCATTTAGGTATGGAATCCAAGGTATGGAAGGAAGTGCCAAGAGAATCTATGAAGCTGCGCTTGGGACCCCAGAAGATCATCTAGTTATACTTCTTGCCCATAATGGACCCACAGGTGTATGGACTTGCCAATTCAATCATTATTTAAGACCAATTGGGTTTTCCTATAAAAGCATTAGGCGTTACTTTTTGCAGGTCTTGGCAGTGAATTGAATGACATTTGTGGAAAAGACTGGGTGTTTGGTGGTGGTGATCATGGTGATCCAGGTAATTTATCAGAGTTAGGCTCCTTTCAATACAGTGTTTTACCTTCCCTTCAAAATAATTTAGTTATCTCACTCTGTTTTGTGCTTGAAAAGATCGGTGGAACAATATGAAGCTGAAGACCAGATGTAGGAGTGTCAAAACCAATAAATCAAATGTCCTTCCTCATGCAACTATGTTTGTCTACGTTTGAAATAGATTAATGGCCTCATTTTGTCAAAGCTAACAAAAATATCTTTTGGTACAGATCTAGCACAAGCCATCTCCCACTTGAAAGAGACTACTAACGTCTCCATTCCACTTGTTGTGTTTGGTCACATGCATAAGGAATTGGCACATGGGAATGGTCTTCGTAAAATGATTGTAGTCGGGACTGACGACATCATATACCTGAATGGGGCCATAGTTCCCAGGGTTAAGAGATCCACAAATGAGACCTCACTGCATGCATCCAATTCTGATGGCACCTACCGAGCCTTCACCCTAGTTGAGATATTGAATGGACAAGTGAATAAAATCTCCGAAAGTTGGGTGTCTGTTGTTGGAAATGAGACAACATTAGAGGAGGAGCACATACTATTCAAATCGGACAGTCTTCTCTCTGATTGGTGTTGAGTTTGACTTCTTACACTCTTTATAGACCAGCAACAGAATTAATCTGCTAAAATCTAAATAATAGTCTTGAATCTTGCTTACTAGTCATCCGTATGTAGCAGGAATATGACTTATCTTCACTGGTAAACATTTGTCAATGTGATATGGAGAGTTCTTGTTCATATGTTTGGAAATGATAAAAAAACTGCTAGCTTTCAGCTTGTAGTTTTCTTGACAACCTGAAACAGGGTCCAGGGCGCTCATCCAATCTCTGACCGATAGGACTGTAAATAAAAACAGAGCATTTGATAAACGGTTTATGAACAGCTTGGCTCGATTTTTTTGCTGTTCAACTGGCTGGTTTAACTTTGCAGGGGACTAAATATCATTTTGCTTATGCTCCCTCAAAAGAATCCTATTCTTTGGCAAGAGTGTGGTGAAAGGAAAGACAGGTGGCAACGGTTGACCAATTAATTTATGATTTGATGTGCTCACAGTTTCATCTTGATTCAGTACTCCGTAACCATTTCTATAACGTTGATATATTCTATCTTCTCATAAAATATAGTCATACATACACCTGAAGGATAATGTTATCCTATTTTATGTTCAAATACATTGAATTGAAAAAGTAGCAGTAATAAGATAAGACTGTTACCATAATCTATTTGTTAATGATGGCCAAGGTAGAGAAATAGACTGTTACCATAATCTATTTGTTAATGATGGCCAAGGTAGAGAAATGGATTAAAATAATCAATTATATTTGGCAATGAAAAAGGGATTTGTGCACATGAAAGTGATGATCCATTACCTAGATTTCCTCAATCATGATTATAGGCTTATAGCATATATTGTAAAATATTGGACTCTTTCTTTTGTTAAACACCTTTTAAACAGGTCACTTTTCCTTTTCCTTTTCTTTTTCTTTTATTCTATTGCATATACTTAAACATATTTTCAGACTAAACTTTATTCTTTTTCTTTAGTCATACTATTATAACACCTTTAACTTAAGACCTGCCTCTTTCTCTTTCTTTTTC
Source organism: Gossypium australe (assembly GCA_005393395.2). Lineage (NCBI taxonomy): Eukaryota > Viridiplantae > Streptophyta > Magnoliopsida > Malvales > Malvaceae > Gossypium > Gossypium australe. Next base: position 7,266,100 of record CM016626.1, read on the forward strand.
ATTTTTATTTGTGCACCAACTTATCTTATATTCTATGTCCTTTTTGACTCACTCTCTTCCTTTCCTTTGGACCGAAGCTAGATCCAGTTTTCTGTTATCATGACATTTTTGTTATTTTCATTATTTCATAATTATGTTTTAAAATGTATTATATTAATATAAGATCGTCTAGATTCAAATTTCAATTTTAATGTCAATTAATACTTTAAAGTAACCGAATTTTTTTTTATCACTGACATATTTATATATATAATAATTTATTTGTACTTTTAGTAAGAGTAATCTTGGCTTCTGCATGGAACTGTAGCCTTTTTTTTTATATAATCATTTGAGTGTTAATTAAGGCAGTAATGAATAATTAGATTCAGTTTTAGTAATTGCCGAAGTATAATTATGGGGGGATCTCTCCAAAACCGTTCATTTTCACTAGCTATGGATATTGATAACATGGCAGAGACATCCTAGGAGGACCACTACCTGTCCCTTGGTAATGCCATCATCCATTCTTTTTTGAAAGCCGAAAGACAGACAGGCAAAGGCCAATCAATTAATTTTAGTTTCTCCCAATGTCACTCCATAGTCCCCGTTTTCACAATTTCACTTCCAACATTCATCATAACTAATTAATTCTGCGTTATCTGAACTTCAATAATTGATCTCTATTTAGTTATTAAAACCACTCAAAACCCCCACTTGTTTCTTAGACAATCACTAGATTTACTACAATACTATATTTTATCTCTTTTTCTTTTTCATATAAAAGTCCATTCTTCAGTGGAGACCCAAATTTTAAGTAAAAAGTTGAAATGAAAAAGAGTAGTAAATTTTGGAGATGACCAAACAGTAAAAAAGGTTGTTGGTAAAAATGGTCAAAGTTGGAAGACGCTTGTTACAAAAACATGGGCTGAAACTGAACTCAACAAAGCAACGAAAGGGAAAAGAAATGTCGGATTCTGACAAATTTTTTTATTCATTTTTTACTGAAATCTTCTTCCTAAAGATCCCCACCCGCCTTTGACCGAACCTCAGCCGTCCAAATTTACAAATTTCGTTTTCTCTTTAATATCTGTTCCGTCCAATTCTAGAGCACTAGATTTTAAGAACTACCCATTGTTTTGGATAAAGGGAACATTCAACTTTACAATTTAAATGTCAAAAACACCCTTCATTTTTTTAGCATGAATTTGTTATCACATATTTATAGCTGTTAATTATTATTATAGAAATTTGTTTACATTTTTTAATATTTTATATCCAAATCATTTTTTTGGGATAATTGTTCAAAAAAGACACCATTAATCTTTAATTTCATTCAAAATTAAGATCAAAATACTTAATTAGTAAAGGGTAAGGTGGTAAAAATCCAAAATTAGGTATTGTCAATCAGAAAATGAAGGGGAAAAAAAAGAATCCAGATCATGATGAAGACATCCATGGCTTCTGAGTAGAGTACTTGGAAAAAAAAAAAAGCTTATTAGCTAGCAATAGTATAGCTATATTTCTAGGCTTATGTTCCTCTCCAGCAACACTTCCAGCTCAGACCCGCTTAGATCGGATCCAATTATCCTTTGATTCTTCGCCTTTATTTGGATTTTGGCATTTCAGCATCCTCAGTGAAACCAAGTAATAAAACAAACAAAAACCCTCCAAAAAGGAAAAACCAAATAAGCCACCAATTCACCTATCACCAATCACCAAAACCCAAAAACCAGCCCCCCACAAACAGAAAATTTGCCTAAAACCGTAACGAAAATTCAATGACAAAACTCTCAAGGAAACTCAACGGAACCCTTTCGAAGCAAACATCATAAAACAAATTCTCGCCTGCCTGCCTGCCTGTATGTTCATTGCATGTATTGTCCAGTTTCGTATCTGAAGAAAAGGGAAAGAAACTGTGCCGTTCGTTCTCTTCCGTCGTCTTGTTAATGGGGAACGTAACGTCAAGCGTGGCCGCAAAGTTTGCTTTTTTCCCACCAGATCCACCAACGTACGAAGTTTGCAAGGATTCAGATGGGAGGCTGGTTTTGCCGGGGATCAGAGCTGATTTGAACATGGATGTTCATTTGCTCGATACCAAAGGCGGCAATAAAATCGTAGCCAACTATTGGAAACACCCTATTGCCAAGTTAACCCTCTTGTATTCCCATGGCAATGCCGCTGACTTAGGCCAAATGCATGAACTCTTCATTGAGCTCAGAGCCCACCTCCGCGTCAATATTATGAGGTACCTTCCTTTATCTTTTTATTCGTTTCTCATCTTTTGCTTGGATTTTGATGATGTTCAAATCTCCTTATCTCTCTCTCTTTTTTTTTTTTTTTTCTTTTTTTGCCTTTCAAGTTTAATGTATTTTGAGTTCGGTAGCTCTGTTTTTGTTTATATGTTTTGTACTATTTTGTTTTCTGCATAAAATTTGTCAGAAGGCTTATGATAATTGCAGTTGAAGCAACATGCTTTTGTCATATGGAATTCTTTTCTAATTTGTTTTTCTTTTTGTCTTTGCATATTTGAGAACCACAAATCTTTTTTGTCAACTTTAAATTATTATTATTATTATTAAAACCAATTTCAGCCCATCATTGTTTTGCTTGCTTCAATTACAGGTCGGCCGGCTATCACTTTTCCTCCCTTAAAAAATAAATAATTTGTAATTTTAAGTAATGTTTGAACACAAAGCTTTTCTTTTTCCGCAAAGAGCTTTTCATGAAAATGGCTTCAATTCTTTTTGTTTGCGTTTGACACCCATGTGTTTGACCATATTCGAAAAATCTTTTTTAAATATGTAGATAAATATTAAAATTAAGAATACTCACCGTGTACCATAGAAAATGAATCTTGAATTTTTTATTTTTATGTCCAATTATCTTATGAATTGTATGGGAAAAGTAGCTAAAATGGTTTTTTAAAGGTAAAACCTGTTAGATATTATTTATTTATTTTCCTTTCCATTGTGCAGTTATGATTATTCAGGATATGGAGGATCATCCGGCAAGGTAAATGGGTCGTTGGGTTTGTGTTTATTCGTCTTTTCCTTTTTCATGTCTTTCTCTTTCCCTTGAGGGTCAACAACACCACACAATTGCGGATTAGTTTTTTACTTGTATGTCTAAATTTATGTCTGATAAGCTGCTTCCTTTTTTTTCCCTGAAATTGCGACAGCCAACAGAGCTGAACACATACTATGACATAGACGCAGTGTACAATTGTTTGAAGAAGGAATATGGGGTTAAGCAGGAAGATTTGATAATATATGGCCAATCGGTTGGAAGTGGACCCACCCTACATTTGGCTTCTCGTTTACAGAGACCAAGAGGAGTTGTTCTTCACAGTGCCATACTTTCGGGCATTAGGGTCCTTTATCCTGTCAAGATGACATTTTGGTTTGATATCTTCAAAGTAAGTTCCATTTTCACCTTCCTCTTAAACTCTAAATCTCTTCCTTTCTGCTGCAATCCTTAAAAATCATTTGTTCCGAATATTTGCAGAACATAGACAAAATACGACGAGTCAACTGTCCGGTTCTAGTTATACATGTAAGCATCCTTTCCATTGCATCATTGTTCTGGTTACTTTGCTTAGTTACTCTTCTTTAATTTTAGTTATACGAATGTTTGCAGGGCACGGACGATGAGGTTGTCGATTGGTACCATGGGAAACGATTGTGGGAGCTTTCGAAGGAAAAGTACGAGCCTTTATGGGTGAAAGGTGGCGGCCATTGCAACCTGGAAACTTATCCCGACTACATTAAACATCTACGTAAGTTCATAAACACCATGGAGAAGATTTCCATTACGAAACCAGAGAAAGAGCTCGATTCTAAACCTAGTATTACAGAAGAAGAAACTAAACACAATAAATGCTTGAGACTTAAGAAGAAGGTAGCTGGTTCCAAAAAGGGGTGAGGCCCTGGAACAGGTAGATAATATTATTATTCATTTGTCTCCTAGAGTTCATTCACCGAGGGACTGGCAGCCATGGTTCCTTGAGCTTTCATGTTGATCGATCCTATGAGACATTGTGAGCTGATAGGAACCATAGATATATGTAGTCTCTTTGATTTTGAACCATTTATGGTCTGATAGAAAAATATCATTGAGAACGTATGGTTTTTGATCTAGGGTTTCGTGTATAATTTTACAAAGTGAAATATAAATGCTCCTCGAAATTTCCCTGGTCCAAGGTCCAAACCTCCATTGAAGAGGGCCCAATATGTGCATAAATTATTGTATTCTATTTCTACCAATTCTTCAAAATCGGGGCCGACCCATTATTTCAATCTCTGTAACAAGCTCATTTGATTTATTAAATTTTATAATATTCATTATTAAAAATAATTTTATAATTAAATTCAAATAATAATTCGATTTGTTAACAAGCTCATTTTATAATTTCTATAGTTAGACTATGTTTGGTAAACAGGATTTTGGGATTTGGGCGTAAATAAAAGATTAAGTAGTCAAACTCTTTAATTGTAGTGTTTGGTGAATGGAGGTTTGCAATAACTTGTTGAGCTAAAACCTCCAAAACAAAAAATATAGGGATGAATAACTTTTTTTACAACAGATTGGGAATGAGATATGTGGAATGATATATCTGACCATACTTACCCAAAAATTACTCCCATTGTCACATGCTCTCAGATCTAATAGGGGTGTCAAGATATCAGTATTATCTATTCTTTCATTTTCACTTTCATCTCCAAAATCTAAAGTTTACATACTAATTTATCACTAGGAACATGACATAATTATCATTGAGAATACAGTTTACAATTATATTGATACACTATTAATATTTATCAATTTCCACAAAGTTAATGTTTGCAAATTTGTTTATTTAAATTTTTAAAAATATTCTCTAATTAATTTCTATAATGTATGTTTTAATTCTTTGGTAATAGTGTTTTATTTCAATAATTTCACCCAATAAAAACTAAAGTATTATAAATAAATAAATATATCATGCTCTTATTTGTCATTTTACACATATCATTTTTTTCAACTATCCGCTAAGCTTTACTAAACATTTTTAAATAAATAGTTAATAGAATTAGTTGTCCAAATCAATTAATAGAATCAATCGGTCAAATCAACCACTATAATCAGCTATAATAGGCAGTGTCTATAACATAGTTTCATTACAACAACACATCTATAACATCGTCTAACTGTAACAACTAAATCTGTTGTAAAACCACTTTTTATATTTTATTTTTACCTTTAATAACAAGTTTTCATTTATAACAAGAACGATAATAAGGTATTTATTAAATTAATTTCTATAACAATCTATTATATTAAAATTTAATAAAATTAGTTTTAATCTTAAGTGAAACGAAAATAGTAAATTTTAGTTAATAAAATGTTTAAATTTTATATAAAAATATATCAATTATATTTTATTAAATGAGAATAATATTTAATAGATGAAGTTATATTTGTAAATTTTATTAAAGATATAATCTAAATCTCAATATTTAAAAATGTTACTAATATATTATAGTTTTTTAATTTGAATTTTTTAAAAATTAAAATATGATTTAAATATCAAATATTGTTATAAGTGTCTCGAATGTTGGTATAAGTGTATAACAGTCTTCTCTCTATAACATTCAAAATACTGTTAAACATACAAGGTTGTATAGATCTAGAATCTATCTTCATAAGACAAATCATTATGATCTGCCTAATTCTCATCGAATCAATTACTATTAAAATAAGAATACAGAATATTGAGATAAATCTTTATAAAGTCAACCCATATATTATTGTTATTGCATATTATTGAAATAAATCAATAAGGAAACAATAAGGATAAAATAACTTTGGTAAAATATGCAACAAATAAGAAAAATTTATAAATTATAATATGTTACAAGCACGATTCTAATTATTATTGTGATTGCTCAAAAAAGTGCCTCGACAATCTTAATTAGTGTAGAGTTAAAATATCTCTTATATCATATATATCATCTAATAACTTTAATTTTTGGCCTAATACCAAGAATATCATGTTATTGGCATGAAAATTTAGGTTTAATTCTAAGCAACCTCTTTATACATCTCCAATTATAAAAAAAAAATATTATTTTTAACTTTAAAATATAATACGTTAACTATATTTCTTAAAATAATAATTTTTTATTTATAATATATTTGAAATATTTAATGGTAATGATTATATAAATATCATATATTGAATTTTTTTAAAAATAAATTAATTTATTATTATAAATTAATTTTTTATCCCTTGTGATGGATGGATTTGGTTGTATAGGTAAATTAAAATATATTATATTCATTTGTTAAAATTTTGTTACAAAATTTACAGCATCTCAAAAATACTATAATTGAGAACTTAGAAATAAAATAATATAAATGTTTAATTTTTAGAATATTTATGCCAAATATTAATCAAAAACAAACTTTTATACAAAAATTGTTTAATATAATTTGTTTTATAATTTTAGTTAAAAATCTTTAAATTTTTAATTTTAATTTTATTTTTTATTTTGTAATTCTTAAAAAATTTAAGATTAATGTATATATTAGATTAAATACTTCTTTTTATTTTTTAATATTTATTTATTTTATTTTATTTAAATAACGATTTTAAATTTTAAACATATTTTTTTATTGTTTTAAAAATTATGTTATTAATTTTAAATTAAATATTCTTAAATGTTAAACCCTATATATTTTTTTGAAAGATAAATTCATTAATTCATTCAATTAATGGAATAAACACTTGTTGTAGATGGTGAAGGACAAGCTCTATCAATACAACAAAGATTTTAGACTCAACATCAATAAAACATTATGACATATTAACAATTGTCATTGTCACAACTCAATCACGATATATCTGGAGTGATTACAAACACTTAATACGATGAATAAATTAACCCCAGATGGTCCAAAGAGGCAAGCAAAAAAAAAATATTTTAATAAAATTGTTAGAAGGGACAACCATGAACTGTAAAACAGACACGAATAATACCAAAAAAAAAAATATGTCATTAAAATGTTCATTTTGCCTATATTTAATGACTTGTTTATATATATTTTAAAAGATATGAAAATTTTATTATAGAAACATTTTAAAAAAATCTTTATTAATTGTATTTGAATAAGAGTTTTAAATAAATATTTTTTTCAACTTTTTTTTTCTTTGTAAACCGTATTTCAAGTATTCCCAAAAATTATTTGGATTAATATTTTAAAATTTAAATATATGTTAAAACTATATTTTTAAAGCTGTTAAAAACAAATTAAATGTCTAAAAAGATACATGGCATTCATATGTTATATCAAATGTCATATAAATATAGTGTAAACATAATTATTTAATTAAAACCTCGTAATATAACATATATTAGTTTTTTTTCGTGTGATATACTTGATTGTATTTATTAATTAAATTATAATTTATTTTTAATTTAATATTTAAAAATTTAAAAGAATTGAAGAAAGTAAAAACATACAAAAAAAATGTTAAAAATGTGAAATTAAAAATAATTTATACAATAGTTATGGACATTTATATAGTTTTTTTAGAACTTTTAAAAATTTAAAAAATTATATCTATTTTTATTTAAATTAAATAATTTTATTATATGATAATTTTTAAATTTAATGAAATAATTAAAATAATAATTATCCAAGTATTAATTTAATTTAATTTTTTAATTTTTATATAACATTTAATATAATTTTAAATAAATAATAACATTTAAAAAATAAAAAAAAAATAATGATGTTACACCACATTTGAATGAAATATTTATAAAACTGTTAAATTTGGGTAGGATAAACCCAAATCCACGGTTAAGATTACTTAATTGATCGAGTCATAGGGCAGATAAAGTAAAGTCTGTTCTTTATAGTACTAGAGTTACTCATCATTTTAATTGCAAAGCTTTACTTTTTCTTTTTCCACCATTTCAGTTTCGTTTTGGCTATCTGAGTTTAGATAGGCACAGTCGATAAACTTGAAAAAGATTGTATCTTATTTTATCAATGACCCTGCAGGAGAAAAGGGGTGGTTCCAATGGTGAATATGGTGGTAAGGACCGGTTTCCAATTGGCATGCATGTTTTAGCAGTTGATGATGATCCTGTTTGTCTCAAAGTTTTGGAAAATCTCCTTCGTAAATGCCAATATCATGGTTAGTGGTTGTTTTTGTTTTCCTTTTGAATGCTCTTGAAAATTTTTCTTTATTCTTATCTCAAAGGTTGAAATTTACTTCTAGATTCTGCTCACAAGTTACGTGTTTACTGTTTTGTTTATTCTCAATATTTAATTCAAAGTTTTATTTATTGTTCTCAAAATGTTAAATAAATGCTTCTGTCAGGAAGATCTGTGTCTTGTGCTTTGAAGTGAATAGGGTCTTTGTAATTGTAGAATGCTAGGTTTGACTTGTAACGATGCTAAGACAGTGGGCTTCTTTTTGACATATCATGTATGTTTTCTTTTTCTGCAGTTTCCACAACCAATCAGGCAACTACGGCCCTCAAAATGTTGAGGGAAAACAGGAACAGATATGACTTGGTTATTACTAGTGTTAACATGCCAGACATGGATGCCTTTAAGCTTCTTGAACTCGTGGGGCTTGAAATGGACCTACCTGTAATCAGTAAGTATTAACCCTTTTTTTTTCCATTTTAATGGCACTGAATTATTCCCATTTGATTTTGCTCTTTCCCCCCTTTTGTCTTTTGAATTATTTGTGGAAGGAATGAAAATTTTTTTTGGGTAATGTTTGATGGTTTTATAAACCCATAATTATTCTGGATCTAAATTTGATTAGTAGATTAGAAGTGTTTGAGAGTGATTATACCATATTATCTTATTCTTGATGAAATTCCAGTGTTGTCAACTCATGGCGATACAGAGCTTGTAATGAAGGGGATTACTCATGGCGCTTGTGACTACTTATTGAAGCCAGTTCGCATCGAGGAGCTAAAAAACATATGGCAACACGTTGTGAGAAAAAACAAACCTGACTTTAAAGATCACATTAATGCACTGAATCAAGATAACGGACACGAAGATGAGGATCCCTCGATCCAGGAAAAGCCTCGAGTTGTTTGGTCTGATGAGGTGCATAGGAAGTTTGTTTCAGCTGTCAACGAATTGGGTCTTGATAGTGAGTTTTATGCTGTTTAGATAAGTGTCTCTTACTGTGACGCAGCATACCAGCTTCATTTCTAGTTTTAAATTTTCATTTTCTCTTTATTTAAATGATTCAGAGGCTGTTCCGAAGAAAGTTCTTGACCTTATGAATGTTGAAGGCCTCAAAAGGGAAACTGTAGCAAGCCATCTACAGGTAATGTCCTTATGAATGCTGAGGGCTCACAAGGGAAAACGTAACAACTAATCTGCTAGTTTTAGTAGAGTGTTTTTGTTACCATTTTACTCGTTAGAATTAGCACATTGTTAATGAAGTTATTGCAACTTCAGTTCAAGCTTTTGTAAGAGTTAGGCTGGGCCATACACATGGGAGAATTGCATATACTTGAAGTATGAGCTTTTATAAAGTGTGCAGTATTTAAGCTTACTATCTTATGTTGTCTTGCAGAAATATAGGCTTTACATAGGACACAGCATTGTTGCTGCATTAGGCAGTAAAGATCCGTCTTACTTGCGCATGGTTCCATTGGACGGCTTTGGATATTTTCACACATTGACTGGACCTGGAAGGATTTCAAGTGCCTCTCTGCCATCTTATCAACCAGGTGGAATGTTTGGGAGACTGAACTCCTCAGCTGCTTTAAGCCTACATGGGATTTCTTCTAGCGTGATTCAACCTGGACATTGTCAAACATCGAACAATCCGATCAATGGTTCTGGGAAGATCCAGCCAGCCGTGGTACCTGCAAACCAGAAAAAAAATGGAACTTTGTTTCAAGGGATCCCAACATCGGTAGATCTCAATCAACCGTCGCAGAACAAGCCCACCAACGGTTGTGGAGAATTTAATCGCGTTAATGATCAGAACTTCCAAGATGCCAGAATGGCGGTTGGTGGCTCGTGTAATACTCTACATGTTTCCTCAGGCAACCCTTTGTTGTTACAATCAAACACACAACAAACGAAACATAGTGGTGCGTTTGGAAATCAAGCATCCCTTAGTAACAGCCTTCTTGATCTTTATTCTTTCAAGGCAAAATCAGCAAATTTGGAGGACGCTAAAGGAGACATCTCCAATGTTGGTCTAAATAATTATATCATTCTGAATATGGATTATGCAACAAAGCAACAGCGGGGAGATAGCAGACACGATAATAACGGCAATACGAATCATTCATTCTGCCGAGCGGATTCCCTGGTTCTGTTTTTGTTTGTATGTCTTGTGTTATTTTGTTGTGTGTATAAGATATGTCAGAAGACTTATGATGCTTGGTGTTGAAGCAACATGTTCCTTCCAACACTTTTTTTTAAATTTGTTTTGCTTGCTTTTAATTTCAGGTTGGCCGGCTGTAACTTCTCCATTTTGTCTTCTTCCCTTAAAAAAATAAAAATGGATAAAAAATGAATTTTCATTTTATTAATGTCCGAACACAAGCCCTCTGTTTTTTTTTCCTCAAAGAGCTTTTCATGAAATGGCTTAAACTCTTCTTTGTTTGCATTTAACACAAATGTGGTTAACCCATATTTTAATCCATCTTATATATGTAAATAAAAAATAAAATTAAGGATATTTGAGAAGAATTTATACATGTTTCCGATGCTCACGGTGCTCCTATAACATAAAAATGAATCCTGAATACTTTATTATTATTATTTATGTCCAATTATTTTATTTGTGTTATTCCTTTTGTTATTTTTATTGCTTCAATCTTTATCTATGAATCATTTCCTCATACTTATTCAATTGGAAGTATTGATCCAATTGAAAAAAATTATGTTTCGTAATTTTATAATCCAATTTTTTAATTTTTAATTAGAATATAATTAAATATATATAATTTAATTGGCTTTAGATCCAAATAACGAGAATGTATGATTAAATTATTTTAAAAAATAAAATTTTTGTTCAGAATATGAATTAAATCGAAAAATCCTTAAGGGATTAATAGAACGAATGACACTTTTATCACTAAATTATACCCGCTACAATGCTTCTTTTTTTTTTTTTTGCAGTTATTATTATTCAGGACATGAAGATCTTCCCGCAAGGTAGAGGAGTCTTTTAAGTTTGTATCTGTTCTTCTTTCTTTTTCTTGTCTTTGGCTTTGTTTTGAGGGTAAACAACACTGTAACATTGCGGATTATTATTTTTTTAATTATCTCTTTTAATTATATTTTTTTTATACAATACTAAAAGTATTCATAACTCTTTTCTAATGCACTCAAGTGTACGTATTCTTGTATTGATAATAATGTCCATATCAATCGAGTTAAAGACTTAATCGACGAGTGTCAATTGATTTTTAAATTGATTGAAAATTTTATTTGGTAGAAAAATGTTTTTACCTGTATGTATAAATTTCTATATGATAAGTTGCTTTCATCTCCCCTTGTAATTGCAATGGTCAACAGAATTCATCACGTATTATGACATGGAGGCAGTGTACAATTGTTTGAAGAAGGAATATTGAGATATGGCCAATCTGTTGGAAGGGGAGCCACCCTTTCAGGCATTTTGGTTTGATTTTTTCAAAGCGTTTTCAGCTTCCTCTAAACTCTAAACACTTCCTTTCTGCTGCAGTCCTTAAAAATCATTCGGTCGGAATATTTGCAGAACATAGACAAAATACGACGAGTCAACTGTCCGGTTCTAATCCAGTTATACCATTGCATCATTATTTTGGTTACCTTCCTTAGTTCTTCAATTTTAGTTATCCAAATGTCTGCATGGCAAAAACGTTGAGGTTGTCGATTGGTATCATGCGAAACGATTATGGGAGCTTATGAAGGAAAAATAGGAGCCTTTATGGGTGAAAGGTGGCGGCCATTTGCAACCTGGAAACTTATCCCGAGTATATTAAACATCGACGCAAGTTCATAAATGCCATGGAGAAGAAATCCATTACGAAACCAGACAAGGAGATTGATTCTAAACCCAGTTTTACAGAAGAAGAATCTAACCACAATATATGCTTCAGAACAGGTAGATAATACTATTCATTTGTCTCCTACAGTTCATCCGACTCACTTCATCACCGAGGGACTGGCAGCCATGGTTCCTTGAGCTAATTTGATGTTGATCGGCTTCTATGAGACATTGTAAGCTGATAGGAACCATAGATATATGTAGTCTATTTGATTTTGAACCATTTATGGCCGCCCAAGTGTTCCATCAGAAAAATATATCACGGAGAACATATGGTTCTTGGTCTAGGGTTTTGTGTATAATTTTAAAGTGAAATATAAATGCTCCTCGAAATTTCACTGGACTAAGGTCCAAACCTCCATTGAAGAGGACCCAATATGTGCATAAATTATTGTATTCTATTTATACCCAATTCCTCAAAATCGGGGACCGACCCATTATTTTCATCTTTGGAACAAACTCAGGCTTGAAGACCAAACGAGCAAATATTAATGATTATAATGGTAAACGAGCAAAGATTGAGTGCTATCTCAGCTACTCGAGACGAGAAGTGGCTAAAGAATTAAGATTTCGGACTCTTTTTTTTTTTTTTCCTAATATGATATGATTACTATTTTTGATTAAAAAATAGTGAAGATTGCGTTGCATGGCTGGAACCGAGCTAGTTTAGTGGCAAATTGGAGAATGATTTGTAAACATGTCGCCCACAAATCAGCCACTACATACACTACAAAGAGACGGCTATAAAGCAATAAACTAGTAAATTAAACATGTAGAGAAGGTTTGCTTGAAATCGATGATTTACAACTAGAATCATTAGGGAAAAAAACCCTCTTTCTCCACCATGGATTTATACATGACCACATTAAAACAAATTCGAATAAAATAAATTATTTGATTTATTAAATTTAAAAATAAAAATAATTTTAGAATTAAATTCAAATAATAATTGGAATGAACTCAAATTTATTGGTATCAAAATAAGATAAGTTTAGGGTTACTGGACTAAATTTGATTTAATTAATTTTTTTAATAGTAAATGGATCACGGTCTTCCGTTTCTATCATTTCAGTGTTTGATGTAGGAACAACAAATGACAGCTAGCTAAGCTAGATTTGCGGTATCTACAACCAAGAAGATATACGTGCCAATTAATGTTACGATTCTTTAATCAACATCTTAGCATTTCACCTCACCCCCACCCCCACCCCCCAAAAAAAAAGAATTATTCATTAATAATTTGTATCAGTCATTATTAGCTCCTAACTCTAAGATTTAAGATAATGTTTAGAGTAGTATTTTAGCTACAACTAAATAAATAATTTATGCTTAGGTATGAGTTAAATATTTCTTTTTATTGAATTCATAATTTTTATATTTGTTAATGATTATGTGATCCGGATTTCGTCACTTGTTGAAGAAATAAATACAGTGGTAAAATAAGGGGATATTTAGGAGCGAGAGTGTGGACCATTAAGCACAAAACTGGATTGGGGTTGCGACTGGAGGTGGGGTGGAGCCCCCGCGATACGGACCATACCGCACAAGTTGAGTCCGTATAAAACTATACTTCTACTATCTGACTTTGATTAGAAGTGGTTTTTCAACCCTTAAAATGATGTAGTTGAAACTTTGCCCATTATTTTTTCCCAAAAAGATTTTTATGTAAAATCTGTGTGTTCTTATTTTTTTTTCTTATTTGCTTTGCAATCGTTCTACTGTCATTATCGTCTTTAGTTATAACAATATTAATTAGAAATATAATAATTTTAGTTGATTGAGTCTTAACTCTATTAATATCGGTGTTATTGTAATACATTGAAGGACGTGAAATTAAACGCATTTAAGCGTATAATATTTTCAATTTAGTGATTCTAAAAAAATATTAATAGTTTAAAAAGTTATATAAAAAAATTAATTGCAAATTTTTAGTGAAATGCTACATTTGTATTTTGTTTTTAAACTCCTCACATGGCTAAGGCTAAGTTACATTAATTACTTTATTATAAAGTTTATAAACAATTATGCATTAAAATGGAAGCTCCTAGGAAGCCCACTTCTCACTATGCCATTAATTATAATGTGGCAATAGAGAATATTCTTGTGAAAGACACTGACAACATTAGGGCAATTTCTATTTCAATTTTTTTTTATAATTAACTCCAATGCTTAGAATCATTAATCAACAAATTAAAAGGTTAGTAACATTTATTATTAAATGGACTTCATTTTTGAATTTTACAAACATCATTGTAACTATTATAGCCACATTATTTATTTATTTATTTATTTAGACGAAAATATTATAGAGTTACATTTTAAAAAAAATAATGGTGAAAACTTGTCGTAAATTAACATTTAAATATATCACAGAAATAGAAATAGAAAAAAAAAAAACATCCATATATGATGTACCCGTGAGTCAAACGCATGTCAAAAAGAAAAAGCATGTAGTGTACGAGAAATTCCTACACCAGGGAACATGAAAGTTTTTGGAAGACATGCAGACAAAACAGCATAGATTCTTCGACGCCAATGGCAATGAATACCAAACAAATGAAAGTCATAACCAACAGAAGATATCATCATAAAAGGAAGGTAACATGGATTCTTTTTTCTTTTTATATAAATTTATATTTGATAATTGATTGTGTATAAATTTATATATTAATGATGAAATAAATTTATGCCGATCTTATCAAAAAATAAAATTATTCTTATTTAATTTTTTTAAAAATTTTATTAAAATCATTTAGTTTAATGTAAGTTACGTGGATATGTTACCTTTAATATTATATCATTTAAATTTTAATAAAATCATTGAGCTCAATCATTTATATAATCGCATGAGTTTAAACCGTGTTACTTTCATTTCTACCTTGATATTATAAGTAAGTTATATAAATTGTCACTCAATTATGCCTGTGTTTCTGTTTTAGTCACTTAACTTTACAAATTTTTAATTTGAACACTAAAGTTTGAATTTGTTACTGTTTTGGTTACTCATTGTTAAATTGATAACGGAAAGTCTTTTTCTGATTGGTATAACACATTTAGTGCTCAATACTTTCATATTCTATCAATTTGATCCTAATTCTAAACAGTTCAATAAATTAATCCTTCACATTTACAAATTCAATCAATTTAGTCCTCAAACTTCCTAACTAAAGCTTTCAAACTTTTAAAACAGAGGCATTCCACTTCTATTAATTATTTTATTTATTGTTGAAATTATCCAACTCGATACATAACTCTTTTTGTTTATATTTCTACGAAGTTAGTGTTAGAAAATAATTAAACACCATTAAAAATAATAGAAAATAAAATTTTTAAAATATATAATATATATAAAAATTATAAATAATTTAATATTTGTAAAAAAATATTTTTTACTCTAGCTAGCATAATTTTAAAGGAAAAAAAATAGAGAAAATCGGTTTAATCGTCAAATTAATGAATTTTTAGTTCGACCCAATTGGTCCGCGGATTGATTGGCTCAATCTTTTATTTCGAAGCAGTACCCTGATAGGTTCTAGATCCAACTTCTTAAAAGATATTTCTAAAATTATGCTAGTCAAAGTGAAAATTATTTTTTTTAAAAAGTATAAAATTATTTATATAATTTTATTATATATATATAGATATTTTTAGAATTTGTATTTTCTATTATTTTTAATGGTGTTTAGTTAATTTCTAACATTAACTTCTTAAAAATATAAAAAAAAGGTTATATACCGAATTGGATAATTTCAACCATAAAAAAAATAATAGATGTGGAATGCCTCTGTTTTAAAAGGTAAAAGCTTTGGTTGAGAAGATTGTGGATCAAATTGATACAATTTGTAAATGTGAAAGGTTAAATTTATTGAATTATTTAGAATTAAGATCAAATTGATAGAAAATATAAGTATTAAGGACTAAATGTGTTATTATACCAATTAGAATAAGGCTTTCCATTATCAATTTAACCGCGAGTGACTAAAATATGAACAAATTCAAAAGTTAAAGCCTAATTAAAAATTTTTAAACCAAACATAATTGTGTAACCATTTGTAGAATTTACTCTTATATTTTTGTTCCCATTATCAAATTTTTATTTTTATTTTTATAACTTTGAAAGCATAAATTATAACTAAACACACTTAAAAAGCGAGTTATGCCTTTAAAATTTGCGTCATTTCAAATATTTTTTTATTTGATATTATGCATATCTATTTTATAATTCATATTTAGAGCTTTGTAAGTGTCCCTCCTAATAATATTATTTTTAAAATCGTAACCACATTTTCTCTTTAGTATCATTCCAAATATTATTGATTAATTGCGTGTTAATCTATTGCTTGTACATTAATGACATTCACATTAGTTACTTTCTAAAAAAAAAACAGAACATGTGATCCAACCCTTTAAGTAGCATACTAACTATTACTTAAAAAAGGACTTCCACTTTGAAAAAGTGTTACTTTTAATAGAAAAAGTAATATTTATTAATAGGAAGCACGTTAGAAAGGATGGCTTACAACAAGCAGCAACAAATTGGAAAAAGAAAAGGGAAGATACCCCAAGCCTAGAACGGATACAACCTTCTTTCAAATAAATAATATACATTATAGTATATGAGTTTCACATTTTTTATATAATATTTATGTATCTAATTTTGATAAAAGTTGTATATTTTGATACTTTAATGTATCAATCTAAATTTTAGTGCCTAATTTAGATTTTAGAGTTAATTTGATGAAAATATCTTAAAGATTGTAGTTGACAAATTAAACATAAAAGTAAACAAATTCATAATTAACAACTAATTTTATTTTATTAACAAATAATAAAAAATTCAAGCTTAATAATATTAACAATCAATTTTTAATAAATTAATCTTAATACCCGAATTAAATACTAAAAATTACCATTTTTATCTTTAATTAACAAAACATATAATTTTTATTAAATACAGTAACTGATTTGTCATTTCTGATCATCACGTTTTCGTTTGACATATCAAAATGAAAAGTCATCCTTCATGTTGTTTAAAAGAGTAGATTTTTTATTCTCGCTCCCTTATATTGAGCTTAGCTCTTATGGTTTGTAAATATTGACTTTCACTTCAAGCCAAATGGATTCCGTTTCTTCAATAAAAGAGCTTCCCTGCATAAAATAAAATAATAAGTCATAAGCATTCAAGTGTTTGATGATTTGTTCACAGTCACATGATCCACTTTGCTTTTCTTTTCTTTTTTAGAAATTCACCAAACAAGTTGTTTGAATGTTTAATTACGATTCCATTCTCAAGTCATAAATTTATTGCGAAGATATCACACTTAATATTTTAATTACTGTTTTATAATATTTATCCTATTTTTAAATCTATATATTATATATAAGTTTAAAAAAAATTATTGATTAAGTTAATTTTTTGAAAATTTAGGAAATATGTTGTTTCTAAGGTGTGTGAAAGCGTGTTCAACTGGACGAGCTCTTTTTGTAATTATTGGAAAACGCATTCAAAATGGACACACTTTCCCTGACATGTCAGCTGGAAAACTTGTTTCAGCTAAGCACACTTTCACACACCATTTCTCAAAACGGTTTATTTCACTAAATTAAAAAAAAACTATTTAATTAATTAATTTTGTTTAATATATTCAACTAATTTAGCCAAAACTGGGTTTTGGAATATACCATTCTTTTCAAAGAGACATTGAACTTTTATTAGACGGATTGAAAATGTAAATTGTGATTAGGAACACACCCAACTATGAATTATGATCTTAATTAATGAGAAAAAAACACTAATATTTTCTATATAAAACTGAAAATTTTAACTGAAAAAAGGTTGTAATCATCAAGATAATTTTATATGATCCACAATTAAGGGGAGAATGGAGTAAAAAAAGTGATAAATTACATGATTCAATTCAAAGGAGAAAATGGAAATTTTGATAAAATTATAAAGCTTGCGAGGAATTTAATTTTAATGAAAAAAAAAGACCTTTTAGGACAAAATAAAAAAATGGATAACCAAACTTTTTTATTTGGGATTAATTATGATAGTTTCATGGGTCTGTTTAATGTTTCCATGAAGTGCATCACCACTCATGTGGACCAATATTAGTAAGCTTTACTTTTGTTGTTGTATTACTTAAAGTGAATTGAAAAATCAAAATCTCACTCAATTTTTTTTCTTTATTAATTTTATCATTAATCTCACAACCTTCCATCAGTTCATTGAAAAATTTGGAATTATATCCATGTTTGTTGCACGTCTATGATAAAAAGATGGCCAGATTGTTCGATGAAATTGAGTCTGCCCTACAGCCCTAGTGTGATTGTTACCCCTCACATCCCATCAAAAATTTTTGGCTACAGCTGGACCAATTTGAATTTGATCAATTTTTTTTTTTACAGTAAAATTATTTGTTGAGGTATCTGTCACGGTTTTTTGTATTCTTTGAGTTTTTGAATTTTAATTCTTGTTTTTGTTTTTTTTTTTTTACATTTGATATTTAAAAAATAAAGTTGAATCAATAATTATTTTAATCAACTTTTGATGAGTGCGAATGCATGATATCTTAATATTAAAAAATTAAAATTTAATTAATAATAATTTTTCAAACAATACGAATAAAGCAAAAACTCGAAACAGGTGACCAAGATTATGTGAAAATTGTTGTGGGCATAGCCGCATAGATCAACCCTCTTTGTCGACCTGCAGCACCCGTAGCAGCTCTTTCGGTGGGTGTCGAGCCACAAGTTTTAAAGTTACTCTATGCCCAATACGATTGAACTCTCAACCACTAATTAAGATAGGAGAGACTTTTGCCATCTCATCTAACTCTTGCAGTTAATAGAATGACTAGTTTTAGTGATGAATTAGATTACATTAGATTAACATTTGTTTATCTAGAATATAAGTTGTCCCTTTCTTATTAATTTCCTGTAGCTTGCTTTACGTTGGTATAACACCTCACTTGAAGTTTTCAATTATCAAATCAAACAGCAATGCTGCGTTCCTAAATTAAAGGCTAATCCAACCACCAAATATATTCAATTAGACTAATTGTATCTCAATCCAAATGAAGCCATGGCAAGGACTAATTTGTGAGTTTGAAAGAAAGACTTGACCCGTAGGCTAATAATAATAATATTATCATTCATAATAAAATAAAGAAAACCAATCAAAGCTTTGCTGTATTTAGCTGGATGGCAACCAAAGTTGTGAAAGATTTGTCATGGCATTAAAGTATTAATTAATCATTAAGCAACTTGCTTCATCACATTATACATTTCCCCCCCCCTTTGTTGGTGTCTATTATGGGTTGTTAATTATTATGACATGACCCTTCTTAATCTTTCATTAGCGTTTCTAAGCTATGGTTCCCTTTTACATATGCAATATAATATTATTACTTTGAGGTTAATTGAGGTTCACATGAACAATAATGTCAATCTCAACATATTTTCATACGCCACTTGTAAGTTGTTGACATATAATTAATGGTTGTTTTAGATCTTTAATTAACAACACTTCATTATATTAAAATTATTGGACCTAAATAAAGAAGAAAACAACTTTATATTCAACCTAAGATCTAAAATCAAATGTACAAATCCCCCTCTCTATATACATAATAAAACCATTCCAATCTCTAGTTTATAATTCCTTTAATTTCTCTATCTTATATTGCTAATTTACTAATTTTATAACTTAGAATTAAGATTTAATTATCGCCGATTGAGTCTTGACTCGATTGGTATCAATATTATTTTCAGTGTTAGAGAAAATGTGTTTGAGTATGCTGAAACGCATTATCCTCCTATTTAAGAGTTGATGAAGAATTATCGATAATTCAAGATATTATATAAAAAAACAAATAGAGACTGACATCAAATCTAATACAGTATATACGTATTGTAATACTATACACATACGAGTAGTGTGGAGACTGAGGGTTCCAAATTCCCAGCAAACTTTAAGTCTCTGATATCCTGCGACCGATGTGTCATTATCAAAAAAAGGCTGCAACAAGCATAGCATTTCATTCTGAGGGGGGGTCCCACCTATAGACGGTTTAAGCCAATAAATTGTAAACGTGGGTGATAGCAGGGCAAGGGGATGGGGGGGCTACCCCCCTGTCTTACACCATAAGGAGCATCCGAAAATAAAGTGTACTTTTTTGTGGTACTTTTGGTTTGAGGGCATGCTGACCTATTCCCCCAAGAACACTAGGGTAGGGTCTCTCTTCTTTTCTTATTGCCTGGGAATTGCCCCGCCCCCTGTTTGTTTCTATTTTTACAAAAATAATCTTGACTAATTTATAATCATAACCATAATTATTTGGTATAGTAAATCTGTAGTGCATCTTGTCTAGATGTCTAAAAGACTTTATTAAATATATTGTTATTGAAAAGTAAAAAATTCAAAATAAGATTAAAATGATGATGAATGTCTTAACTATTTATTTATTTTTTAAATATATTTTATTTGAAAATTAATTATTTTTTACAAAATAAATTATATTACTACATGAATGTTTTTAGTTTTTACATAAAATTTAATAAAAACTCACATGATAATGTTTGAACGTAACAACATAGTTTTTAAAATTTTAACTTTATAATTTCATCAAAGTTTTGATAGATTATAATAAAAAAATTTTTATATAGTTTTCTTTCATGTCGTAAATATATCACAATTTAACAGTCCTAAAAAAATTAAATAAATGAAAAATATATATAAGTTTTTAAAATCCACTCGTAGAATTGAAATAAATTTCATATTTAAGATGTTAGGTAATAATCTTAAGGATAAAATATATTATAAGTTGTTGTAGTTTTTAAAATTTTGAAATTTAATTTTTGTACTTTTGTTTTTAAGTATAGTTCATGTAATTTTCAGATTTTAAAATTTAAGCTCAGCTATTAATATTATTAATTTTATTGTTAAATTTGTAAGTGTGTCATTTAAAAAATAAACTCGCTTGATAATTATGTAATGAAAAAATGACGTTGTAATAAACTTGAATTTAACAAAAAAAATTAACAATATTTAACAGTTGAATCTGAATTTTAAAATCTAAAAAGTTGAGTGGCTAAATTCCTAGAAATAATAGTATAGGGGTTAAATTCCATATTTTCAAAGAGTACAAATACTTATAGCATATTTTTACATAATCCCTTTTTCTATTTATATAATGTTTAGAATTACCCATAATTCTTCCTAACTCTTTAAATAAGAGGATAAACGTGTTTCAGCTCACTCGAACTCACGTTCGAGTGCACAGACAATTAGGGGTGAGCAAAACTCGATTCGACTTGAAAAAAATTCGAAGTTCGAGTTATTCAAGTCAACTCAAATTTTTTTTCGAATTTCAAGTTTGAATCGAGTTGAGTTTTCGAATTCGAATATCAAATTATAATATTTTATATTTTTACCCCAAACTCCCAAACCTTTTTACCTTTCCCTCAAAACTTTTACTCATTCCCACTTTCCCCCCAAAACTTTTTTCTCCCATCCCAATCCCCCATCTACCCAAAATCCATTTCCCACCAAAATTTTACTCTCCTATTTACTTTTTCTCAAAATTTTACTCCCCCAAACCCTCAACTTTTTATTTTCCCCAAAATTTTTACTCCCTCCCAGTTTTTCCCTAAAACTTTTACTCCATTCCTATCTCACCTCCCATCTACCCCAAACTCATCCTCCCTCTAATTTTTTTTTAATATTTTCCCTCCAAAATTTTACTCCCCCTATTTACTTTCCCTCAAACTTTTATTCTCCAAAATTTTTTATTTTCCCCTAAACTTTTACTTCTCACCTTTTACTCTCAAATAAAAAATCCAAATTATCTAAAAAAAATCACTAAACATGAATAATAATAATTTTATTTATATCTATTATTTAAACTATTAAATTAAATTTCACATTTTATATTATTTATATTATTGAATTGTTTAGTCATATTGAATATTTATATTAAAATTGAATTATTAATTATGCCATAAAATATTCGTGTTAAAATTTTATATTGATATCAATTTCACATTTTATCTTTAAAATAATTTTTATTAAAAAATCACATTTTTACATTTAATATATNACATTTTTACATTTATATTTTTTAATTCCAAAATATATAGTGACAAGAATATGAAGATAATTGAAACACTAAGCAAGCAAAGAAGCTACCCGTATAAAAGATTTAATAAATAAATTATTAGGTGATGAAAGTTAATAAAAAATTTGGTTAATGTGGACAAATTTTATTACGATGGGTGACAGTGGTCACAATGACCCAAAATTATTTTTTAAAATTTAACTCGAACAAATATATTCGACTCGATTCGAGAAAATTTCAAATCAAATTAGGATAATAAAATATGATTCGTCAACTCGATTAACTAGAAATTTTTTCATTCGATTCGATCAAACGCTCATCCCTACGGACAATAATGTCAAAACCAACCAGGCTAAAACTTAGTTAGAATTTACATTTATTTTCTAATATATTTTAAATATTTTTTCAACTTTAAAAATTATGATGAGTTATATAAATATTGGGGCAAATATCCAAAATATACCAAAAAATCTGATTATTTACGGAAATGGGCCAGTTTGTAGAAAATTTAAGGGAAAGGGCCATTTCCCCCAAAAACGCGCTGACGTAGACGCACTGACAGTGCACCCTGCTGGAAGCGTTTTTGGCCACTGTTTGTTCAGAAACGTCTCCTCAAATTAATTTTGCCGGAGACTATTGGGCCAAAAATTCAATAAATTTTTCTTTTTCATAGCAAAAACGCGTCCACGTCAGCGCGTTTTTGGGGGAAACTGACTAAAAGCGCGCCCCTGGGGAGGCGTTTTTGTCCACCTCAGCAAAATCGCGCCTACGTGGACGCATTTTTGCTGAGGTAGACAAAAACGCCTCCCCAGAGGCGCGCTTTTAGTCAGTTTCCCTCAAAAATGCGCTGACGTGGACGCGTTTTTCGGGAAAATGACCCTTTCCCGTAAATTTTCTACAAACTGGCCAATTTCCGTAAATAATCAGATTTTTTGGTATATTTTGGATATTTGCCCGGAATTTAGTCTATCTATTTTTTAATTTCAAAATTCAAGTATAATTGCTAAAATTATTTTTCTTTTTGTTAAATTTGTTAGTGTGACATTTAAAAAAAAAAAACTCACTTGATATCAATGTAACTCAAAAAATAACTGTATAGCATACTTAAATTTAAGAAAATAATTTTAACAGCGATAACAAGTGGATCTTAATTTTGAAATATAAGTAGAAGAACTAAATTCATAGAAATAAAAGTACAAATATCAAATTTCAAAATTTATGAAGAGTAAAAAGATTTATGACATATTTTAACCAAAATATTACACGTTGAATTGATTAAAAAAAAAGCAATTCACTTTAGTATATGTATTTGATATTAGATGATGAAACATGACTAAATAATTGTAATTAATTAACTTACATCAATAAATTAAATTACATAAAAAATGGAATTAAAATCATAATAACGAAATAAAAAATATTGGTCAAATAATTTGATTCTTTTATGGGTAAGATAGGATTTGAAAAGTTTTAGATGGGTATTTATGAAATATAAGAATATTATTTGATAGTAATATAATTAAAAATATAATATTATAGTAAATTTAAATTTAACAGTTGAACATAAAATTTGAAATATGAGTGGTGAGATTGAATTCATAAAAGTAAAAATAAAAATATTAAATTTTAAAATTTACAAAGAATATAAGATTTGTAACATATTTTAATTAAAATGAGTTGTTTTTTTCTAAAAAGTTAATTATAAATTTGATATTTAGATGAGGAAATACTCATTAACTCGGATCGGGAAATTACATTACATAGAAATGGATACAAATTATGAAAAGGAATCAAAAGAATTTGGTCAAATAGTTTGATTCTTTTACGGGTAAGATAAGATTTGAAAAGTTTTAGACGGGTATATTGCAACTTTTTGCTGCGAAAAAAAATATAATATTTTGAATTTAATAAAATTAAATAATTTTTTAATTGATAATAAAGCTGGGTTAGTGTTTGATATGGTGTATTTTTTCCTTTTTTTCTTTAATATTTATATTTTTAATATTTTATTATATCATTATAATTGTCAATGCTGGAATCTAAAATTATATTAATGGTATACAAAATATTATTCAAATAAAGTAATGCATATGGGTGTATATTACTCCAACTAAAATACAAGTTCAAGCAGCGATTCTAATTACTTAGAACATTTCTTGTGATGGTTGAAGACTCAAGGTATTTTAATTAATTAATTTTTATTATTTTTAATTATATAAATGTTTTTTACAATTTGTAATTCTATTGGTCACCAACCGTTTCTCTTTAAAAGTAGATGGCTTTTCGTCAGTTTCTTAATTTGATTATGTTTTGGACATACGTTGTTTTAAGTTTTATATGTTTTTTTGCCTGTCTTCCATTGTTTAATAAGTTTTCACTTTTAGAAATATTTGTCTACTCTTATAGTATGTTTTTTTAGTATTACTTATGCATGCAGTATTACTTTTGCAAGTGATTTTAGAGGTAATTTTGCCATCGTCCTCTTAAATTTGGTGGATATTTGGTTTTTTTTGTTAATTTTTACCCGTCACTTTGAAACATATAGGGCTGATTTCTTTATAATATTAAATGCTTACAATCACTCTAAATATATCGTGATTTAGTTGTGACAGAGCCGATGAGTGTTCGTTATTATTTTTTTTCCTGAATTGTATGGTTGAATCCATAAAATGAATTAATAAATTTTTTAGTCAAATATCATATTGGAAATGTAATTACGGAAATGCAATTACTTGATTAATAATTACACGTGATAAATTTATCAATCAAGCAGCTTGAATTTAAACAAGGTAATTCTGAACAAATCAAAGGAATTGTGAAAAGAAATTGACGTGGGAGGCTATAATTAGCTTCCCAGAATAATGGTATTTAGCAATAAACATCAAATTAGTTACCATAATTGGTTTAGCTTTTAGTGCTAATCTTTTATAATAAAAGCATTTAAGTAATTTAAATTTTAAAATTCGAAATATTTAATGTAAAGCCAGCGATGTTAATACACACTTAAAAACTATAAAATAAGGAAAGCGTGCCTTTAAAAGAAGTTTATATTAATTGAAAAATATTTATAAAACCGTTAAACTTGTATAGGATAAACCCAAGCCGACGGTCAAGATTATATAATTGATGGAGTAATACGGCAGATATAGTAAGGTCCATTTATAGTAGCTTAGTAACGTTTCTACAGAGTCATTAGCGGGTGAAAATACAGTAGAGAAATAATAAAGAATATATAAATGTCGCAAAAAAATAAAATAAGAATGGAAGGCTTTGAAGAAAAAAAATATATAAACAAGCTCAATTACCAAAATAATTCCTCAAAAAAGAATAAATAAAATAAAGAAAAGATGCTCTGTTCTGTTGACATGAAAGAGCTAAAGACAAATACAGAGTCGAAATAGGGAGAGAAAAAAAACCTGAGACAGAGAAAGAGCGGAGAATTGCTTTGCACCCAAAGGTTCAAAGGAGGAAAATAAAAAGAAAAAAGAAAAAGAAAAAGAAAAAGAAAGATTTCTGTTGTTTCTGGGAGTTGAGGCATTTTGGCCATCAACATCATCATTGTCTCTTTGTACAGCTTTTACTTGCAAAGCTTTTCTTTCTCCCACAGTTTTATTTTCCAATTCACTCTCACTTTCAATTCCTGTCTTTGTACTATCTGGGATTTATTTTAAAAGTTTAAAAAAGGCAGTGGATAAACTTGAAAAGATTGAAACTTTGGGTTTCTGATCTCTGTTGTTGCTTTGTTTTCTCATCTGGTTGTTTGGATTGCTTATTTTTATCGATGACTATGGAGGAGAAACTGGGTGGTTCCAATGGTGAAGATGGTGGCAGGGACAGGTTTCCAATTGGTATGCGTGTTTTAGCAGTTGATGATGATCCTATTTGTCTCAAAGTTTTGGAAAATCTCCTTCGTAAATGCCAATATCATGGTTAGTGGTACTTTATCTTTTGAATTCTGCTGAAAATTTTCTTCCAACTTGAAATTTACTTCTAGATTCTGCTGACAAGTTACGTGTTTACTATTCTGTTTATTCTCAATCCTTAATTCAAAATTTCATTCCTTGTTCTAAAAATGTTAAATAAGTAATCTTAATGTGTTTCTGTCAGGAAGATCTGTGTGTTGTGCTTAGCATGCGTTTAGAATTAGGTCTTTGTAATTGTAGTATGCAAGGTTTGACTTTTAACAATGTTGAGACAGTGGGCTTCTTTTTGACATATCATTTATGCTTTCTTTTTCCTGCAGTTACCACAACCAATCAGGCAATTACGGCCCTCAAAATGTTGAGGGAAAACAGGAACAGATATGACTTGGTTATTAGTGATGTTAATATGCCAGATATGGATGGCTTTAAGCTTCTTGAACTTGTGGGGCTTGAAATGGACCTACCTGTAATTAGTAAGCATTAACCCTTTTTTCCATTTTATGGCACTGAATTTTACTTTTTTTTCCTTTTCCCCTTTTGTCTTTTGATTTCTTTGTGAAATGAATGAAAATTTCTATTTTTTTGGGTGAAGTTCATTCCCCATAATTTTCTGGATCTAAATTTGATTAATAGAGCAGAAGTGACGATATTGTCTTTTTTTTTTTCATGATGAAATTTCAGTGTTGTCAGCTCATAGTGATACCAAGCTTGTAATGAAGGGGATTACTCATGGTGCTTGTGACTACTTATTGAAGCCGGTTCGCATTGAGGAGCTAAAGAACATATGGCAACACGTTGTGAGAAAAAAGAAACCTGACTCTAAGGATCAAATTAATGCATCAAATCAAGATAAATCTCGGGGAGGAACCGGAGAAACTGGTCCAACATCTAGCAGTTCTGACCAAAAGGTCAGTAAGAAGAGGAAGGACCAAAGTGAAGATGAGGATGAAGAGGGTGACGATAATGGACATGAGGACCCTTCAACCCAAAAGAAGCCTCGAGTTGTTTGGTCTGTAGAGCTGCATAGGAAGTTTGTTTCAGCTGTCAACCAATTGGGTCTTGAGAGTGAGTTTTATGCTGTTGAGATTAATGTTCTTATTATGATCCAGTGATTCTCATGCCACTTGCATTTTAGTTCTAACCTTTTGTTTCCTCTTTTCTTAAATGCAGAGGCTGTTCCGAAGAAAATTCTTGACCTCATGAATGTCGAAGGCCTTACAAGGGAAAATGTAGCAAGCCATCTACAGGTAATCTCCTTATGAATGTTGAGGGCTCACAAGGGAAAATTTAACAAGCGATCTGCTAGTTTCTGCTAGTTTCATGTTACAATTAGCGCATCGTTAATGAAGTTTTACAACTTCAATTCAAGCTTTTGTAAGAGTTAGGCTGGGCCGTAGGCATGGGAGAAGTGCATATACTTGAATTATGAGTTTTTATAAAAGCGTGCAGTATTTAAGCTTACTATCTTATGCTGTCTTGCAGAAATATAGGCTTTACCTAAAAAGACTCAGCAGTGTTGCAACTCAACAAGCTAACATGGTTGCTGCATTAGGAAGTAAAGATCCGTCTTACTTGCGCATGGGTTCATTGGATGGCTTTGGAGATTTTCGCACATTGACTGGACCTGGAAGGATTTCAAGTGCTTCTCTGTCATCTTATCAACCAGGTGGATTGTTTGGGAGACTGAACTCCTCAGCTGCTTTAAGCCTACGTGGGATTTCTTCTGGTGTGATTCAGTCAGGACATTCTCAAACATTGAACAATCCGATCAATGGTTTTGGAAAGATCCAGCCAGCCGTGGTACCTGCAACCCAGAATCAAAATGGAACTTTGTTTCAAGGGATCCCGACATCAATCAATCAACTGTCACAGAACAAGCCCACCAACCACTTTGGAGAATTTAATCGCAGTAATGATCCAAATGCTTTTGGTGTTGCTACAAACTTCCAAGATGCGAGAGTGACGGTTGGTGGCTCGAGTAATACTCTACCTGTTTCCTCGGGCAACCCTTCATTGTTACAACCAAACACACAACAGACACAACATAGCGGTGCATTTGGAAATCAATCATCATCCCTTTGTGTGACACCACTGAATCAGGAATCGTTTGACATGAATGTTCGCGGTTCTTCTAATTTTCTTGATCATGGTAGATGCAGCGAAAATTGGCAAAGCGCGGTTCAATTATCCAGTTTTCCTTCAAATGCATTGTCAACAAGTGAAGCTTTCAGTCATGAGCAATTGCCGAATAATAATTTGCAAGAAAGTATTTCTTGGACGAGCTCTCACCTTAGTAGCAGCCCTCTTGATCTTTCTTCTTCCATGGCAAATCCAGCAACTTTTGAGGACACTAGAGTAAACATATCCCAAGTCGGTCTAAATAATAATGTCATTCAGAATATTGATTACACAACAAAGCAACAATGGGGAGGTAGCAGACATGATTACAACGGCAATATGAATAATTCATTCAGCCGAAGAGACTCCCTGGTCCCTGCAAGTGGACCTATGATGGACCAAAGCAATGTCATCGGTGATAAAACGAATGATGTTTCTTTGTTCAGCCAATTTAGTGGTGACAGTACTTATGTTGTTCCACACCTTGATGGTGAGAAATCAGCTTTCGACACAAAATCGAGATTCAATGACGACTTCCTATTTGAGACAAAGCCACAAAACGGCTTCAATCAAAATAGTTTTGAACCTTTGGAGAATATAATGATTTCCATGATCAAATCGGTATGAAAAGAAAACTTCCATTGTCGCTCTTAATTTTGAACCCTTGTGTGCATAGTGGCTTAAAATGACTCAACTTTTTTATGCAGGATCAAAATAATGAGACCCCATTGATGGATGGGGAATTCGGATTCGACGCGTACTCCCTTGGATCTTGTATATGAGACGGTTGATGCTGATTCTGAGATAAAAGACGGTACAAAGGCATAAGTCTACTGTTTTTATGGGAATCTCTGTTGCTTCATTTAATATATTGAAATTGATGGCAACATCCTCCTTTTTCCAATTTCCTTCTTTCTTTCATCCTTTCATGTCCTTTCGAAAACATTGATTGAATTGTAGTTTGAGAAATTTATAGTTTCTCCTAGTTTTAAGTTCATTTGTATTTTGTTTTTCCTAGTTTCTTTGAAGGTAACACAAGAACTTGGAGTTTCAGTATTTCCACAGCTGAAAACATAGCTTTTAGAAGGAACATGAAAAGCCCTTCATGTGTGCATAACAACAGTGACTGAATACAGTTCTGAATTCGCCATTGCTGTGTGGTTGATGGGTTTTTTTCCTTAATTTCAAGGTTAATTGAAATAGCCTTCTTACTGGTATTGGAAATTCATAGTCCTAACAATGAATAAATAAATGATCAAGGTGGATATGCTTCAAGTACTAGACTATGTGATATTTGACTGAATTAAACAGAGAGTTGGTCTTATTCTCCTTCCCAACCCATTTCCCTAGCTCTTTGTTCCCATGTTGTAGTGAGTTTCCTCTCTTTGATCAGCAAAGCCTCAGCCTTTTCTCTAGCCCCCTCACAGGTTTCCGTGGCAGCAATACATTTTTCTGCTTCTCTTTGGTACTGGGAAGCCACCCTTTTTGCTTCACCAAAGGTGATGTTCATATGGCGAGCATGCTCTTCAGCAACAGCCTCTTGCAACTTCAATTCCTCTGTCAGAAGGTCTACAAATTGCTTCTCCATCTCTTGCTTCAGATCAGGGTCATTGCGTAGACAATCTGTGTCATCACGCTAACATGATATTGGATGAATTTTTAAAGAAATATAACCAATTTGAGTTTATCTAAAAAAGGAAAAAAAAATCTCCAACCTGTATCTGAGAGATTGGCCAACCCTGTTAAAACAATAACAGTCAGCAGAAATATATGAACTCAAATTTAGTTTTTACTTAATTGAAATGTATGCACGATAATGACCAAAGAAATATGCACCACAATAATTAGCAGCAAATTGAAGGAACATGGATTTCCAGAATCAAGTGTCAAACAAACATGAATTTTATGCAAAATTAGCAGCAAAAAACAGAGCAAGATCTCAAATTTTTTAAATGGGTATTCCTTAACTACACTCCAATGAACAAACAACCAATCAGAATCAAAATTTGAGAACAACTCAGAGTTACGAAGGAAATAAAAAAAAACATGAAATTTGAATAATAGTAATAAAATGGCGTAAAGAGGGAGGGAGGAAGTACAAGGGGCAATCTTGACGAGGGAAAAAGGTGGGGGGCAATCACAGATGCAAGGAGGGCAAGAGAATTTGGAATCGGCAAATCTGAGAGTTTTCTTGTCTCTCTTTTTACTTGTTGATTCTCTCACTGTCAGTGTTCTATGGAAACCAGGGATTCATTGATTGATGGATCAGCGAATATATGAATCTACCGCTTCAAGCTTCAACTATCTTTTCAATGTTTGCTGCATCTCATGTTTGGTTCTTGACTTCTGTCATTGCATCTCAGTTTTTTCCCCAAAATCTAAAAGGCTTGGATTAGATACGAAGGAAAGCTCTCCAGGCCCAACCTAATCCAAGTTGGCTTTGGGCTTGGTTTATTCATTTTATTTGGGATAACTCAAACATTTAGTCCCTGAACTTGGTAATGTTTCCTAATTTGGTCACTGATTTTTTTTTTGGCCCACATTATTCCCTGAACTTGACAATCTTTCTCAAATCTGATCCCTATGATGATTTGGAATTTTGAGATCATCCCACATCATCACCTAAATTTTTTTAGAAAAGAATTATATTTTTATGTGATGATGTGGCACAATATCAAAATGCAACATTATTACATGGACCAAATTTTGGAAAACTTGCCAAGTTCCAAGACTAATGTGAGAGAAGTTGTCAAGTTTCATGACTAGCGTGGAGAAAAAAAAAGTTCAAGGACTAAGTTGAGAAAAGTTTCCAAGTTCTGGGACTAAGTGATGCTTTATCCCATTTTTGTGTTCTAAATAGAAGAAGCAAAACCCTGGATTAATCTGGACCATTAATCTTGTTGGTAAACATGTCAAAGCTTCATGTTAGCCTCGGACGATAAATATTCATTCATGCCTGCGCAGTTATGAAATGTAATAGTATTTTAAGACAGTGGACATAGTTTGTCATACAAGTAATGAAAATGGTAGATTCCAATATCAGCCTAAACAATTAGATGAGAGGATTTCTGCAAATTTGAGTTTCAAAACATTCATTCAATCCAAATAATCTAGTTTTGCCAACACAGCTTCTGTCAGTCCTTAATTTAAGCATGTCTGAGATCCACATAGTACTCATCTAACCATCTTTGGATGATTTCAACTTCTTGCCGCCTCTGTTGGATAAGCCAGTCCGGATCGTCTTTTGTGGCGGCTCGGAAATCAACATGGTGAGCTCCTAATACATACCAACGAGAGAACATGTTTAAGTTGATGACAACTAAACAAAAATGCTTAATCATAAATTTACATACCTTTTTCTGTGACAAGAGCAATGATAGTGGCGGATATATTTCTCACCACACTGTATATATTTCATACCATAAATCAGTTTCATTGTGATTGAAATTGATTATAATTTTGGCTCATGTAAATTCTAATCTAAGAAGCTAACCAGCATACTGTTTCTAACAACTTACCCTCCTCTGCTCCATGGATCCTGCATTCCATTGGAAAATATGATGTTGCTACCGAATCTCTTCAATACTTTCTCGATTCTCTGCATACGAAAGAGACATTAATAGTTCAAATCGAGTATGGGACCAACATATTTCTCGAAAACGGTACATCTATATAGAAAGAACCAACAAGGAGAAGCGATGAAGAAACAAAAATTAACTCACTTCGCCACCGAATTCAGTTGTGATCCAGTGTGGCCGAGGCAAAACCCCGTATTTCATTCGGCATTGTTCCGCAAACCTTTTATAATCAAAGCCAGATGGAGGAAACATGCTCTTATTAGAACAAGTCATTGGCATAACCATCTCCGTGCATGTCTGCATAATCATTTAGAGAATTACTTTCCGAACACTACGATGCATTAGGGGGAGTACTCAAACTCTACTTTTAGCTTTTTATATTATTCCAGTCAACATTCGATCAAATGATACCGATTATCGATCATCAATATGATAGCAAGTTTACCTGCCAGTGCCAACCATGAAGACCATGCGGATCAACTTCATGTTCTACCTCGAAGCATTTTTCCGTCTGAGAATAGTTGTAATATAAGCTTGCTGCTGCAAAAGCACGACTAAGCTTCGTTGCCCCCGATGGAGATTTATCAATTATCTTGCACATCTACGTGTAAAAGGATGGTTTAAGTGTCGAAAAAAGTAATCAATAAGAGGATCTTCGAAAATGTTAAAATTTAGAGCTTGATGCAAAACAGCTTTATTTACACGTCTTACCTGCTGCACAGGATAAGCAGGTAATGGCTTTAGGAAATTTGCCTCAGTTGGATAGTTAACCATGGCTGTATAAACAAAAGCAGTCCATAGCCACTCTAGAACAGAAGCTGTTGAATGAAGGCTCCTGAAATTTGAACAAATAAATATGATTAATTATAAGGAAAAGTAAAAAATAAAAAGAAAGTAAAACATGCATGGTAAAAATCGGTTCATAACATTAGAAATGCTAAATTTCTTGTGATTGCTGGTTATCAGCTTGGTTGAAGGTAGAAATTTTTTTCTGGAAAAACTAAATAAACAATTGCTTAAATGAAAGTTGATGTAACAAGATTCCCAGAATTCTAGGAAAAGACTTTGAGAATGTTTACAACACGAAAATAGTGCCTCATGCATGAATAAGCAGCTTGCACAACAATCTAACTCAGAAGACAAGTTTACTTAATATACTTCCATTTCCATGACTCACTTGCAGGTCCTGAAAGCTTTGCTTAGTTCAGCCAAGGCTTGTTTCTGAGTTGAAATTGCCACCAGTTCTGCCCAGCTCCCCTTTATCACTGAATAGCAATTCTGGCTTACATCCTGAATCCCCCATTTTAGTTTTTGTTATGAAGGAGAACTCAGAGATATATACAGTTTAAGCACAAATTCATCCATATTTGAGAACTAAAAAATGAAACCTTGAAATCCAGGGAGACAGCATCGTAGAAGCTTGACCATGGGATTATCTTATCGAACTGTAATATAGGGGCTGAAGAAGCCAATGCACCAATTGCTATATGAGGGTATTTAAGTCTAAACCATGCTGCTAACACTGTGAGAAAGAGAGAATGTTTTTCATAATCATAACAAAATGGCTGTTTTCTTTAATGAAAGATTTACCTGAAAATTCTTTAATATCATCAGAAAGTTCCATTCAACTAGCAGAAAAGGATGTTCTAGCTAATTATTAGTACCAGTATTGTCATATTAATCCATAAATCAGATCATTAACTTCTTGAAAAAACACTAAGAAAATGGAGGGCCCTATGGTTTGAACTTACTTCCTCCATAAGATCCACCGAAGATCACCACTGGGGATGCTTCAGATGACAGGTTCTGCTTCAAGCTTCTTATCAGAACTGCGAAATCAGCCAAGGCTTGCTGTGAATTTAAGTACCCCAGGGTCTTTGCTGACTGGTATGAGTCTTTCCCAAATGGCATTGACTCCCCATAAAATCTATGCTGAAAAGTTCCCAATAGAAACAAACCCATTAACATTGATTACAAAAAGAAAAAAAAAATCATGTTTTGGAAAAAGATTTGGGTTTTAGGATATGCTTTCAGTCTTAGAAAACACCCACAGAGTTAAAACAGAGCAATATATTTTCTGTGTTATTACAAAAACCAAGAAACTATTTTTGAGTAATGTGAGCTACTCCTCGAGTAAAACTTCTTTTTGTTACAACTCAGATAAAAGAATCCTGAGAAAGTGAACATTACCTCAATGAAGAGAAGGAGAGCTCTGAACTTGGGAGCAATGTCAAGCATGAACCCTGTGTTAGCAGCAAACCACTCAATATCTCCTTCATTCCCAGTGTAGACAAAGATAGGAGCGCCTTTGTGCCAGTATTGAGTGTTAATTAGGTACTTTTGGTAGAATATTTTAGAGCTCTTGGGGTGGAAACTGAAATGGTCTAAAGTCTGAGGGAAATAACGAGTCTTAAATGGAAGCTTTGGTTTTGCAGTCTTGGCATGCTTGATTAAAGACTGATAGGCAGGTCGAGGGAAAAATGTTTGCAATGAATAATGACCTGCTGCTGCTGCTGTTAGTGTTACACAAAATGTGATGATGAATGGAAAGAAAATAGATAGGCAAGGAGCCATTAGTGGTTCTACTGGGATTGCTGCTTTCCTGGAATTCAGCAGCTTCACTCTTTTTATTAGAACAGTCGGGGAAAACTAAAAGGAAAAGTTGATGATTCTATATGTACACGGATGATGGTTATGGCATCACTGACATGGAGCATGATGATCCATGAAGTAGGCTAAACATTTTTATTTTTGAGTTGAACAATAATTTGTCACCTACCTGCCAACTGCCAGCTAAGGCAAACAAACAATAGCAGATTAGCAGTAGGTCATTGGATGAAAAACTGTCATAAATAAGCATCAATAAGATAAACTGATATCATTGATTCCAAGCTTCCAACAATCAAACTGTTAGTGTTATCTCTATTTTACCCATCACAGTGTCACACAGAGTAAATCAACGTATTGGAGACACTGTTTAGACCTTAGAGAAATTGGCATCTTAATCATCAAAAACTATATATTAAGAAAAAAAAAAAAAAGAGGTAGTTTCAGGGTTGGCTTCAGAGGACTAGGCCTAGAATTTGAGTCAAAGACCCTAGAGAAACTAGGGTCCAAGACATAAATTATTTGTTTACTTATCAGAGCTTCAAGAGGCAAAGATACCACATGCCCTCTCTGCATCCCACTGAGCACCTTGGATTAATATTAGAATCTTCAATGAAATTCTCTGGCATCAACATTGTTCTAGATTTTTGGTAATTACTGATTTTCTTAAAGGACAACTAGGTGGCATTCAATATCAGGTTTAAGTGATAAACAGAAAAAAGATTAATTATGTTAGGTCATTTGCTTTGAATTTATGATACCCTAAAACCAAGACCCTCGTTTGCATGTAGCGATAATTAGAAAAAGCCAAGAACTGAAAGATAAAATGATTCCAACTGCAATGGTGGGGGCCCACAGGATCACTGCCCTGATCCCCTAAGAGCTTGTCCACAGAGATCTTTTTGTCTTAGGATAGAAGCATATTGTAAGATGAAAGATATGAAGACAGAACAAAAGAATATCTCAGTTTTGATGTGATTTAATGGTGTTGCAGTAACATTATATTCATCAGTTTAGTCATATAGTAAATTTTTTTAACAAATTTCTTAATTTTTCAATTCAATAAGAGACTAAAGTTTGGCAAGGACAGTAAACCTTAGTACCTTACACCATTAATTGGATGAGATACCAATTTAACTTTCTTTGATATTAAGAGCTTCAACCATACATTTCAAGGTTAGATGTAGATGAAATATTATCAAAAACAAAAGAAGAAATATAGCATTTAAAGTTAAAAAATCATAATAACTGGCATTTATTTTCTGGACTGATGCACCACCAGAGTTGAATTCTAGTTTGTCCCTAACCCAACCTACATATCTTACTCCATTAATGGTTTCCCTTTAGTTGAGTGAAATATCAATTTTTTTTAAGAGCTTCAATCATATAGAGAAAGAAAGTTAAATATTTAGCAAAATATTACTAAAATCTACGTATGATTATTTGTGGGATATAAAGACCTATACATAAAATTGTGCATGATAGATGATGTTTACCGATTGATTAAAACTTCATTAAAAATCAATTGATACCTTCATAGTATATGAATATAATCCAACTGTATAACATAATTTTCTTGACAAGGCTAATGAGGGGAAATCCCTTAAAGAGAGCCAAAAGCAATGCTTTCATGACAGTAGTCTATTGAATTTCTTGGCCAGCCTAGCAGGCATTATCTTTGGGTTTATGATAGTAGTCTTTCATTGTATATAGTTTGGGTATAAAAAGATGGTTTATGGAGTAGTAGGAGGGGTTTTTTTAAAATGAACTGGATTTGATTATTTTTCTCAGTTTTCTTACTGTTGTGCTGCTTTTATAGATATTAGGTAAAGAGAATAGTATCGATGATGATTTTCTATACACAAGCAGTTGGTACACATGACTAAAGTTGAGGGTTATGATGTTACCAAATTAAACAACAAGACTCTACCAACACATCAAATCAGGAATTCCTCTTATTCTTCTAATATTCAATAGGATTGCAATATGTAATATCTTAATAATCGCAAAATTTTCTTTTTATATTCTATCTAAAATTCAATGCCATTAAATCGCATCTATCAATTCTTTTCTATATTTGTATGTTATAAATATAAAATAAAATTTAAGTATAATTTGTTTTCTTTTGTTCATACGCATTTCATATTTTATATATTTCACATATATTATATGATATATGGAGTTAGATAAAAAGAATTGTGATTCGATAAACAAAATAAAAATTTAATTCCATCATTATTAAATCGATTATTAAATCGATTCGTATGATTCGTATTATTATTTTTTGAATTATCCACCACCAATTTGCTGTTTGTTAATCAAAGAAGTTACCAAATGAGCAAAAACACTGACCAGAAAAAACAAATGAAAATCTATCAGAAAGTGGGTTACATGTGAGGCAGCAGCAATGGTTGAACCCAAGTTGCAGATAGAAACTCCCTTGTATGATACAGATGTGAAATCTGTAAATACCCTCCTCCTTCCCTCTTATACACTTGGTATTTCTCATTGTCAAGAAACATGGACATCTGAACTGTGTTTTTTATCTTCTGTTCCTTTCCTTGTATTACCAGACATGTGGTTTGGCTCAAATACGTAATCTCTTTCTCCAATCTTTTGAGTGGAACCCTTTTATCAAGCTTAACCACATGTGTGCCCCTTCCCTGATCCACAAACACCGATATCAGCTCCTCTTATACCAAATCAAGAACCTTCGTCGCGATTTCCCCAAGTAGCGAGATGCTGAACATTCAATATGCCAACCAATGTGTGTATCGCCTTCATCGTCTGTGAAAAATTTGAAACATATGACGGATCCATTTCCCCCAAATAATATAAGGAGTCACCGTCAGATACTGGGTTGGTAAAAGAAGGATTTGGGAATGTGGCAGAATGAACTGTATCTCAATCCAGTTGTTGTCACCTTGACCCAAATACCTACATTTATTACCCTTAGCTGTAAATGTCGGATACCAAATATTTTCCAGTTTGGGGAAGTGGTGTACCCGGAAAGCAAACGCTTCCATTTGCCTCAAATCAGGAACTTGAATCCTTGTTCTCGTGAAAGGTTGGAAAATAAGATTGGAGTTGGAGACTTTGTGACGAGAAGCCAACCTTTATTAGAGAACCTAACTTCACATCCTTCAAATTCCGGAATATTAATGCTATACGTCAAGTTGGTAACGGGATCATATAAATTATACCTTGTTCCCTTTTCTCCTCCTTGCCGAAACAAAAGCCATGGATATTTGTATGGAACACCTTCTTTATTCACCCTCCACTCCAGGGGATGGATCAAACTTTCTCCAAATTTTGGATGCCGCTCGAAAATTGATTTTAGCGGCTAATGTGGGAAGATGTTGAAAGAATTATATTTGTAAGTGTGCCGGTAACCGAAACCGTAAGCATTCACTCCCACTCCCATTATTTGGATGGATCTTTTCTCGAGTAATCGAGAAAGAAGCTGATCGCAGGGCCTCCTTTTTTGCTTTATTTTTTTCTCTAACCACAAATTAATTTATCTTAATCACCACCTCTTGGCAGTCATCGTCATAAAAAAGATATTCAACCTTTTTGGAGTATATTATGACTGTTGTGCGGAAGCGTGTAAAAAAGTAAAATTATTGTACTGAAAAATCACACTGAGTTCAATTCCCAGGAAAGAGAGGTGGATCACGAGGATCGCTT
Source organism: Gossypium australe (assembly GCA_005393395.2). Taxonomy (NCBI): domain Eukaryota; kingdom Viridiplantae; phylum Streptophyta; class Magnoliopsida; order Malvales; family Malvaceae; genus Gossypium; species Gossypium australe. Next base: position 7,304,186 of record CM016626.1, read on the forward strand.
AAGTACCAGATCTTTCCTAGCCAGAATATCCCTCTATCGTAATTTAATGGCACAATAAATAACTACAATTACACTCACAAGATATGAAAAATAAATAATAAAGAACACCAGAATTTTAATGAGGTTCGGCAAATTTTGCCTACGTCCTCGGGCACTACCAAATATATTTCACTCCAAAATTACAAGTGAAAATATACAAATAGGGAGAGAGAACAATGCCTTAAGTAGAGAATGGCAAATTGTGGGATGAAGAAAATGAGAAATGGTTAGGCCTATTTATAGTTGAGGTTCAGGGATCAACTTGCAAAGTACCTATACAAATAGGGACCAAAAGTTGCAATTATCCCAAACCAAAATTAGTGCCATCCATTATCTTTGAATTATTCCCACCCTTTAGTTACCCACTATCAATTATCCTAATTTAACTTTTTGTTAAAAAAAGAGAAAAAGAAAAAGAAAGAATAACACATGCATAATTTAAGGGTTTCCCACATAGGGGACCCTTACCCAACAAATCTCCCCCTCCAACTATGTGGGAATGCCTCCATACCGGAGATCAAACAACATGCTTCAAATTTTCCTCTTGGCAAAGCTTTCGTCAACATATCAGCACCATTATCATCAGTATGTATCTTCTCAAGCTCTAACAGCTTAGCTTCAAGAACATCTCGTATCCAATGGTACCTCACATCAATATGCTTAGATCTGGTATGAAAAGTTGGGTTCTTACCAAGATGAATAGCACTCTGGCTATCACAATACAGGACATACTTCTCCTGAGTAAAACCAAGCTCATGCATAAACTTCTTCATCCAAAGCATCTCCTTGCATGCTTCGGTTGCTGCAATGAACTCTGATTCGGTGGTGGACAATGCAACACACTTTTGCAATCTCGATTGCCATGCCACAGCTCCCCCTGCATAAGTGATCAAGTAACCTGAAGTAGATCTCCTCGAGTCAATATCTCCGGCCATGTCTGAATCTGTATAACCAACAAGAACAGGTTTCTCATTGCCGAAACAAAGTTTCATGTTGGAAGTGCCACAAAGATATCTCATAATCCACTTCACTGCATTCCAATGCTCTCTGCCTGGATTAGAAAGAAAACGACTGACTGTACCAACGGCATAAGCCAAGTCTGGCCTCGTACAAACCATTGCATACATCAGACTCCCCACGGCTGAAGAGTAAGGAATTTTCTGCATCTCTTCCTTCTCCTTTTCTGTGGAAGGACTATGCTTAATACTCAATCTGAAGTGCGTAGCAAAGGGAGTGCTCACCGCTTTAGCTTTGTCCATGCTAAACCTTTGAAGTACTTTCTCGATGTACCTCTCTTGTGATAACCATAATTTCTTGGCCTTTCTATCACGAGTCAACTTTATGCCAAGAACTTGCTTTGCTGGCCCCAAATCCTTCATTGCAAAGGATTTACTCAACTCTTGCTTCAACTTCTCAATTCTAGAAGCATTCTGACCAACAATAAGTATGTCATCAACATAGAGCAAAAGAATTATAAAATCATCACCAGAGAATCTCTTAACAAATACACAATGATCAGAAGTAGTCTTCTTGTAGCCTTGCTCCCCCATAACAGACTCGAACTTCTTGTACCATTGCCTTGGAGCTTGCTTCAAACCATACAAGCTATTATTCAATCTGCACACATAGTCTTCTTTCCCTTGTGCAACAAACCCCTCTGGCTGCTCCATGTAAAGCTCTTCTTCTAAGTCACCATGAAGAAAAGCAGTTTTCACATCCATTTGTTCAACCTCTAAGTCATAACAGGCTGCCAAACTCAGTATAGTTCTAATAGAGGACATCTTCACAACCGGAGAAAATATTTCTTCAAAATCAACCCCCTTTTTCTGAGTATAACCCTTGACGACCAATCTAGCCTTGTATCGTGGAGATGAAGACTTCTCTTCTTGCTTCAACCTGTAAACCCACCGATTCTTCAAGGCTCTTTTACCCTTGGGCAATTTCACCAATTCAAAGGTATGGTTCTCATGCAAGGATTGAAGTTCATCTTTCATCGCTTCAACCCACTGATTTTTGCATTCACTCTCCATAGCCTCTTCATAACATTCAGGTTCTCCCCCGTCGGTCAAAAGAACATATTCATCAGAAGAATACCTGACAGAAGATCGTCGATCTCTGGAAGACCTTCGAAGTGGAACCGCTGGTGGAACTATAAGTGCTTGTTGTTGATCATTCACAACATCATCCATGGGAGCATCAAAGTCACCTATATCCTGATGGTCATCAGTAACATCACCATGCACATTATCCTGGATAGGACCTGGTGAAGAGTTTAGGGGAACCGGATTCACATCGATCAAATCACCACTGTCTTATGAATTCACTTTCTCCGTCTTATCAATGTCATCGATGGTCTGATCCTCAATGAAGACAACATCTCTGCTTCTCACGAGTTTCTTCTGAACGGGATCATAGAGTCTATAACCAAACTCACCATCTAGACCATAACCAATGAAGATGCATTGTCGAGTCTTGGCATCCAACTTGGATCTTTCATCCTTTGGAACATGAACAAATGCTTTACAATCGAACACACGTAGGTGATCATATGACACATCTTTGCCAAACCAAACTCTATCTGGCACGTCACCTCGCAAAGGAACACTAGGAGACAGATTTATCACATGTGTCACTGTCTTCAAAGCTTCAGCCCAAAATGATCCTAGCAGCTTTGAATCTGACAACAAACATCTGACTCTCTCGATCAGTGTTCGGTTCATTCTTTCAGCTAACCCATTTAACTGTGGAGTTTTTGGTGGTGTTCTCTCATGTCTGATTCCCTGTCGTAGACAATACTCATGAAACGGCCCTGTATACTCGCCACCATTATCAGTATGAATGCACTTTAACTTCTTCCCTGTTTCTCTTTCAACTGATGCATGAAACTGTTTAAACACCTCAAAGACTTGATTTTTAGACTTCAAAGTGTAAACCCATAGCTTTCTCGAACAATCATCAATGAAAGTCACAAAATAAAGTGCACCGCCAAGTGACCTTACTTTTATCGGACCACAGACATCTGAATGGACCAACTCTAGCAACTCTGATCTTCTATGAGGAGGATGGCTCCTAAATGAAACTCTTCTCTGCTTTCCTGCTAGACAATGAGCACAATCCTTCAGTGAAGCATTCTTCAAACCTGAAAGTTGATTCTTCCTCGCTAAACAGTTAAGCCCCTTTTCACTCATGTGACTGAGTCTTTTATGCCACAACTCAGTTGAGCTGTCATTCACTGTCACATTCACCGTCTCTCGAGAAATTGAAGCTTGCATCAAGTATAAATTTGAGCTCTTCTTTCCTCGAGCCACAACCAAGGAGCCTTTAGTCAGCTTCCACTGCCCCTCACTGAAGGTGTTACAGAATCCCTCATCATCAAGCTTTCCAGCAGAAATCAAATTCAAACGGATATCCGGTGCATGTCTGACATCCTTGAGAGTTAACTTTGTTCCATTGTTACTCACCAAGCTAACATCTCCCATACCAACAACTGGAACCAAACCGTCATTACCCATCTTCAATACCCCAAAATCACCAGGAGTATAAGATGTGAAGAAATCCTTCCTCGACGTGACATGAAGTGATGCACCAGTATCAATCACCCAACTGGTCTCGTCACATGCTAGGTTAACCAAATTCTTATCATAAACGACCAACAGATCTTCACGAGTAGCAGTAGCAACACGTTCAGATTTTTCATCATCATTCCGATCGTGTTTATCACCACCACCTTTATTCTCTTTCTTCCACTTGAAGCAATATTTTTTGATATGCCCTTTCTTGCCACAATGATTGCACTCAAGATTCTTGTATCTTGGTCTTGACTTGCTTCGGCTTTTATCTCTACCCTTTCCATTATTGTCTCTGCTCCTCCCCCTGTTCTCGGTAACCAACACCTCGGATTGTGATGTAGAACCCTGAGATCGTCTTCTAACCTCTTCATTCAACACACCACTCTTAGCCAAATCCAAGGTAATAATACCCTTTGGGGCAGAATTAATGAGCGAAACCCGGAAAGTCTCCCAAGAGTCTGGTAGAGTAGCAAGCAACCAAAGCCCTAAAATCTCGTCATCAAATTGGACACCCATACCAAGCAACTGATTCATCACACTCTGAAATTCACTAACATGGTCAGCTATAGACGTTCCTTCTTTGTATTTCAACGCCATCATTTTCTTCAGCAAAAACAACTTGTTATTGCCCGACCTTGAAGCATACAAGCTTTCAAGCTTCTCCCACAATGTTCGAGCATGTGTCTCCTGATCAATGTGGTTGTAAACATTTTCTTCAACAAATTGCCGAATAAAGCCACACACTTGTTGATGCTCAAATTCCCATTCTTCATCACTTTTCGAATCGGGTTTTTGAGTAGCAAAGACCGGAAGATGCAGGGCCTTCACAAATAACAAGTCCTTCATTTTATTCCGCCAAAGTTGATAATTTGTGCCATTCAACATAATCATCTTGCTCGTATTGATTTCCATAATTATTTGAAACAATAATCGAGCTCTGCTATTTTTCTCCTCAATCCCAACTACTGTATACGTGAACAGTACCGTATACGTGAATAGTGCCACAAACGATTGTACTCCCCAAGTACGAATCTAGCTCTGATACCAATTGTTGTGCGGAAGCGTGTAAAAGAGTAAAATATTGTACTGAAAAATCACACTGAGTTCAATTCCCAGGAAAGAGAGGTGGATCACGAGGATCGCTTAAGTACCAGATCTTTCCTAGCCAGAATATCCCTCTATCGTAATTTAATGGCACAATAAATAACTACAATCACACTCACAAGATATGAAAAATAAATAATAAAGAACACCAGAATTTTAACGAGGTTCGGCAAATTTCGCCTACGTCCTCGGGCACTACCAAATATATTTCACTCCAAAATTACAAGTGAAAATATACAAATAGGGAGAGAGAACAATGCCTTAAGTAGAGAATGGCAAATTGTGGGATGAAGAAAATGAGAAATGGTTAGGCCTATTTATAGTTGAGGTTCAGGGATCAACTTGCAAAGTACCTATACAAATAGGGACCAAAAGTTGCAATTATCCCAAACCAAAATTAGTGCCATCCATTATCTTTGAATTATTCCCACCCTTTAGTTACCCACTATCAATTATCCTAATTTAACTTTTTGTTAAAAAAAGAGAAAAAGAAAAAGAAAGAATAACACATGCATAATTTAAGGGTTTCCCACATAGGGGACCCTTACCCAACAATGACAACACCAAGGAAGAGATAGGCTAATAATATGCCAGAATATCAAGCTGGTTTTGCAAAATATTATCTGCAACACCATAAAAACCATGACTAAAGTTTATGATAGTATTCTTTCATTGTATGTACTTCGGGTATAAAAAGATGATTTATGGAGTAGTAGGAGGTTTTTTTTGAAATGGGTAGCTACTTATTTGGCCAATTGATCTGGATTTCAATTTGATTTGATTCTGTCTCACTTTTGTTACTGTTGTGTTGCTTTTATAGATTTTATGCAGAGAGCAAGCAATTGGTACAGACTTCACATGATCAAAGTTGAGGGCTATGATGTTAGCAAATTTAAACAGCAATACCCAAGAGCAAAACCATCATGAAAATCTAAACTCATTCCTATTCGTAGTATTTTCGATTTTCTACTAAAATGGTTACACCCAAGTTTTAGTTTGGGCTTATAATAAGCAGGCCCATCTCAAGCCTTGCCATAGATTATTTAATTCTATGTTCACCTGAATTAACGGTAGTATAGCTTCGGAATTGAACTCCTGAAAAAGCCCAAAGCTGCTGCTGTTAATTGTGTCTTTAAAATTTCAAATATTGTTTGATTGTAAGTTAACTGAAAATTCAGCTGAAATGGACTAATTATTGGACTTTTCTTACCATTATTTTACTTTACTTCTTCCTTAAGTTTGCTTCTACTATGATCCAAAACCAATGCTATTTCCATAGACGGCCCAGAAGCTTTCATGTGCATCTGGTAGTTTCAACCATTCACATATATACATACACGTGAAAGGCCCTTAGTCCTCCACGTCTCACTTTAGAACTTTCTTTGCATCGCCCCGTTTTCTTTTTAAAGTTTTGCCAATATTATCAGGAATCGGCAAAAAGCAGATTACAGGCTATCCTAAAACCCCATCCAAAATCTTCTTCTCAACGATCTAAAAGCGAAAAACCCAAAACAAATGTCCCAGAAAACAATGGAAGTGGTGAAGAATTTGGACATAAAAAGATACATGGGAAGGTGGTACGAGATAGCTTCATTCCCATCAAGGTTTCAGCCAAGGAATGGGGTGAATACAAGGGCTACCTATACTTTGAATGAAGATGGAACAGTGCATGTGCTTAACGAGACTTTCACTGATGGCAAAAGAGGGTTTATAGAAGGTACTGCGTACAAGGCGGATCCCCAGAGTGATGAGGCAAAGCTGAAGGTGAAATTCTATGTTCCTCCTTTCTTGCCCATCATTCCTATAGTTGGAGATTACTGGGTTTTGCACCTTGATGATGATTATCAGTATGCTCTCATTGGTCAGCCTAGCAGGAATTATCTTTGGGTATGTCTTTTATCCTCTCGTATCTCCTTTGTAGCCATTGAAGCCCTTGATTCTTCAAATGGATTTACACAATTTGCTAAGACAAAGTGTTGGGTTTTTTTGTTCTTTCTTTTTTGTAGGTATTGTGCAGGCAAACACATATGGATGATGAAATCTACAATCAGCTGGTGCAGAAGGCTAAAGATGAGGGCTATGATGTGAGTAAATTGCACAAGACCCCACAAAGCGATCCTCCACCTGAAGGAGATGACGCTCCCAAGGACACCAAAGGCATTTGGTGGATCAAATCCCTTTTAGGCATGTAGGAAATTAAGAAAATGTTTGATGTATTCATGGTTTCGTGGGACACATGAAAATATATATTCCATATCTTGTCTTTGCTTCGGAAAGATATAGGTCGGTTTTCATGCTTTATCCATTTCAAAGGTCACCTACTTCCATATCTTATTCAAGCAGAACACTTTCTTCTGGCATGGATCATATAATGGTTCAGACAAGCACTCAGCATGAACATATTTACTTTGCCATTGCCTGGCCCTGGGTTGGGTAGAAAATGAATTGATTGCCATTTCAAGTGATACTGAGTTGACATCCATCATTTGGGATCTTGCAAGCCATCCTAGTAAGGCTAACATCTGCAGTCAGTGAACCCAAGACCCGATCAAACAAACATCTAGACATCCTTTGAATCTTGGAAGTGTATTCTGTTAGCATTTTCCAAATACAACCATGAAGATTGATACAATACACCCAAAAAAAAAAAAAAAAAGAGATTTGAGCAAATAAGAAATAAAATTTACTAGTACTTAGAAGGCACGTTGCAAGTGTAATATAATATATATATGTTGTATGTATGTATATGAAAATCATCCTTTTGAATGTTTTGGTTTCACTTCCCTTATCTTACAGTACCATTAGAGCTTTCAGTCACCAGAACAGGTGAAAGTCATCATAGCACATCTACTTTCTCTGGAAGGTTACAGTAAGGTACAGCATTGATTGGTTCTCTTGGCCTGCTTGTAGAACATCTGTTTCAACAAGCATAAGTAGATTAAGATTATAAACTCTTAATAAAATCGAAATGTCACATGCCTACCATGTTCAGGAGCATTTGAAGACAAAATATGGGTATACTGACTTGCCATACAGTATACACAACAAAAAGTTCCAAAAGGACATGATAAGAAAGAAGCAGGAGGGGACAAAATAAAAACTAATACTAGAAGGGCGACTACTAATAAATATGAAATCTTTAGAAAAGAGCCCTGAACCCTTGGTTTCAAGGACAAGTTTCAATCCTAGGCAACTATATATATATTGATGAACGGGATAGAAAGAAAGGCCTCCCAAGCAGTTAGATGCATATGCAAAATAGCAAATAGGTGAATGCATAGTGGAATAAAGTCTTGCACATGTACCTGAGATGCTGCACTCAGATCTGAACTCTTCTCAACTAAACTGTCCAGCTTCTCACCTCGTTCAAGTACACTATCAATAGTTTTATGCTGCATCATTTCAATCAATGAGAGAGGAATAAATAATCAATCATATGCTCACACAACATTAAACTTCTTTCCACATTTCATCTTCAAGGTACATATTAAGCAGCAGAAGATAACAGAAAATCACACAGGACTTGAAGAAAATACAAGGAAAGAATATATTAAACTGCTTGAAGTTTCAAACAAACCATTAGCTAGCAAATATTCCTTAACAATCCTCAAGTTGACAAAAAAGACAGCACTCATTAACTGCTTGGTGTGCCAAACAATCGAAACTGTGATATAATTTATTGATGGATATATAATCAATTTTACAAGGAGTTACAGCCAGGTATTAGAAAATAATTGCAAGAACTAATTTTCACAAACCATAACTAAAGAATGGAACCTAGGTTCACTTCAGTTCGCAGTAAGCATAGACTTTTTCTTCTATTCTAAAAAGCCACTTGGCAGTTCATATGACCTAAACTTACAACACCTCTCTTTCCACCAAATGACAATAGGCTAGAAAAATAATTTTAGCAAACTCATTTAGGCACTTTTCCAGTCATTTCCCGGACAAGAATATGGAGGGGGGGAACAGCTTGAAACCAATAGACTTGCAAATTGCATTCTTATAATCCAAATGAAAAAGCACACCGTTCTTAATATCACTCCACTTAAACAAAATCGATGATAACCTTAACTAGTTAGCTATTTATAAACAAATCTTTTTGTGACACCTTATCATTTCATCAAATAGTTCCAATGTGAAAAAGAGAAAAAGCATTCAACATAAAGCATGTGTTTTGCATGTTACAGTACAAAGTAAACATTCACAACGAATATGAACTGCCAACAAAATGATAATTAGAAGCTGAAGATTGCATGGTATGATAGCTGAAAGCTAAAGGGGTAGCACAAAAAATCATCAAATCCATGCAAGAACAACTTGAAATTCTTACAAGGATGATTTTAGTTTCATCCAACTCCCTCTGAATTTTCAATAATTTATCTGCCTCTGCAGGGTCCTGAAGATGGAAAGACGGTTAAAAAAAAAGTTATCTTCAACAAATGGTTTCTGAGATGAATTTGAAAAGTATAATTCCACATCCCAAGTTAAAACTCAAGAATGAGAAATTGAGGAGGAAAACAGATACCTGAAATTTAACCAGAGCTTCTTCCAGGTAGGGCCAAGATTGAGTACTATCAGCTTGCACATTTCTCCATGATTCCCCAAAATTTTTCAGGTATTCATCTAGCACCTGCAAAACATTATCATTTGAAATTTATTAAAGAAACCACAGAAGCTACAAACTCGCAGATAAACTTCACAACAAAATTAGATGCATAACAAATGTGATAATATGTGATCCAAAGACCCTTGACATCATCTTAAACTCTTAATCCAATATCTTCCTCCACCCATTATCTAGTTATCACTATCAGATGCAAAGAGAAGGGGCAACAACCTTCATCTATCTATCCACAATACAAAGAGCCTAACCACATCCAACATATGAGCCAAGTATCAAGCATAAACATACGTGAGTTACTAGTGAACATCGATCAAAAACTAAAAGTATTTAAAAGAAATTTTATAATTGTTACTGATACTAGTTATATAATCTTGAAACAAGACAGTTCATATGAAAAAGTAGTAAGAACCCAGTAAATTTGAACTTAGTTCTCAATACAACTAAAAGCAAAACACCAATATTGCAATTAATAAGATTAGATGATATTGAAGCTTAAAGAAAATCATTAAGACAAAGAAAAAAAAAGAAGCTGCAGCTCGTTTACCTGGTTGAGAAGCAAAAAAGCACTTCGAACAGGATAGTGGTCATCCATAAATCCCAAGGCAACAAGTCCATTTCTGTTGTAAGCGTGTACCTTGTACTCTAAATTAACAACGCCAAACAAAAAAATTGGAATTAAGAAAAAAATACACCATAATATTTACTCATACTCAACCAGATCATCTTTTCAAACCCAAAACAGAAATGAAGTCCACAAAAATAAAAGAGAGGCTCATCCATATAAAGTCAAATACTAAAATTTTTACTAATTGTGAGAAAACACATTGGAATGACAATTTTTTACTACCAAAATTGCAATTTTAGAACATATCGAAAAATTCAAAATCTAGTAGAAGAGAGAACACAATAACTCCAGATGCAGATGCTGAAAAGAATATTTGGTCACATCTCCAGGAACTCCACGAGTAAGACAGCAGATGCTGCTAAGATTTTGCTTCCTAAGGAAAGGGTCCCTGTATCTAAGAATGCAGAGGAATTAACAGAGGAGTTTGGTGATGGAAGTAATAAAGTTCATTCAGGTATCAATAAGGATGACTCTATCAGAAATTCTAAACTTGATAAGGTAGACTAAGCTTGTAGGAAGGATGGTGAATGCAATAAGGCATGAAAATAGAAAATCCTGGATCATTGAAGAGATTTGCTATACTGAACAACAGACTTTCCTTTAATGACACAGACCAGCTCTAATCCTGGACAGAGCAGTACCAATAATCAATGGCTGGATGATCCGGATCATGTGATCTTCAAATCACCAATAGACATAGGACAGCAGCAACAGTAATTACGGGTTGAAAGAAATCCTTAAAGAACAAAGAGAGTAGACAGTTTGGAAGGGGGGGAAAGCAGGTTAACGCAGTTTAACCTGCCTTAGGGATTGTTCCTTCTCCTCCTAAATGAAATATATTTTCTCGAAAGTCAGAGGACTTAGTTACCCTCCGAAGCAGAAAAGAAGAACATATAGAATAAGATGTTTAAAATTTGAACAACTTTTTCCCCCCTTGAGTCAAGGGTGAAATAGCACAAAAATTTGCAACTGTGAAGAGGGTATTTTAGGGATGAAAAATACAAAACAAATATTTAGATGCTTAAAATGGAAGAATATGGTTCTTGTAGACGGATAATTTGCAGGTTGACTAGGTGGGCAGTTACTTATCAAAGTATTACTTGCTTTGTTTAATTTTAAAAAATTGTGCATTTCATCAAGCTATGGGAGTAATGATGGAACTGATAGAAGAAAGCTTTAGAAGCATCATCTCTGCTATGTGAAGGTTCTTTTGCCGATGTTCCTAGGTTATTGGAAAGACTATGGAGAAGGAAATATTGGAAGTATCTAGTGGCACTGATGAAACCGATATTTATGAAAAGAAACATATAGTAGCAAAGTGCTTTTTTCTTTCTTGAATTCAATAAAGTAAGGCAGTAAATGCCAAAAAAAAAAAAACTTAAATTAGTAATTAAATGATCCTTTAAACTTGTGCCTATGACCTAACTGCATATCTCTATGAAAGTTCAGATTTTAAAGCGTATTAATTGCTTCTTGGATAAATCAAGTACTTGTTAAAAAGAAATCCAAAAGCGCTGTAATTTAATCTAATCGCCACAAAAATCGATAATCATCAAAACAAATACAAAATTAAGTAAGTTAAACGGACCTTCGTGCTGGACGGACTGGCGCTGGCCGGGAGGTGTACGTTTGGCGACGGTTCGAGCAACAAAGACGATAAACTCCCTCACGCTTGACCTTTGGAAGTAACCGAAATGGCTCACATCAGTCGCGTTCGCTAATATGATCGGATCCGATCCTTCTGGGTTGCACTTCAACACCAATAACGACGTGATCTTCATCTTCCCCTTTCTCCCTTAATTTTCCACACAAAAAGAAATGATAATATTAATAATAAAATTTCTTTCTTTTCTTCTTTTCTATCTGCTATAAATTCTTGTTCTTTGTTCAACCGTTTTTTGCCTCTTGAGATTCGAGGTAAGGGAGAGTAGGGAATAAGTATCTGGTGAAGTCGAGCATTTTCTCAATTCTTTGCAATCGCTTTGGCTATCTCGCATCTAATAATGTGCCGACAAAAATAAAAGGTCAAATTCTACTTGTAGCTGATAAACTCTAGTAATTTTTTAATTTTAAAATTTAATGCGCTAGTACTTAAATTTGTTTAGTTAAATTATGTTATTAGTTATGTATTATGCTAATAACTAAATTTAGTTCATATTTTATTATTGGATCATTTTTAATTACTATATTTTTTAATTTTAATCTTAATACAAATGACAATCACTAAATTTGTTACTTTTTTTTTTTTTGAAAATAACGAACTTAACTTAATAAATTTAATAGGTAACATTAGGTTAGGATTAAAATTTGCAAATTCTAAAAGCACAGAGACTGAATACGACCAAATTAAAGTACAGATACTAAATTCACAATTTATACAAAATATAGGACCTAATACCAAAATTTCACCAAAAGAAAATGCGATTTTCCGAAGTTGAATACATTAGGGCCGTTGATCTGTATGGTCCTATTAGAATATAGTGTAATAGGCCGTTTGATATTTTTCACAAGTGTAAGTACTTTTCGAGCTAGACCCGTCCGGTCCCAACTAACTTAAAAAGCTTGGGCTTGATTAGCCCGCTTGGAAGCTAACCCGCATAGCCCAGTTTAAGAAGTAAGGTTTTGTTTTTGATTGTCACAAGTAAGGTTTTTTAATAAGAAAATGAAATAAATAAAACTAAGAGGTTAAAATCAATTATTTAAACCGATGGTTTTACGACTGTTGTTTTTTTGTACCGATGGCGATGGTGTGTAGTTAATTCATATGGATGGTTAAAATCAAGTATTCTATAATTTTTTTAGAATATATATTAATTCATTAATTATATTTAATGGTGTATAGTTAATTAAGGTTGTTCTTATCGCATCGGTGGATGCATCATTTTTCTACTAGAATTTATATGTATTATTGGTCTACAATTAAAATATCATTTGATTATATAAAATATTTATCAATAAACTTCACAAATAAAATTTCATCATTTAACAAATTTAAAGTAAAAACAAAAAAATAATCTCAACATTAAACAACAAAATTATCCACAACATTATTTTAAAAAATCTACAATATGATCACCCTATACTAAATATATAAAATGAAAATATAATTAAAACATACACATAAAGTTGATAAAAAAAACACTTTTGAGGTAAAAAGCACTATTTAGATAAAAATATTGTTAAACAGGATTTTTTTAAACTTTTTAAAAGTGCTTTGGGGACAAAAAAAAAAATATTTGCAAGAGCACTTTTTAAAACAAAAGCAGAAAAGAAAAATTTAGTTTTAGCTCAAAAGTGCTTTTTGACTCAAAACACATTAAAAAATATATATTTTTGAAAAGCAATGATAAACTAAGCATAAATTTAATTAATAAAAAACATTTAAAAATTTGATTAAAAAATAAAAAAATTATCTACTTTTAATATTATATATCATTGATCGTGCCTAATATTTTGACCAATTCAATCAGAATTGTCTGAAACAAATTGGTACGATTTATACATATTAAAATTAATATAAATAAAATTTCGTGTGTTGACTTGATAGCTAAGCTAGAGTATTCGCCGCCCCAAATTTGATTTAAGTTTAGTGTCAGTACTTTACCCTTTTTAAACAAAAATTAACACCAACGTACATTGAGCAATGCAGAAGGGATTGCATTGCACCTAACCCCATTATATCTTTGAAAATGCTGAAGGGATTACATTTTGTTCTCTGCTACTAAAAATATAGGTGAATTAGTTCATGTTTGTTAGATTAAAGAGTAAACTTATTAACTTGATTAACTAAAAATATCGATTCGATTAAGAAGATATATGTGTGTATATGTATATGCTATATTATACGTCGATAACAACAATAGGAGTGATTTGCAAATCAATAAGAAAGAAAAATAAGAACATATAGATTTTATGTGGAAAACCCTTATCGGGAAAAACCATGGGCAGAGGAGGAAAAATTCACTAATGTTGAAAAACCACAAATATAAGAGGAGTTCGACTACACCTATTTTAAGGGTTAAATAACATTGTTATAATCAATGTCTAATAAAAGAAGTATAGTACTATTTTGATTCAACTTGTGCAGTATGACCCATATCTATTTTATTTCTCTAACAAGTGACGATATTCGGTCACACAACTCTAACAATATATATGGGTATATTTCAGTTCTTTAAACATGTTATCTGTGTGTATATAAATTTTTTTATAATTTTAAAAAATTATTATTTATAGTGTCTTATATTTCTTAATAATTTTCAAACAGTTTTTAATAATATTTAATAATTATTTAAGAAACCAATCTAGAATGAACCTAGATAAATGATTGTCCAAGTTCATTTGATGTTGAACAACCAGTTGTCCAAGATCATTTCTAGACGTTGTTTTTAATAATTTTAAAATATTTTATAATTCTTAATAATTTTTAATTAATTCTCCATGTTTTATAATTTTTGAAAAACCCTGTCTAGGATGAAATGAACCGGGATAACTGTTTGCCTAGGTTCATCTTGAAACTGATTTTTTAAATAATTGTAAAATTTTATTTATTTTTAAAATTTTATTATGTCAACCAAAAGTACGCGTAGTTCAAATTAAAAAGATTTTGAATAGAAAGATTTGTTTACTCTTCGATCTAGCATGTTGGGATTAATTTACTCGCACTTTAAACATTGCCCTTGTATGTTTTAACTATTACCATTTAAATTAATTATAATTACAAAATTTATGTCTGCTGGGAAAATTTGAAGGTATTGGTTTAAAAAATCCGTAACTTAAAAAAAAAAATTTATAATTGGTAACTGGAAAACTTAAACATTGCAATTAGTCCAAAGAATGATATATTTTAAAGGAATAAATTTTAAAAGATTTAATGTATGATTGTATATATAAATTTTAATTTGGTGCAATTATACATACAAAACTTTAATAGTGGTTCAAATATATACTCGAAATTTTAATTTTAATTTAATCATGCATATTTAAAGAAATAAATACATCAATTTATTTTTATACTGGATAAATATAATTATTTATGTATGCAATATATAAAAATAAACTGATTAAATTAAATTTTTCATGTATAAAATTACACAAAATTAAAGTTTTACTGATATGGCTAACAAATCAATTGAGCGGCGACAAATGGTAGCAATGTGTACATTATGTTGATGTGGCAAAATACTATGTTAGCAAATATTTAAAAATTAAAATTCCAAAAAAAATACATATTTTTAATTTCATCTGTAAGGGCTTGGGTGCAAATGATTTTTTTTTTGTACCGGGCAGTACAAGTGAAATCCAATGGTATGTAGTCGATATCGATTAGAATTTGCGCCGAAACAGAATTTAAAGTTTGTTATTTTGTTTTATTACCAAAACGACGGGTAATGTAAAAAAAATTGACTAGCATGGATTATATTTGTGAAGGTTATTGAAAAATATTTTATATTAAAAGAAAAAAAGAGCATAAATGATGTAGCAATACAAATAAAAAGACAGTAGCTGTAGGGTACAACAATACTAAGTAGTTGGTGTTAAGCCGTGATTTGCCGGTTATTAAGTCATATTGTTGTCTAAAAATGAGGAACAAGAATAGCAAATAAACAAAAGGCCAATTCCAAAAGGTGGTTCACTAAAATAAATTGTGACCAGCTATCAATGCGAAAAACTTGTAAGGGAGTTGTCAAAAACAAAATTTTAAACCAGTTAATCTCTCTCTGCCTCATCCTTTTTTGTTCCTTTTTATTGAATTGCATTCCCTTGGAGAGTTTCTTTCATAGTTTATTAGAAACTTGAGGGGGGAATGTGTATATAATTAGTGAATTGTAAGTTCAGGTAAGTTGATTTCTCTTCATATGTATATTAATGTTGAATGATGATGATGTTTTTTTTTTTCTTTTTAATGGTTTTGTTGTTATGTGTGATCTTAGATTTATGCGTTTTGAGATATGTTTTTAGATGAAACGAAATAAATATTTTAAAGGAAAGAAAAATAACGTATGGGGCTGTTATATTTTGGCTAGTGCATTTAGGTATAATCTTGAAAGCAAAATTGCAGGATGTTTGGTGGCAAAATGATCAGGTTTTTGGTTTTAATTTCCCTGTTGGTCCAAGTCACTTGGGCTCAACAGGGTGGCCAACCTGCAGTCGGAGGCGGTGGTGGTGGAGGGCAAGTAATGGCGCCCCCTCCTAAGCCTCAGGCTCTTATGAAGAAATGGCCAACATTAAGCGGTAACGTAACAGTTGCTCCAGTTTTAGCAGTAGAACCTTGCCTTCCTTTTCTAAGCAAATAATAAAAATGGTGGGTTTCCAGGTTACCCGCCCCTTGTAATTGCTCGAGGAGGATTTACAGGGCTTTTCCCAGAATCGTGCCCAACTGCCATCGACATGGCCTTGAGTTCAGCAGCTACAGATTTGGCTTTGCTCTGCAATCTGCAGTTAACAAAAGACAGCGTTGGCTTATGCGTGACGAGTATCAACCTTGAAAACACTACAAACATCGCAGAGTCCTTTCCAAATGCTTCCAGAACTCACAAAATCAATGGAGAAGATGTTAAGGGCTATTTTGCTATGGATTACCCATTTAAAGCATTAAGGGATAAGGTCACAAGTAAGTGTCTCAAATTCTTCTTGTCCCCCAAGAATATATATTTTGCTAAGGATTACCCATCTAAACAGCTTCTTCTTTTTTTCCCCGACAGTTGTCCAAAATATATTGTCTCGAACAGATGCGTTCGACAATACAAGTCCGCTGTCTACTGTTGAGGAGGTTTTGCAGGCTAGGCCGCCGTTGTTTTGGTTGAATGTTCAGGTTTCAAATTTCTCCCCGACCGACCTGTTTTCTTGTCAACAGCTAATAATATGGTCTCACCACCTGTTTCTGTATTGCAGTACGACAGTTTCTATAATGAACAAAAACTCAGTATGTCGGACTATATTGAAAATACTATTGGATTTCAGAGCATACAATTCCTTTCATGTACCGAGATTGGTTTCTTGAAGAAAATGGCGAAGAAGGTAACCAATGACACAAGACTGGTCTTGACGTTCCTCGGTCCCGATGCAATCGAACCCACGGAGAAAAAAAAATATAGCGACATATTGAAGGATCTCAAGGCCGTCAGAGCCTTCGCATCTGGAATTCTTGTTCCAAAGGAATATATATGGCCCCTTAATGCAAATGGCTACTTGGCACAGCCCACTACCCTTGTGGCTGATGCTCACAAGCATGACCTAGAAGTGTTTGCTGCTGCTTTTGCAAATGATATTCCAGGAAGTTACAATTACTCTTATGATCCCACAG
This sequence comes from Gossypium australe, assembly GCA_005393395.2. Classification (NCBI taxonomy): domain Eukaryota; kingdom Viridiplantae; phylum Streptophyta; class Magnoliopsida; order Malvales; family Malvaceae; genus Gossypium; species Gossypium australe. The sequence goes on from CM016626.1 coordinate 7,321,456, forward strand.
CTGAGTACTTGCAGTTCATTAGTGATCCAAACAACACCGTCGATGGATTCGTTACGGATTTCAGCCAGACAGCTGGAAACGCCATTGGTGAGCTTATTAACTGCTGTTTGAATCCAAGCTAGTTGTTATATGCTCGCTTGTGATTAACATTTATATAATAAATCGTCTTTTTGATGCAGGATGCCTTGCAGGTAATGACACCGACAAGAAAGGTAATGCGTGCTAAGTTTGAATCCTTCAAATAAGCACCATACCATTATATATCCACACACTAATGATTTTGTGGCTTTACAGTGCATCGTTTGATTATAACACACAATGGAGCAAGTGGGACATATCCCGGTTGCACTGATCTGGCATATGAGCAAGCTGTGAAGGATGGAGCCGACATAATAGACTGCTCAGTCCAGATGTCGAAAGATGGAGTTGCCTTCTGTTTAGATTCGCCTGATTTGATAAGGGACACTACAGCAATGTCTACCTTCCTCACTCGTGCTGTCTCCACCCCTGAAATTCAGAAGGAGAAGGGAATTTTTTCGTTTGATCTTACATGGACAGAGATCCAGAGCTTGAAACGTAAAACTCATTTTTTAACACAAACACACAAGTTAAACGTCTTACAGCAGTGTGACTAATGTATCTGTTGGTTTTTATTCTTCAGCTAAAATGTATAGCCCTTTTTTACAACACTCTGGGTTAGAGAGAAACCCTGAGGCCAAAAACAAAGGAAAACTCATCTCACTTCGTGACTTTTTGGGGTTTGCTAAAACAAAACCAGTTGGAGTTTTGATCAGCATAGAAGTAAGATATATTATAATCAATTGACCAATACGCAAAAAAATATATCTGCAAAATCCTGACACTGATCGCTTCCTCTCCAGAATGCTCGTTACTTGGCATCGAAGAAGCATCTTGACGTTGTAGATGCAGTGACCAAAGCCTTGAAAAATGCAAGCTTAGAAAAGAAGCAAGTCATGATTCAATCAGACGACAGTGCGGTGCTATCAAAGTTTAAAGGTGAGTCTGGTTACAAAAGATTGTTCCGGTTCGAGGAGATCAGCGGGGTATCTAAACAGGCAGCCGAAGAGATCAAGAAATACGCTGATGGAGCTGTGTTATCCAGACGTTCCGTGATAGACGTCAACAATGACTACACCACTCAACACACCAATGCTGTCAAGGAACTGCACGGCTGCAACGTCTCGGTTTACGTCTATGTTATGAGGAATGAATTTGTTCATATCCCTTTCGATTACTATGCAGATCCCACAATAGAGATTGCCACTTATGTTATAGACGTAGGAGTTGATGGGATTATAACCGAGTTCCCTAAAACTGCTAGCAGATATTTGAGTGAGTGCAAAAAGAAAATACAATTGTTTCCATGCTATGCTATTTATCTAACTTGGTTTTTGGTGGTTGCAGGGAGCACGTGTGCGGACATTCATGCAGAGTATTGCATCTTAGCATCTCAACCAGGTGGACTCCTAAATATACTTCCTAAGAAGAGTTACCCAGAAAAAGTGTCCCCATCAAGTCCCCCACTTGAGGTTAAAGATATTGTTGACCCTCCACTACCCCCGGTAGGCGCTGTCCCGGTTCTTGATTCCAAACCTCCGCCGCAGGGTCCCTCTGGTGCACAAGCGCCGGCTCCTTCAAGTGGCATGGCGGTTGCGGCCAACTTTGGTTTTAGTCTGGCTGCATTTATGGCACTCGGCTTGCTATCTATGGGGCACTGAACTTTATAACTCTAATTTCGTGATCCATTTATATCCCCTGATTTGTACTATTCTGCACTTAACAGCTGAATTCACCTTGAATATATGTACATGTACACCAAAATGTTGATAAAAATAATTTTAAAATAAATAAAATCTTATCGGATATTACAAATTTAGGTAAATAACTTGCTCAGTTAGATAAGTTGTAAGCTGTCCAGTTAAATATCATTAGTAATCAAACAAAATGCTGACTTGATCATCTTTGATTAGAGAAATAATAAGGCATAATTGTACAAAAATACCCTCAATATTTAGGGATTTTTGGTTTTGTGCTATTGAGTTTTTCACAGTTTGAGAATTAAAGTTTTTTTTTTTTTGGATATTTCACAGTTTAGAGTTTTTTCCGGATTATTTATTTAATTTTATTTTATATTTAATTCTTTTTTAACACGTCATCTTCAACCTGACACGCCACATAGACAACTCTATTGACCGATGTTTGACTAACGTTCAACTGACATTTCCCATTAAAAATGGAGTGATTTGTGGAAAAATTGTTACGTTGAAGGCCTCAATGTAACACCCTTAACCCATCTCCGTTACCGGATTAAGGTTACGAAGTATTACGGTGCATATCGGAACATTTAACATCATTTAATCGTACAAATATTGAGTTTTAAATCAAAAATCCATATCCAACATCATTGATAAAATACATACATTTACGAGTTTTATATCAAGTATACGAGACCTAAAAATGACTTTAAAAATAACTAGGAACCAATCTGAATCAAATCAGAAATTGTGAAAATTTTTGAAAACAGGGGTCATAATACCATGATGTCATGCCGTGTGATAGAGCCCAAACCGTATACAAGTCGAAATATAGGTCACACGGTCGTGTCTCAGCCCATGTGCTCGCCAATGTGGATATTTGAAATAAGGTCACATGGTTGTGTAGCTCTCAAAGACCGTGTGAACAATCCTACACTTAAAATTCAAAATAGACACACGACCATGTGAGGAGGTCGTGTGCAGCTAAATGACTTCATTTTCAAATCAAAACAAGCACTGTTACTTAACATCAAGCCATCCCATCTTCCACCAATATCACCCATTCAAAAACACATAACACACCTCGAACATACTAAATTCATACAACTTATGTATATAACCAATGTTATACATAAACAACAACAATTCACTTAAGATATCACCTCTGTATACATGTTACTCAATCAACAACAATGTTCTTAGATACTATATACAAAAACACATGCCAAAAACATATCATACATGTCCATTATTATACATTGCCTATTATAACTTACGCAGTTTCAAGAAGCATATACCAAATGATTAAAACATTTATAAATGGATATATACAAGCCAAAACCAAAGATATATCCTCTGTCAAAACCATTTTTTGAAAATGGGGATCGACTTGGTTTTGAAAACGAAAATAAAAGTGGAAGTCGCCACCGATCTTTATTTGGTGTGATCGGATCACATTTGTCTTAATAAAACATTTGGATTTACTAAAACAGTATTTTTGGTCTACGAAATTTGAGAAAACGGGTTCGAGAGTCGGTTACATGCGAGGAAGGATTAGCACCCTCGTCACACCCAAAATTGGTACCAAATTGATTAATTAATGTCCTAATGTTGAAAACTGTAAGAGATTTTAAAATACAAACCCTTTTAGAAAATGTTTGGATGATTCGGATTTGGATATCGAAATTCTCTTGTTCCAAAAAGATGAAATATCAAATCCTGCACGATAGGATACGATGTTTTAACCCTCGATACCAAGATCATTTCATGATTTTCAAAATTCATACATTGCGATTAAAAAGGGCATTTTACTATTTGGCCAAACCAAAAACCGAAACCTAGCACGATTAGGCACGATTCCTCGAATGTCCAAACACGAAATATTGTCTTATTTAAGAAAACACGGTCAAAATCTTAGAAGGATATTTAGACGAACGGGAAATCGAAACCCAGCACGATTGGGCACGATTCCTCGAACTTCTAAATACAAAATATCGATCATTTTAAAACTTGATGTATCGAATAACAGTTAATGTAATACGATTTGATAAAAGAGACAAATTGCGAAGCTAGGTTGCGTAAAAATAAGAATGATGTATGTAATAATACTAAGTTAACTAATTTGATGATAAAATGATGATAATAACAATAACAATACAGTGATAATAGTAAAATAAAGAATAATGATAATAATACATTTATAATAATAATAGAAGTACAGGAAATAATAAAAATAGATAATAGTAATAATAATAGTACTAATAGTAATAATAATAATAATAAATAGTAGTAAAAATAAAATGATAAAGATAAGAAATAGCGATAATAAATAATAGTAATGATATTTAAAAAATAAAAAATAAAATAATACTAGTAATGATAAGGGTATTTATTAAACAAATAATAAATAATATATATAAAATAATATAATAATAATAAACAAATGATAAAAAATATGTATATAAGATATATAATAATAGTAACAACAACGATAATAATAATAATAATAAATAATGGTAAAAATAAAAATGATAAAAATAAGAAGTAATGATAACAAAGCAAAATAATAATAATGCTATTGAAAAGAAAGAATAAACAATAATAGTAGTGGTAATGGTAATTAATAATAAATAATGATAATGGTAATAATAAATAATAATAATAATAATAATAATAATAATAATAATAGTAATAATAATATGAACTATTAAATAATAATAATAATAATATAATTAAAAGAGGCTAAATTAAACTTTAAACAAAAGTCTGGGAAAAATCAAAAAAAGGAAAAAGGACTAATTTGTGAAACGCTAAGAATCGCTAGGGGCAAAAGAGTTAATATCCCAGTTCTTTGAGCACATTGTTTGGATGGACCGAAATAAAAACATTAAAATTAACAAGGGTGAATTTAAAAAGGAAAAAAAAAAGAAATAGGGCTACATTGAAACGCGGCGTAAAAGCGGAGGGACCATTCGCGCAATTAGTCCCTTAAAATGGAAACACGCGAATCCTAGCTTGGAGCGGGTCGGATCGGGTCGGGTTAGGCCAAAACGACATCGTTTTGGGGCTTATGGACGCCGGCCAAAACGGCGTCGTTTTGCAATGCCTATATAATTCAAAATTTTCACCAAAATTTCATTTAGCTGCTTTTTTAGAAAAAAAACTTTTCCTTTTTCTATTTTCTCTGCAGGGCTAGGTGGCTGGTGCGACTTCCGGCAGTCCGTCGCCGCTCTTCCGCCGCAGTCTGTCACCGACAACCGTCGCGCACGGCGGCGTTCAGGTAAAAAAAAACTTCCCTTTTTTATATTATATTGTATATGTTATATATATATGTAAAAATCTTTAAAAAAAAAAGAAATATTCGAATATGGCAGATTCAAAAATAAGAGGAAAAAAGGCCACCTTTATGCGATTTTATAACTGCTCTGTTGGTATTTGTATTCGAAAGCGAGTATTTTTGTATTGATTACCTCTATTCTGTTTTTTGAATCTCTCTGCTTCTCATTCAAGGTTGTGTCTCTATGTTTGTATTCAATTAATCGTCCCTCCCCCTTTACAAACATTTAGATCGACTTTTATAGCCTTTTTTACACGATTTATTTCATTATTCTTTCCTATTTGCTGTCTTGTCTTCTCTTAATCCTTGCAGGTGGCAGTGCAAGTGGAGGCATGGATAGTGGCAGCAGGCGGCGTCAGAGGCAGAGGGTCAGAAGACCCTAGGTGCGGCGCACCTAGGGTTTAGGCTTTTTCTTTCTTTGTTTTTTTTTTTGGTTAATTTGGGCTGCTAGGGTTTGAAATTGGGTTTAGTTTTGGACCATCTGACTTGGGCTTGTTTCGGTTAACCTTAATTGGTTTAGGGTTGGTTTAGGTTTGGGTTTAATTCTGGTTTGGGCTCCCGGGCTAAATTGGTCCACTATAGCTGCCCCTCTTTGCTTGTTGTCGTGTAACGGGAACGAAGCAATGACTTTTAAAGAGGGCCAATTTTGCCTGGTCTTGCAAGGTCTGGAGTCCTTTGGTGTTCATCTTCTTTAGGTAGCCTCGTTTTAGTCCACTGCATCTCGTTGCTTTGATCCACTCCATCGCAACTTCAGAGAGATAAGACTTGTAGCTTTAATCTGCTTTACTGCAACTTGAGGGAGATAGGATTAACTGTCTCCGGTCTGCTTCTTGTAACCTCAGGAATGCCAGGTCTGCTATCTTCAATCTGCTCCACTGCAACTTCAGGGAGGCAAGATTTGATGTCTTCAGTCTGCTCCACTGCTGGTCAGGGATATAGGATTGTGGCTTAAATCATGTTCCCTACTGGTTAGGGAGCCAAGATTTGCCTTCGATCTCGCCCCACTACTGTTTAGGGCGACAAGATCTACAATCTTCAACCTATTCCACTGCTGGTCAGGGCAATAGGACTATGGCTTTAAATCATGTTCCCTACTGGTTAGGGAGCCAAGATTTGCCTTCGATCTCGCCCCACTACTGTTTAAGGCAACAAGATCTACAGTCTTCAATCTATCCCACTGCTAGTCAGGGATATAGGACTATGGCTTTAATTCATGTTTCCTACTGGTTAGGGAGCCAAGATTTGCTTTCGATCTCACCCCACTACTGTTAGGGCGACAAGATCTACAATCTTCAACCTATCCCACTGCTGGTCAGGGATATAGGACTATGGCTTTAATTCATGTTCCCTACTGGTTAGGGAGCCAAGATTTGCCTTCGATCTCCCCCCACTACTGTTCAGGGCGACAAGATCTACAATCTTCAACTTATCTCACTGCTGGTCAGGGCTATAGGACTATGGCTTTAATTCATGTTCTCTACTGGTTAGGGAGCCAAGATTTGCCTTCGATCTCGCCCCACTACTGTTTAAGGCGACAAGATCTACAGTCTTCAATTTATCCCACTACTAGTCAGGGATATAGGACTATGGCTTTAATTCATGTTCTCTACTGGTTAGGGAGCCAAGATTTGCTTTCGATCTCGCCCCACTACTGTTTAGGGCGACAAGATCTACAATCTTCAACCTATCCCACTGCTGGTCAGGGATATAGGACTATGGCTTTAATTCATGTTCCCTACTGGTTAGGGAGCCAAGATTGCCTTCGATCTCGCCCCACTACTGTTCAGGGTGACAAAATCTACAATCTTCAACCTATCCCACTGCTGGTCAGGGCAATAGGACTATGGCTTTAAATCATGTTCCCTACTGGTTAGGGAGCCAAGATTTACCTTCGATCTCGCCCCACTACTGTTTAGGGCGACAAGATCTACAATCTTCAACATATTCCACTGCTGGTAGGGATATAGGACTATGGCTTTAAATTATGTTCCCTACTAGTTAGGGAGCCAAGATTTGCCTTCGATCCTGTCCCACTACTGTTCAAGGCGACAAGATCTACAATCTGCAACCTATTCCACTGCTGGTCAGGGCAATAGGACTATGACTTTAAGTCATGTTCCCTACTGGTTAGGGAGCCAAGATTTGCCTTCGATCTTGCCCCACTACTGTTTAGGGCGACAAGATGTACAATCTTCAACATATTCCACTGCTGGTCAGGGAGATAGGATAGTGGATTCACCGATGTTGCTACACCGTCCTCTAGGGGACATATCCTGTAGACTCAGTTTTATATGCTTGTATTTATACCAAATGATTAGGATGCTATGATCGAAATGAATCTAATGCTCCTAACTAAATGTATTATGGACGACATTTGCATGAATGCAGAACGTCATGAGAATGATCTTTTTACAATAATTAGGATGCAATGATCAGAATAAGTCGAATGCTCCTAACTAAATGTGTTTTTCATGAATACAGAATTTCACGAGAACGATCCCTTTTTTAAGGTGTTATCGCTCATTGTTTATTAGGGCTTTATCATTGACGTATTATGCTGCCATTTTGTTCGGCTAGTATTCTCGACAGAAAACCCGAGAAAATGATTATATTCTGCTCAACAAGCTTGCCCTGCTATAATTTTAGAGTCCCTTCCACTGTACTTTCTGGGACATAAATTTGTACCTCCTACTGCAACTTCAGGAGAATAACATTTGGTTTCTGCTGCAACTCCGAGGTATAGGATTTGTATCACCTTCAATCAACTTAATTTGTTACACCATTCGCTGGGTGTAATGTCTGGCATTTGCATGAATGCAGAGTATCATTTTTCTTTTGTAACACCCCTTACCCGTATCCTATGCCGAGACCGAGTACGAGGCATTGCCAGGCTTAACAATACCTTTGGTCAAATTACTTAACACATATACAAAATGACTTAGTCAAGTCCCTATACATGCCATAACTTAAATCATTTATAAATAAAGATTGTAACGACCCAAAATCCGTGGGCACCGGAAAAGTGTGTTATCGGGCCTCTGTCTTAGTAAATCGAGTTAGTAAATAACTATTAGGAGTAATTATGAGTCTAATAGTGTGTTTAATTAGATTTTTATTTAGTGAATTTAGCTTAATTGAGAGAAATTAGGAAAAAGGACTAAAGTGAATAAAGGGTAGAAGTTGAATTGTAGATTAAAAGAAAATAAAAAGGACTAAAATGGCAAATAGACCATTTAGTATATTTGAGGCGGCATAAGCATAAAAATCTGAGATTTTTATGTGTTAAAATATATTATTATTATTAGATAATTATGTTAATATAATATTATATTATATAATAAAGTAATAGAAAAAAGAAAAGAAAGAAGAAAAGAAACAGAGAGCATACGAAGCAGGAAAGAAAGAAGAAAAGAAAGGAAAAAGGAAAACTAAAGATTCAAGGTTTTAAGCTTTAAAAGGTAAGTTGATTTAGTCATTTTCTTTTAATTTTGATACTTTATAAGATTTAGAACAAAGTTTTGATGAATTTAAGTTGAAGATTTTGAAGTTTTAGAGTTTTTGAATATAGCTTATGATGAATAAAATGATGAATTAGTGGTTTAATTGAAAGAATTTGAAGTTAGAATTGGATAAAGGACTTAATTGTAAAACAAGCTATAAGAAAACAGTTTTGGAACAGCAGCAGTAGAGTTAGTTTGAAAATTCACCAAAAATCGTAGAAGTGGAATTAAAAGTTGAGTAAGATATGAAATTAAAGCTTATTGAGTCTATTTTCATATGAAAGAAACAGAGAAAGAAAAGAAATTCTGTATTTGAGATATTTAGATTTTGGTAAGACTGGTTCAGAGTGATTTCGAGATCCCCTGTTCTGACTTGGAAAAATCATCAAAAATTGTATAAAAATAATTTTGGAACATAATTCAAATGGTTAGATTCCTTAATGAGTCTAGTTTTAGAAGAAATAAACTATAACATCATCTGAATTCTATATAAAAAGATAATTAATTTTTAGTGAAGAAGGGTCGGAACTGCCAGATAGCAGAACAGGGGTGAATTTAAAGAATAAACTGTACTAATTGGCTAAATCAAAAATTCTGAAAACTTTATGGAAAGAAGATATGTGAGTCTAGTTTCATAGAAAATTTACGGATCTTAATTTGGAATTCTGTAACTCAAGATATAGATGATTTAGTGACAATGACTCAGGTAGACAGCCTAGAAAGAACTTATAAGTAAATAATAGAAATGTGTACAAATAATGTGGAATGAAGAATAAGGGTAGGAATTGAATAAAATTCAATTATTTATTGTAATTTAATGCTATAATTAATAATGTAAATTGTTATTATTATTGTAGCAAACAAGGAAATCAAGACGTCTAATACGAAGGGGAAGGAAAAAGTGATCGAGGAGTAGCTCGAGAAAATATCGGTTTGTATTATCATAATTCAAGTTATTTATAATTGCATGTTTAATTTCAATGTATGTGTATGAAAAATGAAATTTAGGTAAGTATTGATGTTTGAATTGAATATGACTTGGACTTAATTGATGAATATGTGTTAGTATTGAATTAAAAATATTGATATGAAAGGTATATTGAATTAATTTGTGAAATTAAATTGGAAGTGGTTTGAGATTGAGATTGAGATTGAGATTGAGATTGTATTGATAATATGTATGAATTGAATCCGAATGATTATGACCAGTTGAAAGTGAAAGTGATATGAATATGTGATTTAAATACCCTATTAACTAGTCGGGCTGAGTCGGATATAATTGGCATGCCATAAGATTGGAAGTGTTCTGGGATTCTTCGACCTTGAGTCGATGAGACACTGGGTGTCATATTATTTATTTCGGATAGATTCAATAAGGTACTGGGTACCACTTTACTTCGGCTAGGCCGATGAGACAATGGGTGTCACTATATTGCTTCGAACTATCCGATTAGGCACTGGGTGCCAGTATGGTGTGTTTGGTTGGATCCGAGTATCCGCCAAAGTCCGAGTCATGTTAATAGGGGTAACTATGTGAAATAAGAAAATTATATGAATTTGATTATTTGAACCTCTGAATGAAAGAGATATTGTGATACGAAAATATATGTGATTGAGAGATGAACCAGAGGTTCATGAACAATTGGAATTCTATGAATGAGATATTAATTCAAATATTAAAATTGTTACATTGGAAATATAACAACTTAGTATATTTATATGTATAATGTGTTATTTATCTAAGTATGTTTACGATATTTGATCATTGTTATAAATTGAATTATGATAATACCACTGAGTAATTCCAATACTCAGCGTACGGTTTGTTTTCCGTGCGCAGGTTAGTAGAGTTTCTGACCCGGTCCAGCATCCAAATCCAATCCGACTCCAACAAGAGGATTTTGGTGATGAAATTCTTCCTTTTGTTAAGTGGCATGTACTAGATAGTT